>JAEPBF010000343.1:87132-1287132 GCA_019739055.1 Passiflora organensis | reverse complement strand
CACGATCCAGCAAATCTTCCAATTGCGTCTTTAGTTCCTTCATTTTCGCAGGAGCCATACGAAACGGGGGAATGGAAATCGGATTCGTACCTGGCACTAGCTCAATGCCGAATTCCACTTCCCTTGATGGTGGTAGTCCGGCTATGTCTTCGGGAAATACTTTTGGAAATTCGCAAACCACAGGAACAAAATTCAGATTTGAGAATTCTTTAGAAATATCCTGTACATGTGCAAGGTACGCTGTACATCCTTTCTTTATTAATCGCTTCGCCTTAAGTCAGGAAATCATGCAAGTTGGCACAACTCGCCTATCACCTTCAAAACAGTATTCGGTACCATCAGAAAATATGAACCACACCCGCTTGGTGAAACACTCTACACGGGCTTGATATTTTGCCAGACAATCCATGCCTAAAATCACATCCAGCTCCCTGATGTCTAATGGAATTAGATTCACTTCAACTACATTCGATCCCATATGTGTAACGACCCTAATTCCTAAACCATTATTAATTGCTCCTATTAAGGTCATTACCGCCGTGAAACCCAAATAAGTCTCAACGACACCTAAGACCTATTAGAATTTCACAAGGCTACTCATATGATACCGATTTTAAGCTTATTTATTTTGTTGCTTATCAATCAATTGGAGCATGCTATTAGACACATATTCTGGTAACATACGGAGTAAATAAAATCATCAGCGGAAGTCTTAAATCTATCCATTGGGTTCATAACACACAAGTCCCATAGGGATCCAAATAACCAGCAAGAAATTCATCAACAATTTCCGGAAATAGCAAGCCAAACGAATGCTTAAAAATAAACCAGAACATCATCCAATCCTTCAAGTTATTTGCGCATGTAACAGGTAAGTGTTTATGATGCGATATCGCCCCGCCATGCAGCCTTGATCTCACACACTGGTACCACTAACAGAGGGTGTACCTAAGCCTGAAAAATGGTAAAAACAACGGTATGAGATTACAAGAATCTCAGTAGGGTCGCAGCATCATAAGATCTACAGATTCCCTAAACATAAATCTCCCAAATTCACATAAGATCATTCCCTAAACAACTAAAAGGATCACGCAATTCAACAATAAACAAAAAGAGGTTAAGGCCGAGATTATGGCTGAGGGAGGACCACACTTCCGAAAGTTCAGAAGTACACAGGCAGGTGAAATACAACAAAATCACACACAATGATGAAGAAAGGCCATCCCCTTCCACCTATGTTGTCCAAGACTTACTGCACAAAGGGTAGATGGTTAACACACAAACTAATCAGTAAGCCTTTCACCTTATCCTCGCAAGGATAAGTCGACTAGCCCCACATGGACAAGTCTTCCCTTAGTCGCAACCAGGGCATCCCCAAATCTCGCAAGATATGGGGTTCCTGTCTTGTAAGACAGGGATCCGGCCACCAAGGACAGATATCCAGCGTGCACTTGCTGGTTCAACACCCATACACCTCCCATAAATCGATAAGAACCTCTCCTCTCCCTAGGAGCATCAGTTCTTACCCTGCGTGGCCACCGGAACAGGATCCTGACACACAAACACGTACAAGCACACACAGGCAAGTACAAAGCACAATACCACAATAGGGTATTCTCAATCACGTCAGGAAATAATCAACACATCCAATTCATATAACAATAGCATCCCAGGAACTCAATCCCTAACTCAGGGGTTCTATACAGCCTAGGAGATTCATATCTCATTCCGGATTTCATATTCTCACCACATAATCCAATCACAAACAATACAACAAAGGCAGGTAACAAAAACATCAAATAAGAGCGGGGGTTTCTGGAGAAACCGATGAGGCATAGATCCTACCTCTCTTGTCTCTGAACAAGAAGCTACTCCTTTGCCTTTATTAAGTAAATCTGAACCACCTAAATCATCACCAGACAAAGACAAAACAAACTAATCATGCATATCCAAAAATAAATTGCATACTCTATTCCTTACCAGTACCACTCACCAAACCTATCAGAAAACCAGTGATCAGATGTTGCAGGTGCCTCCCCCTTGGATGTGTGATGTGATAGCCAGGAACTTATCAAGATTCAACCTGAATTTACCATTCCAATTAACTATGCAAAACCTATTGCTAAAAGTAGGGCATAAGACGATTTCGTCTTAACCTAAAACAACAAAATATTTATATACAAGCTGTGATTAACATAGTTTTGGAAAGATATTGAAAAAATTTTTCCAACGACATATTATTTGCAAGATTCCAACAAACGAGTAAAAAGTTATGCTACTTTGAAATTCAAGAAGATTTGGCGGAAACCTAACGCGGCCGCCGATTTTCAAAGTAACATTAGACAACGAAATACTAACCTCCCGAAGAAAATCAAAAGAGGGTTGAAAATAGGATGAAGAGAGCTTTCCAACAAGCTATTATTCGCAGAGATCCAATGAACGATGAGGGAGTTATGTTAGTTTAAAGTTTCTGCAAATTCTGACGGCTAATGGGAGGTATAGGGTTTTAAGCCTATACGAATTCTGTAAGGTTTTAGGGGAAACTTTTGTGGGGTTGGCTTCCTATTTATATTAAATGAGTGTAGAATTAGGTCTACTACTTTTAATCAATCTATCAATTCAATACAATCTACCAAATAATCAAAACTCTTAAATTACCTTCCTTAATTTTTTTAAGGTAACTATCTACCTTAAAGGATGTTTTCCTAAAACGATTACCCATCTACAAGATCCTAAATCAAAAGGAATTAGAAGCAAATTAATTTACTGAACAATCTTACCAATTTCAGCTATCACACATCCTTCTTTTCACCTGCACTGGCTTCTGGACTTCTAGGACTCAAAATTCGGCGTCTTACAATATGTATAGCACAGCCGATGTAGACCAGATCACAAAAAAGTTGTTCTCCCAAAGAAGTTAGAACCGCAATAGGAGGAGTCAAGGGAGATAGAGGATGATCCGCGCTAAGTGCTATCCTTGGACTCACAAACGATCTATTTGCTCCTGGATCAAATAATACTTTAGCATTTCGAGAAAAAACTGACATCAGGACTAGCCTCGGCATCAGTCAAAGTAAAGAGCCTTGTTGGTCTTGGTTGCGCCTTATTTGCGGATCTGTTGGGTGGTCCTTCTGGCGCGCGTGTTGGTGGTCTGGCGGGGTTGACATTCCCACTTTGGCTGGTGTTTGGTACGCCTGTGATTCTTCTTGGTTTTGGGCATTCCCTCTGAACATGTCCCATCTCGCCATAGTTGTAACATCGTCGTTGCTGCGTACTCCACGAAGATCCATTGAAATTTGAACCAGAAAAGTTCTTCCGGTTGGTATTCCCATTGCCATAAATTTTCGGAGGATAGGACCTTAAAAGATAGGGTCTGCTTCGCCGTTTGAACCTCGAATCTCGCCTATAGGATCCGCCACTAGTGGCTGCGGATGACTTCTTGGTTTGCACGATTTTTTCAGCCTCAGTTGCGGCAACAATTAGTTCCTGTAAATTCTGCACCGGTGTCGTACCGACGATGGTTTTGAGCTCGGTACTCAACCCATCCTGAAATTGTCTCGCAAGCTGATACGGTGTACAATCTTCTTCAGGTGCAAATCTGGACAACTCTCTTAACACTTTTTCATATTCCAGCACCGAACGGGTGCCTTGTTCAAGTTTGTAGAAAGCTTGTCGCTGCTCACTTTTATGGAATCTCGTATAAAATCTCTCGTCGAATTCGTACCGGAATTCTTCCCAAGTTGGCAAACGATCGCCGAATCACAAGCTAACAGATGTCCACCAAGCGTGGGCTTCTCCTTCAAGTAAGAATGTAGCAATGGCAACCTTTTCATCATCCGAGATACTCAGGAACAAGGATACTCGGCATAAGGTGTCCATCCACTCATGAGCGGCTGCGGCTCCAGCTGAACCATCGAAATCTTTACATCCAAGTTGTCGAGCTTCCTTCAGCAATTTTGTAATCATAACGGGAAGTCTCTCTGTCTCTTTATGATACGCCGACTGCACTGGTTCAAGTGGAGGAACAGGTTCTGGTGCAGGCGCAGGAACATTCTGAAATTGCGCCTCCATTCGCTGCTAGTTTGCAGCAATTCCCTGTAACACATTTAAGATTTGTGCCATAATAGGGTCAATGCCTGGTGCGGCTGGTGTCTCAGGTTGGTTTTCGGAATCAGCTTTCCCTTCCTGCTCATTTTGTGCATTTGGCTCATCTTGCTCAACAGGTTGCTGTTCAGTCTGAATCTCAAACCTACCCTGTTGGTCTCTTTGTTGCCTCGAATGTGCCATACTTCACGAATACACCTTTACTACTCAACATATACTAAATACAATACTAGTAAAAGGAGTGGTACCTGGTGGAGAGGCATGCACTGGACGATACGCATATGCTGAAAAACAATATACAAATTTTCGGAAATCACATGTACACATGCAAAGGTACTCTCGGCAATTCCATCAACACTCATAGAAATCATTATCAAACATCAAGCAAACATAGACTCACACATCATCCATATTCGGGATTTCACATCATCAATCACATGCATATTCATTCGGTAATGACAAGAAACATAGCTAATCATCTACTCAAACATATTAAGGCATACTAAAGATGAACAATCATCACATCTGCTATTATTATTTTCATCATTTAAATTCCATGTTATCCCTAGTTCCCTTTCGGTTTTAGCCCCTAAGTGAGTGAGTGTGTGCCCATGTTCTTACCTGCAATCACCTGCAATCACCAAAATCAACAAATAAGTTAGCATGTAACAATTTTTTATTCCCTAAACCATGCTCCGTTACCAAACTTGTAAGAGTTTGGTAGCATATAACAAATTACATTTCCTAAACCATGCTCCGCTACCAAACTTGTAAGGACCCCAATTCCTAACTATTAATAATTGCTCCGATTAAGGTCATTACCGCCGTGAAACCCAAATAAGCCTAAATGACAGCTAAGAACTATTTGAATCTCACCAGGCTTATCATTAACTACCGATTTTTAGCTTGTTCATTTTATTGCTTATCAACAGTTGGAGCATGATATTGGACACATGTTCTGGTAACATACGGAGTAAATAAAATATCAGCAGAAGTCTTAAATCAAATCATTAGGTTCATAGCACACAAGTCCCATAGGGATCCAAATAAATAGCAAGAAATTCTTCATCAAGGTTCGAAAATAGCAAGTAAAGAAGAGTGCTTAAAATAAACCAGAAAATTGCCCAATCATTCATGTTATATGCGCAAGTAACAAGTATGCAAATGTGATGCGATATCGTCCCGCCGTGCAGCCTTGATCTCACACACTGGTACCACGAACAGTGAATGTACCTAAGCCTGAAAAATGGTAACACCGCCCTAGCAAGGACAGATATCTAGCACATGCTGGGGTTTGCCGCCCATACAACTGCCAAACCAGTAAGAAGCTCTCCTCTCCCTAGGAGCATTAACGCTTCCGAATGGCCACCTTAAAAGGATCCTGACACACAAACAAGTACAAGCATACACAGGCAAGTACACAGCATAATACCAAAATATGGTATCCTCAATTATGTCAGAACACAATCAGCATATTCAAATTACATAACATATGCAAGCCAGGCACTCAATACCTAACTCAGGGGTTTGATATAGCCTATTAGATCCATATCTCATTTTGAATTTCATTCTCTCACCCTATAATCCAATCGCATGCAATAAAACAAGGGAAGGTAACAAAAACATCAAGAAAATAACAGGGGTCTCTGGCGAACCACCTATATTATCACCAAGAAAAGACGAAAACAAACTAAGCATGCTTATTCATTAGTCAATTGACTACCCTATTTTCTTACCAATACCACTCACCAAACCCATCAGAAACCAGTGATCAGACGCGGCAGGTGCCTCCCCCTTGGATGTGTGATGTAATAGCCAGGAACTTAACAAGATTCAACTTGAATTACCATTCCAATTAACTATGCAACAAGCTACTATTCGCAGGGATCCGATAAACGATGAGTGAGTTATGCTGGTTTAAAGTTTCAGCGAATTTTGGCGGCTATACAGAGGTATAGGGTTTTAGTCTTATACGAATTTGTATGTTTTTTATGAGGGATTTTTTTGGAGTTGCCTTCCTATTTATAATGAATGAGTGTAAAGACCCCAATTCCTAACTATTAATAATTGCTCCGATTAAGGTCATTACCGCCGTGAAACCCAAATAAGCCTAAATGACACCTAAGACCTATTTGAATCTCACCAGGCTTATCATTAACTACCGATTTTTAGCTTGTTCATTTTATTGCTTATCAACAGTTGGAGCATGATATTGGACACATGTTCTGGTAACATACAGAGTAAATAAAACATCAGCGGAAGTCTTAAATCAAATCATTGGGTTCATAACACACAAGTCTCATAGGGATCCAAATAACCAACAAGAAATCCTCCAACAAATTTCGGAAATAGCTAACAAAGGAAGGTTTTTAAAATAAACCAGAAAGTAGCCCAATCATTCATGTTATATGCCCAAGTAACAAGTATGCAAATGTGATGCAATATCGTCCCGCTGTGCAGCCTTGATCTCACACACTGGTACCACGAACAGTGAATGTACCTAAGCCTGAAAACTGGTAAAAACAACGGTTTGAGATTACAAGAATCTCAGTAGGGTCACAACATCATAAGATCTACAGAATCCCTAAACACAAATCTCCCAATTCACATAAGATTATTCCTAAACAACTAAAAGGGGATCACGCAATTCAAAAACCAATCAAAAGAGGTTAGGGCCGAATCTATGGCTGAGGGAGTACTGCAAATACTTCCGAAAGCTCAGAAGTACACAGGTAGGTGTAACACATCACATTGCCCTCGGCAATGAAGAAGAAAGGTCATCCCCTTCCACCTGTGTTGTCCAAAACTTACTGCACAAAGGGTAGATGGTTAACACGCAAACTAATCAGTAAGCCTTTCATCTTATCCTCGCAAGGACAAGTCGACTAGCCCCACACAGAAAAGTCTTCCCTAGTCACATACCTATTAGGGCATCCCAGGTCACATACCTACCAAGGCTTCCTGCCACACAAGGACAGGGTTCCGGCCACACAAGGACTAGACCTCCAGCAAGCTCATGCTGGGATTTTCCGCCCATACCAGTAAGAACCTCTCCTCTCCCTAAGAGCATCAGCGCTTACCCCGAATGGCCACCGGAACAGGGTCCTGACACACAGACACATACAAGCACACACGGGCAAGTACAAAGCATAATACCACAACAGGGTATCCTAAATCATGTCAGAACACAATCAACTTATCCAATTCACATAACAATTGCATCCCAGAAAGTTATGCTATTTTGAAGTTCAAGAAGATTTGGCGAAAACCTAATTCCGCCGCCGATTTTCAAATTAACCTTAGAAAAGAAATACTAACCTGATGAAAAACCAAAAAGATGGTTGGAAAGAGGATGAAGATAGCTTTCCAACAAGCTATTACTCGCAGAGATCCGACGAAAGATGAGTGAGTTATACTGGTTTGAAATTTTTGCAAATTATGGTGGCTATAGGGAGGTATACGGTTTTAGGCTCATACGAATTTGTAAGTTTTCTATGAATGATTTTTGTGGGGTTGGCTTCCTATTTATAATGAATGGGTATAGAATTATGATTACTACTTTTAATCACTTTATCATAATAAGATAATCTACCAGATAATTAAACTCTAAATTATCTTTCCTATTTTTACGGTCTTTAATCTCTAAGGCAATTATCCCTTTATAAGGACAATCTCTAAGGCAATTATCCACCTATAAGAACTTAGATCAAAGGAAATTTAAAACAAAGTTAACTACTAAACAATCTTACCAATTTCGGACATCACACATCCTTTCCTTCAGGGGCAAAATCGTATTTTCACCTGCACTGGCTTCTGGACTTCTAGGACTCAAAATTAGGGGTCTTACAAAGAGTATAGGATTATGATTACTACTTTTAATCACTTTATCAAAATACGATAATTTACCAGATAACTAAACTCTAAACTCTTTAATTATCTTCCCCTATTTTTAGGGATTTTAATCTCTAAAGCAATTTTCTATCTATAAGAATAATCTCTAAGGAAATTATATATCTATAAGGACTTAGATTAAAGGGGAATTTAAAACAGAATTAGCTACTAAAAAATCTTACCAATTTCGGCCATCACATATCCTTTCCTTAAGGGACAAAATAGTCTTTTCACCTGCACTGGCTTCTGGACTTCTAGGACTCAAAATTCAAGGTCTCACAGGTACGCTACGTGTCCGACCCTCTCTGTGATGGTGTATGGACTGATGTACCTCATTGCCAACTTGCCCCACCGCTGAAACCAAATCACACCTTCCCAAGGCTCAACCTTCAGAAATACCATATTGCTTACCTCGAACTCAAGATCTTGCTGGTAGTTATCAATGTTATTCTTTTGTCTGTCCTAAACTGTCCTTAGCTTCTGTCTAATCAAATCCAACTACTCTATCGCCTACTCAATCATCTCAGGACTGTCCAACTTCCTCTATCCTACCTCATCTCAACAAAAGGGTGTACGACACCGCCTACCGTACATGGCCTCGTACGGTGCCATACCATTGGAAACCTGGAAGCTGTTGTATTCGAGCTCAACTAATGGTAGGCAATGGTCCCACATGGCTTGTCTGTCTAATGCACTGGCACGAAACATGTCATCCAAAATCTGAATTGTTCCAGAATTGGTTGTGATTGTAGTAACCCTGCCGGTGTTTCATGCTCTGCTTTGACCAGCTTGCACACTAAACACCTAGCCACAAACTCTGCATTGTGTCTCTTCATCCCGGACCACCAATACTGCTCTTGCAGGTATCGGTATATCTTGGTACTACCAGGGTGAATAGAAAATGTCTTGCTGTGTGCCTCGGTCAAAATTAGTTACCGTAACCCCTCATCATCGGGAATGCACACTTGGCCTTGGAAAATCAGAATGTCGTCATCTCTAACTCGGTACTCACTCATTGTACTGACACCACTTCCATTACCCGCTAGTTGCTGTCTCACACGAACCAACACTGAATCCTTAAATTACTTGGGCCGAATCTCATCTAACAACGACAGTCTAACAACCAATTGTGCAATCAATGCTCTGGACTCATCATTTTCAAGCTGTACTTTGGATCCCCTCAAACACATTAACATCGACATGTACTCGGCTGGGACATAAACTATGGAAGATGATATCTTCCTACTCAATGCATCAGCGACTATGTTCTCCTTGTTCGGATGGTAGTTGATCACCAGATCATAATCCTTGATCAACTCGAGCCATGGACTCTGTCTCAAATTCAACTCCTTTTGGTTGAGAAGGAATATAAGGATCCAAACCCAACCTATAAGGACCGTTACCATTGTGAAACCCGAATAAGCCCTTGCGAGGTTCTATTCGAATCCCACAAGGCTCAAGTCAACTAGTTATTAACTTTCATTAGTTGTTTAGGTTACTTTTAAGGTTGGGGCATTCAGTTTCATTTCTGTCATAAAACATAGTGAAAGGAAACATCAGCGGAAGACTTTCATAAATGCAAATCCATTGAAAACATAATACACAAGTCCCAAGGAAATCTTGATCAACAAGTATCTATTCATTGCAACTTGCGGGAATAGGAACAGAAAACGGAAAGCCAGAAATGAAAATGAATTGTGGTATGCAATCGTCCCGTCGTGAATCCTTGAGGCCACGACTCGGTATCGCCAGCAAAACACGAACCTAAGCCTGAAAAAGAGAAAACAAAAGAAATGAGATTACAAGAATGTTAATAAGGTCACAAGATCATAAAATTTGCAGAAACCTAAACAAACATCTCTCGAACAACATAGATAAATCGCATTAGGACCTTTACCTCTATGAAACCCAAACAACCCCTTCCAAGGACCTATCTGATTCCCATAAGGCTCAAGTCACACTAATTACAAATTTTAAAGTTTATTTTTATACTTTTAAAGGTTGGAGCATATTTAACATTAGACATACTGTGAGACCCGAATTTTCAATCCTAGAGGTCCAAAAGTTAGTACAGGTGAAATAACCATTTTTCTTCGGAAGAAATGGATGTGTGATGGCCGAAAATGGTATGGAATGTCTAATAACTATTTCTGGTTTTAATTCCTTTAGATTTGGTTCCTTATTGGTTGATAATTACTTTAGGACCCGTTCCTAGTAAATGAGACTTTCACCTTTGTGCAACCTCAATTGGCCTAACTCGTGAACTAATTGCAACCACAATAGGCCTCACTGAAATATTTTTAAAATATTATCCCAAAAATTATATATAAATTTGAATTTTTATTTTGAAAAAGAGCATGTTATGTTTCCCAATACACTCAACACAACAATCAATGAAGTATAAGAAACAAATATATTGGAAGTCTTAAATTTTAGAACCTCCACCTTTTTTGTGCCGATTCAGCAGTACGATATATTCAGCGACATTCCTATTAGTGTGATGACCAGTTTCCGGTAAATGGAACCCTCACCACCGTGTAGCCCCGATCAACCCAACACCAGGATCAATCAAGACAACACAAGGTTCACATTAACTTTTCGAAAGCAATAACAAAAAATCCATACCAATTTGAACTTTTATTTCAAAGAATGCATGGCACATTATAAAATACACCATGCATAAATAATCAACGGAGTATGCAAACACATACAGCGGAAGTCTTAAAAAGCATACAACAGGCCACACAACCCCAAACATGTCACACACTGAGTCCATATGTAAGAACTCAATTTTGTGTCCTAGAAGTCTAGATACCAGTACAACTAAAATGACTATTTTACCCTTTAAGAAATGGATGTGTGATAGCCAAAAATGGTACTGATGGTTCAATGTTTATTTCTGATTTCATTTCTCCCTTATTTCATTTCTATCATTAATGGTACATTATCTATTCCTAAGAGATAATTCTATAATTAAATCCTAAAAATTATCTCCTTATATCTAGCCTTAAAAATAGGAAATTAATCCCATTACACCCTATAAATAGAGTAGTAGGCTATACATAAAATCTTATAACAAAAACACACAAAATCATCACGCAATGAACCCTACTCTTTACCAATGTTACCGAAATTCATCTAACACTCACCATAGCCGAATTCTTTCATCCTTCATTAGATTTCTGCAAATAATAGCTTATTGGAAATCTCTTTCCATCCTCTATCTTACTCTCTTGTTTCATCATCAGAAGGTTAGTTCTTCCCTGTGAGACCCTGAATTTTGAGTCCTAGAAGTCTAAAAGCCAGTGTAGATGAAAAAATTCATTTTGCCCCTGAAAAAAAAAGATATGTGATGGCCGAAATTGGTAACGGATGTCTATTAATTATCTCTTGTATTAATTCCCTTTAAATTGATTCTTTATTGGTTGATAATTATCTTAGGAAATAAAAACCTTCAGTTTAAGGGGGGATAGTTACAGAATTTAATTCTGATAATTATTTTATTTTAATTAAGCCTTTAGAGCAGGGATTTTAATCCCATAACCACCTTATATAAATAAGAAGTCTGCCACACAAAAATCTTATACATAAAACACACAAAATTTGTAAGACCTAAAAGCCCTATACCTCCCAATTTCTGCTGAAATCTGCTGGAACTTCAAACAAGCATAACTCTATTATCGTTTATCGGATTCCTTCAAATAATAGCTTGTTGGAAAGATCTATTCATCTTCTTTCCAACAATCTTTGATTTTTTTTTTGAAGGTTAATTTTTTCTTTGTTAAAAGTTAAATCGAATTTCGGCAGAATTGCCAAAATCTTGTTGAACTTCAAAATAGCATAACTCTCTCATCCTTTGTCCAATTCTTGCGAATAATAGCTTGTTGGAAAGCTATCTTTATCATGTTTCTAGTCATGTTTTGTTTTTTTTCAGGAGGTTAGTTTTTCTTTATCGTAAGAAAAGTCGAATTTTGACTGGATTACAGCTCAAGATTGTGTGATTTTGTCTTCAATTGATTTCTGTTGTTGTTTCTCTAGTTCGTATGATTTTTTGGCATGAATTCATCCTTTGAATCTTTTCTATACATGAAATCAGTATGTCTTACCCTTTCCCTATTGTTGCCTATCTTGATCAATTGATGAACCTAATGGATTCCGATCTTGTTTATTTTGATTGTATAAGAAATAAACACTTAATCCCTCTTTGTTAGCATGAAAACGTAACCCTTACACCTTGCTAACATAAAGTCACAAACTGTCTTGTGTCCTATGCTTAGTGCTGAAATATACATAGTTAAATTGGGTGGTAATTCAAGTTGAATCTTGTTATGTTCTTGGCTATCACATCACATGTCAAAAGGGGAGGCACCTGCGGCATCTGACCACTAGTTTCTGATAGGTTTGGTGAGTGGAATTGGTAAGGAAATAAGGTATTCAATTAGTTATTGAGTATGCATGCTTAGTTCGGTTTTGTCTTTGCCTTGTGATACTATAGGTGGTTTGGAATTATTAAATAAAGGCAAAGGAATAGCTTCTTGTTTAGAGATAAGAGAGGTAGGATCTATGCCTCATCGGTTTTTCCAGAGATCCCTATTGTTTGTTTCTTGTTTTCGATGCATGCTTTTATTATTATTGCAAGCGAATGATTGCACGATATGTGCAAGGATTGCAGATTGAGATATAAATTCTATAGGCTATACCGAACTCTTGAGTTAGGTTTTAAGTGCCCAAATTGCATATGATATGTGAATTAAATAAGCTAATTGTGTTCAGACATGATTGAGGATACCCTGTTATGGTATTGTGTTTATGTTTGCTTGTGTGTGCTTGTAGATGTTTGTGTGTCAGGATCCTATTTCGATGGCCATTCGGGGTAAACACTGATGCTCCTTGGGAGAGGGGAGGCTCTTACTGGTATAGGAGTTGTATGGGTGGCAAACCCCAGCATGCACGCGCTGGATGTCTAGTCCTTATGTGGCTAGAAGTCTTGTCCTTGTGTGGCAGGATGCCCTTATCCTTGTGTGGCTTGGGATACCCTTGTCCTTGTGTGGCTTGGGATGGGTTGTCCTTGTGTGGCAGGATGAATAGGCTTACTGATTAGCTGTTGTGCTAACCTTTTACCCTATGTGCAGTAAGCCTTGGACAACACAGGTGGAAGGGGACAACTTTTCTTTTTCCTATTGTCGAGAGCAATTTGATGAGTTTTACCTACCTGTGTACTTCTGATTTTTGAAGTTTTTTGCAGTCCAGCCTCAACCTTAGTTTTGGCCCTATCCTTTTTATTTATTTTTGAAATACGTGATACCCATGGATGCGTAGGAATGATCTAATGTTGTTCGGGAGATTTGTGTTTAAAATTTCTGTAGATCTTATGGTGTTGTGACCCTACTGAGATTCTTGTAATCTCATCCTGTTGTATTCACCATTTTTCAGGCTTAGGTACATCCACTATCCGTGGTACCAGTGTGTGAGATCAAGGCTGCACGGCGGGGCGATATCGCATCACATTAGCATACCTGTTCCTTGATTGCTTGCGCATATAACATGAATTATGATTGGACTATTTTTCTGGTTTTCAAGATTCCTTCTTTACTTGTTTCATTTTATTTTGGGAATTAACTTACTGGATGTTTTGATCCTTATAGGACATCATTGATTTTATTTAAAGACTTCCGCTGATATTTTATTCACTCCGTATGATACCAGAATACATGTCCAATATCATGCTCCAATAACCAATGAACATAACAAATGTACATGCTAAAAAAATGAGAATTTGATAAGTAAGCCTTGTGGAATTCAGATACGTCCTGGTTCTTGGGCTTGTCTGAGTTTCACGGCAGTAATGACCCTAATCGGAGTAACTAATAGTAGGTTAGGATTTGGGGTCGTTATAGGTTTGGTAGCGGAGCACCGTTTAAGAAATATAATTGGTTATATGCTAACTAGTTTGTTGATTTTGTGTTTGTAGGTAAGAACATGCGCACACACTCACTCACTTAGGGGCTAGTACCGAAAGTAAACTAATGCTATAAAGGGATTGATTTGTAAGATTTAAATAATGAGTATGATAATCTGATTTGCTGTATGTTTATGAATGTTCTTATGCCTGGTATGCCTTGATGTGTTCTAATAAATCTTAATGTATTTCTTGTCATTGCCGAATGTGCGTTTTTGCCATAATGTCGAGTGTCCTTATGTGACTTCTTATCATTGTCATTAAAGTTTGTTGCAATGATTTTCGAGAATGGTTTGTATGATTGTATTGTTACCGAATGCTTATGGGAGTGTTGGTGTAATTGTCAAATGTGCATCGCATGTGTACATATGATTTCCGAAACTTGTGAGTCTTTGTGTGCAAGTGTATTTTGTTTTCCAACATATGTGTTTCGTCCAGTGGATGCCTCTCCACAAGGTACCACTCCTTTTCCTAGTATCATATTTAGTATCTGTTAAGTAACAATCATATGTTTGTATAGTATGGCAAGGTTGAATGCTACAAGGGATCGACGGGGTAGGTATGAGGTTCAAGCTAAACAACAACCCATAGAGCAGAATGAACCTGATGCACATATTGAGCACGAAGAGCAACTGATTTGCGATCTAGTCTACATTGATTGTGCTATATGTATGGGGCCGAATGTAATTGAAGTGAATCTAATTCCATTGGGCATCCGAGAGCTGGATGTGATTTTAGGAAGGACTATCTAGCGAAATATCAAGCCCGTATGGAGTGTTTCACCAAACAAGTGTGGTTTACTTTTCCTGATGGTGCCAAATACTGCTTTGAAGGTGATAGGCGAGTTGTTCTAACTTGCATGATTTCTTGGTTGGATGCGAAGCAATTGATCAACAAAGGATGTACAACATACCTCATGCATGTACGTGATATTTCTAAAGAATCCTTCGGATCTGGATTCTGTTCCAATGGTTCGCGAATTTTCAAAAGTATTTTCAGAAGACATAGCTGGTTTACCACCAGCAAGGGAAGTGGAATTCGGTATTGAGTTAGTGCCTGGTATGAATCCGATTTCCATTCCTCCGTATTGTATGGATCCTACGGAAATGAAGGAACTAGAAACACAATTGGAATATTTGCTGGATCGCGGTTTCATCCGACCTAGTGTGTCACCTTGGGGACTGTTTTGTTCGTAAAGAAGAAAGATGGCTCGTTATGATTATGCATCGACTATCGGCAGTTAAATCGTGTAACCATGAAGAACAAGTATCCTTTCCATGCATCGATGATTTGTTCAACCAACTCTAGGGTGCAGTCGTGTTCTCCAAGATCGATCTCAGATCTGGATACCATCAATTGAGAGTTCGTGATGCTGATATTCGGAAGACCGCGTTCAGATCGCGATATGGCCACTACTAATTTCTGGTCTTGCCATTCGGTTTGACCAATGCAACAGCTGTGTTTATGGACCTCATGAATCGTGTGTTCCATGAGTTCCTGGATAAATTTGTGATAGTCTTCATCGATGACATTCTGATTTAATCAAAATCGGAAGAGGAACATGCTAAGCATTTGCGGATTGTGCTAAGTATTTTGAAGGATCGGCGGTTGTTTGCAAAGTATTCCAAATGCAAATTCTGGTTACGCAAAGTTGGTTTCCTTGGCCATATTGTTTCTTCTCAAGGTGCGTTAGTGGATCCAAAAAAGATTGAAGCCGTAGTCGTTTGGGAACCCCCGCGAACTGTGTTCGAAGTTTATAGTTTCCTTGGCTTAGCAAGATACTACCGTCGCTTTGTGGAGAATTTTTCATCGCTTGCCGCACCATTGACAAAACTGACGCACAAGGGTGAGCCATTTGTGTGGATCGAGAAATGCCAACGAAGTTTCGAAGAACTGAAAAACCGGTTAGTTTCCGCACCTATCCTTACATTACCTATTTGTGGAAAGGAGTATGTGGTTTACAGCGATGCGTCGAAATCCGGACTTGGATGCATATTGATGCAAGACGGGAAAGTCATTGCTTATGCTTCCTGACAGTTATGACCGCACGAAAGCAACTACCCTATGCATGATTTGGAGCTTGGAGCCGTGGTGTTTGTGTTTAAAATATGGCGACATTATTTATACGGCGAGACATGCCGAATCTTCACCGACCACAAAAACCTGAAGTACCTCCTCATGCAAAAAGAATTGAATATGAGACAACAAAGATGGGTGGAGCTGATTAAAGACTACAATTTGATCATCGAATATCATCCTGGAAAGGCAAATGTTGTAACGACCCCAATTCCTAACTATTAATAATTGCTCATTAAGGTCATTACCGGCATGAAACCCAAATAAGCCTAAATGACACCAAAGACCTATTTGAATCTCACAACGCTTACCATTAACTACCGATTTTAAGCTTGTTAATCTTATTGCTTATCAACAATTGGAGCATGATATTGGACACATGTTCTGGTATCATACGGAGTAAATAAAACATCAGCGGAAGTCTTAAATCAAATCATTGGGTTCATAACACACAAGTCTCATAGGGATCCAAATAACCAACAAGAAATCCTCCAACAAGTTTCGGAAATAGCAAGCAAAAAAGAGTGCTTAAAATAATCCAGAAAGTTGCCCAATCATTCATGTTATATGTGCAAGAACAGGTATGCAAATGTGATGCGATATCGTCCCGCCGTGCAGCCTTGATCTCACACACTGGTACCACGAACAGTGAATGTACCTAAGCCTAAAAAAGGGTAAAAACAATGGTTTGAGATTACAAGAATCTCAGTAGGGTCACAGCATCATAAGATCTACAGAATCCCTAAACACAAATCTCCCAATTCACATAAGATCATTCCTAAACAACTAAAGGCGATCACGCAATTCAAAAACCAATCAAAAGAGGTTAGGGCCGAATCTATGGCTGAGGGAGGACTGTAAACACTTTTGAAAGCTCAGAAGTACACAGGCAGGTGAAACACATCACATTGCCCTCGGCAATGAAGAAGAAAAGCCATCCCCTTCCACCTGTGTTGTCCAAAACTTACTGCACAAAGGGTAGATGGTTAACACGCAAACTAATCAGTAAGTCTTTCTTCTTGTCCTCGCAAGGACAAGTCTACTAGCCACACACGGACAAGCCTTCCCTGGTCACATACCTACCAGGGCATCCCAGGGCACATACCTACCAGGGCTTCCTTCCACACAAGGACAGGGTTCCGGCCACACAAGGACCAGATCTCCAACGTGCACTTGCTGGGATTTGCCGCTCATACAACTCCCAAACCAGTAAGAACCTCTCCTCTCCCTAGGAGCATCAGCACTTACTACGAATGGCCACCGGAACAGGATCCTGAAACACAGACACATACAAGCACACACAGGCAAGTACAAAGCATAATACCACAACAGGGTATCCTCAATCATGTCAGAACACAATCAACTTATCCAATTCACATAACAATTGCATCCCAGGCACTCAATTCCTAACTCAGGGGTTCGATATAGCCTAGGAGATTCATCTCTCATTCCGCATTTCATATTATCACCATATAATCCAATCGCAAGCAATACAACAAGGGTAGGTAACAAAAGCATCAAGAAGAGAGCAAGGGTTTCTGGAGAAACCGATGAGGCGTAGATCCTACCTCTCTTGTCTCTGAACAAGAAGCTACTCCTTTTCCTTTATTAAGTAAATCTGAACCACCTAAATTATCACCAGGCAAAGGCAAAAGCAAACTAAGCATGCATATTGAATAGTCAATTGAATACCCTATTTCCTTACCAATACCACTCACCAAACCTATTAGAAAACCAATGATCAGACATTGCAGGTGCCTCCCTCTTGGATGTGTGATGTGATAGCCAGGAACTTAACAAGATTCAACCTGAATTTATGATTCCAAATAATTATGAAAATCTTGTCGCTAAAAGTAGGGCATAGGACGATTTTGTCTTAGCCTTAAATAAGGAAATATTTACATCCAAGCTTCTATTTATCTATTTTTGGAAAGAGGATAAAACGACCTTTCCAACAAGCTATTATTTGTAAGTATCTGATAAACGATCAGAAAGTTATGCTATTTTGAAGTTCAAGAAGATTTGGCAAAAACCTAATTTTGCCGCCGATTTTCAAATTAACCTTAGACAAATAAATACTAATCTTCTGACAAAAACCCAAAGATGGTTGGAAATAGAATGAAGAGATCTTTCCAACAGGCTATAACTCGTAGAGATCCGACGAACGATAAGTGAGTTATGCTTGTTTGAAGTTTCTACGAATTATGGTGGCTATAGGGAGGTATAGGGTTTTTAGTCCTGTATGAATTTGTGTCTTCTATGAATGATTTTTGTGGGGTTGGCTTCTTATTTATAATGAATGGGTATAGAATTATAATTACTATTTTTAATTACTTATCAAAATAAAATAATCTATCAGATAATTAAACTCTAAATTATCATTCCTATTTTTAGGGTCTTTAATCTCTAAGGCAATTATCCCTCTATAAGGACAATCTCTAAGGCAATTATCCACGTATAAGAACTTAGATCAAAGGAAATTTAAAACAAAGTTAACTACTAAACAATCTTACCAATTTTGCCCATCACACATCCTTTTATTCAGGCAAAAAATAGTCTTTTCACCTGCCCTGGCTTCTAGACTTATAGGACTCAAAATTAGGGTTCTTACATCCTCCCCTCCTTTTAAGAATTTGGTCCTCGAAATTTTGTAGTATAGGTACCTAATCATAAGTAAGGAAATTTTGCATGCATAGACTCCTCAGTCTCCCAAGACTGCTCCTCAATTTGGCCATTAAGCCAAAAAACTCGGTACCATAGGCATATTTCGACTGCGAAGCTGTCGAACTGACCGATCTAGTATGGCAACTGGCTGTACGGGATAGGTTAGGTCTTTAGCAACTTCAACTGGAGGTTCTTCAAGCTCATGAGCAGTATCTCGCATATACTTTCTTAGCATTGAAACATGAAACATGTTGTGAATTCTATCCATATTTGGAGGTAGTGCAAGTCGGTATGCAACAGGGCCGATTCTTTCAACAATGTCATATCGACCAATGTAGCGAGGTGTTAGCTTACCTCGCTGCTGAAAACGAAGGACTCCTTTCCATGGGGCGACTTTAAAAAACACTTTGTCTCCTACCGCAAATTCCAGTTCCCTTCGTCGATTGTTGGCGTTCTGCCGATCCTGAGCTGCTTTTAACCTCTGTCGAATCAAGCTTAATTGCTTTGTTGCTTGGTCAATTAATTCCGGATTGTCTAGGCATCTCTCGCCTACTTCATTCCAGAAAATGGGGGTTCTGCACCGTCTCCCATATAGTGCTTCATAGGGTGCCATATCGATGCTTACATGAAAACTGTTGTTGTAAGCAAATTCTTCCAATGGTAAGCTTCGATCCCAGCCGGTTTGCTGATCCAATACACTCGCACGTAGCATGTCTTCAAGTGTCTGAATCGTCCTTTCTGATTGACCATCGGTCTAGGGATGAAATGCTGTACTGAAATTCAATCTCGAACCCAATGCATTCTGGAATTTCTCCCAAAATCGTGAAGTGAAACGAGGGTCACGATCTGAAACTATAGAAACTGGTACTCCATGCAAACGAACAATCTCGTCCAAGTAACGAACTGCCAATTTTTCTGGTGTATCTGTCACACGTATAGGAAGAAAGTGTGCAGATTTCATCAGTCGATCCACGATCACCCAAATGGCATTGTATCCTCGCTGCGATCTAGGCAAACCGGTCACAAAGTCCATTGTGACGTGCTCTCACTTCCATTCTGGAATTAGAAGTGACTGAAGCAGACCAGCGAGTCTTTGATGTTCAATCTTTACTTATTGACATACGAGACATCGGGCAACGAATTCAGCAATATGACGCCACCAAAACTGCCCCTTCAAATCTCGGTACATCTTGGTGCTTCCAGGATGAATAGCGAACTTCAAACTATGCGCCTCCGATAGAATAAGGTTACGAATATCAACATTTTGTGGAACACATACCCGGTTTCTGAAGACTAGTACTTCGTCATCTCGTATTCTGAAATCACGAACTATGGCATCAACATCATCATCAAGTTGCTTCCGAATTTCAGCATGTTTTGGATCCTCTAATTGTTGATTCCGGATTTCTTCAATTAGGGTAGGTGCGACTTCAATTCGTGCCAACAACGAACCAGAGAAATCGGTGCCAAGATGCACACGATTAGTTTTCAATTCCAGCATCATCGGTAGGTAATAGGTGCGTATGTAGGCCAAAATTGATGGGGAAGGAGGATGATACTTTCGGCTCAGGGCATCAGCAACAACATTCGCCTTGCCAGGATGATATTCGATGATTAAATCATAGTCTTTAATCAGCTCCACCCATCTTCGTTGTCTCATATTCAATTCTTTTTGTGTAAGGAGGTACTTTCGGCTCAGGGCATCAGCAACAACATTCGCCTTGCCAGGATGATATTCGATGATTAAATCATAGTCTTTAATCAGCTCCACCCATCTTCGTTGTCTCATATTCAATTCTTTTTGTGTAAGGAGGTACTTTAGGCTTTTGAGATCAGTAAAGATTCGACACGTCTCGCCGTATAAATAATGTCGCCATATTTTTAAGGCAAATACCACGGTTGCAAGTTCCAGGTCATGTGTAGGGTAGTTCATCTCGTGCGGTCGCAATTGCCTTGAAGCGTAGGCAATGACTTTCCCATCTTGCACAAAGACAAATCCAAGTCCAGATTTTGACGCGTCGCTGTAAACCACATACTCCTTTCCGCAAACAAGTAAAGTAAGGATAGGTGCAGAAACTAACCGACTCTTTAGCTCGTCGAAACTTTGCTGGCATTTCTCGTTCCATACGAATGGCTCACCCTTGCGTGTCAGTTTTGTCAATGGTCCGGCTAGTGATGAAAAATTTTCCACAAAGCGACGGTAGTATCCTGCTAAGCCTAGGAAACTACGAACTTCAAACACACTTTGCAGAGCTTCCCAAGCAATCACGGGTTCAATCTTCTTTGGATCAACAAACACACCTTGGGCGGAAACAATATGGCCAAGGAAACTAACCTCACGTAACCAGAATTTGCATTTCGAGTACTTTGCGAACAACCGTCGATCCTTCAAGATTTTAAGCACAATCCGCAAGTGCATAGCATGATCCTCTTATGATATTGAGTAAATCAGAATGTCGTCGATGAAGACTATCACAAATCTATCCAGAAATTCGTGGAACACACGATTCATCAAGTCCATAAACACAGCTGGTGCATTGGTCAAGCCGAATGGCATAACTAGAAATTTATAGTGGCCGTATCACGATCTGAATGCGGTATTCGGAATATCAGCATCACGAACTCGCAATTGATGGTATCCAGATCTGAGATCAATCTTGGAGAACACGGCTGCACCTTGGAGTTGGTCAAACAAATCGTCGATGCGTGGCAAAAGGTATTTATTTTTCACGGTCACACGATTCAGCTGCCGATAATCAATGCACAATCGCAGCGAACCGTCTTTCTTTTTCATGAACAAAATAGGTGCTCCCCAGGGTGAAACACTAGGTCGAATAAAATCACGATCCAGCAAATCTTTCAATTGCGTCTTTAGTTCCTTCATTTCCGCATGAGCCATACGATACGGGGGAATGGAAATTGGATTCGTACCTGGCACTAGCTCAATGCCGAATTCCACTTCCCTTGATGGTGTTCCGGCTATGTCTTCAGGAAATACTTCTGGAAATTTGCAAACCACAGGAACAAAATTCAGATCTGAGAATTCTTTAGAAATATCCTGTACATGCGCAAGGTACATTGTACATCCTTTGTTGATTAGTCGCTTCGCCTTAAGCCAGGAAATCATGCAAGTTGGCACAACTCACCTATCGCCTTCAAAACAGTATTCGGTACCATCAGAAAATGTGAACCATACCCGCTTGGTGAAACACTCTACACGGGCTTGATATTTTGCCAGACAATCCATGCCTAAAATCACATCTAGCTCCCTGATGTCTAATGGAATTAGATTCACTTCAACTACATTCAATCCCATACGTATAGCACAGCCGATGTAGACCAGATCACAAATCAGTTGTTCTCCCAAAGGATTTAGAACCGCAATAGGTGGAGTCAAGGGAGATAGAGGACGATCCGCGCTGAGTGCTATCCTTGGACTCACAAATGATCTATTTGCTCCTGGATCAAATAATACTTTAGCGTTTCGAGAAAAAGCTGAAATAGTGCCTGTCACCACATCAAGACTAGCCTCGGCATCAGTCAAAGTAAAGAGCCTTGTTGGTCTTGGTTGCGCCTCACTTGTGGATCTGTTGGGTGGTCCTTCTGGTGCGCGTGTTGGTGGTCTGGCGGGGTTGACATTCCCACTTCGGCTGGTGTTGGGTATGCCTGTGATTCTCCTTGGTTTTGGGCATTCCCTCTGAACATGTCCCATCTCGCCACAATTGTAACATCGTCGTTGCTGCGAATTCCACGAAGATCCATAGGAATTTGAACCAGAGAAGCTCTTCCGGTTGGTGTTTCCATTGCCATCAATTTTCGGAGGATAGGACCTTAAAGGATAGGGTCCCCTTCGCTGATTGAACCTCGAATCTCGCCTATAGGATCCGCCACTAGTGGCTGCGGATGACTTCTTGGTTTGCACGATCTTTTCAGCCTCAGTTGCGGCAACAATTAGTCCTTGTAAATTCTGCACCGGTGTCGTACCGACGATGGTTTTGAGTTCGGTGCTCAATCCATCCTGAAATCGTCTCGCAAGTTGGTACGGTGTACGATCTTCTTCAGGTGCAAATCAGTACAATTCTCTTAAAACTTTTTCATATTCCAGCACCGAATGGGTGCCTTCTTCAAGTTTGTAAAAAGCTTTTCGCTGCTCACTTTTATGGAATCTCGTATAAAATCTCTCCTCGAATTCATACTGGAATTCTTCCCATTTTGGCAAACGCTCGCCGAATCGCAAGCTAACAGATGTCCACCATGCGAGGGCTTCTCCTTCAAGTAAGAATGTAGCAATGGCAACCTTGTCATCATCCGAGATACGCAGGAACAAGGATACTCGGCATAAGGTATCCATCCACTCACGAGCGGCTGCGGCTCCAGCTGAACCACCGAAATCTTTACATCCAAGTTGTCGAGCTTCCTTCAGAAATTTTGTAATCATAACGGGAAGTCTCTCTGTCTCTTTATGATGTGCCGGCTGCACAGGTTCAAGTGGAGGAACAGGTTCTGGTGTAGGCGCAGGAACATTCTGAAATTGCGCCTCCATTCGCTGCTGGTTTGCAGCAATTCCCTGTAACACATTTAAGATTTGTGCCATAACAGGGTCAATGCCTGGTGCGGCTGGTGTCTCAGGTTGGTTTTCGGACTCAGCTTGCCCTTCCTGCTCATTTTGTGCATTTGGCTCATCTTGCTCAACAGGTTGCTGTTCATTCTGAATCTCAAACCTACCCCGTTGGTCCCTTTGTTGCCTCGAGCGTGCCATACTACATGAATACACCTTTACTACTCAACATATACTAAATACAATACTAGTAAAAGAGTGGTACCTGGTGGAGAGGCATGCACTGGACGATACGCATATGCTGAAAAACAATATACAAATTTTCACATGTACACATGCTGAAAAACAATATCACATGTACACATGCAAAGGTATTCTTGGCAATTCCATCAACACTCATAGAAATCATTATCAAACATCAAGAAAATATAGACTCACACATCATCCATATTCGACAGTACACATAATCACTCACATGCATATTTATTCGGTAATGGCAAGAAACATAGCTAATCATCCACTCAAACATAAGAAGGCATACTAAAGATAAACAATCAACACAATTGCTATTATTATTTCCATCATTTAAATCCCATGTTATCCCTAGTTCCCTTTCAGTTTTAGTCCCTAAGCGAGTGAGTGTACTCCCATGTTCTTACCTGCAATCACCAAAATCAACAAATAAGATAGTATATAACAAATCATATTCCCTAAACCATGCTCCGCTACCAAACTTGTAAGAGTTTGGTAGCATATAACTAATTACATTTCCTAAACCATGCTTCGCTACCAAACCTGTAACGACCCCAATTCCTAACTATTAATAATTGCTCCGATTAAGGTCATTACCGCCGTGAAACCCAAATAAGCCTAAATGACACCTAAGACCTATTTGAATCTCACAAGGCTTATCATTAACTACCGATTTTAAGCTTGTTAATCTTATTGCTTATCAAAAATTGGAGCATGATATTGGACACATGTTCTGGTATCATACGGAGTAAATAAAACATCAGCGGAAGTCTTAAGTTAAATCATTGGGTTCATAACACACAAGTCCCATAGGAATCCAATCAAACAACAAGAAATCTTCCAACAAGTTTCGGAAATAGCAAGCAAAAGAGAGTGCTTAAAATAATCCAGAAAGTTGCCCAATCATTCATGTTATATGCGCAAGTAACAGGTATGAAAATGTGATGCAATATAGTCCCGCCGTGCAGACTTGATCTCACACACTGGTACCACGAATAGTGAATGTACCTAAGCCTTAAAAAAGGGAAAAAACAACGGTTTGAGATTACAAAAATCTCAGTAGGGTCACAGCATCATAAGATCTACAAAATCCCTAAACACAAATCTCCCAATTCACATAAGATCATTCCTAAGCAATTAAAGGGGATCACGTAATTCAAAAACCAATCAAAAGAGGTTAGGGCCGAATCTATGGCTGAGGGAGGACTGCAAACACTTTTGAAAGCTCAGAAGTACACAGGCAGGTGAAACACATCACATTTCCCTCGGCAATGAAGAAGAAAGGCCATCCCCTTCCACCTGTGTTGTCCTAAACTTACTACACAAAGGCTAGATGGTTAACACGCAAACTAATCAGTAAGTCTTTCTTCTTTCCTCGCAAGGACAAGTCGACTAGCCACACACGGACAAGCCTTCCCTGGTCACATACCTACCAGGGCATCCCAGGTCACATACCTACCAGGGCTTCCTGCCACACAAGGACAAGGTTCCAGCCACACAAGGACCAAACCTCCAGCGTGCACTTGCTGGGACTTGCCGCCCATACAACTCCCATACCAGTAAGAACCTCTCCTCTCCCTAGGAGCATCAGCACTTACCCCGAATGGCCACCGGAACAGGATCCTGACACACAGACACGTACAAGCACACACAGGCAAGTACAAAGCATAATACCACAATAGGGTATCCTCAATCATGTCAGAACATAATCAACTTATCCAATTCACATAACAATTGCATCCCAGGCACTCAATTCCTAACTCAGGGGTTTGATATAGCCTTGGAGATTCATATCTCATTCCGCATTTCATATTATTACCATATAATCCAATCGCAAGCAATACAACAAGGGTAGATAACAAAAGCATCAAGAAAAGAGCAGGGGTTTCTGGAGAAACCGATGAGGCGTAGATCCTACCTCTCTTGTATCTGAATAAGAAGCTACTTCTTTGCCTTTATTAAGTAAATCCGAACCACCTAAATTATCACCAGGCAAAGACAAAAGCAAACTAAGCATGCATATTGAATAGTCAATTGAATACCCTATTTCCTTACCAATACCACTCACCAAACCTATCAGAAAACCAGTGATCAGACATTGCAGGTGCCTCCCCCTTGGATGTGTGATGTGATAACCAGGAACTTATCAAGATTCAACCTGAATTTATCACTCCAAATAACTATGCAAATCTTGTCGCTAAAATAGGGCATAGGACGATTTCGTCTTAGCCTTAAACAAGGAAATATTTACATCCAAGCTGCTATTTATCTATTTTTGGAAAGAGGATAAAACGACCTTTCCAACAAGCTATTATTTGTAAGTATCTGATAAACGATCAGAAAGTTATGCTATTTTGAAGTTCAAGAAGATTTGGCGAAAACCTAATTCCGCCGCCGATTTTCAAATTAACCTTAGACAAATAAATACTAATCTTCTGACAAAAACCAAAAGATTTTTGGAAATAGAATGAATAGATCTTTCCAACAAGCTATAACTCGCAGAGATCCGACGAACGATGAGTGAGTTATGCTTGTTTGAAGTTTCTGCGAATTATGGTGGCTATAGGGAGGTATAGGGTTTTTAGTCCTGTACGAATTTGTAAGTCTTCTATGAATGATTTTTGTGGGGTTGGCTTTCTATTTATAATGAATGGGTATAGAATTATGATTACTATTTTTAATTACTTATCAAAATAAAATAATCTATCAGATAATTAAACTCTAAATTATCTTTCCTATTTTTAGGGTCTTTAATCTCTAAGGCAATTATCCCTCTATAAGGACAATCTCTAAGGCAATTATCCACCTATAAGAACTTAGATCAAAGGAAATTTAAAACAAAGTTAACTACTAAACAATCTTACCAATTTTGGCCATCACACATCCTTTCCTTCAGGGGCAAAATTGTCTTTTCACCTGCACTGGCTTCTGGACTTCTAGGACTCAAAATTAGGGGTCTTACAAATGTTGTTGCTGATTCCTTGAGCCAAAAGTTTCACCCTCCTTCCCTATTGGTTTTGGCTTACAAACGTACCCATTACATTCCTATGTTACTGGATATGAAACCTAATCATGTGCATCTTGGCATTGATTTTTTTGTATCGTTACTGGCACGAATCAAAGTCACGCCTACCTTGATTGAGGAAATCCGGAATCAGCAATTAGAGGATCCGAAACTGATTGAAATTCGGAGGAAACTTTCTGTTGGTGTTGATGCCATAGTTTGTGATTTCAGAGTACGAGATGACAATGTGCTTGTCTTCAGAAACCAGGTATGTGTTCCACAAGATGTTGATATTCGTAACTTTATTCTATCAAAGGCGCATAGTTCGAAGTTCGTTATCCATCCTGGAAGCACTAAGATGTACTGAGATTTAAAGGAGCAGTATTGGTGGCCAAACATGAAATGCCACATTGTTGAGTTTGCTGCTCGATGCCTCGTATGTCAACAAGTAAAGATTGAACATCAATGACCCGCTGGTCTACTTCAGTCACTCCCGATTCCAGAATGGGAGTGGGAGCATGTCACAATGGATTTTGTGACCGGCTTGCCTAAATCACATCGAGGATACGATGCCATTTGGGTGATTGTGGATCAATTGACGAAATCTGCACACTTCCTTACTATACATGTGATGGATACACCTGATAAATTGGTTATTCGTTACTTGGACGAGATTGTTGGATTGCATGGAGTTCCAGTTTCCATCGTTTCAGATCGTGACCCTCACCCTCGTTTCACCTCACGATTTTGGGAGAAATTCCAGAATGTGCTAGGTTCGAGATTGAATTTCAGTACAGCATTTCATCCCTAGACCGATGGCCAATCAGAAAGGACAATTCAGACACTCGAAGACATGTTACGTGCGAGTGTGTTGGACTAGCAAACCGGTTGGGATCGATGCCTGCCATTGGCATAATTTGCTTATAACAATAATTTTCATGTAAGCATCGGTATGGCACCTTACGAAGCATTATATGGGAGATGTTGCAGAACTTCCATTAGCTGGAATGAAGTAGGAGAGAGACGCCTAGACAATCCAGAATTGATTGATCAAGCAATAGAGCAGTTGAACTTGTTTCAACAATGGCTAAAAACAGCCCAGAATCGGCACAAAAACTACACCGATAATCGACGAAGGAGCTGGAATTTGTGGTAGGTGACAAAGTGTTTCCGAAGGTCGCCCCATGGAAAGGATTTCTTCGTTTTTAGCAGCGAGATAAGCTATCACCTCGTTACATTGGTCCGTATGACATCGTCGAGAGGATCGGCCCTATTGCATACTGACTTGCCTTACCTCCAAATACAAAAAGAATTCACAACGTGTTTCATATTTCAATGTTGAGAAAGTATGTGCAAGACCTTTCTCACGTGCTCAAAGAACCCCCAGTTGTAATTGCTGAAGTCCTATCCTATCCGGAACAGCTAGTTGCCAAACTAGATTGGCCAGTTTGACAGCTTCACAGTCGAAGCGTGCTTATGGTACGAGTTGTTTGGCGTAATGGTCAAATTGAGGAATAGTCTTGGGAGATTGAGGAATCTATGCGTGCAAAATTTCCTTATCTATTTGCTCAGATACTTGTGCTAAAATTTTAAGGACGAAATTCCTATAAGGAGGGAAGGATGTGACACCCTGAATTTTGAGTACTAGAAGTCCAGAAGCCGATACAGGTGAAAAAGAACTTTTTGCTCCTAAAGAAAAGGATGCGTGATTGCCGAAATTGGTAAGGGAAGTCTAGTAATTATCTTTGGTATTAATTCCCTTTAAATTGATTATTTATTGGTTGATAATTACCTTAGGAAATAAAAACCTTAAGTTTAAGGGGGATAATTATAGAATTTAATTCTGATAATTATTTTATTTTAATTAAGCCTTTAGAGCAGGAATTTTAATCCCATAATCACCTTATATAAATAAGAAGTCAGCCACACAAAAATCTTATACATAAAACACACAAAATTCGTAAGACCTAAAACCCTATACCTCCTAATTTCTGCTGAAATCTGCTGAAACTTCAAACAAGCATAACTCTATCATCGTTTATCGGATTCCTGAAAATAATAGCTTGTTGAAATGATCTCTTCATCTTCTTTCCAACTATCATTGGTTTTTGTTTTGGAGGCTAGTGTTTTCTTTGTTAAAAGTTAAATCAAATTTTGACAGAATTGTCAAAATATGCTTAAACTTCAAAATAGCATAACTCTCTCACCCTTTATCGGATTCTTGCGAATAATAGCTTGTTAGAAAGCTCTCTTCATCCTCTTTCCAGAAATATTTTTATTTTATTAGAAGGTTAGTTTTTCTTTATCGTAAGATAAGTCAAATTTCGACGGGATTAGGGTTTAAGATTGTATGATTCTGTCTTCAATTGATTTCTATTGTTGTTTCTCTTGTTTGTATGATTGTTTGGCATCTATTCATGTTATAAAATCATGAATTCATCTTTTGAATCTTCCTTAATTATGAAATCAGCATGTCCTTTAACCTTACCTATTGTTGTCGATTCTTACCAATTGACTTGTCTTTTGGTTTCTGATCTTGTTTCTTTCAATCATATGTGTAATTAACAGCTAATCCTTCATTGTTATTATTAAATCACAACCCCTAAACCTTGTATGCATGAAATCACAATTACCTTTGTACCCTACCTTACCGTCGAAATTTGAATGGTTAATTGGGATGGTAAATCAGGATGGTTTTAGTTTTGTTCCTGGCTATCACATCACACATCCAATGGGGAGGTCTCAGCAGTATCTGATCTCTGGTTTCTGATAGGTTTGGTGAGAGGAATTAGTAAGGAATTAGGATGTTTTCTTGGTTATTGAATACACATGCTTAGTATGATTTTTTCTTTGTCTTAATGTTATATAGCTGGTTCAGATTCTCTTAATAAAGGCAAAGGATTATCTACTTTTTCAGAGATAAGAAAGGTAGGATTTATACCTTATCAATTTCTCTAGAGATCCCTGTTGTATGATTGATGTTTTTGATGCATGTCTTTGATGTTGATTGTATGAGCATACATGTTATAATGTATCCAAGAGTTGTGATTGAGCTATGAGTCCTTTGGCAATTTTGGACCCTTATGATAGGTTATGTGTGCCTAGTCCGGATGTGTTATGTGCTTTGAACTTGCTGACTGTGTTGTGAAGTAATTGAGGATGCCTTATTGTGGTATTATGCTTTGTGCTTGCTTGTGTGTGCTTGTATATGATTGTGTGTCAGTATCCTTTTCGGTGGCCATTCGGGGTAAGCATTGATGCTCCTAAGGTGAGGAGAGGTTCCTACTAGTATGGGAGTCATATGAGTGGCGATCTCTAGCATGTGCATGCTAAATGCCTAGTCCTTGTGTAGGTAGATGCCTTGTCCTATGTACTGACAAGATACCCTTATCCTTGTGTGGTTTGGATGCCTTTGTCCTTGTGTGGCTTGGATGCCTTGTCCTTGCGTGGTATAATGAATAGGCTTGCTAATTAGATTTTATGCCAACCATTTATCCTTTGTGCAGCTAAGCCTTGGAGAACACAAGTGGAAGAGAATGGCGTTTTTATTGATGAGATCGAATGATGAATTGTTTGCCTGTGTAATTCTATTTCCAGAAGTTTTTTTAGTCCACCCACAGCCTATGACTTTCGGTCCTATCCCTATTATGATTGTTTGATACCTCTTTAGTTGTGTAGGAAAATCTAATATTGTTTGGGAGATGTTTGTTTAGATTTCTATAGATCTTATGATGTTGTGACCCTACTGAGATTCTTGTAATCTCACCTTGTAATTTTTCTCTTTTTTCAGGCAAAGGTACATCTTTTGTCAATGGTACTAGTGTGTGTTACCAGAATATTTGTCCATTATTATCATGCTCCAACCTTTAAAAACATAAAACAAAACTTTAATAAAATCGGAACTAGTGTGATTAAGCCTTGTGAGATTCAGATAGGTCTTGGGTTAGGCTTGTCTGGGTTTCACGGTGGTAAGGATCTTAATAGTTTGGGTTTGGGTCCTTACACGATACGCACAAGCCCACATAGATCCACAAAAAATGCCCAAGGCATTTATCTAATAACATAAACGGAAATTCGATTCATACATGCATAGCCCAAATCAATATTTGAAAATCAAACCCACAATAGGTCTAAAACAAACAACATAGTCTATATCAAGTCAGGAATAACACAAGAGCATGGGGATGGTAAAACATAAACATGTCAAGTCTCAAAAACGTGCAAGTACAATAGTCTAGCCCTAAGACCAACAACGGGAACTCAACCACAAGACAGATGGCTACAAGCACACGAACTAGCCATTAAAAGATCAACAAAAGGGGGTAAGATCAAAAGAACTCAGTGGGAGTTACAATGTTATAAGTGTATCCTGTGAAATAGAGACATATAGAAAAAAAAAATTATAAAATAGTAGAATTTATAACATCCATGCATTCTAATCTCACACTCAAAGAATTTCATAAACAAAGATATATAATGAATGAATAGTAAAATACAAAGCAAACGGTACATCTTTATAGGTTTTATGATTCCACAGTACTCATCAATGTCACGGGCTAAAATGCCCCAAAAATATATCGGGGCAGATCACAAACCACCCTCGAGTCACCCCTGCTAAAAGGTAACTGAGAGCCCATTGACAGTTAAATTTTCACTTTAAAATATGTATAAACCCCATACTGCCAATGTTATCCGAAATCAAGTGGAGAAAACACACTATCACACTCAATAACCATTCCATACTTATATATGTACACATAGCATGCTAAATCAAAGAAAAATCAGGCAGCCCGCTAAGTTATATCAAACTTGGGCATAAACACAAAATCCATCCATACAACAATAATAGCTAAGGTAACATTCCCCTCTGTTGGGATTTCGTATACCTTCCACGGATTGGCCAAGCGAAATCGTCAATTCTAGGTTATAGCTAGGAAAATACTTATATCATATCTTTATAAATACTGAAATGCATCTAATGATCAAGAATCCATCCTCACCATTGGTTCCCACAATATCAAGGCATGTTTCTCAAGGCCTAACAACACTCATAAGTGTATGACAAAAGGTTATACTCATCATTGGGCTTCACTTGGAATGAAATCACGCCTTTTCGGGAAGTTTTGTTCAGACCGACCTGTCAGGGGACCCTTGGCAGAAAACTTTACATAAACCGACCGGTCGGTGAGCTCTCGACAATAAACCGACTGGTTGGTATATCTCCACCGACCAGTCGTTGGGCTCTTGCCAAGGAGTTCAAACTGGTCGTCTTTCTAGGTTCTCATGGGTTTTCACTCAACTTTTGGTGTACAATCTCACCCAAAATGAACTCTCTCAACACACTGAATACCAACACACAATATGCCCACCAATAAAGGTCTCAAATCCAAGAATATGCTCCTAAAAAAAGGTACAATTGCTCACCAACCAATAATCCATCAATCACATACATGCACAAGTAATACCAAAAACGAGTTAATGCATAAGTAACACCAGATTAGTTTATTTATAGATTACATGGTAAACACACATTGACCCTAGCATGATCATCAATCACAGTACATGTATAACCTCTATTAAAAACCAAGCATTTGATCATATTTTAATTTAACAAAATCATAACATTTTTGTTTAAATGAATGAAATGTAAATTCCCACCTCTTGTCGCGTAGATGACTCAATGACAATATGCTTGCGCTTATCAATAGCTTCAATACCACCTGATGCACACAAACACAAGGCTAAGCACAAAATTGAAACAAAGAATAAGAAACGAAAAAATTGGAAACAACCTAAAGACCCTCAAAACTCACAACCTAACTCACAACTCACACAACAGCTCACTCAATCTAGAAATCAAGAATTTATAACAAGAGGATGAACCATCCTCTCCTTCACCATATCACTCGTGGCTCAATATCAACCTCCAAGCTCAACCAGCAACACAATTGGGTTCCTCAACCCAGCAACATCCTCCTCACTTCATAGACAATCAAACATAAACAAGGAACTCAATCAATTTCACCAATTCTAGCAAAATCATAAAACCCACAATTACCAAATATGTCATTGACAATACTAATCAATCACCCATGAATCAAATGATATTTCCTGGCAATTCAAACCATCATACTATCTTAGAAACATCAAAGCAACCTAAAGAAACTAGCAATTGACCAAGGAAACCAGAAAATAAGGCATTTACCACAAAATTTCCAAATGTGCTATAACACCAAGAACAGGGAGAAATCAGCCCTTCAATCTAAAACTATCAATGGAAAACGATTACAAGAGGTTAGGAAATTGTTTGGTTTCGATGCTCAATGGTTTTCTTTGAAAGAAAATCAAAAAGGAAGAAAACGGGTTCTTGGGGAAAGAGAGAGGAAAATACATAAGAGGGAAGAAGTAAGGACCCAAACCTAACCTATTAGGACCTTTACCACCGTGAAACCCAAATAAGCCCATGCAATGTCCTGTTTGACTCTCACAAGGCTCAAGTCACCTAATTCTCAATTTTATTGGTTGATTCATGTGCTATTTAAACGTTGGAGAATGTTTATACATTAGTGAATTTTTGGCTTATACAAAGTGAAGGAAAACATCAGTAGAAGACTTACATCAACACTGAAAAAAAATGGAAATATAACATACAAGTCCTATAGGATCTCAAAACATCAACCAATAGTATCATGCATATTTTGGAAGCAGCAAGAAAGAGGAAGAGGGATTGAAAAGCCAGAATGCAAGTCCATACAAGTTCAAAGAGATGGCATGCGCATTCAATAGGAAAGGGGTGCAAATGCAGTACAAATTCGTCCAGCCGTATAGCCTTGATCTCATACCTTTGGTACTAGCAACAAAGCACACCTAAGCTTGCAAAGGGGGAGAAATAAGGGATGAGATTACAAGAATCTCATTAGGGTCACAACATCATAAGTGCTAGGGATTTCCATCCAAACATCTCCCAATAACCAAAAGATCAACACCTAAAACCAACTAAGATATCTAATTAAAACTGCAAGCATTAATCACACATAATAGGGGCCGAAATCATCACAAACACACACAATATAAGGGTAGGTTGAAATTGGTAGAAAATAAGGGGAAAGACTGAAAATAATTCTCATTCAGAAGCATAGAAGCAGCCTATAACATAATTTGATTTTCAAAACCAAGGTTTGTCCCCATCTGTCCATATTGTCCAAAGCTATAATGTAAAAAAGGTAAAATGGTTAGACAATCAATATTATAGTAAGCCTTTTTGTTGTCTCTGACATCTAGACTTTAACTGGTTTAGGAGCATTCTTGCAGTTGCGCATACAAGTCATCCTGCCACACACAAACAGGGCATCCTAACATACAGACTTGAACTGACCTATAGGGCATCTTAACGTCTAGACTTGAACTGGCCTACAAGGCATCCTGACGTTCGGACTCGAACCGGCCTACAAGGCATCTAGCATGCTCTTGTTGGGAATAACCACCCATAAACCTCCCGGTTTGGTAAGCACATCTTCTCTCCCTAAAAGCAACAATACTTACCTCTCATAGCCAGCGACAAAAGGATCCTCCAAACAAGGCACATACATGCCTACACACATAGTACACACATACACAAATCACAACAAAGAATCCTCAATCAAATTACAATACAAATCAAAGATCAATCCTCAAAGTTATAACCGAATTAGGCAACCTATTGGCCTAGTAATTTCTGAGACTAACCCATAGGTATATAAATCAATTATGCACTCAATCCAAAGTTCATTAACTGAAATCAACAATCAAAACAACCATGCAATCAAAGGGTAACCAAAGAAACCAATGAGGCATAGATCCTACCTCTCACGTGTCTGAATCAAATGCAATCCTTTGCCTCTCCAATAAGATCAGAATTTCCTAAACTATCACAAAACAAAGACCACACAGTACTAAACCACAACATACTTAATTAAAAACCAAAGGCATTGGGAATCTTGACCAATTAACCTACCAAAATCCAGTGATCCAGATGCAGCAATATCTTTCCCTTGAATTTGTGATGTGATGGCTAGAAACTCACCAAGAAACTACCTGATTATTCACCTTAACTCATCATAAAAATTTCGGCAACACATATAGGGTATATGTGATTTCAACATTAGAGAGGTTAGGGGTTGCGATTTCATGAAATTAAGAAAATAATAGGTGCCAATTACTCAAATGGTTAAAAGGAATAATATCTGAAACCAATAGACAAGTCAATTGATGAAATTTCAGCAAACATAGGGTTAGGAATAGGGTTAGGAATATGGTATGCCGATTTCTTCAATAAGGAAGATACAAGGGCTGAATTCATTATAACGTAACAGGGATAGGTACCAAACATTCAAACAATGAAGATAAATAGAAACAAAAACCAAAAAGGGGTTAAATCAAAAGAAATTCGGCTAAAAACCCTAGAAATTGCCGTTAAAAAATTAAAACGGAAACACTAACCTTTTTTTTGTGAAACCAAGATAACAAGATGCACAATAAAGAGAGGATTCCAGCAAGCTATCATACACAAGGAATTGATGGAAATCGAGCAAGTTCGGTTAGGGTTTTTGAAGAAGAAAAGTTGGCACAAAGAGGGAGAGTAGGAAGGGAAATTCCAAAATTTAGAATAAGGATTTTCATGTGCTAGATAGGGTGGTCGACTATGTTAATTTATAGGTTCTTAAGGAGGTTTAATTAAGAGATAATTCCTTACTTTAAGTTTAGAAGGAAAAGATATAATCAAAAGTTAATTCTACTAAAATGATAATTCTATCTAAAGAGTAATTCTATTTAAAAGGAAGAATTATCAAATATTTTGGATAATAAGGGATAAAACAAAGAATAATTAACACAAAAATTCCAGAATTAAAATAAGAAATTGCCGGTAGTAACCATTTTAGGTTTTCATGCATTTATTTCTTCAGTGACCAAATAGTCATTTCAACTGCACCAGTACCTGAGTTCCATTTCTGACCTGTGAACTTCTACAATATCTACCCTATGGAGCATCAGGTTCTCACAAGGTAGGGGAGAGTTCCAAGCTTTCCAACACTTAGAAAATTTCTAAGTGTTGGTTTTGGCTACCCTTTTATACTTCGGTCCTAAAAGTCCAGGAAAACTCGACAAGGCATGATTTAAGGCCTGATAAGCCCCAAAAATGTTTAAAAACATAAAACATCAAAAATGAGTTTCAAATATTTAAGTAGGCTCAAGAAATAATAAATGGGATCAAAATGGGTTAATAGACCCAAAGGCCCGTAGTAAATCAAAGCAGACCCAAAACCAACACAAATCGGTTTCCACTAACTCAAACCTCGATACTTGACCTAAAACACTCATTAGACATCAAGACACACACACCTAGGCTTTCTATGACTGTGTCTGACCTCAAGTTAATGCTCGGGTCAATGGTCAATTCTCTTATGCAATGCACACTCGACAATTACCTTATAACACACATAAGCACTCAACAACAGTACAAACCAAACACAGAAATCATGCAAAACCACATCTCATGCATTCGGAAACAAATATGTCTCACACATATTCACCTTTGGCAAGCATAGGTTCACACAACACATACTTGACTTGTATACAAATCAACCACATGCTCGGAAAACTTGACAACAGTACATAAAGACATACATGGAAATGATAAGATATCACATAGGGATACTTAGCATGCATCAACAAATACACATTCTTGACAATGACAAGAAACCCAGCTAAACACTCAAAACATGTTAATTTATACAAGACATAAAAATACTCATAGACACGCAAAAAAATAATCAATCAGATAAAACATCTAAACATTTTTAACCAAGTTCTTAACAACTGATTAATTTTTGGTATTAGCCCTCTAAGTAAGTGGTGTGTGCGCATGTACCTTCCAAAATCAACAATCTAGTTAGCATACAATAAATCATATAACCTAAACCATGCTCTGTTACCAAACCTGTAATGACCCCAATTCCTACCTATTAAAATTTACTCCGATTAAGGTCATTACCGCCCTGAAATCCAAAGAAGCCGAAAGACACCTAAAACCTATCTGAATCCCACCAGGCGTACCCATTAATTTTTTTTTATAACAATTGGAATATGATATTGAACAATCATTCTGGTATCATACAAAGTGAATAAAACATCAGCGGAAGTCTTTAAATTTAATTATTGGAATCAAAACACACAAGTCCCATAGGGATACAAATAACCAGCAAGAAATCTTCCAACGTGTTCCAAAATATAACAAGCAAAAGAGAGATCTTGAAAAAAACCAGAAAATTAGTCCAGTCTATGATCATATTGTATCTCCAAGTAACCAAGGAAATAGGAATGCAAAGGTGATGCAATATCGCCCCACCGTGAAACCTTGATCTCACACACTGGTACCACGAACAGTGAATGTACCTAAGCCTGAAAAAAGGTGGAAACAACAGAATGAGATTACAAGAATCTCAGTAGGGTCACAACATCATAAGATCTGCAAAAACCATAAACACAAATCTCCCAAACAACATCAGATCATTCCTAGCAACTAAAGGGGATCACGAAATTCAAGAATTCAGTTAAAAAGGGTAGGGCCGAATCTAAGGCTGAGGCAGACTACAAATACTTCCGAAAACTCAGAAGTACACAGGCAGGTAGAACTCATCAGATTGCTCTGGACAATGAAGAAGAAAGGCCATCCTCTTCCACCGGTGTTGTTCAAGGCTTACTGCACAAAAGGTAAATGGTTAACTCAATCTATTCGGTAAGCCTATTCATTTTTCCACACAACGACTAGTCATCCCAAGCCACACAAGAACATGGACTTCTTGCCACACATGGACAGGGCTTCTGGCCACACAAGGACCAGACATCCAACGAGTTCATGCTGGGGATTACCACTCATACGACTCCCATACCAGTAAGAACATCTCCTCTCACAATGAGCATCAGTGATTACCCTGAATGGCCACCGGAAAAGGATTCTGACACACAATATGTACCAGCACGCACAAGCAAGTACAAAACACAATACCACAATAAGGTATCCATAATTACGTCAAAGCCCAATCAACATGTTCAATATATACAACACATGAAAACTAGGCACTCATATCCTATCTTAAGGGATTCGGTATAGTCTAGAGGATCGAATCTTGGTCCGAAAGTCAGGCATTCCTACGTCAACATATGCGTATACAACCTTACATGTAAATTCACCGAAATTAACAAGCAAACAACAAGGATCTCTGGAGAAATTGATGAGGCTTAGATCCTATCTCTCTTGTCTCTGAACAAGAAGTTATTCCCTTTTCTTTATTCAATAATGCTGCACTACCTATAGCATCACAAGGCAAAGCCAAAACCAAACTAGGAATACATATCCAATATCCAATTAAATACCCTATTTCCTTACCAATTCCACTCACCAAACCTATCAGAAACCAGTGATCAGATGCCGCAAGTACCTCCCCCTTGCATGTGTGTGTCAGAGATCAATCAAAGGCAGAATTATAAAAATCTGAAAACCTAATTACGTCGAATTTTGATTTAACTTCAGAGAAATAAATACTAACCTACAGACTAAAAAAAAAAGATGGTTGGAAAGAGTATGAAGAGAGCTTTCCAACAAGCTATTATTTACAGGAATCTGACAAACGATGAGAGAATTATGCTTGTTCAAAATTCAAGAAGATTTTGGTAGTTCCGCCGAATTTTGATTCAACTTTAGAGAAAAAAATACTAAGCTTCAGACGCAAAAAAAAAAAAAAAAGATAGTTGGAAAGATGATGAAAAGAGCTTTCCAAAAATATATTATTTTTAGGAATCCAACAAACGATGAGAGAGTTATGCTTGCTCGAAGTTCAAGAAAATTTTGGCAATTTTTCCGAATTTTGATTTAACTTTAGAGAAATAAATACTAACCTTCAGACTAAAAACCAAAGATGATTTGAAAGAGGATGAAGAGAGCTTTCCAACAAGCTATTATTTGCAAGAATTCGACAAACAATGAGAGAGTTATGCTTGTTTGAAGTTCAAGAAGATTTTGGCAGAAATTGGGAGGCATAGAGTTATCCTACGAATTTTATGTGTTTTCTGTGTAAGATTTTTGTGTGGCTGACTCTTCCTATTTATATAAGATGGTTATGAGATTATAATCCCTATCTTCAAGGCTTAATTAAAGTAAGATAATTATCAAAATTAAATTCTGTAATTATCCTCCTTAAACTTAGGATTTTTATTTCCTAAGGTAATTATCAACCAATAAAGAATCAATTTAAAGGGAATTAATACCAGAAATAATTACTAGACATCCCTTACCAATTTCGGCCATCACACATCCTTTCTTCAAAGGCAAAATGGTCTTTTTCACCTACACTAGCTTCGGGACTTTTAGGACTCAAAATTCTGGGTCTCATACTATTCTTAAGAGATAATTCCAGAATTTCCCTATGTATGTAATCGGCATGCCTTCCTCCTTTGTCTTGTTGTTGCCAATTTTTACCAATTGACTTGTTTGTTAATTTCTGATCATGTTCCTTTTAATCATATGTGTATTTGGCACCTAATCCTTCTATATTATCATGAAATCGCAATCCCTAAACCTTGTATGCATGAAATCACAATTTTCCCTATTACCCTAAGCTAGTGCCACAATTTGCATGATGAATTGGGATGGAAAATCAAGTTGATTCTTGTTGAGTTCTTGGCTATCATATCACACATCCAAGGGGATGGTTCCTGCAGCATCTGATCACTGGTTTCTGATAGATTTGGTGAGTGGAATTGGTACGAAGCTAGGATGTCTATTTGGTTTCTAAATTATGTATACTTAGTATGGTTTTGTCTTTTTTTTACGGTTATATAGGTGGTTTTGACCTTCTTAATAAAGGCAAAGGATTAGCTACTTGTTCAGAGGCAAGAAAGGTAGAATCTATACCTCATCGGTTTCTCCAGAGATCCTTGTTGTATGATTGATATTTTCCATGCATGTCCTTGTTGTTGATTGTATAGTGTATACATGAGTTGCAAATTGAGCTATGAGTCCTTAGGAAATTTTGGACTCTTATGATAGGTTGTGTGTGCCTAATTCAGATGTGTTATGTGCATTGGACTTACATATTGTGTTGGGATGTGATTGAGGATACCCTGTTGTGATTATATTTTGTACTTGCTTATGAGTGCTTTTACATGATTATGCACCAGGATCCTTTTCCGGTGGCCATTCAGGGTAAGCACTGATGCTCTTAGGGAGAGGAAAGGTTCTTACTGTGAGACCCCGATCCTTCGTAGTGTAGATGTCCAGAAAGTCCAGGAGTCGATGCAGCAAAAATGACTATTTTGCCCCTGAAGAAATGGATGTGCGATAACCTAAAATGGTTGTTGCCAGATATTTTTTATTTTAATTCTGGTATTTTTATATTAATTATCCTTATTTTTATCCCTTATTATCCAAGGTATTAGATCATTCTTCCTTTTAAATAGAATATCTCTTTTAATAGAATTATCCTTTTAAATAGAATTATTCTTCTATTAAAATTATCCTTTTAAGCTTAAAAGTAGAGAATTATCTCTTAGCTAAACCTCCTTAGACACCTTTCAAAAGAAGAGGCCGACCTACCCTGATAAATCATACCCAAAACCTCCTAAATAATTCTGGAATTATTCCCTTTTTTCTCTCCTTCCTCTCAATTTAAGATTTTTGCCTAAATCTTAGCCAAAATTCCTTAATCTTCATCTTAGCATAACTCTCTCATCCTTTATCGGATTTCTACAAATAATAGCTTCTTGGAAAGATATTTCTATCCTCTATCTAGCTATCTTTGTTTTATCATCATAAGGTTAGTTCTTCTGTGTCAAAATTCAAGTCATAATTCGTCAGTTTTGTGTAAGAAATTCCTTTATCTTAATCCTAGCATAACTCTCTCATCCTTTGTCATATTTCTGAAAATAATAACTTGTTGGAAAGATCATTCTATCCTCTATCTATCTATCTTGAGTTGGTCATCAGAAGGTTAGTTCTTCCAAGTTGAAATTCAAGTCATAATTCGTCATAGTTCTTCCTAATCGTTTGAGTAACTGGCACCTATTCCTCAATATTCACATAAAATTTCAGCTTCTTCTTATGTGTATGATGAAATTACAATTCACCCTATTAAGCTCTAAGGTGTTTCTGAAATTTATATGATGAATTAGGGTGAATAATCAGGTTGTTTCCTGCTGAGTTTCTGGCCATCACATCACACATTCAAGGGGAAGATACTGCTGCATCTGGATCACTGGATTTTAGTAGGTTAATTGCCAAGGATTCTCAATGTCTTTGATTCATAATTAAGTATCTTGTGGCTTAGTATTGTGTAGTCTTTTCCTTGTGATGGTTTAGGAAATTCTGATCATATTGGAAGGGCAAAGGATTGCATCTGAATCAGACACATGAGAGGTAGGATCTATGCCTCATTGGTTCCTTTGATTACCCTTTGATTGTATACTTATTTTGATTGTTGATTTCGATTTGATTAAACTTTGGATTGAGTGCGCAATTGATTGGTATACCTATGGGTTAGTCTTGAAAGTTAATAGGGAAATAGGCTGCCTAATTTGGTTATGACTTTGAGGATTGATCTTTGATTTGTATTGTGATTTGATTGAGGATCCTTTGTTGTGATTTGTGTATGCGTGTACTATATGTGTATGTGTGTATGTGCCTTGTTTGTACTTTGTTTGAAAGGTCCTTTTGTCGGTGGCCATGCGAGGTAAGTATTATTGCTCCTAGAGAGAGGAGAGGTGTTTACCGAACCGAGAGGTTTAAGGGTGATTATTCCCAACAAGAGTTCACTGGATGCTTCGTAGGCCGGTTCATGTCCGGACGTTAGGATGCCTTGTAGGCCAGTTCAAGTCTGGACGTAAAGATGCCCTATAGGCCAATTCGAGTCTCGACGTTAGGATGCTCTGTTTTTTTGTGGCAGGATGACTTGTATGTGCAACTATAAGAGTGCTCCTAGGCCAGTTAAAGTCTGGATGTCGGAGACAACTAAAAGGCTAGCTATAATATTGATTGTCTAACCGTTTTACTCTTTTTGTAGCATAGCCTTAGACAACATAGGCAGATGGGGACAAACCTTGATTTTGAAAATCAGATTATGTGATAGGCTGCCTGTGTGCTTTTGAATATAAAATGTTTTCAATCTTTCCCCTTATTTTCTACCAATTTTAGCCTACCCTCATATTGTGTGTGCTTGTGATGATTTTGGCCCCTATTATGTGTGATTGATGCTTGCGGTAATAAATAGATATCTTAGCTAGTTTTAGGTGTTGATCTTTTGGTTATTGGGAGATGTTTGATTAGGAATCCCTAGGACTTATGATGTTGTGACCCTGCTGAGATTCTTGTAATCTCATCCCTTCTTTTCTCTCCCTTTGTAAACTTAGGTGTGTGCTTTGTTGCTAGTTCCAAAGGTGTGAGATCAAGACTGCACGGCTAGACGAATTTTCACTTCATTTGTATCCCTTTCCTATAGAATGTGCATGCCATGTCTTTGAATTTGTGTGGATTTGCATTCTGGCTTTTCAATCCCTGTTCCTCCTTCATTATTGCTTCTAAAATATACGTAATACTATTGATTGATGTTTTGAGATTCCTATAGCACTTGTGTGTTATGTTTCTACTTATTTTCTTTCACTCCGTATAAGCCAGAAATTCATCAATGTATAAACATACTCCAACCTTTAAATAGCATATGAATCAACCAATAAAATTAACAATTAGGTGATTTGAGCCTTGTGGAATTCAAATAGGACCTTGCGAGGGCTTATTTGGGTTTCACGGTGGTAAGGGTCCTAATAAGTTGAGTTTGGGTCCTTACACTTACTGGTATGGGAGTCGCATGGGTGGCAATCCCCAGCATGTGCATGTTGAATGCCTAGTCCTTGTGTGGCTAGATGCCTTGTCCTGTGTGCTAGCAAGATGCCCTTATCCTTGAGTGGTTTTGATGCACTTGTCCTTGTGTGGGTTGGATGCCTTGTCCTTGTGTGGAAAGATGAATAGACCCTTGTGCAACTAAGCCTTGGATAACATAGGTGGAAGGGGATGGCCTTTTATTGATGAGATCGAATGATGAATTACCTATCTATGTATTTCTGTTTTCGAAAGTGTTCCAAGTCCACCCTCAGCCTATGACTTTCGGCCCATCCCTATTATGATTATTTTATACCACTTTAGTTGTGTAGGCAAATCTGATGTTGTTTGGGAGATGTTTGTTTAGATTTCTGAAGATCTTATGATGTTGTGACCCTACTGAGATTCTTGTAATCTTACCCTGTTATTTTCAATATTTTTCATGCTTAGGTACATCTTCTGTCAGTGGTACTGGAGTGTGAGATCAAGGCTGCACGGTAGGACGACATTGCATCACATTCGCATACCTCCTTCCTTGCTAATTGCTTGTGCATATACCATTAAACATAAAGTTTGATTGGACTACTTTCTGGTTTATTGAATCTCTCTTATTCTTGTTTATTTCTGGAATTTATTGGAGGGCTACTTGAGGGATTTTGAGATTATTATGGGACTTGCGTGTTGTGGTTTCTTTGGTTAATTAAAAAGCCTTCCACTAATATTTTATTCACTCCGTATGTTACCAGAATGTTTGTCCATTATTATCATGCTCCAACTTTTAAAAAGCATAAGAAATGAATCTAATAAAATAAAACTAGTAAGATTGAGCCTTGTGGAATTCATATAAGTCTTAGGTTGGGTTTGTTTGGGTTTCACGGCGGTAAGGGTCCTAATAAGTTGAGTTTGGATCCTTACATTAATGGGATCGAGTCCTCACAAAACTAAACTCAAAATTTTAAGATCAAGGTAACAACTTAAGTCTTCCATTATTTTCGTTAAAATGGTATTCGTTCTTTTTCGAATACCTTGCTTAGGATCACCAAAATACAAGATGATAAAACAAACTCTTTTAAGGGATACTTTGGAAAAACCTTATACAATGTTGAAACAATCCATCAGGCTATTCTCGATTGTACGATGAATGCCAACCTTTCGAATTTAGCATCGAGTCATCACAATTATTCTTAATGTCTCGCAATGGGGATATTTATGCCTAGAGTAGGTTAGGTTACAAGATATGATATTTATTTTATAAATGAGTCTCACAATTAGAGATGGCAATTTAACCTAAAGCCATGAGTACCCATCCAACCCTTATTTGGTTAATGCAAGTTCGACATGAGTTTATTAAGTGTAGGTTGGGTTTGGGCCAAAATCTGAAATAGTATATGGGTATCGGGTAGGGTATGGGTTTGATACAATCTCATATCTATCCATTTATATATAAATAATATAAAAATTAATTATATGAATATACAATAAAAACTATAAAATTAAATCATAGTATTTATTATTATATTTAATATAATTTACTTTATTGTTTTAATATATTTTTTATTATTACTATATTTTATTGTTTATCATTAGTATTAATATATAATCTTGTGTAAACCTATCACATACCATATCAGCTCTTATGATATATAAAGTAAAAATATATTTTATCCTTAAAAAGTTTGTATAATAAATTTTTTTTTCCTGCATCATTTGATTTCTCTTTCACGCTCAAATAGAAATTTTTTTTAATGGAAACTGTTTATGCCCGAGAGGTGTGAGACAAAGCTATGGAAAGGCTGGATTTCTTATCAAACTGAAAAACTGAAAAACTGACCCATTGCTATATCTACTCATAATAAAGTTAGATAATTTTAAAATTCTATAAGATATGATTGATGGAGCTGCTTTTGTACTTGAAAAATAATTCTCTAGAATAAATATCTTCATTGATGTTTTATATATAATACATAGTTCAACAACATATTGATTGGATAAAAAATATATGCTATTGACCCTTCTTTCAGCCGTCAATTTCACAAAACAAAACATACGTATACGTCTTTCAAAGACATCCCATCGGCCACCACCTTCAGTGGGAATCTGGTACAAAGTATCACAACACCCTCTCCATTTCTAATGAATTCAGTCATACTTCTACTGCACATTTCTATTACATTGCATCTCCTAATAGATTCAGTCATTGGCATTCATTTGATTTTGTTCCTGCAATTTAGCTCCCAGCCATTGGTGTGAAATGGAAGAAGCTTCCAGCTTTGAGATGACATTCAGTCTCATCGTAGATAAACTTTGGCCTTGCATTATTCACTAATAACCAGAGTTAATGGCCATCCATGCCACAAGTCAGGCAGGCACACACGCCTTTCAGGACAAAGCTCCACTAATTTATTATGCTACAATAAACAAAAGACGCAAACCAAATATTATTTATTCCCGAAGCCTATATTTGTTGTTAAGATTCTTTCTGCGAGATGGAGGGAATAGTAGCTGAATGATCTGCTTTTCAGCAGTAACCAAACTCTTGGCCTGCAAATTCAATGGACCATATCGCATCAACCAATGTAGTAGTACCATATATCTGATCTGAGGAAAAGGAACATTCACAGAGCCACCCCCCCATACTCAAATGAACAAGCATGTTTGCCAAAACCGAATTGCCTTTTGTATACCACATTTATACGATATGATCTATTGTTTCCATTGCCTGGATCATCAAGTATCTCTATTCAAATTCCCTACAGGAGCAGAGTTTACATACCCGAATTTTGAATGGAAACCTATGAGTTCGAGCTTCAACCCCCGAGAAAACCCTCACATCAATACCCAAGCTATCAACTCCAATTAAATTGGCTGCCTGTACCAATTAAACGAGTTGAAGTACAGTAAGGATGCCTGAGAGTCACCAAATGTACAAGGCTGTCGCTAGTCAGTTAACTCAAGCAAATGCCAATTTTCTGAATCTGTGGTTTATATTGATTTCATTTGGTGGTCAGCTAGTCAATAATTTCACAATCAGCATTTATGTTATCAAAATGCATGAAAAACTCCAGCTTAGTTGTAGATTGTAACTTCTTCATCAGTAACATTAATAGATGCAGCATGCTTACTAACATGAGCTGGTAAAAACACATTGAAGGCGGACGTACAAAAATCCTGCAGTATGAGCAAGTAAGAGTAGGACACAAGAATTAACAAACATGCCTCAACACAATCACTTATCCCCAATACTTGCATGCTGAATAGAAAGTGGTACGCCTGGGAACTTTTGCAGGGTCACATTGTAATCATCTCAAAAACCATGAAAAATAGTTGCAACATTCTATCACAATAAATCCCATTAGCGTACAATTTGTTTGATGAATAAGAACATTGCCACTACATCTACATGATAACCGATGATGATGCTTGGACCTCATACTATTGAATGGGATGCATGATTTCATAACATTTGGTTTTTAAAAAAATAAATAATGAAAATTATTCATTATTCTCGGCAAGTGTATGTGGGGTGTGGCAAGTCATTTAGCATTTAAAACCTCATTAATGCACGTTCAATGAGCTAATAAAGCACACAAAACGAATCTGCTGATCATCTAAATATAAAATCAGAGTAGAGAACAGGCCGCCTACAATTAAGAAAATCCACAACATAGGAATATAATTTTGGAACCTTTGTTTACCTCAACCTGAAAGCCCTTCTTCTTGCAAAGAGCTTTAAGTGCGGCATTGCATCTAATTCCCTTCTCGTTGAAGTGTTCTAGAATCAATGGAATTGAGTGTACAAGGATATCCGGCTCAGCATCTTGAAAATCTTGTAAGCTAATTGATGACTGTTTTGAAAAACATGAATATATAATACATTAAGATTGAATTTTAGTATCTCAGTGCAGGAACAACTAAACTCTACACATGCTCTGGTGAGCAATTAAAATTGTTGAAAAAGAAATATCATACTGTAAACATATTCCCACATTAAGAGCAGAATTTATCCTAATCTCAGTAGCAAAACCTCCTCTACATTCTTTTCTAATTGCTTCACTCAATCCATAGCACCAACCCAAAAATCATCAGGCATAATGCATGTTACACGATATGACCACCACAGAAACAAAATATCTCCAGAGAGAAAATATCATGTTAATCTGGCAAAGATATATAAATATGACCATGTGCAGCATATTGTCCACACCTGAACACCATAAACAGAAAATAGCTCCATCCTCATGACATCCAACCTGTAGATAGTAGAACTTGAGCTGCTTCTATTGCTCTTGGAGCTGAAGTTCAAGATTTCTCCATCTAGGAAAATAAAGGGGAAGGATATTGAATGTTCGTAAACTTATACAGCTAGAAAACAGAAGAATGTAACACCAAGAAGGAAAAAAACATGCCAACCCAAAGCCCATCATCAAAAGAGGTCCAAATTAAGTGCCAAAAAATATTACTAAATAAATACTATGAGCTGCCCTTAATTGAGCACAGGCAAATAAGTCCAGTTTAGATACCAAATGAATACTACAGGCTGCCCATGATTGAATTGATGCCAAAATATTATGTTCAAGATTCATATTTTAAGCAGAAGTTTAAATGTCGTTCAAATGTCTCGGTCGGACAATGTCACATGCTCACAATTAATTTGACATAAATTCCAAATAGACAAAATCATGACATAACCCATGCTGGAACACCAATTGAACACAATGCCTGCGAGTTTGTGACTCTTAATCAAAGACTTTAACTACTTTATAAGTGGGGGAATCCAATTAAAATCATGATTTGCATCATTTAAACACAAGACACCTTTCCAGTCTGAATTATAGTCATCACTATCTTCACAGTTGAAGAGCCTTCTTAAGTACAATTCTTCATCAGCAAAAGCAGGTGCAAGGCAACCCATTATTGAGACACCATTTGATGGGAGGTCCATTTTCCTATCATATTTCACATCAACTGCCTGCGAAGAAGAATAAACACAAATTGTTAAAATGGAAAATGAGAAATGTTGCAAGCTGCAATAAAATATTATCAAGCAAAAGTATGTATCAACACTTTGATAATTAGGATGTTTCAAAATTTTTTCCTTTGAAAATTTTAAGAAATTCATCTAAGAAAAATTTTACTATTCTCGTGAAAAGTTTCACAATCTATCATTTAGAGATCACAAGTGACCTGAATTATTTAAATTTAGGACAAATTTGAGAAATTTCAACTGTTTCAACGGAGATTTGCACTTTCTCCATTTACAACCTAGTCACATGTGGCACTTTATAATGTCTATGCACTATTTTCCTTAAGATTGGTCTAATAAAGAAAACAAAATTGATAATGAATTAGCAGAGAAAACCACTTATTCAATAGGAGTGGACCAAAGTAATTGGTGGAACAATCTTCACATTCCTCCAAATAGATATGCAGATATGTGCTGTGGAGTAGAACAGAATGTCAAGGGAAATGAATATGTTTTTTTAAACCACACTCTGTCGGGAGAAAACAAAGCAATGATACTGATAAAACACCAATGCATCTCAAGAAATGGATGTCTAGGTAATCACAACATATGATCTACCAATTCAAGGTTGAAAGCAAAGGGCTCAAGTACTATGTTCCTGGTTTTGCGGTGGTTAAGGTCCATTCAATCATTTATACTTGCAAAGGACATCTAAAAACCACTCAGCAATGGCTGTACAGAAAACGGAAGACTGCCTGTTATTATCAGTAATCTCCTCTCAACATTAGCATATTATTTGATCAATATTCCAGAAAACAATTAGGTAGTGAAGATTCCTATCCAACTTAGTTATCTTACTATAACCACTATCAACCCTATATTGAAACATTATTAATCATGCTATACCTAATACTCATCTACATTATTACCTTTGTCAAGCACTTAGCAAAAAAAATAGGATGAACCTTGCTGGAAGTATCTGGCATCCCCCTTGAAACATCAGAGACTTCAGAACCCATAACCTACTTGAAGTTCATATTACATGAGTGCTCAAAAATAACTAATATAAATCCAAAAACGAATTAATTTGAATTATGAAGAGAATTGTTACTGACCTCAAAATAATCATCATCGAACACAACATCAACATCACTGCCAATGTTGAAAATATTATACTTGCTGGCTACCCTTTTGTTCTCATACAAAGGGATATCCATGCCGATCAAAACATTCTGATAGTAAACAGTGATAAATCATATGTAAATATGATTGCATGCAAATTAAGCAAGTAAAAGTAAAGAAAAAAGAAAACAAGAATAATCTAAATGAGGTTTTACTTGGATTGCATGTATTATTCTTTTACTCTCAAAACCATGAATTCTACAGTGTCACCACATGATTTACTAAATGCACATAAACCTTTTTACTCATCGTTAGGCTTCAATTTGAAAGGAAAACCAACATAAAAGTCACAATTGACAAGAAAAAGTAATTTGGCAGTTGCATTTTCCAGTCCACAGATAATAGCAGAGATCTTTCATAAAATTGAAATGTACAAGGCACGCAGGTGAAGAATTGTAAATGATAGACTGTCTATATGCATAAACAGAAACTTAATTGCATTATTTACTGTAATAACATTAAAGGGTTCAGGAAATTGGGTTTTGACATTCATAGTCACAAGTTTGATTGGAGTCAAACATGACAAAGCTTATGTAAATTTTCAGTAAAAAGAGTTGCACATATGCTGAACTAATCAATATAAATAATCTAATTCTTAAAGTTTCCAAATGGTGAATAGATAGAAAATGAGTTGTATACATTATTTTTTTCTGCCTTTTGCCATTAGTCTGTAAGGAATAACAATAAGAGATTCTAGTAATCATCAAAAGAAATTGGAATCTGGAACTGTAAGACTTCACTATCCCCTCACAAAGTTATGATTCAGGTTCAATTTTCATAACAGATTTATAAATATGATCCTAGATTGGCACTGGATCTGAAGAATAGTCCTAGCAATTAAAGAATTGCTCCAATTTTTATTTGCATTCTAAATTATAATATGACACAGAATCTTTCATCATAGTAATACACACAGAAAATAACAAAAGTATTTATGTGCTTTCTGGTTTCTGGGCCATTAACTGAGGTATGATAGTATGTTTCAGGAAAAGTACCAGGCTACTAATTGCTGTTAGCACAGTAACTATATCCAAGTTAAAAAAATTTTAAAAAATGATATTAAAGAATCAATGATATTATACACTTCTTTGAAACTTGTCAACGTAATGCTTTTTATGAAACACTTAGAACCATGTATCATGAATCAAACAGGACATGCCATATACTACAGTAACATATACAAGAACAACAGAAGCTGCTAACAAACTGCAAGGAAGGACAATAGTAAACAAGCTGCATAACTACTGGTAAATGATAAAGATTCAATAAATCATTTTTAGCATTAACTTATGAAACTTTCAAGATTCCTGGCCTTCTATAGATTTTCTCTATTACACTTTTAAAGATACACTAATAGAGATACACAATAAATGTTTTAAAGTATATCCTCACCACAGGGTTAGTAGCTCCATGATCTTCTAGGATATTTTCATCATCAAAAATTTCAAAAAATATATCTGAAAATAAAAATGAAAAGCAAAAGGAAAGACAGTTCAGACCACCAAGTTGAAAATAATAAAGCATCAAATAGCTTAGCTAATTCACATTGCCGACAAATCGGACCTCCATAATCATCAACAACGTAGTGCAATTCTGTCCATGTAATTTGTTCATGTGGTTCACAATGCACCGTCCCTGGAAAGACTAGTAAAGCGGTGCTGTAACCCTAAAGGCAAAATGAAACGTATGAGAACAAATTCTTAAACAAGATGTTATTGCCTAATTTGATCACTGTACAACTTCATTTTAGCACAAACCTCAACAACACTTCTTGCTATTTCAGCAGATGTGAGATGAGTTTCACGGATGGATTTTTTGACTTTTATTTCTTCAAGTGGATGATAACCTCCATGATTAGTATAATTTGATGAGTTGGGAGCCGAATCAGAATAGTCAGCAGCAACTGAAACTTTGAAGTGACAAGCATCGCGCCTCACAGATGACCATTGAAATAGTGTTGACCCGGAAAAAGAATTTCTGCTGCTGAAATTAACATCGAAGAATATGTACTCTAACAAAGGAAGTATGATAGAGAAAAAGGTAAGGGAAGTATGATAGAGATCAATCTGATGGCGTTTAGAACTCACAGAATACGGCATACCTTATGCTGAAACGATAATGATGTCTGAAAGTGTCAGAATGAGACTTGAACAAGCTATTCATGAGGCCATAGGAAGTTGAGCAGCAAACATCCGCATGACATAATTGACAACAGGAAGGACCTAATAACAGGTTGATGAAAAAAAGTTATGGAAATAGGCCTCGGATTAGGAGTGCAGAAACGATAAATTAGCCACAAGAGGGGAGTAAGAGCTAATAGCAGGAATAATTCATTCAAGAGATAAGAACTCCTGCAACATCGTATTTCTTTGACAGTAAGCACACCTTTATAGTGGAATAAAGGGAATATCAAACTTCAAATTGCTTTTTCCCGTTAGGATAGAGCGCCTGGCAATTAAAATCGCAACTGTAAACTGTAAACGACATAATGACGGACATTCACATTCATTTCCCAAAATTTTGCAGTTTCCTCGGTAAATAATAAATTTTGTTTTTTTTACAAAAAAGCTGCTACTCACTTAGCTGTGGATTAGAACATAGCCGAAGTGGCCAATTTCTGGATATGGGTTTGAAGTAAAAAACGATGATATAGCAATCCAACTAGAGAACAATGCACAGGAGCTCCAATTCCTAAATTGCTCGTTTTCTCGCACATAAACCAAAACAGACAAACATATCCAAGATTATTCTTCCGGGAAAAACAATCCGTTCTCCCCATCAAGCAGCAATAATAAAAAAAAGAGAGCATAAACATTAATGGGTATTAGACAAATATGCATAGAGAGACAAGAAACGGATGGATGAGGGAAGTTGTGAGAGCGAATATACCGAGGGAAAGTGGAGAAGCGGCAGCGATCACCATGAGATGGGGGAGGTGCAGTTTCCAGTGGAGCTGAGATGCGAAAAATGTTACCTTAACAATACAAAATGATGCTTTTCGCTATTGAGTTTGCGGTCTGAATTTAATTAGGTTGGTCCACCAAAATCCGAGTCAGTGCCCTATTGTTGCAGAGAAGATGGAATCCTCTTTTATTCCTTTCCTGGGATTTTTGGACATCTTCTCAGTTGTCACCTTCTGCTCACCGTTTTATTTTTATATTTTGTTTTAGCCATCATTTATCAATATTCGCCGGCTCCAAATTAATTATATGCTCTCAGATTTTAAAGGATTTTTGGGCATGTCCACTCCAAAAAAAATTTCCCATATCTTTAATTAAAGGTCAACAGTTTCAATATTAGTTTTAGATATATAGTATTTTCAAACTTTTCGTATACAACAAAAGAAATTATTCATTAATATTTGAAGAAGAATCAATAAGAGGCAATCAATGAGATATTCAATGGGAATCCGGTTTTGTCATATGGGAGACTTGATTTGAAAAATCTAGGTAATCAATGTGATCAAAGATTACCACAGATGGGATAATCAGTCATTAGTGATTGTCTTATATATCTTTGTATATACACCGTTAAATCGACTTCATCTCTACCATCTATTGGGAAGTTGTATTGGCTATATAAGGAGTATCTCCCCTCATTTGAAATCATTCAGCAATTTTTGCAATATTAAAAGTTTAGAGTTTTCTTTATATCTTACTGTGTCTTAACTCAGTTTTTTTTAGAGAATTAGAAATGGAGATGCCTACTGATGCCAACATTCTTATTGTTGAGGAGGTGGAGGAGGTCCGTGTGGAGAGACCATCCCAATGTGCCTTCGAGTTTAGTAAGAAGAAAATGAAGACTGTGAATCATCTATCATCATTGGAGGCAAGAATTACTCGGTTGAAGATGAAAGTTGTCGATTACAATGATAAGCTTGAAGAATATAGCCAAAGCATGGACGAGATCTAGTCAGATGATGTGAATAAACTTCGTGAGGAGATGCAAGGTGCTCTAATTGTTATCAACTCTTGGAGGCAAGAGTTAGATGAGTTCAAGGTAAATATTCTTACTGAGATTACCTTTTTCAAGGATGACTTGTTGAGATGAGGAATGAATGCAAGAAGGGCATGGTGCACAGGGTTGCCAAGCCTAAGGTAAAACTAGATCTTCCGAAGACAGGGAATGCCAAGGAGATGGATAACTTCCTTTTCTCCCTTGAACAATACTTTCAAAGGTTAGGCATGGAGAGTGATGTTGATTGGCTTTCTAAAGCCACACTATATCTCACCGATAAGGCCACGGAGGATGAAGCATGCTCAAATCGAGTATGGCATTTTGAAGTTGGAGATTTAGACAGATTTCAAAAGACTCTTTAAAGCACAATTCTCACCGAAAAACATGAAGTTATAAGAGAGGGAGAGACTTCATAAGTTGTTATATAAGGACAACATTCGAAATTGATGTGTCGAGTGGAGCTGAGATGCAAAAAATGTTACCTTAAGAGTGATGCTTGTCGCTATTGAGTATGCAATCTGAATTTAATTAGGTTGGTCCACCAAAATCTGAGTAATTGCTGTTGGAGAGAAGATGGAATCTTGTTTTGTTCCCTTCTATTCATCGTTTTATTTTTATATTTTGTTTTAGCCACCATTTATTAATTTGTTCCTTCCTTAGGATTTTCAAATATCTTCTTCGATGTAACAGTCATTACCCATGCATATCAAGTCCTTACCTCGAAAGACATGTCAGTGCATTAGGGATTCATTTGTAGAAGAGAAGTTATATTTTATGGGCGTGCATTCACAAACCTAGAGTTAGTGATAGGTTGGACTTTCCCCCTTGGGTAGTTTTAAGGTGGTCCCAAAGTATCACCTGAGATTTACACCACCCTCTCACAAATATTATTTTATAATATCCAATCAGTATCTAATCAGCATCCACTCAGCAAGGTTGGTGGGATAGGGTAGCTTAAATTTTTGGGAGGGTAAATGGTCATTTTACCCTTCCCGCTCTTTTTGATAAAGTTGCTTTCGATGTTAGAAAACTGGCATGAGGCTGCCCGTGAAAAGAAGGAAAAAAGAAGAAAAACCTTCAAAAGTTACTTTTGGTATTATAGGCTGACTTTCAAAATTCTCTCTCCTCAAACTGGTGGAAAGAAGGAAGAAGAAGGTGAGTTTTGTTCGGGGAGAGTGTGAGACTCCGAATTTTGAGTCCTAGAAGTCCAGAAGCCAGTGCAAGAAAAGGATGTGTGATGGCCGAAATTGATAAGGAATGTCTAGAAACTATTTTTGGTATTAATTTCCTTTAAATTGGTTGATAAATACCCTAGAAAATAAATTTCTAAGATTAAGGAAGGATAATTACAGAATTTAATTATGATAATTATTTTACTTTAATATAGCCTTTAAAGTAGGGAAATTAATCTCATAACCACCCAATATAAAGAGAAAGTCGGCCACACTTAGAACTTACAGAGAAAATACACAAAATTCATCCAAACAAAAACCCTACAACTCCCTATTGCTGCCGAAATATGCTTAAACTTCAAACAAGCATAACTCTCTTATCCCTTGTCGGATTCTTGGAAATAATAGCTTGTTGGAAAGATCTTTATGTTCTCTTTCCAACCATTGAGGGTTTTTTTTCTGAAGATTAGTTTTTCTTTATCGAAATTTAGGTCGTAATTTGGCAGGATTGCTGAAATCTACATGAACTTCAAAATAGCATAACTCTTTCATCGTTTGTCAGATTCCTGCAAATAATAACTTATTAGAAAGCTCTTTCCATTATATTTCCAACCATCTTGTGATTTTTTTCTGGAGGTTAGTTTTTCTTTATCGTAAGTTAGGTCGTAATTCAGCGGGATTAGGTTTCAAAATTGTGTGAATTTGCCTTCTGTTGATTTCTATTGTTGTTCCTCTTGTTCGTATGATTATTTGGCATCCATTAATATTGTAAAATCATGAATTCATCCTTTTAATCTTCTCTATACATGAAATCAGTATGTCCTACCATTGCCCTATTGTTGCCTATCTTGATCAATTGATTAACCTATTGGATTCTGATCTTGTTTATTTTGATTGTATAATTTATAAACACCTAATCCTCCTTTGTTAACATAAAATCACAACTCTTACACCTTGTATGCATGAAATCACAATTTGTCTTGTGTCCTATGCTTAGTACCGGAATATGTATAGTTAATTGGGATGATAACTCAAGTTGAATCTTGTTAAGTACTTGGCTATCACATTACAAATCCAAGGGGGAGGCACCTGCGGTATTTGATCACGAGTTTCTGATAGGTTTGGTGAGTGAAATTGGTAAGAAAATAGGGTATTTACTTGGTTACTGAGTATGCATACTTAGTTTGGTTTTATCTTTTCCTTGCAATGCTATAGGTAGTTCGGAACTATTAAATAAAGGCAAATGAATAGCTTCTTGTTCAGAGATAAGAGAGGTAGGATCTATGCCTCATCAGTTTCTCCAGAGATCTTTGTTGTTTATTTGTTGTTTTCGATGCACACCCTTGTTATTATTTCATGCAAATTGATTGTATGGTGTATACATGTGGAACCCCGTCCTTTCGAGTGCTTAAGCAGCGAGAGAGAGGACAATTAGCATGGCTAGAGTGGTCGACATAGAGCGTTTGATTAGTCGATCGAGTTAGCTGACCTAAGTGTCGTTAATAGCTCGGATATAGTCATAAGAAACAGTAGTGTGTTAAGTGGGATTAGAGGGTGTTTTGAGGTTGAGTTTAGCGTAAATTCTATTCCATTACCATGCACCCGTAAATGCATTCTAGGTCCGTTTTGGGTGACCATAAGCCTTTGAGCCGATTTTGCCAAAAACGGTCTCGTTCACTACTCATTAGTTCCAATGTTGTTTCAAGAGCTAGAAACACTATTTTTAGTCCTCAAGTATATTTTTCATATTTTTGGGTGCGTCGAAACGTTTTAAAACGTATTTTGAATTTCGAGATTTGCGGGTCCCGCGTCGGGTCGCCCGGCCCATAGGCGGACCAACCCACTTTCCTTCTTTTCCTTTTCTTCCTTTTTTCCCCCTTTTCTCTTTTTCCTCTGGCTTCCCACGACTCCACACCAGAAACCAGAGTTTTTCTCCCTCTTCTTTTCCCCTTTTGAAAACCCAAACCTCCAAAACACAATTTCTTTCAAAATTGATAACAAATTGAGTTTTCTGCAGCAATTCTGAAACCTTTGTGTAACTTTTTGCTGGGGTTGGCTATTCTTGGAGTAGTTTCGACAGAGTTAGACTCTGAAAGGGAAAATTCGAAATTTTGGGGTAAGTTTCTGATTCCTTTGCATTCATGATGAAAAATCGGTTTTATTGGTGTTTTGTGATGTTGTGGAAGATGGATTTGTAGTTGGTTTTACTTGGTTCTGTAAATTTTGTATTGTAGGAATCAGATATTGGGATTTCTTAAGGTTCTGGAGAATGTGAACTCTGATTTTGTTTCCCTTGACTTTTAGGATGTAATTAAGTGCCTATCGATTCGCGTAGAATTGAGTTTGGTTATGTATTCTGGTTTGATTGTTGATGCTCTGTAATATGAGTTTACAGAGGTTAATTCCCTGAGTTAGGAAGCTTTTAAGTATGAGTGTTTAAGGTTTGTTTGAGCATTATAGAACGTTAGAAGGGGTCACAAGAATCAGATTTTTGATTTGAGATTTTTCTGGTTTAGGTTTGCGTTGAGCTTGAATTTTCTTGTTATGTTTGTAGGTGATTCTCAGAAAGTTGATAAGGGTAAAGGGGTGGCTGTAAGTGTATTTTCTGCGCATCAAGATGTGGGAGTTTAAGTTTTATTTGCGTATGCGAAATGATTTGATTTGCGTAATCTAAAAATCTGGAAATGCATGATTTGTTTTGAATAAAGGCATTACTTAAAAATATGTTGGATACTCATGTTAGTATCATGATATTGCTTGCCATGTTTATGTACAGAAAATATATATTTGAACTCTTATGCATACTGGGAATGTGGTTGCAAGATTTGTGTGCATGAATGGCCAGGAGTATATTCTGGTTGTTGAGTTGTATATAAATTAAAATTGTTGTGAGTTTTGAGCCATAAAATTTATTGAGAGTGGAATGAAAATGTTGGTATGTAACAAGCAGTAAGTAGTTGATTATTCCAGGAGGTAATCAACTACTTCGAGTGAAAAATAAATCGAGAAGTCTCGACCAAGAATAAGTAATTGACTACTCCTCTATAGTAGTGCAAACCGAATTTTTCTTTCTTCTAAATAATACCCTGTGATGTGTGAATTTTTATGTGATATGTTTGCTATTAATTATTGAAACCAAGTGGCTTATCTGAGTGGGAGAAGGTCCTATGGTGGGATCAGATAATGAGCATACCATACATTCCATGTTTTAATACAAAGATATCTATATATATATATATATTTTTCTGGAATCAAATGGAATTGACGAATGGGTTTGGCCAAACAAGGTAAGTTGATGGAATCCCAGCTGAGGGGAATGTCACTTACTAATGGGAGTAGTATGGATGGTTTGTGTTATGTGTGCCTAGCTTAACGTACTTAGCAGGACACTTGGGACTGGATTGTCCTTGCCGGCTGTGAATTCATTGTGCATGCATGCTTGGTAATTGAATGTGATAGATTATTTTCTCCATTCAATTATGGATAACATTGACAGTAGGGGGTTTTGTGACTTATATATCTATTTTACAGAAATGAAAATATTAACTGTCAATGGACTTTTGGATTACCCTTTAGCGGGGGTGGTTCGAAAGTGTTTTATATCCGCCTCCGATGAGTTTTGGCATATTAGCCAAGTGAACTGATGAGAAACTAGATTTGAATTTATTTGTTTAACTAAATCGTATAATTTTCTGTGAGGCATGTATGATACATATTTGTCATGGATGTTGTTGGGTGCATGATAGATGACATAGATTTCAAGTATGTTTGAAATAAATATTTGTTAAACTGATTTAGTAAATGCCTTTATTCTAACGGATATTCTTATGACGCGGTAACTTCCACTGAGGTCTTTAGATCTCACCCCCTCCCCTTATTTTTTTCAGGGCTAGATCGTGATTTCATAGCCAAGCTTTGTTGAGGTTTTCCTGGTGTCTTTCATAGGGCTGGACTTGTGCATATTCACGTTTTGGAGACTCGGCATGTTCTGTTTTATCTTGTGAACTATGAAACTTATGCATGTAATAAAACATGATATATAATGTGTGCTTTGAATACTTATTAATGATCTTAAGGGCTTGTCTGTATGGACTTGTGGTGTGGCATGCTTGGGGCCGTGTGGCCTGTTGCATGTGACTTAAGACTTCCGTTGAGTGTCTGTGATTACTCTGTTGTTTATTATCGAGTGTTTTATCAAACGTGCCATGCTTGTATCGATTTAATAAAATTCAAATTTGTACGCAGTATTAGTTTTAAAAATTTAACTAAGCCTTGTGTACTTTCGATTGATTCACGAGTTGGGTTGATTGAAGTTGCACGGCGGTGAGGTTCCCATTTACCGGGAGCGGGTCCTCACAATACATGAAATTGTGGATTGAGATATGATTACTTAGGCTATACCAAACCCTTGAGATAGGTTATGTGTGCCTAATTTGCATGTGTTGTGTGTATTGAACATGTTGATTGTGTTCTGACATGATTAAGGATATCTTATTATGGTCTCGTGCTTTGTGCTTGTCTGTGTGTGCTTGTACATGTTTGTGTGTCAGGATCCGTTTCCGGTGACCATTCGGGGTAAGCGCTAATGCTCCTTGGGAGAGGAGAGGTTCTTACTGGTATGAGAGTTTTATGGGTGGAAATCCCCAGCTTGCGTGTGCTGGATTCCTAGTCTTATGTGCTGGCTAGATGCCTAGTCCTTTATACTGGCTAGATGCCTTATCCTGTGTGCTGGCAAGATACCCTAATCCTGTTGTTGGTTAGGATGCCTAGTCTTGTGTGCTGGCTAGATACCTTGTCCTGTGTGCTGGTAAGATGAATAGGCTTGCTGATTAGCTTGTGTGCTAACCTTTTACCCTTTGTGCAGCAAAGCCTTGGACAACACAGGTGGAAGTAGATGGTCTTTCTTTTTCCTACTACCAAGAGTAACCTGATGTGTTTTCTTTCTTGTGTACTTTTGAGTTTCGGAAGTGTTTGTAGTCCACCCTTAGCCTTAGTTTTGGCCCTAATCTTTTTGGTTGATTCTTGAATTGTGTGATACCCTTAGATGACTAAGGATGATCTGATGTTGTTTGGGAGATGTTTGTTTAAGATTTCTATAGATCTTATGATGCTGTGACCCTACTGAGATTCTTATAATCTCATCCTATTGTTTTCACTATTTTTCTGGCTTAGGTACATTCGTTGTTCGTGGTACCAATGTGTGAGAATCAAGGCTGCACAACGGGGTGATATCGCATCACTTTTGCATACTTGTGTCCTTGGTTGCTTGCGCATATAACATGAACATTGATTGGACTATTTTCTGGTTTTTCAAGATTCCTCCTTTGATTGTTATTTCCGAATTATGTTGGAGGTTCACTTGCTAGTTATTTGGATCCCTATGAGACTTGTGTATTATGGATCCACTGATTAAATTTAAAGACTTCCGCTGATGTTTTATTCACTCTGTATAATACCAGAATATTTTTCCAATATCATGCTCCAAACTTTAAAATCTTACAGGAATTAACATACTAAAATCGAAACTAGATGGATAAGCCTTGTGGGATTTAGATAGGTCTTGGTTCGGGCTTGTTTGGGTTTCACAATGGTAAGGGTCCTAATAGGAGCAATTAATAATAATTTAGGATTCAGGGTCCTTACAGGTTTGGTTGCGGAGCATGGTTTAGGGAATATGATTTGTTATATGCTAATTTTTTTGATAATTTTGTGTTTGTAGGTCGGTACTTGCGCACACACCCACTCACTTTGGGGCTAATACCGAAAATGATCTAATACTAAAAAGGGATTGGTTTGTAAGATTAAATAATGAAATTGATAATTTGACTTGCTATGTGTTTATGTGTATTTTTATGCCCTGTATGACTTAATGTGTTTGCTTTGTTTTCTTTAACTATTACCGAATGAGTATTGTTGATGTATGTTTTCCTTACGAATGCTTATGTATGTTTTTGCATGATAATTATAATTCCTAAGAGTACTGCCGAATGTTCCTGTCTGTTTACCAAATGCTTGATGATTGTTTGTCAAGTGCTTATATATGTATATTGATGTAATTATTGAGTGTGCAATGTATGTGTGCATATGATTTCCGAAATTTGTGTGTACTTGAGTCATATGTATTTTTTTTTCAGCATATGCATATCGTCCGGTTCTCGCCTCTCCACCAGTTATTCCTTTTTTTCATAATTTTGTATTTAGGTTATGTGTTGAGTGACGATTGTGTATTCGTATAGTATGGCAAGGCCAAGTGTACAAAGGGGTAGACGGGGTAGCTATGAGGTTCAGGCCGAACAACAACCTGTTGAGCAAGAGGAGCGAATGCACAAATTGAGCAGAGAGGGCAAGCTGAGCCCGAAAACCAACCTGAGGCACCAATCGCACCAGTCATCAATCCTGTGATGGCACAAATCCTAAATGTATTGCAAGGGATTGCTGCAAATCAGCAGCGTATGGAGGCACAATTTCAGAATGCTCCTACACCCGAGCTCGTGGAAGAACATATTCCTCCATTTGAACTTGTACAGCCTGCTCATCCTAAGGAAGCTGAGAGACTTCCCATTGTGATTACAAAATTGTTAAAGGAAGCTCGACAATTGGGATGCAAAGATTTCAGTGGTTCAGCGAGAGTTGCAGCAGCTCGTGAATGGATAGATAGCTTGTGCCGAGTGTCCTTGTTCTTGCTTATCTCGAATGATGACAAGGTTGTCATCGCCACTTTCCTACTTGAGGGAGAAGCCCTCGCATGGTGGACAGCTGTGAGTTTGCGATTCGGTGATCGTTTGCCTACTTGGGAAGAATTTCGGTATGAGTTCGATGAAAGGTTTTATACTAGATTCCATAAAAGCGAGCAGCGACAAGCTTTCTACAAGCTTGAATAGGGCACCCATTCGGTGCTGGAATACGAGAAGATATAAAAGGAATTGTCCCGATTTGCACCAGAGGAAGACCGCATACCGTACCAACTTGCAAGATGATTCCAGGATGGGCTGAGTACCGAATTCAAAACCACCGTTGGTACAACAACGGCCCAGAATTTTCAAGAACTAATTGTTGCCGCAACTAAAGCTGAAAAGATCGTGCAAACCAAGAAGCCATCCATAGCCACCAATGGCGGACATTTCAGGCGAGATTCGAAGTTCAATCGGTGTACAGGACCCTATCCTTTGAGGTCCTATCCTCTGAAAAATAATGGCGGAAATGGAGGTAACAATAGGAAGAACTTTTCTGGGACGAATTCTAATGGATCTACGTGGAATCCGCAGCCACATCGATGTTATAATTGTGGCGAGATGGACCATGTTCAGAGGGACTGCCCGAAACCAAGCCGTATCACAGGCACACCAAAAGCAGGCCGAGGTGGGTATGCCAACCCCACCAAACCACCAACACGCGCACCAGGAGGACCACCCAACGGATCCACAAGTGAAGCACAACCAAGACCAACGAGGCTATTCACCCTGACTGATGCCGAGCCTAGTCCTGATGTGGTGACAGGTACTATTTTAGTTTTTCTCAAAATGCTAAAGTATTGTTAGATCCCGAAGCAAACAAGTCATTTGTAAGTCCAAGGATAACACTTAGCATGGATCAACCTCTATCTCCCTTAACTCCTCTTATTGCGGTTCTGACTCCTTTGGGAGAACAATTGATTTGTAGTCTACAATGGTTGTGCTGTACATATGGGTTCGAATGTACTTGAGGTGGATCTATTCCCATTGGACATCCGAGAACTGGATATGATCTTAGGCATGGACTGTTTGGTGAAATATCAAGCCTATATGGAATGTTTCACCAAGCGTGTATGGTTCACTTTTCCTGATGGTGTCGAGTACTGCGTTGAAGGTGATAGGCGAGTTGTTCAAACTTGCATGATTTCCTGGCTTGATGTGAAGCGATTGATCAGCAAGGGATGTACAGCGTACCTCGCGCACGTACATAATGTTTCTAAAGAGTCCTCAAATTTGGATTATGTTCTAGTGGTTCGCGAATTTCCAGATGTGTTTCCAGAAGACATAGCTAGTTTACCACTAGCAAGGGAAGTGGAATTCGGCTTTGAGTTAGTACTTGGTACGAACCTGATTTCCATTCCTCCGTATTGTATGGCAAAAAAAAACTCAATTGGAAGATTTGTTGGATCGTGGTTTCATCTGACCTAGTGTGTCACCATGAGGAGCACCTGTCTTGTTCTTAAAGAAGAAAGATGGTTCGCTACGATTGTGCATTGACTATCGACAGTTGAATCGTATGATCGTGAAGAACAAGTACCCTTTTCCACGCATCGACGACTTGTTCGACTAGCTCCAGGGTGCCGCTGAATTCTCCAAGATCGATCTCAGATCTGGATGCCATCAACTGCGTGTTCATGAAGTTGATATTCCGAAGACCATGTTCAGATCACGATACGACCACTACGAATTTCTGGTTATGTCGTTCGGTTTGACCAATGCACTAGCTGTGTTCATGGACCTGTGAATCATGTGTTCCATGAGTTCCTGGATAAATTTGTGATATTCTTCATCGATGACATTCTGATTTATTCAAAATCAGAAAAGGAGCATGCTGAGCACTTGCGGATTATGCTGAATGTTTTGAGAGATCGTTGATTGTTCGAAAAGTACTCTAAGTGTGAATTCTGGTTATGCAAAGTTGGTTTCCTTGGCCATGTTGTTTCCGCCCAAGGTGTCCTTGTTGATCCGAAGAAAATTGAAGCCGTAGTTGCTTGGGAATCCCCGCGAACTGCATTTGAAGTCCGTAGTTTCCTTGGCTTAGCTAGATATTACCATCGCTTCGTGGAAAATTTTTCATCACTTGTTGGACCTTTGACGAAATTGACACACAAAGGAGAGTCGTTCGTATGGAACAAGAGATACCAACAAAGTTTCGAAGAATTGAAAAACTGGTTAGTGTTCGCACCTATCCTCACCTTACCAGTCGGTGGGAAAGAGTATGTGGTTTACAGCGATGCGTAGAAATCCAGACTTGGATGCATATTGATGCAAGATGAGAAAGTCGTCGCCTATGCTTCCCGACAACTGCGACTGCACGAAAGAAATTATCCTATGCATGATTTGGAGCTTGTAGTCGTAGTGTTTGCATTGAAAATATGGTGACATTACTTATATAGCGAGACATGCCGAATCTTCACTGACCACAAAAGCCTTAAGTACCTCCTCACGCAAAAAGAATTGAATATGAGACAATGAAGATGGGTGGAAGTGATTAAAGACTACGATTTGATCATCGAATATCATCCTGGAAAAGAAAATGTTGTTGCTGATGCCTTGAGCCGAAAGTTTCATCCTCCTTCTCCATCGGTTTTGGCTTACATGCGCACCCAATATATGTCAATGTTGCTGGATTTGAAAGCTACCCGTGTGCATCTTGTCACGGGACTAGAGTTTTGCGGAATAGAAACTCTCCTTGCGGCCTTAGACTATCGCTCTCGCAATAGGCTAAGTAAGCCTTCCTCACAAAGCTAGCTAGAATGCTAAGCTTAGAACCGAACCGAAAGGAGAGAGACACACAAGAATGGAGAGAAAGCTCTAAACTCTCAATATTGCAAGTATTGCTGGATGGTTACAAATGAGGGGAGGCACCCCTTATATAGCCTTTACAACTCCCCAATGAATGGTGGAGATTAAGCCGTATGATCTAACGGTTATATACAAAAGTAGAAAGCACAACCACGGATCCCAAGTAGGGAATATATTCCCTCTCTTAGTGGGGAACATAGTGGGGAACATAATGGGGAAAGATTCCCTCATTGATTAATGTGATCCTCGATTTGGGAGTCGGGTCCCGCACGAAGCCGAATGACTCGTAGTCTGATATCATGAATGACATGTAGTCTGATATTCGGTCGTGACATTCTCCCCCACCAAACTCGTCAACGTCCTCGTTGTGTGCTGCCTTAAGAACTCGTTGATTTCGTCTTCGTACTGCCAAAGATCGAAATCTTTCTCCCAGCTTGTCTCGCTAGGAGGGTCGCCTCTCCATCGAACCAAGTACTCCACATGGTTCATATGCTTCCCACTCTTTTGCACCACCCGCCTTGATAAGATCTCATCAAGCTTCTTATCATGGGCATTGGTCACAGCTGTGGGAGCTCTCTTGGACTTCCCCCTCTCCGGATCTTCCTTGTCTTCTTGGAATGGCTTCAATAAGCTCACATGGAAGACAGGATGGAACTCCAATCTTGGCGGTAACTCCAGCTTGTATGATACTTTGTCGATCCTCTTCAACACCTTGAAAGGACCCTCGTATCGTCGCACTAGCCCCTTGTGCAACTTGGCAAAAACTCGGCTTTGGTGAGGCATTAGCTTCACCAACACAAGATCCCCTTCATCAAACTCTAAGGGACGCCTCTTTTTTTCCGCCCACTTCTTCATCCTCTTTGCCGCCTTGGACAGTTGCACTCTTGCAAGGTCCTTTTGCTCATCCCACTCCTTGGCAAAGCGATAGGCGGATGGATTCGGCCCTTGATAACCTGTGGCAATCTTGCTAGGAGTGTAAGGTTGTTGTCCATTAGCAATCTCAAAAGGACTCGTACCTGTCGATTCGCTCCTTTGCAAGTTGTATGAGAATTGGGCCACATCAAGTAACCTTGCCCAATTCTTCTGGTTGGCACTCACATAGTGCCTAAGGTAGAGCTCCAATAAGGCATTCACTCTCTCGGTCTGCCCATCGGTTTGAGGATGAAAGCTGGTGGAGAAATTGAATTCTGACCCCAACAGCTTGAACAACTCGGTCCAAAATCTCCCTGTGAATCGAGTGTCTCGATCACTCACAATGGACCTCGGAACGCCCCAATATTTCACCACATTTTTGAAGAAAAGGTGGCTTGTCTCCTCTGCCGTGCATGCTTTGGTGGCTGGAATGAATACTGCGTACTTCGAAAATCTATCCACCACCACAAGTATGGTTTGGAAGTCACCAGACTTTGGGAGGGATGTGATGTAATCCATGGAAATGCTCTCCCAAGGTCTCTCCGGTATAGGCAATGGCTCTAACAATCCAGGAGTTTTTTGTTGCTCAATCTTGTCTTGTTGGCAAACTAGACAAGTTTTCACATACCACTCCACATCGTCTCGCATGTTAGGCCAATAATAACCATCTTCCAAAAGTGCAAGAGTTCGAGTAATACCTGGGTGACCAGCCCATCCTGAATCGTGGCATTCCTTCATAACTTCCTTCCGAAGTTTGTCATGTCGAGGGACATAGATGCGGTTGCCTTTGGTGAAGAGCAACCCATCCTCTAACCAGAATCTGCGGGTCTTGCCTTGCTTCACTTGTTCTGCCAAGGCTTGAGCTTGGGGGTCATGCTCCATACCCCCTCGGATCCTTTCCACAAAAGGACTCACTGGTCGACTGATGGCTGCAAGTTCGGCCCTTCTACTAAGAGCATCCGCCACCAAGTTTGCCTTTCCTGGCTTATACTCGAGTGTATAGTCAAACTCAGCCAAGAAATCTTGCCACCTTGCTTGCTTTGGTGATAGCTTCTTCTGTGAAAGGAAATAGCTTGTGGCAATGTTGTCAGTCTTGACAACAAACTTGCTCCCCAGCAAGTAATGTCTCCAAACTCGCAAGCAATGCACCACGGCTGTCATCTCCTTCTCTTGCACCGTGTACCGCCTCTCGGTATCATTCAGCTTGCGGCTCTCATAAGCAATTGGGTGACCTTCTTGCATCAAGACACCGCCAATTGCAAAATCTGAGGCATCCGTCTGAACCTCGTATGGAAGTAGGTGGTTAGGCAAGGCTAACACTGGCTCCTCCACAATGGCTGCCTTCAGAGCATCGAATGCCTCTTGGCATCCACTCGACCAATCCCACGCCTTGTTCTTTTTGAATAACTCCGTCAAGGGTGTGGCAATGGAAGAGTACCCTTGAATGAACCGCCGATAATAATTGGCCAACCCCAAGAAGGAACGAAGATCCGTGACCTTCTTTGGGGGTTGCCAATCCTTGATAGCTTGGATCTTGGCACCATCCATCTTGATTTTGCCTCCGCCCACTATGTGGCCAAGGAATGCTACCTCCAGTTTGGCAAATGCACACTTCTCTCGCTTGACATACAGCTCATTCTCCCTCAACGCTTGAAACACCATCCTTATGTGTTGGATGTGTTCCTCAAGTGTGCGGCTGTATATCACTATGTCATCCAAATACACAACAACAAAGCGATCCAAGAACTTTCGGAGTACTTTGTTCATTAGTGTGCAAAAAGTAGCAGGTGCATTAGTCAAACCAAATGGCATGACTAAGAATTCGTAAGATCCATACCGTGTGACACATGCGGTCTTGGCCTCATCTCCTTTTACTATGCGGACTTGATAGTAGCCCGATCTCAGATCCAACTTGGTGAACCATCTCGCATCCCCAAGTTGATCGAACAAGTCAGTAATAAGAGGAATAGGGTACTTGTTCTTCACGGTTACCTTATTCAAGGCTTGGTAGTCGATGCACAATCTCAACGACCCATCTTGCTTCTTTTGAAAAAGCACCGGTGCTCCGTAAGGTGCTTTCGATGGTTGGATGAAGCCCGCATCCAACAACTCCTTCAATTGCCTCCGTAGTTCATCTAACTCCGGAGGTGCCATTCGATAAGGGGCTCTCGCAGTTGGTTTGGCCCCGACTTCCAACTCGATGGCATGGTCTACCTCCCGTATGGGTGGTAGCTTCTTTGGGAGTTCTTTGGGCATCACATCGCCAAACTCCCCAAGAACTTCCATAACTTGGATGGGCACTTCGTCATCAGCAGGTGTGCCTTCATCCATCACCAAGGTAGCTAGGAATGTGGGTTCTAGCTTCCTTACTCCTCTCTTTAGCTGCATAGCTGATAGTGTCTTTGCCTTCAGCTCCTTCTCTCGATCCACTGGCACCACACAACACTTGCTTCTTTCGGAAAGTATGAGGGTGTTTGTGCAGCTTATTGGGACTGCTCTGGAGAAGTCAAGGTTACCTTTCCATTCTCCCATTTGTAGCTCGACCCCTCGGGCTACTCCAAAGATTGGCTGCGCTTGAGTGTTCACCGTCTTTAGCCAGCCTCTCTCCTCTTTGAACTTGATGCCAAGTCGTTGTGCTTCCTCCTTCTTCATAAAATTGTGAGTAGCACCGGTATCGATCAATGCACGGGACTCCCTCCCTTGCACGATAGGTCTAGCAAACATCCTCCCAGCTTGCTCCTCCTTGGCATCTTTGGTTGAGGCTTTAACAGCACTCAACAGTTGCATGGAACTCATCCTTGGTGCTTCCATTGCTTCGACCTCCTTTGCCATGGCTGCCAGCTTGTTCCTCTTCAGGCAATCCACAGCTCTATGTGGCCCCTCACATAGAAAACATGAGAGCTTCAGTCTCTCGCCCTTGCCCCGATTTTCCCCTCCCCCATATGTGGGTTTGGCTGGACGAAAGGACTTGTAGGGCTTGAAGGACTTGAAAGACTTGTCCTTCCACTCCTTGGTTTCATGGGCTGCTCCCCCACCTTTAGCCTTGTAGTCACGGAAACTCTTAGGCTTAGGTGGGTTTGAACCTTCGCCCTTCTTCTCAAATTCTGCCAAGGATTCGGCCTCGGTGATGGCATCATTAAGCTCCTTGACGTTGCGTCGGTGAAGCTCCAGCTTGGCCCAACTTTGTAGGCCTCCCAGAAACACGTACATGGCCTCCATCTCGGGCATGTCTGGGATCTCCAACAAGACTTCCGTGAACTCCCTCACGTAGTCTCGGATGTCGCCCTTGTGGGACAACTTGCGGAGTTTCTCTCTCGCTTCTAGCTCCCCATTTCTTGGTGAGAAATGTGCCTTCAGGAGCCTTTTGAAATCTGCCCACGTCTCCAACGTCAAAGTGCCACGCTCAATTTGAGCATGCTTCATTCTCCACCAGGTCGTGGCACTGTTGGTTAGATACAGTGGGGCTTGGGAAAGTCGATCTCCATCGCTCTCCATGCCCACCCCTTGAAAGTATTGTTCAAGGTTGAAAAGGAAGTTGTCCACTTCCTTGGCATTCCTCGTCCCACCAAATGACTTTGGCCTTGGGACATCCAGCTTCAGCTTGGGTTTGGCAACCCCTTGCGCAATTCCCTTCTTGCAATCCTCCCTGATTCCAACCAAATCATCCTTATATAAAGAGATCTCAGCAAGAAGATTTACCTTGAAATCATCTAACTCTTGCCTCCAAGAGTGGATAGCAATGAGGGCGCCTTGCATCTCCTCGCGAAGCTCATTCATGTCCCCTGACTCGAGCTCGCTTATGCGTTGGCCATACTCCTCAAGCGTATCTTTGTCATCGGCAACCTTCATCTCCACACGAGTGATCCTTGCCTCCAACGATGACAGATGATCAACAGTCTTCATTCTCTTCTTGTTTGGTTCGGGAGCACGTTGGGGTAGTCTCCCCACACGGACCTCCTCGACCTCTTCTTCAAAATGGATGTTGGCATCAGAAGTAGTAGGCATCTCCATTTCTCTCTCAAAGGATTTGAGCCGTGGCTCTTCGCTACCAACTGTCACGGGACTAGAGTTTTGCGGAATAGAAACTCTCCGTGCGGCCTTAGACTATCGCTCTCGCAATAGGCTAAGTAAGCCTTCCTCACAAAGCTAGCTAGAATGCTAAGCTTAGAACCAAACCGAAAGGAGAGAGACACACAAGAATGGAGAGAAAGCTCTAAACTCTCAATATTGCAAGTATTGCTGGATGATTACAAATGAGGGGAGGCACCCCTTATATAGCCTTTACAACTCCCCAATGAATGGTGGAGATTAAGCCGTATGATCTAACGGTTATATACAAAAGTAGAAAGCACAAACACGGATCCCAAGTAGGGAATATATTCCCTCTCTTAGTGGGGAACATAGTGGGGAACATAATGGGGAAAGATTCCCTCATTGATTAATGTGATCCTCGATTTGGGAGTCGGGTCCCGCACGAAGCCGAATGACTCGTAATCTGATATCATGAATGACATGTAGTCTGATATTCGGTCGTGACAATCTTGGTACCGATTATTCTGATTCGTTGTTAGCATGAATCGAAGTCATGCCTACCTTGATTGAGGAGATCCGGAATCAGCAATCAGAAGATCTGAAACTGGTTGAAGTTCAGAAGAAACTATCTAATGGTGTTGATGCCATTGCTCGTAATTTCTGAGTACAAGATATGGAGTTCTTGTCTTCAGAAACTGGGTATGTGTTCCACAAGATGTTGATATTCGTAATCTTATTTTATCTGAGGCGCATAGTTTGAAGTTCACTATCCATCCTGGTAGCACAAAGATAGACTGAGATTTAAAGGAATAGTATTGGTGGCCGAACATGAAGCGTCTCATTGCTGAGTTTGTTGCCTGATGCCTCATATGTCAACAAGTAAAGATCAAACATCAAAGACACGTAGGGTTACTATAGTCACTTCCTGTAAGGAACCAAACCCAACCTATTAGGACCTTTACCGCCTTGAAACCCAAAGAAGCCCTCGCAAGGTCCTATTTGAATCCCACAAGGCTCAAGTCACCTGATTGTCAATTTTATTGGTTGATTTATATGCTATTTAAAGGTTGGAGCATATTCATACATTAATAAATTTTTGGCTTATACGGAGTGAAAGAAAACATCAGCGGAAGACTTATATTAATACTCAAAACAAGTGGAAACATAACACACAAGTCCCATAGGAATCTCAAAACATCAACCAGTAGTATCATACATATTTCGGAAGCAACAAAAAGAGAAAGAGAGATTGGAAAGCCAGAATACAAATCCACATAAGTTCAAAGACATGGCATGTGCATTCAATAGAAAAGGGGTGCAAATTCGTCTAGCCGTGCAACCTTGATCTCACACCTTTGGTACCAGCAACAAAGTACTCACCTAAGCCTGCAAAGGGGGAGAAAAGCAGGGATGAGATTACAAGAATCTCAGTAGGGTCACAGCATCATAAGTCCTAGGGATTCACAATCAAACATCTCCCAAACAACATCAGATCATCCCTACTTATCTAAGGGTATCACGTAATTCAAGAATCATCAAAAGGGTTAGGGCCGAAACTAAGGCTAAGGGTGGACTACAAACACTTCTGAAAATCAGAAGTACACAGGCAGGAAAACTCATCAGGTTACTCTCGGCAGTAAGAAAAGAAAAGGTCATCCCCTTCCACCTGTGTTGTCCAAGTCTTTGCTGTACAAAGGGTAAATGGTTAGACAATCAATATTGCAACAATCCTTTTAGTTGTCTCCGACATCTAGACTTGAACTGGCCTAGGAGCACTCTTGCAGCAGCGCATACAAGTCATCCTGTCACTCTCAAACAGGGCAACCTAATGTCCAGACTGGAACTAGCCTATAGGGCATCTTGACGTCCAGACTCGAACTGGCCTATAAGGTTTCCTGACGTCCAGACTTGAACCAGCCTACAAGGCATCCAGTGAGCTCTTGCTGGGAATAACCACCCATAAACCCCCCGGTTCGGTAAGCATCTCTCCTCTCCCTAGGAGCAACAATACTTACCTCGCATGGCCAGCGAAAAAAGGATCCTTCAAACAAAGCACAAACAGGGCACATACACGCATATACAAATCACAACAAAGGATTCTCAATCAAATCACAATACAAATCAAAGATCAATCCTCAAAGTCATAACCGAATTAGGCAACCAATTTTCCTATTAACTTCCGAGATTCCCTATCATCATAATCACACATTCTGCAAGCAAATAACCAAGATAGGCAATTGAATTCACTCATATTCAAATAATAGGGTAACCAAAGGAACTGATAAGGCATATATCCTACCTCTCACATGTCTGAATCAGATGCAATCCTTTTCCTTTCCAATAAGATCAGAATCTCCTAAGCAATTACAAGGCAAAGACCACACAATACTAAGCCACAAGACTACTTAGTTAAAAACCAAAGGCATTGGGAATCCTTACCAATTAACCTACCAAAATCCATTGATCCGGATGCAGCAATATCTTTCCCCTGAATGCATGATGTGATGGCTAAAAACTCAGTAAGAATCTACTTGATATTTCACCCTAATTCAATATACAAATTTCGGCAACACCTTAAGGTTTATAGGGAAACTTGTGATTTCAACATTAAAGAGGTTAGGGGTTATGATTTCATGAAGTTAAGAAAGGAATAAGTGTTTATAACATGTACAATCAAAAGAAACAAGGTCAGAATCCAATAGGTTAATCAGTTGATCAAGATAGGCATCAATAAGGCAAAGATAGGGCATGCTGATTTCAGGAATAGGGAAGATTCAAAGGATGACTTCATAATTTAAAAATCATGAATGGATGCTAAAAACTCATACGAACAAGAGGAACAATAATAGAAATCAATTGAAGGCAGAATCACATAATTTTGAAATTTAATCCCGCCAAATTTTGACCTAAATTACGGAAAATAAAAACTAACCTAAAAAATAAAAACCTAAGATGGATGTATAGATAATGGAAAGATCTTTCCAACAAGCTATTATTCACAAGAATCCGACAAAGGATGAGAGAGTTATGTTATTTTGAAGTTCAAGCAGATTTTGGCAATTCTTTCAAAATACGATTTAATTTTTAACAAAGAAAAACTAACCTTCAGATGAAAAATCCAATATTTTTGGAAAGATGATGAAGAGATCTTTCCAACAAGTTATTATTCGCAAGAATCTGACAAAGGATGAGAGAGTTATGTTATTTTGAAGTTCAAGCAGATTTTGACAATTCCGTCGAAATACGATTTAACTTTTAACAAAGAAATACTAACCTCTAGATAAAAACCCAAGATGGTTGGAAAGAGGATGAAGAGAGCTTTCCAACAAGCTATTATTTTCAAGAATCCGATAAAGGATGAGAGAGTTATGCCAAGATGGAGATCAAGGAGTTTTGGCTAGGGTTTAGGCAAAAATCGGAAATTGAGAAGAAGTGGATAAAGTACGAAACTTCTTTGTGGGTTTTGATATGTTTAAGTGGGATAGGCTAGCCACTCTTTTATAGGTGTCTAAGGAGGTTTAGCTAAGAGATAAATCCCTACTTTTAAGCTTAAAAAGATAATTAAAGGATAATTTTATTAGATGGATAATTCTATTTAAAAGGATAAATCTATTAAAAGATATATTCTATTTAAAAGGAAGAATTATCTAATACCTTAGATAATAAGGGATAAAACTAAGGATAATTAATATAAAAATACCAGAATTAAAATAGGAAATATCTGGCAGCAACCATTTTAGGCCATCACGCACCCATTTCTTCAGAGCAAAATAGTCATTTCAACTGCAACAGCTACTGGACTTCCTGGACATCTAAACTAGAAAGGGTCGGGGTCTCACACTTCCGATTCCAGAATGGAAGTGGGAGCATGTCACAATGGATTTTGTGACCGGTTTGCCTAGATCGCAGCAAGGATACGATGTCATTTGGGTGATTGTAGATCGATTGACAAAATCTGCTCACTTCTTACCTGCTCGTGTGACAGACACACCTGAGAAATTGGTTGTTCGTTACTTGGACGAGATTGTCCGATTATATGGAGTGCCAGTTTCCATCGTTTCAGATCATGACCCTCGTTTAACATCATGATTTTGGGAGAAATTCTAGAATGTGCTGGGTTCAAGATTGAATTTCAGTACATCACCTCAGACCGATGGTCAATCAGAAAGGACGATTCAAACACTCGAAGACATGCTATGTGCAAGTGTGTTGGACCAGCATACCGGTTGGGATCGATGCCTACCATTGGCAGAATTTGCTTACAATAACAGTTTTCATGTAAGCATCGGTATGACACCTTATGAAGCACTATATGGGAGACATTGCAGAACTCTCATTTTCTGGAATGAAGTAGGCGAAAGACACCTAGAAAATTCAGAATTGATTGATCAAGCAATGGAGCAGTTGAACTTGATTCGACAATGGCTAAAAATAGCCCAGGATCGGCAGAAAAACTTCTCTGATAATCGACGAAGGGAACTGGAATTTGCGGTAGGTGACAAAGTGTTCTTGAAGGTCGCTCCATGGAAAGGAGTCCTTCGTTTTCAGCAGCGAGGTAAGCTAGCACCTTGTTACATTGGACCGTATGACATTGTCGAGAGGATCGACCCTGTTCCATACCGATTTTCCTTACCTTCGAATATGGAAAGAATTCACAACATGTTTCACGTTTCAATGTTGAGAAAGTATGTGCGAGACCCTTCTCATGTTCTCGAAGAATCACCAGTCGAAGTTGCTGAAGACCTATCCTATCCCGTACAGCCAGTTGCCATACTAGATCGGCCAGTTCATCAGTTTCGCAGTCGAAACGTACCTATGGTACGAATTGTTTGGCGTAATGGCCAAATCGAGGAACAGTCTTAGGAGACTGAGGAATCTATGCGTGCAAAATTTTCTTACTTGTTTGCTTAGGTACTTGTGCTAAAATTTCAAGGACAAAATTCTTATAAGGAGGGGAGGATGTGAGATCCTGAATTTTGAGTCCTAGAAGTCCAAAAGCCAGTATAGGTGAAAAGACCATTTTACTCCTGAAGAACAGCATGAGTGATGGTAAGGAATGTCTAATAATTATTTCTAGTATTAATTCCCTTCAATTTGGTTCTTTATTGGTTGATAATTACCCTAGAAAATAAAATCCCTAAAATTAAGGAATGATAATTATAGATTTTAATTATGATAATTATCTTACTTTAATATAGCTTTTAAAGTAGAGAAATTAATCTCATAACCACCCTATATAAAGAGGAAGCCGGCCACACTTAAACCTTACACAGAAAATACACAAAATTCGTCCAAACAAAAACTCTACAACTCCCTATTGCTGCTGAAATCTGTTTAAACTTCAAACAAGCATAATTCTCTCATCCCTTGTCGGATTCTTGCAAATAATAGCTTGTTGGAAATATCTTTCTGTCCTCTTTCTAAAACTTTTGGGTTTTTTTGTATGAAGGTTAGTTTTTATTTGTCAAAAGTTAGGTCATAATTTGGCGGAATTGCCGAAATCTACTTGAACTTCAAAATAGCATAACTCTTTCATCGTTTGTCAGATTCTTGCAAATAATAACTTGTTCAAAATCTCTTTCCATTCTCTTTCCAATCATCTTGGAATTTGTTTCTGGAGGTTAGTTTTTCTTTGTCATAAGTTAGGTCGTAATTTAGCGGGATTAGATTTCAAAATTGTGTGAATCTGCCTTCTGTTGATTTCTATTGTTGTTCCTCTTGTTCGCATGATTGTTTAGCATTCATTCTTATTGTAAAATTATGAATTCATCCTTTTAATCTTCTCTATACAAGAAATCAGTATGTCCTATCCTTGCCCTATTGTTGCCTATCTTGATCAATTGACGAACCTATTGGATTCTGATCTTATTTCTTTTGATTGTATAAGTTATAAACACTTACTCCCTCTTTGTTAGAATGAAATTGCAACCCTTACACCTTGTTAATATGAAATCGCAAACTATCTTGTGTCCTATGCTTAGTGCCAAAATATACATAGTTAAATTGGGTGGTAATTCAGGTTGAATCTTGTTAAATTCTTGGCTATCACATCACACATCAAAAGGGGAGGCACCTGCGGCATCTGATCACTAGTTTCTGATAGGTTTGGTGAGTGGAATTGGTAAAGAAATAGAGTATTTACTTGGTTATTGAGTATGCATGCTTAGTTTGGTTTTGTCTTTGCCTTTTAATGCTATAGGTGGTTCACAAATATTAAATAAAGGAAAATGAATAGCTTCTTGTTCAGAGACAAAAGATGTAGGATCGATGTCTCATCTGTTTTTCCAAAGATCCTTGTTGTTTGTTTGTTGTTTTCGATGCACACCCTTGTTTTTATTGCATGCGAATTGATTGTATGGTGTATACATGAATTGTGGATTGAGATATGATTACTTAGGCTATACGAACCCTTGAGACAGGTTATGTATGCCTAATTTGTATGTGTTGTGTGTATTGAACATGCTAATTTTGTTCTGACATGATTAAGGATACCTTGTTATGGTATCGTGCTTTGTGCTTGACTGTGTGTGCTTGTACATGTTTGTGTGTCAGGATCCTTTTCCGGTGGCTATTCGGGGTAAGCGTTGATGCTCCTTGGAAGAGGGGAGGCTCTTACTGGTATGGGTAGCAATCCCCAGCTTGCGCGTGCTGGATGTCTAGTTTTGTGTGCTGGCTAGATGCCTTGTCCTGTGTGCTGGCAAGATGCCCTAATCCTGTGTGCTAGTTAGGATGCCTAGTCCTATGTGTTGGCTAGATGCCTTATCCTAACCCTTTTGGTTGATTCTTGAATTGCATGATACCCGTAGATGAGTAAGGATGATCTAATATTGTTTGGGAGATGTTTGTTTAAGATTTTTGTAGATCTTATGATGTTGTGACCCTACTGAGATTCTTGCAATCTCATCCTGTTGTTTTCATCATTTTTCAGGCTTAGCTACATTCGTTGTTCGTGGTACCAGTGTGTGAGAATCAAGGCTGCACGGTGGGGCGATATCGCATCACTTTTGCATACTTATCTCCTTGGTTGCTTGCGCATATAACATGAACATTGATTGGACTATTTTCTGGTTTTTCAAGATTCCTCCTTTGCTTGTTATTTCCGAATTATGTTGGAGGTTCACTTGTTGGTTATTTGGATCCCTATGAGACTTTTGTGTTATGGATCTATTGATTAAATTTAAAAATTTCCACTGATGTTTTATTCACTTCGTATGATAACAGAATATTTGTCCAATATCATGCTCCAAACTTTAAAATCTTAAAGAAATTAACATACTAAAATCGAAACTAGATGGATAAGTCTTGTGGAAGGAAGGTGGGTTTTCTTCGGGGAGAGGGTTATTGAAGCTAGAAAAAATTCGCAGAGAAGATGTATATTTGTCAGAGTTTCATAACTTTTGAAGAAGTCGACATTAAAAGCCTCAGAATCTATTTGAAATATTGTAAAGGTGTGGATTTCAGATGTATCATTGTAAGGTAATGTAAAGTTATTGTGCTTAATGTTGATTGTTGTATTGTATTTATAAATGGATATGAGTAATAAATGAGTTAGGTGTGAGTAAATGTCTATGAGTTATGAGGTTTTTTTGTAAAACGTACATGTTGTATCCCTTAACACTTCCTGAAAAAAACTAATATAGACAAAACATTTGTAACACCTATTTCATGACATTATGTTTCTTCCATATCTAATGTGCTTTACACAATGTTGAAACATATTATAATTTCCACTTATCATTTTCCCTGTTAGATAGACAAGAGTATAACATGTGTGTACGATCGGATTGATGAAAGCCAAGACCAAATGTTTTGGATGCAAAATAGTATGATTGAGTTCGTCAATAAGATAAGACACATATCCAGTCAAGCTCTTTCACGGCCCATTACCACACCTCCAGATGAAACTCAAGATGAAGCGTAGTGTAGTGTTTGTTTTTTTCCTGTATTTTATAGTGTCTACTGATCTTTTGAAACTTTGAGTTTGTAATGTTTTTGATTTTGTTGGTGAATGACATTTATCAGTGGATTCTTCACAATTAATATTCATTATGGTTATGATTTTATTAATAATATAACAACATCACATGCGATACACACCCCATATGACATATGTAATATCCACCATTTGATAGAATCGAGCTACATCACATGAGGTACACACTCCATATGAGCATGTAATGTCCATCCTACTCAAAATCGGGCCACATTACATGAGGTACACATCCCTTATGACATATGTAATGTCCACCATTTAATAAAATCGGGCCACATTACATTAGGTATACACCGCATATGAGGTATGTAATATCAATCTTACTCAAAATCTGGCCATATTACATAAGATACACACCCCATATGACTTTTGTATGTCCACCGTTTGATAGAATCAGGCCACATCACATGAGATACGCACACCATATGTCACATATAATGTCCATCATTTGATAAAATTGAGTCACATCACATGAGATACACACCCTATATGACTTATATAATATCTAACGTTTAATAAAATCAACTAACATTATATTAGTGTTATACCGCATGTGATGCATATAATGTGAGTGTTTGTAGGAACAATAATTACAAATGTGAATAATCTTTATAAATATGCCACAAAATATATCTTGGAAATTTTATCATACATTTCAGAATAATTCATACAACATATTTTACAATGCTAAATACAGTCATTCAATTTATTACCACCATCCCTCAAAATGGTACAATCGTGCTTAATTATGGGTATATACCACCCCTCAAAATGGTGATCTCCATACCAAAATATTAACTTCCGTTTGTTTGGATCCGATTGACAAATCCTTATTAATGTCCACTCCCCTACATTCTTGACACCGTTTGTTTTTGCAATGTAATAGTGAAGTTTGTTGAGAAGAAAAACCATTGTTAATAGATATTTGTCAGTAAAAAATAACATATTTATATAGATAAGGTGTTGGGTATATGCACCATATCCCATATTATATGTAGTACATCACACAAACAAACACTAAAACCATAGCGCACACATGCATTTACAATATGAATAACGTGACCTAATCACTAAACATTTACACACTAAACCCACTGTGTTGCACTCAACATATCAGCATATCCACACATTTCCTAAGTCAAATTAACAAAACCCCCCAAGGAAAACTCTGCACAAATGATTACTCAAAACCAAAATATCCAATGTCTTACCAAAATATTTTAGCACTCGCTTGCATATTCCTCTGATCTACAAATTAGTTTTTTTTTTCAGATAAAAAAGTGAAATGGAGAAATTTTAAAGATTCGGGAGGCTTGAAGATTGTGTGAGAAATCGTGGATTCTACAGATTATATGGTGAATCTTGCAGATTGTGTGGTGATCCAGTGGATTGTGTAGTACCTGTATAGATTGTATATATATATATATATGCAGACATAATTTGAAATTCAAATTTTGGAGTAAAAGTTTGATTTTTGAGTAAATAGCAGGAAAGATAAAATGACCATTTACCTTCTCGAAAATTTGAGGTGTACTGTCTCACCAGTCTTCCTGAGTGTATGCTGAATGGATATAATCAAAAACTATCATGGTGTAAATCCTAGGTGGTACTCTAGGATCACCTTAAAGCTACCTTTCCCTTTTTGTTAAAAAGATTTTAATTTTGATTTTCTATTTCTAATTATTTTGGATTTCTTGTACATTTATCATATCTGATTTTTTAATTATGTTTTATATAATACTGAGTAACCAACCCAGGATGTCCTAATTATTTTTAAGATAAAAGGAGGTGTGTCATGTGTCATGTGTCATGTGTCATGTGTCATGTGTCATGTGTCTGTGTCTGTCTTCTTCTCGTTTTCTTGTCCTACATTAATAATATATAATTTAAATGATTATTAAATGATCCAATCCCAAAAACGTTTTAAGTAAAAGAAGACATTAATATATATAATTCCTACTCCACTTCAAGATGCCACCATCAATGAGTTTATGCAGGCAAATGGAGAATGGAGTTGGGAGAAGTTTCGTCATCTTCTCCCTACCTATGCTTGTATGCAGATTGCCCAGATGTCTCCTATCCACCATAGGGAAAATGAGGACCAGCTTTTATGGACAGGCTCTGCCAGTGGAACTTTCACCATCAAATCTGCCGTGTCCATACTACAACAGGATGAAGATCAGGAGCTCAAAGCCTTATGGGGCCGTATCTGGAAATTAGAGACACCGGAGAGAGTTAAAGGTTTTCTATGGACGGTGGCCCATGATAGGATTCCGACTAAACATTTATGCTACATGAGGAAGGTCGTGCAGGATGAGAAATGTCCGAGATGCATGTGCTTAGCCGAGACCACTCTACATGCTCTACGTGATTGCAGACATTCAGCTCGTGTGTGGGGTGCCATTATCCCTGCAACCCATCGCCCTAATTTCTTCCAATTGGACCTAGAGGACTGGATTGCAGCTAATCTGTCAACCACGGGGGATACTACCTCTAGTTCCAATTCCTGGCCCCTGATGTTTGCCACGACTATTTGGTTGCTATGGCGCTGGAGGAACCAATTGGTGTTCCATGATAGTTGTCCGGCAGAAAGCAGGGAGGTACCTATTATTAAATATACTGTCATGGAATTTTTACAGTGTACTTCATCTCTTTGCAGGGCGCAGATTGGTAGATCCCCACGCCTCGGTAAGTGGGTTCGCTGGATTCCCCCCATTGATGGCAGTTTCAAGCTCAATTGTGACGGCTCCTATGACCCGACTACTGGTTTAGGCTATGCTGGTGGTGTCATTCGGGATCATAGAGGAGCTTGGGTTGCTGGCTTCACACAGAATATTGGTCCTTCATCGATTTGGGAGGCTGAGTTTGGGGCTCTTCACTCCGGCTTGGCTTTAGCAAAAGAGTTGCATCTCACTTCTCTCCAAGTTGAAACTGATTCTTGGGAGACTGTGGATACCTTACTCAACCTCTTACCATCCAAACCAGCACATCACCTAGTTCGTGAGTGCGATGTTCTGCTTAGTAGCTTTTCCTCTGTTCACTTGGAGCACATCTTCAGGGAGGCTAATGCAATAGCAGATACACTTGCCCATATGGGGCGTTTTGTTAGCACTGGAGTCCATAGATTTGCAGTGCCTCCTTCTAGTATTATTTCTTTGATGCATAAGGATTGTATTGGGTCTTACTTTTTCAGACCAGGAGATTAATATATTTTTCCTGAGCTTTCTTATCAAAAAAAAAAAACATTAAGTTTGGCTTATAAACTTTACCCTTTCTTTTTCTCCGGAAAAAAGAATCATCAGTTTATTGTCATTTCCTTGTCATGGCAAACGCAGCCACTCCTTGCTCTCCAGATCAAAATTCACCGGCGAAGGCGCTCCGTTCGATCATCCAGTCTTCTGGAATCCACCTCGGCCCGGCTTGTTTTGATGCTCTAAGCGCGAAGCTAGTGGAGAAAGCTGGATTTCGCTACTGCTTCACTAGTGGTATGTTCGTTCGGTATCTTTCTTCTTCTTCCTTGATTCTGGTACTGTTCTTGTGATTTCTAAATCTGATGAGAATTCTAGATGTGGGTCTCGTTTCGTCGGAGTTGTTGATGCATTTTTCCTGTTTAATGAGTGTAGCTTCTTTTCCATGAGAATTGGTACATTTTGGGTTTTCTATATTGACCGTGATCTCGCTGGAATTTAATGCAACAATTCTCTAACCTCCATCATGGCGGCGGTACTCTGTTTCTTGATCGTATAAAACTCATATCCGTTTAGTGTTAAATAGAGCCTTGCTTCAGTTCCAGGTTCAATTCCTAGCATTTTCCTCTTCCATCTCAATAAATTCACGGAATGTACACTGAAAAGGTAAGCCTTTCGTGAATTTTTTTTTCGTTATTTTTTTATGAAAAAATTCAGCTAAGTTTGTTAGTGTTGGGAAATCAAGTTCAAAAAATAAATCCACAGCGGCTTTGAAGAGCTCACAATATGTTATTTTGGAAAAATGATCCTAACTATTTAAGATACGCTATTACCACATTTTGGAATGCCGAGCATCGGTTTGGCAATCGTTTATGTCCTGGTGTACCTTCTCGAAATTACAGCATGTTCATTAACTTCCCCATTCTCCTTCAGGATTCTCAATATCAGCCGCTAGATTGGGTCTGCCTGATACTGGATTTATATCATATGGAGAAATGTTGGATCAAGCACAACTGATTGCCCAGGCTGTATCCTTTCCTGTTATAGCGGATGGTGATAATGGATACGGGAATGCCATGAATGTAAAAAGAACCATCAAGGGGTTTATTAGAGCTGGCATAGCAGGGATTCTTCTTGAAGATCAGGTTCACATTATCTGAAAAATTGCAACTATCTTCATTGTTTTAATTCCATTTTCTTATTATCGTTCTCATTCTTTCAAAGTAGTTACAATTGGAAAAATGATAAAAACAAGTTTCAAGACTAAGTAACGATCTGTTCTATCTACTAGCCTTTTGTTATGCCTCACAAAAGCTAAAGAATAAAAAGAAGAACCGTTGATGTATGATATGATCATGAATATGTTAATTTTGATCTGATGGACATTAAAAGTTGATGTCATCTTTGTATTTGGTGGTCACTATTTTCAGCTAAAATATATTTTCTTTTTGAAATAGTAATTTATAATAAAATCTTGAAATGTGTCTGGAGCTTAAAACAAAAGAAATCTATAACAGTGATTAGTTCAACTGGCGTCAACTGATTGTTGTTAAATGCTCCTGGATATGATTAATAATCTATGTACAAGATAAGCTCAAGAAAAATGCAAATGATGTGAAAAACTTTAATCTGTCAAAGGACCCAGATTATGCACTTGACATCTACCATTTTTACCTGTCCAACATTTAATTCTAAATAATCCTAACTATTTACCTACATTGCATGAAACTGTAGACATGCATATGGTTTCGAATTAACTTTGATCCTTGAATTCAGGTGGCATGTCTTCCTCCCTTTATATGCACTTCGCATATGAAGCTTGGAAGTCTCAATTTCTTTTGTCGAAAAGAAAAACAAAGAAACAAGCTTTGCAAGCGAAGAATATTAGAGCAAAAGTTGCTTACCACCAAAAAATTAGCGAACAACATTTCTTTAAAAAAGATCATAGTTTCTTTTCAAATGAAGCTGTATTTCTTTTATATTTCTATTAATTTTGAATCTGCCAACATCAGGTGTCTCCAAAAGCTTGTGGCCATACGCGTGGTAGGAAAGTTCTACCTAGGGAGGAAGCTGTGCTGCGAATAAAAGCTGCTGTTCATGCAAGGGAAGAGACAGGCTCTGACATTGTTATTGTGGCTCGAACTGATGCTCGCCAGGCTGTGTCTTTGGATGAAGCACTTTGGAGGATGAAAGCTTTTGCTGATGCTGGAGCGGATGTTCTTTTCATTGATGCATTAGCTTCAAGGGAAGAGATGAAGGCTTTCTGTGAAATCGCTCCCCAAATTCCAAAACTGGTAAAAGTTCTTTCTGTCATAAGAGTAAATAACATCTTCTAAAGTTTTGGTGAAGCTTGCTTGTTTTATCAATTGTGATAAATTACTGGAGAAAAAGAATACTGAATTTCTTATTGTTTTATATTGGAGATACACGGTAGTATAGAGGATTTTATAAAGAGAAAACATAGGAGATTAACTCAATCATAAATTTAGAACGTATCCTAACGAAATCCCTAAATAAAAGGTATTTCAAATTAATATATTTACAGCACCTCACGATCTTGCCGTTAAGCCGAGGAATAGATGTCTTCCATTCCCATCTAATTTATAAAGTTATGGAAATTCAAACTATTAGACCCTTTAATTAGAACAACCAGTTGGCTTCCTGATTGAACATATATCACACACACTATCCCTTCTGCTATTTTTTTCCTTGATGAAAAATATTTATCATGTTATATAGGATTATGGACAATACTAATGATTGATTGTTATCACTGTAGAGCGTTATAGGTATTACCAATTTGATTCTTAAATCATCTAGAGTGATCTTAAGCGAAAGAAGTTCACACAATCCTTGGGAAGTAGCTCTAAATTCCAACTAGAGAGATGATCTCGCCACCATATTTTGCTTATTGTTTCTCCATGCTACTAAATTGCCTTCAAGAAAAATACAGTTTCCTATCTTTGATCTTTTGTCCACTAGAGAACCTGCATAATCTACATTAATGCAAGCCTTTAGCGTGGAATATTGTTCCTTCTAAACAAGATCTTTTCAAGTAGACATTATCCGATAAGTTGCTTGGAGATGAGGTTCTCTTGGATCATGGATGAATTGACTGATTTCGTTCATCGAGTAAGCTATGTCTAGTATCATGCGAGCAAGAAGTCTTCCCACCAATCTTTTGTACATTCTTATGTCAAAAATTGGTTCTTCTTTAGTTTCTCTTAGCTTATGGTGTGGGTCCACGAGTAACTACCAGTTTATATTCAATCTTTTCTGTTTGTGCTAATAGATTGGTCACGTGTTTTTGTTGAGATATGGAGATCCTTTATATGTAATATGCCACGAGTACATTCATCAAGTAAGCTATGTCTAGTCTCATGTGAGCAAGAAGTCTACCCACCAATCTTTTGTACATCCTTATGTCAACAATTGGTTCTTCTTTAGTTTCTCTTAGCTTATGGTGTTGGTCCATTGGAGTAACTACCAGTTTATATTCAATCTTTTTTGTTTGTTCTAATAGATTGATCACATGTTTTTGTTGATACATGGAGATCCTTTATATGTAATATGCCACGAGTAAGTACTTTAATTTCCTTACTCATATATCTCAAACTCTGATTTTCAGCCTCCGCTCTAGATGCAAAATCAAGAGCCAACCCTAGATGTTGGGGTCATATAGTATGTGGTACCAAAATCTATTATTCAAGAGTCATCAATAAAATTTTCTGAGGTATTCATACGAGAAGAAAACAAATTTTTACCTAAAAGTGTCAAGAACAACTCTCGAAGAATTTTTCAAGAGATTGTATCAAACCTCAGAGTTTTTCTTAGATTGAGGCTGCTTTTTCATGAATTCATGAGGTCTTTGCTGTCTCCCATGGTTTCAGTACTCTTGGCTTGGTGGCTAACCATTTAATTTGTAACGTTTGTCTCTTTGTCATGATTTATTGCAATAGGTGAACAACAAGTTGTCCTTGTTCTCCTGTCATTGAGTCTCTCAGTCTTATTTTTTTAAACAGAGCATCTTCTCCTTTTCTATGTGGTTTTGTTATTAAGGCTGACACATACATGGTTTGTGGTTCCAAAATGATACTTCTTTGGGTATCTTCAGTCCGAATCAAGGAGATTGTCTCAATGATTATGTTGGCAGTAATAATATTTTTATGGTTATCAGGGCTAATTTTTAGAAGATTTACGTGGATTCTAGACTATAAAGTCCAGATGATGGTACATCTGATCCCCATTCCCTATGAAATTGTAGATGTAAACAAATTTTCCAAATTTCATATGCTTTTACTGCAAACTGATTTAAGTATATGCTGCATTTTTTGCAACACTCATGGTGAACGTATTTCCTGCTTTTCTCTGTTTTTACTGTGTTTTCTATATGATCTCATTGTTGAGGTTCCACTATAGAATATTAGGAACCACCATACGCTACTCTGAACGTTTTACAAAAACTGGATACTTTCAGCCTTAGATTTCAGCATCTTTTTGTTTGTTGAATGTAAGACGCTAAGTGAAGCAAGATAATGTAGTATCGAACCTACATAGTATTTCATAGCGCTGCTTTTGTTTACATATTTTTTAATATAGTTTGTGAAACACCATGGCAGCTGAGCTCAAGTTGTGTGACAAAGTCAATCAGGTTGCAGATTGGATTACCAAGATGTTTAGGAAACGAACCTTCTCCATATGGAGACAGTTGATCGTTCTTCTCCAATAGCAGTATTTTCCTCACCTTATACTGCAAAATCAGTGAACTTTTGAGATTTTATATAAACCTCGGAAGTGTAACTAAGCATTGTGAAAAATTCATTTTAGATTATGAAATATATATTTCACAACTAATAGGTCACTTAGAATATAGTATTTATCCACTAAGTTTGGTTTAATTGGTCTAGAGCACCTTTCTCATGCAGTGTCGTAGGCTTTTGTCAGAATGGTACCTTGGAGGAGCTGTCCCAGATGCTAGCTAACAGATTTACAGACATGCCAAAATTCTCAAATTAATTTTTTTTGTAGTTATTTGTTGCAATGGTGTAATCTTGATCCGTTTCTTTTTTCTTTTTGAAAACAAAATACTTCATCATATTGTATGCTTTTTTGGAAGGAAATTTTTGCTTATTAGCGGATTACATGCATTTCAATATGTGGATACTAATAAATCATTTTTATGTAGGCCAACATGCTTGAAGGAGGGGGCAAGACACCGATACTTTCACCTTCTGAGCTTGAGGAAACTGGATATAAACTTGTGGTCTATCCCCTTTCCTTGATGGGAGTCTCTATTCGTGCAATGCAGGTCATTTTTCTCAACATTGAATAGAAACACGTAGGATGCATAAACTTTGAGCTGGCATTCCTCTTTACCAGGATAGATAAGATAAAATGGTGAAATATGGCTTTGGTTCAGCGACACAGTACTTTGCCTGGTAAATTCAAATAGGAGTTCCTCTTTGGAGACTTTCACATCTACAGTCTAAGTTAACCAAGAAAGAAAAACCCATTGCATTGCATTGCATTGCATCACGTAAAGAAAGATATTTATATTGTGAAAAATGTGAAAGACATAGGGAGAAACATGCTCTTGTATTGTTCTCTATGCGATGGTGAAAAGATAAAAATGGCTTGTGTTCTGATTTTTTAAGAAATAAAGTCGTTACAAAAATGGGTTTTAGTCTTGCATCCAATCATCCTTGTGTACCTGGTGGTAAATTTTGTGAGAATAGATGAAGAAAACATGGTGCTAAGTGAATGGCAGTGACTTGCAGGATGCACTCAATGCCCTGAAAGGAGGTCACATTCCCCCTTCAGAAAGCATGCCAACTTTTGATGAAATAAAGGAAATAGTGGGTTTCAACGCTTACTATGAAGAAGAGAAGCGATATGATAGCAGTAGTCAAAGTATGTGAGCAGCCTTGAGCCCACTGAGGTGTAAAGAGGAATGCTTATGTGCGAGAGGAGGTCGAGAATAAAGCATTTGTGTTAGGAAATGGTAAAGTAGAGGACATAAATGGGTGTAATGTTTACGTTATTGCATCAGCACATGAGCCTCCAGAACTTGCAAGTGGGGGGTGATAATGAACTCAGGATTAAGATGAATAATGTACTTATCATAAACTCAAGTTGTTTGTTATGCGAGCGATGGTTGTGAGGACAGCCATAACCATATCTTTATAGTTGGGTTTAGTAGTTATCATAAGCTCATAACCGAAACAAAAAGGTAGCGGCATGCCAGTTTTTCACTCCCACCAAACATGCTTCTGTCTTGTTGCGGACTACAGTGTGTATCTATCTATATATATATATATATATTCTCTCTTCTGTTTAGAATCACAAAGCATATCCATTCCGCTCCGTTGAATCAGCAGTGATGTTCCCTTTCATTTTCTCACAAACTTCACTTGCATGCTCGCCGCCTCACGCCCTTGGAGGCCATGCCTGCGCCACCAGTCTGGCAGGCCACACTCTGTCAGAGTTGAAGCCAAGCCTGGACATGGGCTGGGATCCAAAATTCCGTTGCTTTGCTTCAACTCCTCTCCTCCTACACCACGCAAGTGTTTCCGTTGCTTTTTCTCTTTATTTTGTTTACACTATACACTAGCTAGTTGGGGTGGGCATATATATGATTATTGCAACAAGAATGCCACAAGTAATCATGATTATATGATATTCTTGGACACAAAATTGTCGTAGATTATCAGAAACATACACATGTAGTGGCTTGTTTATTTTTGTTTATTTTTGTTTACTCTCAGAAAAAAAACCACTTTAATCTATATAAAGTGGTTAAAAAAAAAAAAAAAAGAAAAAAAAAAAGAGTAACAGCTCTTCTTGTTGCTGCAGATCGCACCCCAACTGGCAACTCATAATATTATTTTCATTTACAGAGATTTTTGATTAATAAAAGTCTATGGATTAGGAGTTTAAGGAATCCACTTTTTTGTAATTGTCCACTGACTTCCATTGATGTTGTGCAGATAGTACACAGTGGCCCACTGTAGTGTTATTGTCGGGCACACAGAGTGCGATCTTTTTTGTGGTCATTGTTAGCAGCAACCAACACTCCGCAGCATCCCAACAATGCACCTTTCAGCGATTTGCAGCGCCAAAGACTGCTACTCATTCTCCCTGCAAAAACGTGTAGTTTTGAAGTGCAGCCCACCTTTGTTCTCTTCCAAGGATGCACGACCACACAGACCAAACACCCGTCTCTCCTTTTCTGCACCAAGCTTGCCTAAGGCTAGCATCAGTTACTCTGCGGAGCTAGATTCTTCACCGGCCAAGGCGTTAAGGCGGCTCCTTGAATCCCCTGGGGTCCATCGGGCACCTGGTTGTTTTGATGCTCTCAGTGCTAAGCTTGTGGAGAGAGCCGGGTTTGACTTCTGTTTTGTAAGTGGTATGTGCGTCGTTTTCTTTGTTTCTGCTGGTCTGTGATTGGTTTTATTTCATTTGGTGAAGAACAAGACTTGGGTCTCATCTTCTTAGTTCTTCTTTAGGGATTTCTTCTTGGTTCTATTAAAAAAAACACCGAGATTAATATGCTTCTTCTTTTGATTTGAAGACTGGGACTGAAAATGTGGCAACATTTTAACTGAGTTTTTTATGACTCTCCGGCATAACAATTGTAACAATATTGAGTTAACGTTATTCCTTTGTGGCTCTCTCTATTGCTGGCCCTTCACATGTGATTTTATCGCACGTCCTCCTTCCTCTTTCAATTTTAAACTGGTCATCAGCGCTGCTGTTATAAGCATCATCGTTCGGTCTGAATGGTCAAAATATGAGGGCTAATCGGTACTCCCAGTTTGAAAATTTTGATGACCTCACCTTTGTTGTTCAATATTGGAACTAATGCATTTTGTCTCTCAATTTTTTTTCTACTTCTTTGATTTCGCATTTAAATTTAAGCACAATGATGAGGAAAAGTAGATTAAGCTTGTTATAGACAGTGAAGGAGATGCCAAATAAAGACATAAGGCAACTCTCTTCGATTTGAAGGTTGTCACTTTCACTTCTCGAACATCACAAAAGGACTCCTAAACTCCATATTGAGGGAGTTATTCGGTTAGATGAGAAGAGAAACCTTGGTGCTCTTGTGATGCGGGTCGCTAGATGTTCATTTCTTTATCATCTTTGGAGAGAAAGGAATACAGCACAAGTTTCTCTCATGCCTTTTTCTCCCTCTCTACCATTGGTTGTGCCATTATTTCTCTATGACGGTGTGGAGACGATCTATTACTTCTGTTAATAAGCAATTTGTGCAGTATATGAAACATTGACTCTCTACTATGTTTTGTTGTTTCTCTGTGAGTCTCAACTTGTTTTTTTTGGCTGAGACAAGTATAATGAAGATAAACCTTATTATAAAAGACCCTTTCTCTTACAGTTCCGAGGACAATCCTGGTTAGGTAGTAAAAAGATCCTTATTTCTCCAATCAGATAGAAGACAATGCTGATGACTTTTATTGAGATCTTCCAATCTGACAAGGTTTCTCCAAGAATGAGTTGCTAAATGAAGAGATCAGGCCAGCTGTAGGTGAAAGGACCCAAACAAAGTGGTTAATAAAGAGGCACTCGAGTTCTAGGTCGTATCATAGGGTCTTCTACAGGTGTTAAATGAAGAACTATTCTTGGGATTAATGGATCATAGATAATAGGTTCTTCAGCACTCTACATAAATTGGAGAGACTGCAAGATACTATACTATCTTCTTTGAGGATGTTTATTGACAGTTGAGGGTTGGGAATGGAGGTCTGTCTCTCATATGAAGCTGATCACCTAGAAAAGAGTGTTTTTCTTTCTAAGAAGAAAAGATTTTTTAGCACGGATTGACCGAGATGTACGGCCGGGAATATGATAATTGAGTTTGAAAGGAGGTTGTCAGGGTGACCCTTGTGCCTCCATTTTTGTTCATGATACTGCTGGATGTTCTTGGTAGAATATTTGATAAAGAAGACAAGCAAAGTCAAGAAAGAGGGATGACACGGTCATTATATAGGTGGAATCAAAATACTCCTGATCTCTTGGTTGCTTGACATGTAAATGGTTGTTGCATTTTTCTCTAGATAACAGACAATGTCATTTGCTTAAGGTTACAACAACATCCTCTATTCAACTACTGTGATGCCTAATTAAAAATGGTTCTCAGATTTATTAGAAGGATATGAGTATCAATCACCATTATCTCTGCCTATTTTTCTTTCAATTGGTGATGGATTCTGCTTTCGCCTTTTTTTGGAGCTTTAAGAAAGGTGGAGTGTCTTTTTCATCAGGTTATACCTTTTTTTTTTTCTGCTACTGTACATTTTTCTTTTGTATGGCTAAGAAAGAAACAACTCAGAAGTTATAAGTAAACAGGTTTTTAGTGTCATCTTATCTCTTTTCCAGGATTTTCAGTGACAGCTGCTAGATTGGGGCTACCTGATATGGGCTATATTTCCTACGGAGAAATGGTAGATCAGGGGAAACAGATTACGCAAGCTGTGTCAATCCCTATTATTGGGGATGGTGACAATGGATACGGGAATGCGATGAATGTGAAAAGAACTATAAAGGGATATATACAAGCTGGCTTTGCAGGCATCATCCTGGAAGATCAGGTTTGTAATATTTGTAATGAGACAATACTTACTAGATTTCTTCAATTTCTTATCTTGATTTCATCCCAACTGGGGAATGAACTAAAAATAGCTCATCAGGAAAGGCAGTGGTGGCTTTTGATGACCACCCCAAATGGCCATATCTGTGTCCATTTATATGCAGGGGTGTCATGGTGTTTCTTCCTGCCATCACCAAACAATAATCTGATATGGCACTCTGTATTTCAACTTTGGGTCCCACCAGACTGATGATTCTATATCTTATTTTGCTTGGTGACCGAGATGAAAGCTACAAGAAGACAAATGATAAATGATTTAATGTTTATATGAACACGAATGATAAATCACAAAGTTTTATCTTGGCTGATGTTTGTGAGAGCAACAATGTTGGTTACCTTCAATGGCTTATTTGAGGACGGCAGAAGGTAAAAATATCAAGGGAGAAAAGTAGAGAGGACAAAGAGCTTGCATTCTCACTTTATTTCCCCATTGTTAAAAAAGAAATTTTATATTCGCTTGGAACAGTTGTCTTTATTATTTTTCTATCACTAGTTTGTTGTGTGACCTATCATTATCATAAGCTAAAAGTTGCAATTCCTTAGATTTGTCCGTCAATCTGAAAACATTAGGTGTCTCCAAAGCCTTGTGGTCATCCATGTCGTAAGATGGTGATGTCTCAAGAAGAAGCAGTGATGCGCATAAAAGCAGCCGTGGATGCTCGGAAAGAAACTGGCTCTGATATTGTAATTGTGGCACGAACTGATTCTCGCCAAGCAGTGTCTTTTGATGAATCCATAGAGAGGTCAAGAGCTTTCGGTGATGCTGGAGCAGATGTGCTGTTTGTTGAGGAACTGGCTTCAAAAGAAGAGATGCGGGCCTTCTGTGCAATCTCACCTCTAGTTCCAAAAATGGTACAGTTTTGCTTTAAACTGCTTATGATTCGTTTGTAGTCACAATGAATGACACGAACCATGATTCGAAGCTGGAGGTGAATTGATTAGTAAGTTTTTGTAATATGAAGACTGTATTTTGGGTGCAGGCTCATATGCTTGAAGGAGGAGGGATAACCCCAATACTCTCACCTTCTGAGCTTCAAGAAGTAGGGTACAAGCTCGTGGCTTACCCTCTTTCGCTGATTGGGGTAACTGTTCGGGCAATACAGGTCATATTTGTTCTTGATGTCCTTTGGGAGATTGGACATCATGCATGACAGTAGATTTGAGGTTTAGTTGTGTACTTTTTCTGAGTTCCATTACATCAAACTGTGTTATTCCTTTCACAGGACTCGCTCACTGCCATTAAAGGAGGTCGCGTTCCGGCCCCGGGAAGCATGCCATCGTTCCAAGAATTAAAGGAAATCGTAGGTTTCGACACATACTATGAAGAAGAGCAGAGGTATGCTACTGAAGGCATTGAGATTGGTAGGTGAAGAAGTGGTGTTGTGCGGGTTGAGCAACGTCATGTGTTCTTGTAGTATTTAGTAGGAACGTTCCTTTACTCGTAGGTGGGTTGACTGTTTTTTAAACTTTATTGTAATATTATTACGGATTGTTATGTCACGGATTGGGCTCACTGTTCTGTAGCGCATCATTCTACTTGTGTAAGCATCCGAACCCGGTGCGGAGTCTTTACCTTCGTATGATCCCGATAGGCCCGACTACCTAACCAACCAGAACCATACTAGGCTTATTTTTAATTTTACAAAGATGATCTTTTTATGTATAAGAATACATGACAAATCAACAAAAGTCTTTTAAAGCATGGGTAATCAATCAAACATCAAATCGTGCCAATATATATATATATATCAATAATAGTATCAAATATTATTATATAAAGTGTAACCAAAAGATATACAAAACCGGACATCTTAAACAATACCAAAATTACATAGGCATCAAATGCATATACAAAAGTACAAGTATGAGAAACATGCCATGTGATCACTAGTCTAGCACCTATGAACCAGTGACGAGGAATCTCTAAATGCCTAGGTCTAAAAAGATAAAAACAACAGGGGTAAGACAACAAGGATTTCCATAGGAGTTGCAACATCACATGATGTCTAGGGCAGGTTGGAGGTCGAATAGTAAAATAGTTCAAATTCAGTTAGTTTGTAGACTTTTAATGCATTATCAGTGCATATATAGTGAACAGTTAGCAAGTATAAGCAATGCATAACGCATGATTCATGTATATCCAATCAACATGTTAATCATACAATATACAGGCATTCAATAGTGAACACATCTAGTGAAATCCAATTATCACATGCATAAGGGCAATCGACTCAAAACCTATCGGGGTAGACTGAAAATATCCTCTAGACACCACAACCAATGACATCCTCGAGTCCTTCGCTAGAGGTACATTTTCTTTGAAAACATGCGAAACCCCTCCACTAGTGCTATCATAGACAGAGTAAGAGGTGACCACCAATATACTTATAAACTTGTGTCATGCCCACACAAACAAATATATACAATAAAAATGGAATGTTGGCCCTATACACCAAAGATAAGTACACTTTCCCCTTTCCAATTAGGGACACCTTGCACCCCCTAGTTTGGCCAAACTATATAATAAGTCACTAAAAACGAGATACACACAAGTAAGGACCTGAATTTGAAAACCAAGCCCTTACCGTCGTGTAACCCTAACAAGCCCAACACGTGGACCAATATGAATCCCACAAGGCTTCGAAGACTTTTCAAACACGATTCCCAAAATAAATATATTTAATATTTAAAAAAATAGAGCATGATAAATAAAGAAACAAATATCTGGTACATTATCAGAGTGAACAAAATAGCACAGCGAAAGACTTTATTAAATAAACAAAAGCCAAAATGAAAGACGAGTCCACATAGTGACAAGTCCAAAATCACAAACCGGGCTTAAGCCCACAACGTAAAATCATATCCAATAATGTAGTAAATGTCTAAAGAAATAATATTAACCAAAACATCGAAATGAGTCTCAAAAGAAAATACAAAATAAAAACCGTGTAAAATATGCAGGTGCGATAGTCCAGTTAGGTCGTACGAAGCTCACACCTCAAAACATAGCCTATGGCGCACGAACTACTTTTGAAAGGGGGAAACAAAAACGGGTGAGACAAGAATCTCAGTAGGAGTCACAACATCATAAGTCCTATGGGGGAACAGAGACATATACGAAAATACGAGAAGAAAACGTTTAACATTTAGAATATACTTAAAACGGATGAAACACACAACACATTTGTATATATTTGATTTGAAGAATGTAAAACGTAGATCCATCCTAATAGTGTTCAACAGAAACTTATAGGGGTGGACATAACAAAACACTTCACAAGTAACCCATGAAAAGGAAAACCAGAAACCCACTGACACTGTTAATTTTATTTGAAAACATATACATATACATACCCCTACTGCCAGTGTTGTTCGAGACTAGGCAGACAAATACACAAACACGTCATACCTATCTCAATACTCATAACGAAGTAAAATGATACAACACCCTCTCTCGAATAGGTAAGTAACTCTCTCTTAACATTGGAATTTCATATACTCACATCATATTGGCCAAGTAAACGTTACTGTCTGTGGAATATCATATTCAGAAGTTCATAAAACCTATGTAAAAAAAATTGTATAGTTAAATAACATAATAGTACTAAATAATACGTTTATAAAAACAGTAAAACAGACAATGTGCCATGATATTTTCAAGCATACCTAGGTATAAGCTCAGTTTATAATTACATTAAGTACATAAACTAATATTTATAAAATCCATCAATACAAATTATTAATATCTTTTTGAAAGCCCAATATAAATGATACCAAAAGCTTACTTTTTATCTACACCCACAAATCATAATATTTATTTGTTCTAAACCTTTCGTAAAGCCTAAAAAAATATAACCCAAAATATTCTTTTCTCAAATTTTCACTTTTCTAATATATTATTTGTTTAGAAAAAAAAATAGGAGTTTGTCGTTGTGTTAACATACAAAGAGATAGAAAAGACAAAAAATAGAACACGGAAATATGTGCAAAGGCCTAGAGCTGCGCATTAGACAAAAAAAAAATAGCAAAATGGCAGCAAAACAAAACTGGCCATCTAAAGGAAGAAAAGGCGACTAGAAAATTGCGCAGGAAAAAGGAGATTGCACCCCACAAAATGAAAAAGATACAAGAGATAGAAAGAAGACAATGAACAAGCTGGCATTCAAAGAAGGCCACCAACAAAAGATAAGAAAAACAGTATTAAAAACTGCACAGGGAAAAAAAAGGAGCAACAAAACCTGTGCATTGTAGCCCTCCCTATTCCTATGATTCCTTTTTTTTTTTTAATTTTTATTTTCTTTAACAAATTAACAAACAAGTTAAAACAGAAGGATCCTATCGTGACCTTCCAAGAACACTGCACCAAGGAGAAAAAGAAAGAGACAAAGAGTTAATAACTTAAACTCAATCCAATATTTTCTCTTCTCTCCACTTTGATTAAAACTAAAAAAATAATATAATAAATATTCCTCCATTCAAAATCACACAATACGAATTAAAAACAAAAACATAAAATGGGTTCTGATCAAAGTGATGAGGTAGAGACTCCTACCTCTTGTGTAGATGAATCGATGACTAATCTTTTGTCTTTATCACGTGTACCTGAACCACCTGAATCAAACAAACAAAATAAATAACCAGTTATAAAATGGCAACAAAAAATCAGAAAAGGGAACAATCCTATCATACCCTCTTCGATATACATTTACCACAAGTCTCTAATACACCATGGAATTTGACGAGTCAACCAACGAGTGTAGTGGAAGGCTATTAAATAAAAAAAAGAGAAACCCAATTAGAAACAACGAAGAAACAAGATAAATTGTAAATATTGAAATGATAAGCAATTCACCATTTTTTGATTTGGAATGAAGAGAGGGCACATTGATTAGAAAAGGGATTGGCGATGCTGCAGTTTGAAATGTTGTGGGTGGCGTGAAAAGAAAACAAAGAAGAAAAAGACTGAGGGTATTTGTTTGAAAGAAAATAGGTAACATGCTTAGGGGGGTTTATATAGCCCGACCCTGAAATTATAAGGACTCCGGTCCAACCTACTAGGACACTTACCGTTGTGAAGCCCAAATAATCTCATCCTAGGACCTATCTGAATCTCACAAGGCTTATCCCCCTAAGTTCCAATTTTATTAAGTTTCTTTCTTATGGTTTTTAAAGATTGAATCATGATAATGGACAAACATTTTGACATTATGCGGAGTGAATAAAAATATTAGCGGAAGTATTTATAATTTTGTAAATGAGCAAACAAAGGAGGGATTCCAAAAACTAGAAACTAGTCCAATCAAACTTCATGTTATATGCGCAAGCAATGAAGGAAACAGGCATGTGAGTGTGATACAATGTCATCCCACCGAGTAGCCTTGATCTCACACACTGGTACCACTAACAGAGGATGTACCTAAGCCTGAAAAATGATGAAAACAACAGGGTGAGATTACAAGAACCTCAATAGGGTCACAACATCATAAGATCTGCATAAATCTAAGCAAACACCAAACAAAATCAGATTCACCTATACATCTAAAGGGATATCACGCAACCAATAAACAATCATAATAGGGATAGTGTAAGGACCCGAATTCGCTCCACTAGGACCCTTACTGCAGTAAAACCCAAATAAACTCAAACTAGGACCTTTCTGAATCTCACAAGGCTTATCCCCCCTTAGTACCAATTTTATTAGATTCAGTAATTAAGCTTTTTAAAGGTTGAAGCATGATAATGGACATATATTTTGGCATTAAACGAAGTGAATAAAATATCAGCGGAAGTCTATATAATTCAACAAAGGTACGACAACACACAAGTCCTATAGGGATCTCAAAATCCAGCAAGTATACCCCAGTAAATTTTGGAAACAAGCAAACAAAGGAGGCATCCAAAAATCTAGAAAGTAGTTCAATTAAACTTCATGTTATATACACACGTAATCAAGGAAATAGGTATACAAATATGATGCGATATCGTCCCGCTATGCAGCCTTGATCTCACACACTGGTACTACGAACAAAGGATGCACCTAAGTCTGAAAAATGGTGAAAACAACAAGGTGACATTATAAGAATCTCAGTAGGGTCACAACATCATAAGATCTGTAGAAATCTTAAACAAACATCTCCCGATCAACATTAGATTCGCCTACACATCTAAAGGATATCATGCAACCAATAAGCAAACATAATAGGGATAGGAGCAAAAACTATTGGCTAAGGGTGGACTGCAAACACTTTCAAATATCAGAAGTACACAGGCATAAAAAACATCAATCAATCTCGTCAATAGAAAAGGCCATCCCCTTCCACCTGTGTTGTCTAAGGCTTTGCTGCACAAAGGGTAAAAGGTTAGCACACAAGCTAATCAGCAAGCCTATTCATCTTGCCATCACACAGGACAAGGCATCTAACTAGCATACATGACAGGGAATCCTAACCAGCACACAGGATTAGAGCATCTTGCTAGCACACAGGACAAGGCATCTAGCCAGCATGAAGGACTAGGCATCTAGCCAACACACAGGACAAGGCATCCAACGTACACAAGATGGGGATTGCCACCCTTACAACTCCCATACCAGTAAGAACCTCTCCTCTCCTCAGGAGCATCAGCGCTTACCCCGAATGGCCACTGGAAAAGGATCCTGACACATAGTCATGTATAAGCACACATAAGCAAGTACAAGGCATAATATCACAATACATTCCTCAATTATATCACAATACATTCAGCATGTTCAAAACACACAACGCATGCGAATTAGGCACATACAACCTATCTCAAGGGTTCGAAATTGCCTAACAATTCCATAGTTCAATCCGCAACTATGCATACCAATCATAAGGCATGCAGATATACCAATAACCAAGTCATGCAATCGAAAACATAAAATCAAACAACAAGGATCTCTGGAGAAACTAATGAGGTATAGATCCTATCTCTCTCGTCTCTGAAAAAGAAGCTATTCCTTTTCCTTTATTTAGAGGATTTGAACCACCTATATCATCATAAGGCAAAGACAAAACCATACTAACTATGCATACTCAATAACCAAGTAAACATCCTATTTCCTTACCAATTCCACTCACCAAACCTATCAGAAACTAGCGATCAGATGCTGCTAAGACCTCCCCCTCGGATGTGTGATGTGATAGCCAAGAACACAATAAGATTCAACCTGATTTATCATCCAAATTAACTATACAAATTTCAACACTAAGATAGGGTACAAGGGCACTTACGATTCCATGCACACAAGGTTTAAGGGTTGCAATTTCATGATTACAAGGAAGAAATAGGTGTTAATTACACATATGATTAATAGGAACAAAATCAGAAACCAATAGACAAGTCAATTGATCAAAATCAACAACAACAGGCAAAGGTATAGGGCATGCGGATTTCATACATAGGAAAGATTCAAAGGATGAATTCATGATATTATAACATGAATAGGTGCCAAACAATCATACAAACAAAAAGAACGACAACAAAACCAATTGAAGGATCAATCAAAGAATTGTGGCACCAAACGCTAGGAATTGCGATAAGAAAAAGTACAAGGGGATTCTAACCTTCTGATAATGAAACCAAGGTAGCAAGATAGAGGATGGAAAGAGCTTTCTAACAAGCTATTATTTGCAGAAATCTGATGAAGGATGAAAGAATTCGACTAGAATGAATGTTAAGAAATTTTGGCAGCAAGGGTAGGGTGTAGGGTGTAGGGTTTGATCACTTGATGATTTTGTGTGTTTTTGATGTGTGTGGACATGTGTGGTCGACTGACATATTTATAGGATTTAGTGGGATAAATTTTTCCTACTTTTAAGGCTAGATATAAGAAGATAATCATTAGGATTAAAATATGGAATTATCTCTTAATTTTATGAGATATACTATTTTGATAAGGATGAACCATGAAGGAAGTGAAATCAACCAAAAGAGGAAAGAACCTTCTATACCATTTTCGGCTATCACACATGTAATGACCCCAATTCCTATCAATTAAAATTTACTCCGATTAAGGCCATTACCATCGTGAAATCCAAAAAAGCCCAAAGACACCTAGAACCTATCTGAATCCCACCAGACTTACCCATTAATTTTTTTTTTTACTTTTAGCATGATCGTTCTATATGTTTAATAACAAATGAAGCATGATATTGGACAATCATTCCGGTATCATACGGAGTGAATAAAACATCAGCGGAAGTCTTTAAATTTAATTATTGGAATCAAAACACACAAGTCCCATAGGGATCCAAATAACCAACAAGAAATCTTCCAACATGTTCCAAAATATAACAAGCAAAAGAGGGATCATGAAAAAACAGAAAAGTAATCCAATCTATGATCATATTGTATGCGCAAGCAACCAAGGAAATAAGAATGCAAAGATGATGCAATATCGCCCCGCCGTGCAGCCTTGATCTCACACAATGGTACCACGAACAGTGAGTGTACCTAAGTCTGGAAAATGGTGGAAACAACAGAATGAGATTATAAGAATCTCAGTGGGGTCACAACATTATAAGATCTGCAGAAATCATAAACACAAATCTCCCTAACAACATCAAATCATTCCTAGCAACTAAAGGGGATCACGTAATTCTAGAATTCAGTTAAAAAGGGTAGAGCCGAATCTAAGGCTGAGGGGGGGCTACAAATACTTCCAAAAAGTCAAAAGTACACAGGCAGGTAGAACTCATCAGATTGCTCTCGACAATGAAGAAGAAAGGCCATCCCCTTCCACCTGTGTTGTTCAAGGCTTACTGCATAAAAGGTAAATGGTTAACACACAAGTTATTCAATAAGCCTATTCACTTTGCCACACAAGGACAAGTTATACCAAGCCACACAAGGACAGGGCTTCTGGCCACACAAGGACTAGACATCCAGCGAGCTCATGCTGGGGATTGCCACCCATACGACTCCCATACCAGTAAGAACCTCCCCTCTCACAAGGAGCATCAGCGCTTACCCCGAATGGCCACCGGAAAAGGATCCTGACACACAACACGTACCAGCACACACAAGCAAGTACAAAACACAATACCACAACAGGGTATCCTTAATCATGTCAAAACACAATCAACATGTTCAATACACACAACACATGCAAACTAGGCACTCATATCCTATCTTAAGGGATTCGGTATAGCCTAGAGGATCGCATCTTGGTCCGCAATTTAGGCATTCCTACTACAACATATGCGCATACAACATTACATGTAAAGGCACCGAAATTAACAAGCAAACAACAAGGATCTCTAGAGAAACTGATGAGGCTTAGATCCTACTTCTCTTGTCTCTGAACAATAAGTTATTGCCTTATCTTTATTCAATAATTCTACACTACCTATAACATCACAAGGCAAAGCCAAAACCAAACTAAGTATGCATATCCAATATCCAATTCAATACCCTATTTCCTGACCAATTCTACTCACCAAACCTATTAGAAACCAGTGATCAGAAGCCACAGGTACCTCCTCCTTGGATATGTGCTGTGATAGCCAAGAACTTAACAAGAAACAACCTGAATTACCATCCTTAATTATCATACAATTTTCGGCACTACGAATAGGGCAATAGGTTAAGTTACAATTTCATGTTAACAAGTTGTAGGAGTTGCGATCTCATGTTAACAAGGAAGGATTAAAGGTTTATAACATTTATAATGAAAAGAAACAAGATCAGAGTCCAATAGGTTAATCAATTGATCAAGATAGGCAACAGTAGAGCAGCGCAAAGGAAGGGCATACTGATTTCATGTCTATAAAAGATTCAGAGGATGAATTCATGATTGTTCACTATGAATGGATATTAAACAATCATACAAATAAAGGTAACTATGAGACCCTGAATTTTGGGTCCTAAAAGTCTAGAAGCCAATGTAGGTAAAAAAGACCATTTTGCCCCTGAAAAAAAGGATATGTGATGACCGAAATTGGTTATAGATGTCTAGTAATTATTTCTGGTATTAATTCCCTTTAAATTGATTCTTTATTGGTTGATAATTACCTTAGGAAATAAAAACCTTAAGTTTAAGGGGGGTAATTACAAAATATAATTTTGATAATTATCTTACTTTAGTTAAGCCTTGAAGATAGGGATTATAATCTCATAACCATCTTATATAAATAGAAAGTCGGCTATACAAAAATTTTATACAGAAAACACACAAAATGTTTAGGACCTCCTACACCTCCTAATTTCTGCCAAAATCTTCTTGAAATTCAAACAAGCATAACTCTCTCATCGTTTGTCAGATTCCTGAAAATAATAACTTGTTGGAAAAATCTTTTCATCATCTTTTCAACCATCTTTGTTTTTTCATCTTAAGGTTAGTACTTCTTTCTCTAAAGTTAAATTAAAATTCGGAAGAACTGCCAAAATCTTCTTGAAATTCAAACAAGCATAACTCTCTCATCGTTTGTCAGATTCCTGAAAATAATAACTTGTTGGAAAAATCTTTTCATCATCTTTTCAACCATCTTTGTTTTTTCATCTTAAGGTTAGTACTTCTTTCTCTAAAGTTAAATTAAAATTCGGAAGAACTGCCAAAATCTTCTTGAACTTCAAACAAGCATAACTCTCTCATCGTTTGTCGGATTCCTGAAAATAATAACTTGTTGGAAAGCTCTCTTCATCCTATTTCCAACCATATTTGGTTTTTTTTCTAAAGATTATTATTTCTTTCTTTAAAGTTAAATCGAAATTCGGAGGAATTAGGTTTTCAGATTTTTATAATTCTGACTTTGATTGATCTCTGATGTTGTTACCTTTATTCGTATGATTGTTTAATATCCATTCATAGTGAACAATCATGAATTCATCCTTTGAATCTTTTCTATACATGAACTCAGTATGCCCTACCTTTTTCGTACTGCCTTATTGTGCCTATCTTGATCAATTGATTAACCTATTAGATTCTGATCTTGTTTCTTTTGATTATACATGTTATAAACCCTTAATCCTTCCTTGTTAACATGAGATCGTAACTCCTACAACTTGTTAACATGAAATCACAACTTGCCATTTTCCCTATTCTTGGTGCCAAAAATTGTATGATAATTAGGAATGGTAATTCACATCACACATCCAAGAGGGAGGTACCTGCGGTATCTGATCACTGGTTTTTGATAGGTTTGGTGAGTGGAATTGGTAAGGAAATAGGGTATTTAATTGGATATTGGATATGCATACTTAGTTTGGTTTTGACTTTGCCTTGTGATGCTATAGGTAGTGCAGAATTATTGAATAAAGACAAGGGAATAACTTTTTGTTCAGAGACAAGAGAGGTAGGATCTAAGCCTCATTAGTTTCTCCAGAGATCCTTGTAGTTTGCTTGCTAATCTCGGTGCCTTTACATGCAATGTTGTATGCGCATATGTTGTAGTAGGAATGCCTGAATTGCGGACCAAGATGCAATCCTTTAGGCTATACCGAATCCCTTAAGATAGGATATGAGAGCCTAGTTTGCATGTGTTATGTGTATTGAACATGTTGATTGTGTTTTGACATGATTAAGGATACCCTATTGTGGTATTGTGTTTTGTACTTGCTTGTGTATGCTGGTACGTGTTGTGTGTCAGGATCCTTTTCCGGTGGCCATTCGGGGTAAGCGCTAATGCTCCTTGTGAGAGGGGAGGTTCTTACTGGTATGGGAGTCGTATGGGTGGCAATCCCCAGTATGAGCTCGCTGGATGTCTGGTCCTTGTGTGGCCAGAAGCCCTGTCCTTGTGTGGCAGGAAGCCCTTGTCCTTGTGTGGTTTGGGATGACTTGTCCTTGTGTGGCAAAATGAATAGGCTTACTGAATAGATTGTGTGTTAACCATTTACCTTTTTTGTGCAGTAAGCCTTGGATTACACAGGTGGAAGGGGATGACCTTTCTTCTTCATTGTCGAGAGTAATCTGATGAGTTCTACCTGCCTGTGTACTTCTGAATTTTCGAAAGTATTTGTAGTCCCCCCTCAGCCTTAGATTCAGCCCTATCCCTTTTAATTGAATTCTTGAATTGCATGATCCCCTTTAGTTACTAGGAATGATCTGATGTTGTTGGGAGATTTATGTTTATAGTTTTTGCAGATCTTATGATGTTGTGACCCTACTGAGATCTTGTAATCTCATTATGTTGTTTCCACCATTTTTCAGACTTAGGTACATTCACTGTTCGTGGTACCAGTGTGTGAGATCAAGACTGCACGACAGGACAATATTGCATCACCTTTGCATTTCTATTTCCTTGGTTTCTTGCGCATATAATATGATCATTGATTGGACTACTTTTCTAGTTTTTCAAGATCCCTTTTTTGCTTGTTATATTTTGGAACATGTTAGAGGATTTCTTGCTGGTTATTTGGATCCTTATGAGATTTGTGTGTTTTGATTCCAATAATTAAATTTAAAGACTTTTGCTGATGTTTAATTCACTCCGTATGGTACCAGAATGATTATCCAATATCATGCTCCATTTGTTTTTAAAAATTTAATAGGTAAGCCTGGTGGGATTCAGATAGGTTCTAGGTGTTTTTGGGCTTGTTTGGATTTCACGACGGTAATGGCCTTAATCGGAGCAAATGTTAACAAGTAGGAATTGGGGTCATTACAGTAACAACATCAGAGATCAATCAAAGGCAGAATTATAAAAATCTGAAGACCTAATTCTGCCAAATTTTGATTTAACTTTAGAGAAATAAATACTAACCTTCAGAAAAAAAACTAAAAATATTTGAAAAGAGGATAAACAGAGCTTTCCAACAAGCTATTATTTGCAGGAATCCGACAAACAATGAGAGAGTTATGCTTGTTTGAAGTTCAAGATGATTTTGACAGAAATTGAGAGGTGTAGGGTTTTTAGGTCCTACGAATTTTGTGTGTTTTTCTGTATAAAATTTTTGTGTGGCTGACTTCCTATTTATATAAGATGGTTATGAGATTATAATCCCTATCTTCAAGAGTTAATTAAAGTAAGATAATTATCAAAATTAAATTTTGTAGTTATCCTTCTTTAAACTTAGGATTTTTATTTCCTAAGGTAATTATCAACTAATAAAGAATCAATTTGAAGGGAATTAATACCAGAAATAATTACTAGAAATCCTTTACCAACTTCGGCCATCACACATCCTTTTCTTTAGGAGAAAAATGGTTTTTTTTACCTGCACTGGCTTCTGGACTTCTAGGACTCAAAATTCAAGGTCTCACATCCTCCCCTCCATATAAGAATTTCGTCCTTGAAATGTTTATCACAAGTACCTAAGCAAACAGATAAGGAAATTTTGCAAGCATAGATTCCTCAGTCTCCCAAGACTGTTCCTCAATTTTTCCATTACGCCAAACAACTCACACCATAGGCACGCTTCGATTGCGAAGTTATTGAACTGACCGATCTAGTATAGCAACTGGCTGTACGGGATAGGATAGGTCTTCAGCAATTACAACTGAGAGTTCTTCGAGCAAATGAGCAGGGTCTTGCACATACTTTCTCAACATAGATACGTGGAACACATTGTGAATTCTTTCCATATTTCGAGGTAAGGCAACAGGGCCGATCCTTTTGACAATGTCATACGGACTAATGTAACGAGGTGCTAGTTTACCTCGCTGCTGAAAACGAAGGACTCCTTTCCATGGGGTGACCTTTAGAAACACTTTGTCACTTACCGCAAATTCTAGCTTCCTCCGTCGATTATCAGCACAGTTTTTTTGTCGATTCTGGGCTTCTTTTAGCCATTGTCGATTCAAGTTCAACTTTTTTGTTGCTTGATCAATCAATTCTGGATTGTCTAGGCGTCTTTTGCCTACTTCATTCCAGAAAATGGGAGTCCTACAATGTCTCCCATATAATGCTTCATAAGGTGCCATACCGATGCTTACATGAAAACTATAGTTAAAAGCAAATTCTGCCAATGGCAGGCATCGATCCCAACCGGTTTTCTGATCAACACACTCACTCGTAGCATGTCTTTGAGTGTTTGAATCGTCCTTTCTGTTTGGCCATCGGTGTGGGAATGAAATGCCGTACTGAAATTCAATCTCGAACCTAGCGCATTCTGGAATTTCTCCCAATATTGTGAGGGGAAACAAGGGTCACGATCTGAAACGATGGAAACTGGCACTTTATGCAATCGAACAATCTCATCCAAGTAACGAACAACCAATTTCTCTGGTGTATCCATGACACGTATAGGGAGGAAGTGTGCAGATTTTGTCAATCAATCCACAATCACCCAAATGACATCGTATCCTTGCTGAGATCTAGGCAAACCGGTCACAAAATCCATTGTGACAAGCTCCTACTTCCATTCTGGAATTGGAAGTGACTGAAGTAGTCCAGCGGGTTGTTGACATACGAGGCATTGGGCAATGAAACAGCAATGTGGCGTTTCATGTTTGGCCACCAATACTGCTCTTTCAAATCTTGATACATCTTATTGCTTCCAGGATGGATAGCAAACTTTGAACTATGTGCCTCCGATAGAATAAGGTTACGAATATCAATATCTTGTGGAACACATACCTAGTTTCTAAAGACAAGCACTTCGTTACTCGTATTCTGAAATCACGAACTATGGCATCAATACCATCAGAAAGTTTCTTCCGAATTTCAATTAGTTTCGGATCCTCTAATTGATAATTCCGGATTTCCTCAATCAAGGTAGGTGTGACTTTGATTCGTGCCAACAATGAACCAGAATAATCAGTGCCAAGTGCATATGATTAGTCCTCAAGTCCAGCAATATAGGCATATGATGGGTGCGCATATAGGCCAAAACCGATGGGGAAGGAGGATGAGACTTTCAGCTTAAGGCATCAGCAACAACATTTTCCTTTCCAGGATGATATTCGATGATCAAATCGTAGTCTTTGATCAACTCTTCCCATCTTCGTTGTCTCATATTGAATTCTTTTTATATGAGTAGGTACTTCAAGCTTTTGTGATCGGTGAAGATTCGGCATGTCTCGCCGTATAAGTAATGTCGCCATATTTTCAATGCAAACACCACGGGTACAAGCTCCAAATCATGTGCAGGATAGTTGTTTTCATGTGGTCGTAACTGTCAGGAAGCATATGCAACGAGTTTCCCGTCTTGCATCAATACGCATCCAAGTCCGGATTTCGACGCATCGCTGTAAACCACATACTCCTTTCTGCAAATCGGTAAAGTAAGGTTAGGTGCGGAAACTAACCGATTTTTCAGTTCTTCAAAACTTCGCTGACATTTCTCGTTCCACACGAACGGCTCACCCTTGCGCATCAGTTTTGTCAATGGTCTGGCAAGCGATGAAAAATTATCCACAAAGCGACGGTAGTATCCTGCTAAGCCAAGGAAGCTACGAACTTCAAACACAGTTTGCGGGGGTTCCCAGGCAATTACGGCTTCAATTTTCTTTGGATCAACTAACACACGTTGGACGGAAACAACATGGCCAAGGAAACTTACTTCGTGTAACCAGAATTCGCATTTGGAGTACTTTGCGATCAACCGCCGATCCTATAAAACATTCAGCACAATCCGCAAGTGTTTAGCATGCTCATCTTCCGATTTTTGAATAAATCAGAATGTCGTTGATGAAGACTATCAAAAATTTATCCAGAAACTCATGGAACACACGATTAATCAAGTCCATGAACACAGCTGGTGCATTGGTCAAACCGAATGGCATAACCAGAAATTTGTAGTGGCTATATCGTGATCTGAACGTGGTCTTCGGAATATCAACATTACGAACTTGCAATTGATGGTATCCAGATTTGAGATTGATCTTGGAGAATATGGCTGCACCTTGGAGTTGGTCGAACAAATCGTCGATGCGTTGCAAAGGGTACTTGTTCTTCATAGTCATACGATTCAGCTGCCGATAGTCGATGCAAAATCGTAGCAAACCATCTGTCTTCTTCACAAACAAGACAGGTGCTCCCCAAGGTGACACACTAGGTTGGATGAAACCATGATCCAACAAATCTTCCAATTGCGTTTTTAGTTCCTTCATTTCCGCAGGAGCCATATAGTACGGAGGAATGAAAATCTGATTCGTATCAGGCACTAACTCAATGCCAAATTCCACTTCCCTTATTGGCTGTAGAGTGGCTATGTCTTCTGGAAATACTTTTGGAAATTCGCGAACCACTGGGACAGAATCCAGACCCGAGGATTCTTTGGAAATATCATGTACGTGCGTGAGATACGCAATACATCCTTTGCTTATTAGTCACTTTGCATTAAGCCAGGATATCATGCAAGTTGGAACAACTCGCCTATCACCTTCAAAATAGTACTCGGCACCATCAGGAAAAGTGAACCACACACGTTTTGTGAAACACTCCAAACGGGCTTGATATTTTGCCAGACAGTCCATACCTAATATCACATCTAGCTCTTGGATGTCCAATAAAATTAGATCCACTTCAAGTACATTCGGACCCATATGTACAGCACAGCCGATGTAAACTAGATCACAAATCAGTTGCTCTCCCAAAGGAGTTAAAACCGCAATAGCAGGAGTCAAAGGAGAAAGGGGTTGATCCGTGCTGAGTCATATCCTTGGACTTACAAATGATCTATTTGCTCCGGGATCTAATAATACTTTAGCATTTTTAGAAAAGACTGAAATAGTACTTGTCACCACATCAGGACTAGCCTCGGCATCAGTTAGGGTGAATAGCCTTGTTGGTCTTGGTTGCGCCTCACCTGTGGATCCATTGGTTGGTCCTCCTGGTGCGCGTGTTGGAAGTTTGGTGGGGTTAGCATACCCACCTCGGCTCGCACTAGATGTGCCTGTGATACGTCTCGGCTTCTGGCATTCCCGCTGAATGTGCCCCATTTCGCCACAATTGTAACATCGACGTTGCTGAGTATTCCACGTAGTTCCACTGGAATTCGAACCAGAAAAGTTCTTCTTGTTGTTACTTCCATTGTTGTTAGTTTTCAAAGGATAGGACCTGAAAGGATAGGGCTTCCTACCCCGATTAAATTTCAAATCTCGCCGGAAGGACCCACCACTAGTGGCTGCGGATGGCTTTTTGGTTTGCATGATCTTTTCGGCTTCACTCACGGTAACAATTAGTTCTTGCAAATTCTGTACCGGTGTCGTACCAACGATGATTTTGAGTTCGGTACATAACCCATCCTGAAATCGCCTCGCAAGTTGGTACGGTGAGCGATCCTCTTCAGTTGCAAATCGGGACAATTCCCTTAATACCTTTTCATATTCCAGCACCGAACGGGTTCCCTGTTCAAGCTTGTAGAAAGCTTGTCGTTGCTCACTTTTATGGAATCTCGTATAAAACTTTTCGTCGAATTCATATCAAAATTCTTCCCGTGTAGGCAGATGATCGCCAAATCGCAAGCTCAAAGCTGTCCACCATGCGAGGGCTTCTCCCTCCAATAGGAAAGTGGCGATGGCTACCTTGTCATCATCAGAGATATGTAAAAACAAAGATACTCGGCACAAGGTGTCGATCCATTCGGGAGCGGTAGCAGTTCCGGCTGAACCATTGAAATCTTTACATCCGAATTGTCAAGCTTCCTTCAATAGTTTTGTAATTATGACGGGAAGTCTCCCAGCCTTCTTAGGATGTGCCAGCTGTACAGGTTCAAGTGGAGGAATAGGTTCTTCCATAGGCATGGGTCCAGTAGCATTCTGAAGTTGCGCCTCCATATGCTGTTGATTTGCAGCAATTCCTTGCAATACGTTTAAGATTTGTGCCATCACATGATCGATAGCTGGTGCCTTAGGTTGGTTTTCGGGTTCAGCTTGCCCTCCCTGCTTAGTTTGTGCATTCGGCTCTACTTGCTCAACAGGTTGCTGTTCAGCCTGAACCTCATTCCTACCCCGTCGATCCCTTGTAGCGTTCAACCTTGCCATACTATACAAACATACGATTGTTACTTAACATCTAACTAATTACGATACTATGAAAAGAAGTGGTACCTAGTGGAGAGGCATGCACCGGATGATATGCAGATGCTAGAAATCAAAGTACTCATGCACACGAGTATGGAAATTTTGGAAACCACCACATGCACACATGCAATGCACACTCGGCACTTACCTCAACACACACATAAGCACTCAACAATAGTACAAACTATACACAAAAATCATTCAAAACCACATCTCATGCATTCGGCAACAAACATGTCTCACACATATTCACATTCGGCAAGCATAGGTTCACACAAAACATACTTGACTTGCATACAAATCAATCACATGGTCAGCAAACTTGACAACAATACATAATGACATACCTGACAATGATAAAAAATCACATTGGGCTACTCAGCAGCATGCACCAACAAATACATATTCTCGACATTGATAAGAAACCCAGCTAAACACTCAAAAACACAAAAATACTCATAGACACGCAATAACATCAAGTCAAATAAGACATAAAAATACTCATAGAAATGCAACAAGTTAATTAATCACACACGACATCTAAAGATTTCTAACTATGTTCTTAACATCTGATTAATTTTTGGTATTAGTCCTCTAAGTAAGTGGGTGTGCGCATATGTACCTTCCAAAATCAACAATTTAGTTAGTATACAATAAATTATATAATCTAAACAATGCTACACTACCAAACTTGTAATAACCTCTACTCGTACCTATTCCGATTATGGTCATCACCGCCGTAAAATCCAAACAAGCCCAAAGATACTTAGAACCTATCTGAATCCCACGAGGCTTACCCATTAATTTTTTTTTGACTTTTAGCATGATCGTTCTATATGTTTATTAACAAATGGAGCATGATATTGAACAATCATTCTGGTATCATACGGAGTGAATAAAACATCAGCAAAAGTCTTTAAATTTAATTATTGGAATCAAAACATACAAGTTCCATAGGGATCCAAATAACCAGCAAGAAATCCTCCAACATGTTCCAAAATATAACAAGCAAAAGAGGGATCATGAAAAACCAGAAAAGTAGTCCAATCTATGATCATATTGTATGCACAAGCAACCAAGGAAATAGGAATGCAAAGCTGATGCAATATCGCCCTGCCTTGCAGCCTTGATCTCACACACTGGTATCAAGAACAGTGAGTGTACCTAAGTCTGAAAAATGGTGGAAACAACAGAATGAGATTACAACAATGTCAGTATGGTCACAACATCATAAGATCTGCAGAAACCATAAACACAAATCTCCCAAACAACATTAGATCATTCCTAGCAACTAAAGGGAATCATATAATTCAAGAATTCATTTAAAAAGAGTAGACCCGAATCTAAGAATGAGGGGGGACTACAAATACTTTCGAAAACTCAGAAGTACATAGGCAGAAAGAACTCATCAGATTGGTCTTGACAATGTAGAAGAAAGGCCATCCTATTGAGTAAGCCTATTCATTTTTCCACACAATAACAAGTCATCCCAAGCCACACAAGGACAGAGCTTCTAGCCACACAAGGACAAGACATCCAGCAAGCTCATGATGGGGATTGCCACCCATATGACTCCCATACCAGTAAGAACCTCCCCTCTCACAAGGAGCTTCAGCGCTTACCCCAAATGGCCACCGGGAAAGGATCCTGACACACAACACGTACCAGCACACACAAGCAAGTACAAAACACAATACCACAACAGGGTGTACTTAATTATGTCAAAACATAATCAACATATTCAATACACACAACACATGCAAACTAGGCACTCTTATCCTATCTTAAGGGATTCGGTATAGCCTAGAGGATAGCATCTTGATCGGCAATTCAGGCATTCTTACTACAACATATGCGTATACAACATTACATGTAAAGGCACCGAAGTTAACAAGCAAACAACAAGGATCTCTGGAGAAACTGATGAGGCTTAGATCCTACCTCTCTTGTCTCTGAACAAAAAGTTATTCCTTTGTCTTTATTCAATAATTCTGCACTACCTATAGCATCACAAGGAAAAACCAAAACCAAACTAAGTATGCATATCCAATATCCAATTAAATTCCCTATTTCCTTGCCAATTCTAATCACCAAACCTATCAGAAACCAGTGATCAGATGCCGCAGGTACCTCCCCCTTGGATGTGTGATGTGATAGCCAAGAACTTAACAAGAAACAACCTGAATTACCATCCCTAATTATCACACAATTTTCGGCACTATGAATAGAGCAATAGGGCAAGTTGTGATTTCAAGTTAACAAGTTGTAAGAGTTGCGATCTCATGTTAACAAGGAAGGATTAATAGTTTATAATAAGTATAATCAAAAGAAACAAGATAAGAATCCATTAGGTTAATCAATTGATCAAGACAGACAACAATAGGGCAGTAGGGCAAAGGTAGGGCATACTGATTTCATGTATAGAAAAGATTCAAAGGATGAATTCATGATTGTTCACTATGAGTGGACATTAAACAATCATACGAATAAAGGTAACAACATCAAAGATCAATCAAAGGCAAAATTATTAAAATCTGAAAACCTAATTCTGCCGAATTTTGATTTAACTTTAGAGAAAGAAATACTAACCTTCAGACAAGAAAAAAAAGATAGTTGGAAAGAGAATGAAGAGAGATTTCCAACAAGCTGTTATTTTCAGGAATCCGACAAAGGATGAGAGAGTTATGCTTGTTTGATTTTCAAGAAGATTTTGGCAGTTCTGTCGAATTTCGATTTAACTTTAGAGAAAGAAATACTAATCTTCAGAAAAAAACCCATAGATTGTTGGAAAGAAAATGAGAATAATTTTCCAACAAGCTATTATTTTCAGGAATCCAACAAACGATGAGAGAGTTATGCTTGTTTGAAGTTTAAGAAGATTTTGGCAGAAATTGAGAGATATAGGGTTTTTAGATCTTACGAATTTTGTGTGTTTTTTGAATAAAATTTTTGTGTGGCTGACTTCCTATTTATATAAGATGGTTATGAGATTATAATCTCTATCTTCAAGACTTAGTTAAAGTAAGATAATTATCAAAATTAAATTCTGTAATTATCCCCCTTTAAACTTAGGGTTTTTATTTCCTAAGGTAATTATCAACCAATAAAGAATCAATTTAAAGGGAATTAATACCATAAATAATTACTAGACATCCCTTACCAACTTCGGCCATCACACATACTTTTCTTCAGGAGCAAAATGTTCTTTTTCACCTGCACTGGCTTTTGGACTTCTAGGACTCAATATTTAGGGTCTCATAACACATCCATTTCTCCTGGGGTAAAATGGTCATTTCTGCTGCACTGACTTTTGGACTTCTAGGACACAAAAATCGGGGTCTCACAAAAACCCTAGTGGCCTGACTCAGAAAACAGGCTTGACTTGGAAAGTAAAAATGATTGAGCTTGAACAGAACAAATAAGGCACGATGACAAATAAATGGGCTTGAAGAAGAACAAATGTGCCGAACACAAACAAACAGACATAAATATAACAGAATCGGCCTAAAGGCCTACGAAACAACCCTAAAAACATCCGGCGTCTCAAAATGAGCCCAAAAATACGTTCGAGTCCAACAGAGACAAAATATAAATTTCTACTGCCTCAATTTCTGACTAGGTCAAATGTCAAACGAATATGTAGACCACTATGATGATAATGACTAGACTAGAACATGTTGACTGGACATACGACAAGGAAGGGGTTTCACATCCTCCTCTATTTACAAAAATTTTGTCCTCGAAATTTACGTACCATGCTAATAAAAAAGGTGAGGATACCTCTCCCGCATCGACTCCTCAGTCTCCCACAAAAACTCCTTGGTCTGACCACTATGCCATGATACTCGGTCTCCCACAAAAACCATTATGTCTACAAAGTTGTCTGACTGCTCAGTCAACGATAACCATTGGCTGTGCGGAATATGACAAATCACTCGCAATCTCGACTGAGGAGCCTATAACATATGTTACGGATCCTGAATGTACTTTTAAAACATTAACACGTGGAATACGCTATGGATCCTCTCCAAAGATTGTGGTAATGACAATAGGTATACCACTGGCCTGATCCGCTTGGTAATCTCATATGGGACAATATAACGGGGTGTGCTAACTTGCCCAACTGTTGAAATCGAAACATGCCCTTCCATGACATGACTTTCAGGAACACCATATCACCGACCTCAAAATCGAGCTCACGTCAACGATTATATGCACAGTTCTTTTGTCTATCCTATGCCATTCTCAACCTTTGCTTGATCAAAACTAACTGCTCGGTCGCCTGATAAATCAATTTAAGACTATCCAGGTATCTCTCGCCTACCTCGTCCGAACACAACAGTGTTTGCCAATGCCCGAGATTCCACCAAGACATAACAACCACCATATAGCTACTGTACAAAATTAGATGGTCATCCTAAGAATATACAATAACTATATAAGGAAAGAATGTGCAAGGACCTCAAATCTTAACCTATTATTATTTGCTCCTATTAGGACCCTTACCGTCGTGAAACCTAAATAAGTCTAAAAACCAGGACCCATTTGAATTCCACAAGGTTTACCTATCTTATTTCCGATTTTTAGCATGTTCATTCATAACAATTAGAGCTTGGTATTGGAAAAATATTCTGGCATAATACGGTGTAAATAAAACATCAGCGGAAGTCTTTTCATTTAATCATTGGAACCACAACACACAAGTCGCTTAAAGATCTAAAAATTCAACATGTAATCCTCCTAAAGTAATCCGGAAACAAACCATCAAAGGAGGGACTTAAATAACCAGAAAATAGCCCAATCAAGGTTCATGTTTTATGCACAATCAAATAAGGAGATAGGAATGCAAATGTGATGCGATATCGTCCCGCCGTGCATTCTTGATCTCACACACTGGAACCACGAACAGCGAATGTACCTAATCCTAAAAAATTGTGAAAACAATAGGATGAGATTACAAGAATCTCAGTAGGGTCACAACATCATAAGATCTACAAAAATCATAAACAAACATCTCCCAAACAACATCTGATCAATGGGTTAGGGCTGAAACTAAGGCTGAGGGTAGACTACAAACACTTCTGAAAGTCAGAAGTACACAGGCAAGAAACTTCATCAGGTTATTTTGGCAGTAGGAAAAAGAAAAGGCCATCCCCTTCCACCTGTGTTGTCCAAGGCTTTGCTGCACAAAGGGTAAAAGGTTAACACATAAGCTAAATAGAAAGCCTATTCATCTTGCCAGCACACAAGACAAGGCATCCAGCCAGCATACAGGACTAGCCATCCTAACTAGCACACAGGATTAGGGCTTCTTGCCAGTACACAGGACAAGGCATCTAGCCATCACACAGGACTAGGCATCTAGCTAGTATACATGACTAGGCATTCAGCGAGCTCTTGCTGGGGATTACCACCTATACGACTCCCTTACCAGTAAAAGCCTCCCCTCTCCCAAGGAGCATCAACGCTTATCCCGAATGGACATCGGAATAGGATCCCGACACACAAACACGTACAAGCACACACAGGCAAGCACAAGGCATGATACCATAACATGGTATCCTCAATCATGTCATAACACAATCAGCATGTTCAATACACACAACACATGAAAATTAGGCACACGTAACCTATCTCAAGAGTTCGGTATAACCTCAGTAATCATATCCCAATCCGCAATTCATGTATACACCATACAATCAATTTGCATACAATAATAACAAGGGTGTGCATCGAAAACAACAAACAAACAACAAGGATCTTTGAAGAAACCGATGAGGCATAAATTCTACCTCTCTTGTCTCTAAACAAAAGCTATTCATTTGCCTTTATTGAATGGTTCCAAACCACCTATAGCATCACAAGGCAAAGACAAAACCAAAACTAAGTATGCATACTCAATAACCAATTGAATACCCTATTTCCTTACCAGTTCCACTCACCAAACCTATCAAAAACCAGTGGTCAGAAGCCGCAGGTGCCTCTCCTTTGGATGTATGATGTGATAGCCAAGAACTTAACAAGACTCAACCTGAATTACCATCCTAATTTAACTATGCGTATTTTGGCACTAAGCATAGGACATAAGAAAATTTGTGATACCATGTTCTCAAAGTGTAAGGGTTGCGATTTCATGTTAACTATGTACAAGTGTTTATGACTTGTATAATCAAAAGAAACAAGATTGAAATTCAATATGTTAATCAATTGATCAAGATAGGCAACAATAGAGCAAGGGTAGGGCATACTGATTTCATGTATAGAAAAAATTCAAAGGATGAATTCATGATTTTACAACATGAAAAACAGGAACAACAACAGAGATCAATTAAAGGTAGAATCACACAATCTTGAAACTTAATCCCGCCGAAATACGACTTAACGTTTGACAAAGAAAAGCTAATATCTAGATTAAAAAATCATCACAGTTATAAAGAGGAAGAAAGATCTTTCCAACAAGCTATTATTTGCAAGAATCCGAAAAAGGATGAGAGAGTTATGCTATTTTGAAGTTCAAGCAGATTTTGACAATTCCATCAAAATACGATTTAACTTTTAATAAAGAAAAACTAACCTCTAGATGAAAAGCCCAAAATGGTTGGAAAGAGGACAGAAAGAGATTTCTAAAAAGCTATTATTTGCAATAATCCGCTAAAATATAAGAGAGTTATGCTTGTTTGAAGTTTCAGCAGATTTCTGTAGAAATACGGAGGTGTAGGGCTTCTGGTTGGACGAACTTTGTATATTTTCTGTGTGAGATTTAAGTGTGGTCAGCTTTCTATTTATACAGGGTAGTTATGGGATTAATTAAACTATTTTAAAGATTAGATTAAGATAAGATAATTATCAAAATTAAATTCAGTAATTATCCTTCTTTAATTTTATGGTTTTTATTTTTTAAGGTAATTATCAACCAATAAAGAACCAAATTAAAGCGAATTAAAACCAGAAATAATGACTGGACATTCCTTACCAATTTCGGCCATCACATATCCTCTTCTACAGGGGAAAAATGGTCTTTTCATTTGTACTGGCTTTTGGACTTCTAGGACTGAAAATTCGGGGTCTCATAGAATGAAACTTGATTAAATTTTATTTTCATCTTTTAAATGCATGATATGCCTCAAGATGCAACCCCAAGACTACGAAAGCATGTTGGTTGAGTAAACACATAAAAATTTCATGAAGTTAACATCATGCAATGAAGTGAATAAAAAAATTTGATTTAACTTTTCATATAGTATGGGATCCTAATTTACAACACATACACACATGAATTGTCATATGCAACTAGTCTACATGTGCAAATCCAAATCCTTGATCATACCTTATAATTCTCATGAGTGGTATGGAAACTAATCCACAGATGCGATCTAAGGGTGAAGCCAGTCCTTTAGCTCAAACTCAGAAAACTTATCAAACACTAGTATGACAACTAGGTGAGTGGACTCTTTCCTTTACAAACCCTTTTAAATTTGAAAAGGATTATATATTACTTTGACCATACGATTTAACAAGCACATAACCGGTATCATGGCTATGGATCATTCAAAACCAATCATAAGAATGCATCAATAACAAATCAAGTCAAAGCAATCTAAAATAAAATAAAATAATAATAATAATAATATAGTAATAATAATTGTAAGGATCCCAATTCCTATCATATTCTTTATTGCTCCTATTAGAACCCTTACCGCCGTGAAACCCAAACAAGCCTAAAAACTAAAACCTATTTGAATTTCACAAGGCTTTCCCATCTAATTTCCGAATTTTAACATGTTCATTCTTTGTACTTATAACAATTGGAGCATGATATTGGACAAAAATTCTGGTATCATATGGAGTAAATAAAATATCAGTAGAAATCTTTAAATTGAATCATTGAAACCATAATGCACAAGTTCCATAAGGATCTAAAAATTCAACAAGTAAACCTCCAATATAATTCGGAAACAACAAGCAAAGGAGGAATCTTGAAAAACCAGAAAATAGTCCAATCATAGTTCATGTTATATGCACTAGCAATCAAGGAAACATGATTGTAAATGTAATGCGATATCGCCCCGCCGTGCAACCTTGATCTCACACGTTGGTACCATGAACAGTGAATGTATCTAAGTCTGAAAAATGGTGAAAACAACAGGATGAGATTACAAGAATCTCAGTAGGGTCACAACATCATAAGATCTATAGTAATCTTAAAAAAACCTCTCCCAAACAACAACAGATCAGCCTATACATCTAAAAGGAATTGTAATGACCACAATTCCGACCTATTAAAATTTGCTCCGATTAAGGCCATTACCACCATGAAATCCAAACAAGCCCAAAGACACCTAAAACCTATCTGAATCCCACCAAGCTTACCCATTAAATTTTTTTTTTGACTTTTAGCATGATCGTTCTATATGTTTAATAACAAATGGAGCATGAAATTGGACAATCATTCTGGTATCATACGGAGTGAATAAAACATCAGCGAAAGTTTTTAAATTTAATTATTGAAATAAAAACACATAAGTCCTATAGGGATCCAAATAACCAGCAAGAAATCCTCCAACATGTTCCAAAATATAACAAGCAAAAGAGGGATCTTGAAAAACCAGAAAAGTAGTCCAATCTATGATCATATTGTATGCGCAAGCAACCAAGGAAATAGGAATGCAAAGGTAATGCAATATCGCCCCACCGTGCAGCCTTGATCTCACACACTGGTACCACGAACAGTGAATGTACCTAAGCCTGAAAAATGGTGGAAACAATAGAATGAGATTATAAGAATCTCAGTAGGGTCACAACATCATAAGATTTGCAGAAACCATAAACACAAATCTCCCAAACAACATCAGATCATTCCTAGCAGCTAAAGGGGATCATGCAATTCAAGAATTCAGTTAAAAAGGGTAGAGCCGAATCTAAGGCTGAGGGGGAACTACAAATACTTTCGAAAACTCAGAAGTACATAGGCAGGTAGAACTCATCAGATTGCTCTTGGCAATGAAGAAGAAAGGCCATCCTATTCAGTAAGCCTATTCATTTTGCCACATAATGACAAGTCATCCCAATCCACACAAGGAAAAGAACTTCCTGTCACACAAGGACAGGACTTCTGGCAACACAAGTCATCATCTAAAAGGATTAGGAATCTGGATCGAATCCAGAAAGGAAATCGGGACGACAAAATTGTGAGTGGACGAGTTTAATTTAGTTTTCATCATTTTAAATGAATTTGAATTGATTCCATATGATGTGTGATATTCATGAATTGCTTGTATGCATAAACACATGATCGTTGGAAAATTTCTTAAATCGAGGCAAGTTTTGATTATATACATTTAAGTGAATTGAAACATGATTCTATGGTTATTTCCTGAGTTGTGACTGAGTATTGTGAATATGCTTGAGATAACTGTGATAAGGGCAACACAAGTATTATAATGCCGAGTGGGAATTGCAAGAATAACTCAGCATATACCTTTTATGGCTTTAAAGTCATATGAGAAGAGTACTGAAACTCGTGTTGAAAAGGCACAACATATAAGCAGCAGAAATAACGTTTGAGATATTAATGAATCGAGAACATCAAGAACTCTAACCCTACTAATAAGAGATCATAATTCTTCTGAATTTAAAGTAATATTCTAACCATGCCACACATGACTGACTAGTCATATGAAAGAACACTGATCGTTATGAGAATATAGCACTACCATATAAAAAACTAAAATTCAAGACGTTAAGAAAAAAAATTAGAGGGTCAACTGAAACAAAAAAAATCAAAAGATTTTTACTAAGAATTTATCTAACAGCTAATGAAAAATAATTGAAAAACTATTAAATGGGATTCACAGAGGAAAAATTGAGAACATTATAAGAGTATAAGTAATTAAGAATATACTAATAAAGTGAGTAACGAATCAAAGATATTTTAACAGAATTTATTATAAGGAGAAGTAAAGAATGAGTACTGGTTAGTTAAAGATATACTAACCTTAATTTAATTAAAGATTCAAGAAGGGTTAATTAATATGATATTAACCCTAGTGCAATGAAAAAAATAGCGGCTATGGAATTAGTCGACTGAGAATACTCTAACCCTTGAGGAGTATAGTTTATGAACCTATCCTGGGATTGATCACCCCAACATATCACATTACTGGGTGTTGCCTTAAATCACTGAATGTTTCTGGATTACTACGTGTATATATTAATACTTGTTCCTAGACCATTGTGTGTGATTATAACCTAGGTATAGAGGAAGTCATTATAATACCAACTTGTGATAATGGTTGGCTATATTGGCCATCTATGAGAATGACTATCGAATTGAATGCGAGATCTATAAGATCTCTGTTTATTTGAGGTGTGTGTTGTATGTGTTGACATTTTTATGTTTTTTAATGATATTGCTTGAGTGTGACCCTGATGATGGGGTTATACGTTATATGTTGTGATTTCGTGTAGAATTGCTTTGCCTTGATTTGTCGTTGATGTATTGTTATGTTTGGATCTGAGTGATCCTTAGCCATAACTTTGGTTTTGTTCTTGCTAAAGTTATTTGATCGAAAGAATGCATCATCTTGTTTAAATTTAAAAGAGTTGAAAAGGAAAATGTCCACTCACCTAGTTGCCATGCAAGTGTTTGATAGGTTTCCTGAATTGAACAAAAGGACTGGCTTCGCCCCAAATCGATGTCTCTCTAATTGAGTATATGTCACAAGGTATGATCGAGGATTTGGGTTTGAACTTATGGACAAGTTGCATATGACATTTTGTGTGTGTATGCATCGTAAACTAGAATCCCATACTATGTATATAAATAAATCAAGATTTTGATTCATCTCCTTGTATGATGTAAATTCTGCAAAATTTCCACATATCTGTTTGTTCCAGTATATTTTATTAGTCTTGGGATTGTTTCTGAGGCATATCATACATTCAAAATATAAAATAAAAATTTAAACAGATTTCATTTCGCCTTGTGTAATTGATGTATACTCTTAGGATGACCATTTAAGTTTGTACATTAGCTATACAACGGTTGTTATGTCTTGGTGGATTTAGGGGTGTGACATATTATGTACATGAGTTTAATTCAATAATTTTGGAATTGAAAAACATAGATATCGAGATTGATATAGAGGATCAGATCTTAATTCTACTGTGTACATTGCCACAATCATAGGATACTTTTGTCAATACTCTATTTTATAAGAAGAACAACATCGCAGTGGATGATATCAGTAGTACCCTGAAGTCAAAGAAGTTGAAGAAGAACTTCCAAGAGAAAAAAAATAGATGGTTATTGTTTGGTGAGCAGGAGAAGAGCAGAAAAGGTTAAATAAAAATCTAAATCAACTTGTTGGGAGTGCCATGTGGAAGGACACTTTAGAAGAGATTACCCAAGGTTAACAAAGAAGAAAGGGATGTAAAAGGTAGAAATTTTTGCTACTATTATTGACATGTGTAATAGTTCTGATGATGAAGATGAAGGGAAAGTGTTTTCTGTTAGTTCTAATCATAAGTAAGATTCTTGGGTCCTAAATTCTGGTGCTACATACTGCATGTATCTCCACAGACATTAGTTCTCTAATTATAGATAGGTCAAAGGAATAGTTTATATGGGAGATGATAGTGCATTGACAATTGAAGGTATTAGTAGTGTTAGATTGAGGATGTTTGAAAATGTCATTAAAATCATTGAGTGCTGGCATGTTCCTAAGATGAAGATGATCTCTCTTTCTACACTAGATGTTTAAGGATATAAGTATTATTCAAGTGGGGGTATTACGAAAATACGTAATGATTCTATGGTGCTAATGAAGAGGAAGTTGCAGTCCAAACTATATTATCTTTAGGCAGTGTGATTGAAGAGGAAGTAGCAATGGATTCTGGAAGCCGTAATATGAGCAACAAAGGATTATCTTTGCACGAAAAACACAAGCTATAGCCAAAGATAAAGTTTGTCACATCAGTGTTATTTGTTGCTGAGACTACTAATATGATAATTAAGACAATTCCAAATAAGAAGTTTAGACATCGCCTAACCTTGATTGAAGATTGTGGGATTTAGTAAATCCCAAGAGGTTGTGGCGAGGAAGAAAATTTTTTGATTGAGAAGATTAAAACTAATTGAAAGATTATTATAATGTGATTTTAATACTGTCATAATATGATTTTAATATTATCATAATATGACTTTGATATTGTCATAATATGGCTGCCAAGAATAGAAAATCTTGGAAAGGGTTTAATTTTAACTTTAAGGTTTGTCTATAAATAGATAGTGATGGCTTATAGTTAGTAAGACTCAAACACAAACCCCTTATATACTCTTTCAAAAGTGGAAATTTCTTTCTCTCTCATCTTAGGACGTAGCTTTTGTGATAGAATATCGTTAAATCCTTGCGTTCTTTACTTTTCTAGCATCTGTATATTGATTGTGTGTGCTAGATAATCACAAAAGTATTATTAGACTAACTTAAGTTTAATTAAAACTTAATTACATTAAGTTTAAACCCAAGCCCATTAACTAATTTAATCATTCTAACTAAACCATAAAAATTTATCCTAAGCCAAATCCTCGTTAGTCGCCACCTTCACAAACTCAAATGTCATTTTTTTCTTTTACCCAATGTTGCAAATAGGCCCCTTCTCCTCTCTTTGCAATTGTGACTCCTTGAAGATGCAAAGAAATTCATAGGAATCCTATTGGTGGAGTGGTAAGAAATGAAAAATGGCAAAGAATGTAAAATGATGTTTACTTTGTCATCAAGTTAAAGTTGAACACCAAAGGCCAGCAAGCTTTACTGCATCTATTGTTGATACCAGAATAGAAGTGAGAGCACATGATAATGGTAACGTTGGATTCTCTTTGAATAATTGGGGTTCATGTAGGGTAAGTTGTGATGGTGTGCCACATCTCAATATTTAGGTCGATGGGTCAAATTTTGATGTTTGGGCCTAGATCGGGAAGAATGGCACATCATCTGGGAAGAGGAGGATTCAAAGGGAATAAAAAGTTCCTGTTAAGCCATTTGGGCTGATGGGATGAATTTATCGTTGAATAAAGTGAGAAAAACGGGAACTTTTCTTTCTCGAAACCCGAAGTGAGAGTATTTTTGTAAATTTTACTTTGAGTTCTACGAATCCTTCATCATCTTGTTTTTAAGTTAACTAACTACCAGCAATGTTTGTGAGATGGGTTTGGAAAACTAAGAATCCGAAATAGAACCCGAATCCTCTTATTTTCGAAATTTTATACCAGTGCTATTTTAGTTATTGAGTGGGAAATTACGAAAAATAATTATTATGTGAATATCACGAGGAAATCTAGTTGTTAAGGACTTAATTAAGATTAAAGATGAGATATGAGGATATGAGAATTTTCTCGGATTTTTTCGAAGGTATGTATTTAGATATTTAAGGATTTTCTAATTATAGTTTTGGAGTATTATATTTATTATAAATTTTACAATTATGAGAAAAATAACTTGATCATGTGGGAGTGTTATAATAATTTTGAGAAATTTATCAAAATTTTCTAGATATTTTTTGAGCTATCATGCTATTTATTAAGAATTTTTATTGATTTTCGAAAAAATTAGAAATATACCCGACCCCCACACCTGTCTTCCTTTTCAACCCATATGTGGCCAGAACAAATCCGATGAAGGGGACACGGGTGGGTATAGCCCCAAATCCACCTTAAAACTGTCATTTGGTGTGCGAAATCTATGAGAGAGAAAGGCAAGGAGTGTGAGCTACTTGAGAGAGAAAACTGAGTGTGATAATGGAAAATCTAGGTAAATTTTTGGCTGATAAAATCGTATGCTTAGATCAGTAGGTTCAAAATCGTGCAAAAATTATAACTAATGTGTGAGTTTGATTCTGGGTTTAAGAATTGTGTGTTTGATGCATGTATTGCTATAGTTGGACGTTTAATTGGGTTTATTTAGGAAGGAATTACGGCTAGGGTTTTGTAGAAATCCCTGGCGGCTGGAGGTTCATTTCAGGCTAAGAGAACATGCTCGGACCAGCCGTGATAGGCCCAAAGTGAAACACGTGTCAGCATCCTAGAGATTCAGATGTTGTGCTGGTATGCGCTTGTGCTGCCATGTGTCAATCTGTGGAAAATTTACAGAAATTGACAGCAATGATGGAAAATAAAGAAAAATAAGTGAAAAATAGAAAAAAAAGGAAGAAAAATATGAAAAAATATGAGGATTCTTATGGTATTAATTTTATTTAAATCTGAATGGTTAGATAGGTCAATTAAATCAAACTATTTGAAAGAAATATAGGAAAAATAATAAGGGAGTCGGAAATTGCGTTGAATTGATGTTGAGGCAATATTGATAAGATTAATAAGATGGAAATGTGTAATTAAGGAATTATGATATGATAGAAGAGTAATATAGAAATAGACCTCTTTGTTTAGTAGGTGTGAGACTCAATCATAAATCGACGAGAATTGTTGGACTTTAGCCCACAATTACAAATTGATGATGAGTTTTGATAAATTAGAGGGTAAATTTAATTTTTGGTAGAATTTTTATATTTACCAAGGAATTATTGTTTCTATTTGATTGATGATCAAAACATGAGACAGGTGTTTATTGATGATTATTGGTATTTAGGACCATGAATAGGTCCATAGATGGTATTTGATGGTAGTTAAATTTTCTTAGAATTTTCGGAATTGAAATTCGATTTATCATGATTTTTCTATATTTTTCAATGAGATAATTAAATTTTTAAAAATTTATAGTTTATGAAAATATTAATTTAATGATACCAAAGGATATTCCTATTCATAAAGATTCTATAAAAATTTTCAGTATATTTTTCGGATTATTGGTTGATTTTTAATGGATTTTAAAAGTTTTATTAGAATTTATAAATAATATATATTATTATTAGTATTATTAAGTTAATATTATATATTAATATTTTAATTAGGTCAAAACGACATTGACTTTGTCATTTTAACCATTGATGGTTGTTACGCAACCTAGGGCTGCCGTTTTGGCTGTGAGGGGGTTGGAACGTCGTTTCCTTCGAAATGATGTTGCACTAGCTTGAGACCGACTACTGATTGGGCAGTCCTGATCTCGGCCAGTCATCGGTGACCCAACGTGGTAATACCTGGTGCATGTCTTCTCCACCTTCCACTGTGTTTTGAGTGATGTTTCTTGCATAGGAACGTTCCTCTGCCGACTAGTTTGGTGCTGATTTCAGCCTTCTGACAATCGGATCTTGGTAAATTTCTCACCCGTAAATCAGGTGTCTTCCTTCTCTTGATTTGTCATTTTAGTTAGTAGAAATCAATAGTAATTAGGTGGGTTAGGTTAGGGATGATGTTATGATTGTCTTAGTATGATTTTGAAGGAGTATTGTGGTGTCTATGCAGACTTAGGGTTTTGAAAAGCTAGGGTTTCGGACATCGTTGTTGTAGGTCATCCTAATGACAGGTAGTTGGCTTCGAGTGTTGATGACGTGTTGTTTGATAGGTGAGATAGATTACTTGTAGTTCACAGGTATAGGTAGGACAAATCCGAGCCTAAGGCTCAGACGAGGCGTGGCATGTCCCGATTGGGACATGTGTCCAGCTTAGGCAGGTTCGGATGGAGGCTTGAGCATGCCTGGTGCTGCCAGGTGGCATGAGATGGTTGGTCAGAATTTAATAAAAATTCTAGAAAATGGATAAAATATTAGAAAAATCAGGGAAAATAGCAGAAAATTTTTTTTTGAAAAATACTAGAATAAATATCAAGTCTAGTAGTACCAAATTTATAGATTTTGAAGTTGATTTGATTGGTGAAAAAAATAATACAAGTTTCAGAATAATTAGAAAAAAATAAGAAAAATTTCTGATTTGACCTTGGGTTCTATTTGTAACTAAAATCAATTGGGTAGAGGGTTCAAAAGTATTAATTTATGTATTTATAGGTCTCTAGTATTATCGATTAAAAATCAGGTGCCGTTATATGTAGGTGAATGCCTACGAATGCAGGATATCAAGGAATCAATCTAGGAATCAAGTGAGCGTACTTCAAACATTGGAAAACCCATGAGTGGATGGATTCTCTGGATTAATTTCTTGAGTCACTGGCATAGTCGTATTAATGTGCTAATGAGTAAATATATAATGAAATAATTGCATGAAATCATATGCGTGTTTAATTGAGATACATCTCATTAGTTAAACGAAGGAATGCATTGTATGCCTGATATTAAATGCATTATTAAAGTGTGAATTACGAACCGAGTCGCATCTGAAGTTGTGAGATGAATCACTCATTGCATCAGCATGGGGTGACCCGTGCGACTCTTGAGAGCTCTCCAAGTATGGTAGTGAGGCATATACTTGCCGAGGGAGTCATAAGGAGGACGAAAGTTTTATATAATTGCGCTAACTAAATGTATAACAAGAATTCCTAATGTGGGGATCGTATATGTGGAGCTACCATCACCTATTTTTCCCGACATCGTCAATGGTCTGGGCCAAGTGTTATGCATGTCCTATCGGGACATACCAAATTATCATATGAGATAACTAGAAAGAAAAGAGGTGAGGAATCATATGAAGTGCCATTGACGAATCTCAGCCTATTCCCGGGATTTATACCGGTTGAGAGTTATTGTCGGCTCAGTCACGGTCGTGAATGTCTATAGTGTTTCAAGATTGTTGCATCTATTGACTGTGACTGTGTTTATTTGACTTGTCAATGCTTTGAATGTGTGCCAGCATGTCACTATGCTAGTGTGTGATTCCATGTGAGCTACTATGCTTGTTTTCCCATCCTCTCACTTGGCAGGTTTTTGCCGGATCTCATGTTTGACCAGGAATGGAAAAGTAGGTACGGTCGTGGTCTTCATCCTAGTCAGACAACAAACTCATCAAGGATAGTGTATTGTTAGGTTAGGATTTCTATTATGGACTTCAGTATTATATGTACATGGCATTGTATTCCCCTAGGTTGTATTATTACATCTGTGAGACCCTGAATTTTGAGTCCTAAAAGTGCAGAAGCCAGTGCAAGTGAGAAGGACCATTTTTCCCCTGAAGAAGGATGTGTGATGGCAGAAATTGGTAAGGGATGTCTAGTAATTATTTATGGTATTAATTCCCCTAGGTTGTATTATTACATCTGTGAGACCCTGAATTTTGAGTCCTAAAAGTGCAGAAGCCAGTGCAAGTGAGAAGGACCATTTTTCCCCTGAAGAAGGATGTGTGATGGCAGAAATTGGTAAGGGATGTCTAGTAATTATTTATGGTATTAATTCCCTTTAAATTGATTCTTTAATGGTTAATAATTACTTTAGGAAATAAAAAACCTAAGTTAAGGGGGGATAATTACAGAATTTAATTTTGATAATTATTTTACTTTAATTAAGTCTTAAAGATAGAGATTATAATCTCATAACCATTTTATATAAATAGAAAGTCAGCCATATAAAAATTTTATACAGAAAACACACCAAATTCTTAGAATCTAAAAACCCTACACCTCCCAATTTTTGTCAAAATCTTCTTGAACTTCAAACAAGCATAACTCTATCATCCTATGTTGGATTCCTAAAGATAATAGCTTGTTGGAAAGATCTTTTCATCCTCTTTCAAAAAATCTATGGTTTTTTTCTGAAGGTTAGTATTTCTTTCTCTAAAGTTAAATCAAAATTCGGCGGAACTGCCAAAATCTTCTTGAACTTCAAACAAGCATAACTCTCTCATCGTTTGTCGGATTCCTGAAAATAAAATCTTGTTGGAATGCTCTCTTCATCTTCTTTCCAACCATCTTAATTTTTCATCTGAAGGTTAGTTTTTCTTCCTCTAAAGTTAATTTGAAATCCGGCAGAATTAGGTTTTCAGATTTTTATAATTCTTCCTTTAATTGATCTCTGATGTTGTTATCTTTATTCGTATGGTTGTTTAATATCCATTCAAAGTAAAAAATCTTGAATTCATCTTTTGAATCTTTTCTATACATGAAATCAGTATGCCCTACCTTTGCCCTACTGCCCTATTGTTGATTATCTTGATTAATCGATTAAACTATTGGATTCTGATCTTGTTTCTTTTGATTATACATGTTATAAACCTTTAATCCCTCCTTGTTAACATGAGATCGCAACTCTTACAACTTGTTAACATGAAATCGTACCTTGCCCTATTGCCCTATTCTTAGTGCCAAAATTGTATGATAATTAGGGATGGTAATTCAGGCTGTTTTTTGTTAAGTTCTTAGCTATCACATCACACATCCAAGGGGGAGGTACCTGTGGCATCTGATCACTGGTTTCTGATAGGTTTGGTAGTGAAGAATTATTGAATAAAGACAAGGGAATAACTTCTTGTTCAGAGACAAGAGAGGTAGGATCTAAGTCTCATTAGTTTCTCCAGAGATCCTTGTTGTTTGCTTGTTAATTTCAATTCCTTTACATGTAATGTTGTATTCGCATATGTTGTAGTAGGAATTCTTGAATTGCGGACCAAGATGCGATCCTCTAGGCTATACCGAATCACCTAAGATAAGATATGAATTCCTAGTTTGCATGTGTTGTGTGTAATGAACATGTTGATTGTGTTCTGACATGATTAAGGATATGCTGTTGTGGTATTATGTTTTATACTTGATTGTGTCTGCTAGTAAGTGTTGTGTGTCAGGATCTTTTTCCGGGGCCATTCGGGGTAAGTGCTGGTGCTCCTTATGAGAGGGGAGGTTCTTACTATTATGAGAGTCGTATGGGTGGCAATCCCCAGCATTATCTAGCTGGATGTCTGGTCCTTGTGTGGCAGGAAACCCTTGTCCTTATGTAGCAGGAAACCCTTGTCCTTATGTGGCTTGGGATGACTTGTCCTAATGTGGAAAAATGAATAGGCTTACTGAATAGCTTGTGTGTTACCTTTTGTGCTGTAAGCCTTGAACAACACAGGTGGAAGGGGATGGCCTTTCTTCTTCATTGCCGAGGGCAATCTGATAAGTTCTACCTGCATGTGTACTTCTAAGTTTTTGAAAGTATTTCTAGTCCCCCCTCAGCCTTAGATTCGGCCCTACCATGTTTATCTGAATTCTTGAATTACGTGATCCTCTATAGTTGCTAGGAATGATCTGATATTGTTTGGGAGATTTATGTTTATGGTTTTTGAAGATCTTATGATGTTGTGATGCTACTGAGATTCTTGTAATCTCATTATGTTGTTTCCACTATTTTTTAGACTTAGGTACATTCACTGTTCGAGGTACCAGTGTGTGAGATCAAGGCTGCACGGCGGGGCGATATTGCATCACCTTTGCATTCCTATTTCCTTGGTTTCTTTCGCATACAATATGATCATAGATTGGACTATTTTTTCTGGTTTCTCAAGATCCCTCTCTTGCTGGTTATTTGGATCCCTATGGGACTTGTGTGTTTTGATTCCAATAATTAAATTTAAAGACTTCCGTTGATGTTTAATTCAAGCCGTATGATACCAGAATGATTGTCCAATATCATACTCCATTTGTTATTAAACATATAGAATGATCATGCTAAAAGTAAAAAAAAATTAATAGGTAAGCATGGTGGGATTCAGATAGGTTCTAGGTGTCTTTGGGCTTGTTTGGATATCACGGCGGTAATGGCCTTAATCGGAGCAAATTTTAATAGGTAGGAATTGGGGTCATTACAGGTTTGGTAGCGGAGCATAGTTTAGGTTATATGATTTATTGTATGCTAACTAGATTATTGATTTTGGAAGGTACATGCGCACACACCCACTTACTTAGAAGGTTAATAACAAAAATTAATCAGATGTTATGAACCTGGTTAGAAATGTTTAGATGTCATGTCTGATTGATTAACTTGTTGCGTGTCTATCAATATTTTTATATCTTATATGAACTGAAGTGTTTTTGAGTGTTTAGCTGGGTTTCTTATCATTGTCGAGAATGTGTATTTGTTGGTGCATGCTGCTGAGTATCCCTATATGATTTCTTATCATTGCCAGGTATGTCGTTATGTATTGTTGTTAAGTTTGCCGAGCATGTGATTGATTTGTATGCAAGTCAAGCATATTTTGTATGAACCTATGCTTGCCGAATGTGAATATGTGTGAGACATGTTTGTTGCTGAATGCATGAGATGTGGTCTTGCATGATTTCTGTGTATGGTTTGTACCGTTGTTGAGTGTTTATGTGTGTGTTGAGGTAATTGCGGAGTGTGCATTGCATGTGTGCATGTGGTTTCAAAAATTTCTATACTCGTGTGCATGAGTACTTTAATTTCTAGCATCTGCATATCGTCCGATGCATGCCTCTCCACCAGGTACCACTTCTTTTCCTAGTATCATAATTAGTTATGTGTTAAGTGACAATTGTATGTTTGTATAGTATGGCAAGGTTGAACGCTACAAGGGATCGATGGGGTAGGTATGAGGTTCAGGCCGAACAGCAACCTGTTGAGCAAGAGGAGCCGAATGCACAAACTAAGCAGGGAGGGCAAGCTGAGCCCGAAAACCAACCTGAGGCACCAGCCATCGATCATGTGATGGCACAAGTCTTAAACGTATTGCAAGGAATTGCTGCAAATCAACAGCGTATGGAGCCGCAACTTCAGAATGCTCCTGGACCCGTGCATGTGGAAGAACCTTTTCCTCCACTTAAACCTGTGCAGCCGGCACATCCTAAGGTGGCCGAGAGACTTCCCGTCATCATTACAAAACTATTGAAGGAAGCTCGACAAATGGGGTGTAAAGATTTCAATGGTTCAGCCGGAGCTGTTGCCGCTCGCGAATAGATCGACACCTTGTGCCGAGTATCTTTGATTTTACGTATCTCTGATGATGACAAGGTAGCCATTGCCACTTTCTTATTGGAGGGAGAAGCCTTTGCATGGTGGACAGCTGTGAGCTTGCAATTTGGCAATCGTTTGCCTACATGGGAAGAATTTCGATATGAATTCGACGAAAGGTTTTATACGAGATTCCATAAAAACGAGCAGCGACAAGCTTTCTACAAGCTTGAACAGGGTCCCCGTTCAGTGCTGGAATATAAAAAGGCATTAAGGGAACTGTCCCGATTTGCACCTGAAGAGGATCGCTTACTGTACCAGATTGCGAGGCGATTTCAAGATGGGTTGTGTACTGAACTCAAAACCATCGTTGGTACGACACCGGTACAGAATTTGCAAGAACTACTTGTTGCTGCGGCTAAAGCCGAAAAGATCATGCAAACCAAAAGGCCATCCGCAGCCACTAGTGGTGGATCCTTCTGGCAAGATTCGAAATTTAATTAGCGGACGGGACCCTATCCTTTCAGGTCCTATCCTCCGAGAATTATTGGCAATGAAAGTAACATCAAGAAGAACTTTTCTGGTTCAAATTCCAGTGGAACTACGTGGAATACTCAGCGACATTGATGTTATAATTGGGGCAAAATGAGGCATATTCAGCGGGAATGCCAGAAGCCGAGACGTATCACAAGCACATCTAGTGCGAGTCGAGGTGGGTATGCCAACCCCACCAAATCGCCAACACGCGCACCAGGAGGACCAACCAACGGATCCACAGGTGAGGCGCAACCAAGACCAACAAGGCTATTCACCCTGAGTGATGCCGAGGCTAGTCCTGATGTGGTGATAGGTACTATTTCAGTCTTTTCTCAAAATGCTAAAGTATTATTAGATCCCAGAGCAAATAGATCATTTGTAAGTCCAAGGATAGCACTTAGCACGGATCGACCTCTTTCTCCTTTGACTCCTCCTATTGCGGTTTTAACTCCTTTAGGAGAGCAACTGATTTTTGATCTAGTTTACATCGGCTGTGTTGTACGTATGGGTCTGAATGTACTTGAAGTGGATCTAATTCCATTGGACATCCGAGAGCTGGATGTGATTTTAGGCATGGACTGTCTGGCGAAATATCAAGCCCGTATGGAGTGTTTCACCAAACGTGTGTGGTTCACTTTTCCTGATGGTGCCGAGTACTGTTTTGAAGGTGATAGGCGAGTTGTTCCAACTTGCATGATATCCTGGCTTCATGCAAAGCGACTAATCAGCAAAGGATGTATTGTGTATCTCGCGCATGTACATGATATTTCCAAAGAATCCTCGGGTCTGGATTCTGTCCCAGTGGTTCGCGAATTTCCAGAAGTATTTCCAGAAGACATAGCCGGTCTAGCACCAGTAAGGGAAGTGGAATTTGGCATTGAGTTAGTGTCTGGTACGAATCCGATTTCCATTCCTCCGTACCATATGGCTCCTGCGGAATTGAAAGAACTATAAACGCAATTGGAAGATTTGTTGGATCATGGTTTCATCCTACCTAATGTCTCACCTTGGGGAGCACCTGTCTTGTTCGTGAAGAAGAAAGATGGTTCGCTGCGATTATGCATCGACTATCGGCAGCTGAATCGTGTGACTATGAAGAACAAGTACCCATTGCCACGCATCGACGATTTGTTCGACCAACTCCAGGGTGCAGCCATATTCTCCAAGATCGATCTCAGATCTGGATACCATCAACTGCGAGTTCGTAATGTTGATATTCCGAAGACCGCGTTCAGATCACGATATGGCCACTACGAATTTCTGGTTATGCCATTCGGTTTGACCAATTCATCAGTTGTGTTCATGGACTTGATGAATCATGTGTTCCATGAGTTTCTGGATAAATTAGTGAAAGTCTTCGTCGACGACATTCTGATTTATTCAAAATCAGAGGAAGAGCATGCTAAGCACTTGCGGATTGTGCTGAATGTTTTAAAGCATCGACGGTTGTTCGCAAAGTACTCCAAATGCGAATTCTGGTTATGTGAAGTCAGTTTCCTTCGCCATGTTGTTTCCATCCAAGGTGTGTTAGTTGACCCAAAGAAAATTGAAGCCGCAATTGCCTGGGAACCCCCGCAAACTGTGTTTTAAGTTTGTAGCTTCCTTGACTTAGCAGAATACTACAATCTCTTTGTGGAAAATTTTTCATCGCTTGCCGGGCCATTGACAAAACTGACACACAAGGGTGAGCCGTTCGTGTGGAACGAGAAATGCCAGTGAAGTTTCGAAGAAATGAAAAATCGGTTAGTTTCCGCACCTATCCTTACTTTACCTATTTGCGGAAAGGAGTATGTGGTTTACAGCGATGCATCAAAATCCGGACTTGGATACGTATTGATGCAAGACAGGAAAGTTGTTGCATATGCTTCCTAACAGTTATGACCGAATGAAAGCAACTATCCTACACATGATTTGAATCTTACAGATGTGGTGTTTGCGTTGAAAATATGGCAACAGTACTTATACGGTGAGACATGCCGAATCTTCACCGATCACAAAAGCTTGAAGTACCTACTCACGCAAAGGAATTGAATATGAGACAACGAAGATGGGTAGAGCTGATCAAAGACTATGATTTTATCATCGAATATCATCCTGGAAAGGCAAATATTGTTGCTGATGCCTTAAGCCAAAAGTTTCATCTTCCTTCCCCATTGGTCTTGGCCTATATGCGCACCCATTACATGCCTATGTTGCTGGATTTGAGGACTAATCGTGTGCATCTTGACACTGATTATTCTGGTTCATTGTTGGCATGAATCGAAGTCACACCTACCTTGATTGAGGAAATCCGGAATCAACAATTAAAGGATCTAAAAGTAATTGAAATTTGGAAGCAACTTTCTGATGGTGTTGATGCCATAGTTCATGATTTCAGAATACGATATGACGAAGTGCTTGTCTTCAGAAACCGGGTATGTGTTCCACAAGATATTGATATTCGTAACCTTATTCTATCGGAGACGTATAAATCCCGAAAGCACTAAGATGTACCGAGATTTGAAAGAGCAGTATTGGTGGCAAAACCTGAAACGCCACATTGCTGAGTTCGTTGCCCGATGCCTCATATGTCAACAAGTAATGATCGAACATCAACTACCCGCTGGAATACTTCAGTCATTTCCGATTCCAGAATGGAAGTGGGAGCATGTCACAATGGATTTTGTGACTGGTTTTCCTAGATAGCAGCAAGGATACGATGCCATTTGGGTGATTGTGGATCGATTGACGAAATCTGCACACTTCCTCTCTATACATGTGATGGATACACCTGAGAAATTGGTTGTTCGTTACTTGGATAAGATTGTTTGATTGCATGGAGTGCCAGTTTCCATCCTTTCAGATCGTGACCCTCGTTTCACCTCATGATTTTGGGAGAAATTCCAGAATACGCTGGGTTCAATATTGAATTTCAGTACGGCATTTCATCCCCAAACCGATGTCCAAATAGAAAGGACGATTCAAACACTCTAAGACATGGCACCTTATGAAGCATTATATGGAAGACGTTGCAGGACTCCCATTTGCTTGAATGAAGTAGGCGAAAGATGCCTAGACATTCCGGAAGTGATTGATCAAACAACGAAACAGTTGAACTTGATTCGACAATGGTTGAAAACAGCCCAGAATCAACAGAAAAACTACACTGATAATCGACGGATGGAGCTAGAATTTGCGGTAGGTGACGAAGTGTTTCTGAAGGTCGCCCCATGGAAAGGAGTCCTTCGTTTTCAGCAGCGAGGTAAGCTAGCACCTCATTACAATTGTCCGTATGACATTGTTGAGAGGATCGGCCCTGTTGCATACTGACTTGCCCTACCTCCATATATAAAAAGAATTCACAATGTGTTCCATGTATCTGTGTTGAGAAAGTATGTGCAAGACCCTGCTCACGTGCTTGAAGAACCCCTAGTTGTAATTGCTGAAGATCTATCCTATCCCGTACACCCAGTTGCCATACTAGATCGGTCAGTTCGACAGTTTTGCAGTCGAAGTGTGCCTATGGTGCGAGTTGTTTGGCATAATGGCAAAATGGAGGAACAGTCTTGGGAGACTGAGGAATCTATGCATGTAAAATTTTCTTATCTGTTTGCTTAGGTACTTGTGCTAAAAATTTCGAGGATGAAATTCTTGTAAGGAGGGGAGGATGTGAGATCCTGAATTTTGAGTCCTAGAAGTCCAGAAGCCAATGCAGGTGAGAAAGACCATTTTTCCCCTGAAGAAAAGGATGTGTGATGGAAAAAATTGGTAAGGGATGTCTACTAATTATTTCTGGTATTAATTCCCTTTAAATTGATTCTTTATTGGTTGATAATTACCTTAGAAAATAAAAACCCTAAGTTTAAGGGGGATAATTACATAATTATTTTATTTTAATTAAGCCTTGAAGATTAGGATTATAATCTCATAACCACCTTATAGAAATAGGAAGTCAGCTACACAAAAATCTTATACAGAAAACACACAAAATTCGTAGAACCAAAAAACTCTACACCGCTCAATTTCTGCCAAAATATACTTAAACTTCAAATAAGCATAACTCTCTCATCCTTTGTTAGATTCCTACAAATAATAGCTTGTTAGAAATAAGTTTTCATCCTCTTTCCAACCATCTTTGGTTTTCAGTCTGAACATTAGCATTTCTTTCTCTAAAGTTAAATCAAAATTCGTCGGAACTGCCAAAATCTTTTTGAACTTCAAACAAGCATAACTCTCACATTGTTTGTCAGATTTCGGCAAACAAAAACTTTTTCGAAATCTCTCTTCATCCTCTTTCCAAAAATCTTTGTTTTTTTTTTTTCTGAAGGTCAGTGTTTTTTCTCTAAAGTTAAATCGAAATCCTGCGGAATTAGGTTTTCAAATTTTTATAATTCTGCCCTTGATTGATCTCTGATGTTGTTACCTTTATTCGTATGATTGTTTAAAATCCATTCATAGTGAACAATCATGAATTCATCCTTTGTTTTTCTATACATGAAATCAGTATGCTCTACCTTTGCCCTACTGCCTTATTGGTGCCTATCTTGATCAATTGATTAACCTATTGGATTCTGATCTTGTTTCTTTTGATTATATCTGTTATAAACCTTTAATCCTTCCTTGTTAACATGAGATTGCAACTCCTACAACTTGTTAACATGAAATCACAACTTGCCCTTTTGCCCTATTCTTAGTGCCGAAAATTATATGATAATTAGGGATGGTAATTCAGGTTGTTTCTTGATAAGTTCTTGGCTCTCACATCACACATCCAAGGGGGAGGTACCTGTGACATCTGATCATTGGTTTCCGATAGGTTTGGTAGTACAGAATTACTGAATAACGAAAAGGGAATAATTTCTTTTTTAGAGACAAGAGAGGTAGGATCTAAGCCTCATCAGTTTCTCCAGTGATCCATGTTGTTTGCTTGCTAATTTCAGTGCCTTTACATGTAATGTTGTATGTGCATATGTTGTAGTAGGAATGCTTGAATTGCGGATCAAGATGCGATCCTCTAGGCTATACCGAATCCCTTAAGATAGGATATGAGTGCCTAGTTTGCATGTGTTGTGTGTAATGAAAATGTTGACTGTGTTCTGACATGATCAAGGGTACCCTGTTGTGTTATTATATTTTGTACTTGCTTGTGTGTGCTAGTACATGTTGTGTGTCAGGATCTTTTTCCAGTGGCCATTCGGGGTAAGCGCTGATGCTCCTTGTGAGAGGGGAGGTTCTTACTGGTATGGGAGTCGTATGGGTGGCAATCCCCAACATAAGCTCGCTGGATGTCTGGTCCTTGTGTGGCCAGAAGCCTATCCTTGTGTGGCAGGAAGCACTTGTCCTTGTGTGGCATGGGATGACTTGTCCTTATGTGGAAAAATGAATAGGCTTACTGAATAGCTTGTGTGTTAGCCATTTACCTTTTGTGCAGTAATCCTTGGACAACAACGGTAGAAGGGGATGACCTTTCTTCTTCATAGCCGAGAGCAATCTGATGAGTTCTACCTGCCTGTGTACTTCTGAATTCTTGAATTACGTGATCCCCTTTAGTTGCTAGGAATGATCTGATATTGTTTGGGAGATTTGTGTTTATGGATTCTGCAGATCTTATGATGTTGTGACCCTACTGAGATTCTTGTAATCTCATTCTGTTGTTTCCACCATTTTTTAAGCTTAGGTACATTCACTGTTCGTGGTACCAGTGTGTGAGATCAAGGCTGCACGGCGGGACGATATTGCATCACCTTTGCATTCCTATTTCCTTGGTTTCTTGCGCATACAACATGATCATAGATTAGACTACTTCTTTTGGTTTTTGAGGATCCCTCTCTTGCTTGTTATATTTTGAAACATGTTGGAGGATTTCTTGCTGGTTATTTAGATCCCTATGGGACTTGTGTGTTTTGATTCCAATAATTAAATTTAAAGACTTCCGCTGATGTTTTATTCACTCCGTATGATACCAGAATTATTGTCCAGTATCATGCTCCATTTGTTGTTAAACATATAGAACGATCATGCTAAAAGTCAAAAAAAATTAATGGGTAAGCCTGGTGGGATTCAAATAGGTTCTAGGCGTCTTTGGGATTGCTTGGATTTTACGGCGGTAATGGCCTTAATCGGAGCAAATTTTAACAGGTAGGAATTGGGGTCATTACAACATCGTAACCAATTTATGTAAACTGAAAAGCCAGAATTTATTGTAGAATTCGGAGCATATAAAGTTATAACATTATCCGGTTTATCTAGTCCTCACTATTGATAAATAAATCCGTTGCCGCATGATTGATTATTCATATTATTACTACTCCATTATTTATTAATTCTTTTTGGCCTTGTAGGCTTACTGTATGCATTACTGGGTGTGATAGTGGTGTGTATAGTGGGCCTATGGCAGTTGTTAATTTTGAGGTCTGAGGCATGACAACAGGTGTGGAAATAAATTGACAAAACCAATCTTCTCCGGAGTCAGATCCTGAAGAAAAAATGTTGTAAATTGTGAGTGGTTGGTCATGTGTGTATGCATAAAAGTTTTTGATCTCTTCATTTGATTAAGCATGATATCTGAATACTTAGAATCATATGAACATGTATAACTAGTTAAACATTGTTGATCCTTATACATTAATGAGATGATACTATTGTTACATTGTAGAGTGAGTTTATTTATTAATGTTGTGAAGCCAACATGAGTCTATATAGGGCAACCTATATACAACCTTTGAGAGCTTTTCAGGTCTGGTAGCAAGACATGAAGATGCCAGACCACGATGAAAAAGTTGGATGAAGTTTATTAATAAATACGCATCGATTAACCGTTCTTGCAGGTTTTTTTGGGGAATCGATTAGGTAGAGCTACCGTCACCTATCGACCCGACATTGTTAGTGGAGTTGGGCTCTAGATAAATGTAAAATAGTCTGTATAACTATTTATAAGAGTGCTTTAAATTGAGATAAATACTAATAGGGTTACCACTGACAAATCTTAGTCCACTCCGATCAGACATTGGAGGATATGCTTGGAGTATGCATAATGGATTTCCATTAGGCTTGGAAGCATAATTTGCTATTGATAGAATTTACCTACAACAATAGCTTCAAAACAAGTATCAATATAGTACCGTACGAGGCACTATATGGGAACCGATGTTGTATACCTTTGTGCTGGGATAAGGTAAGAGAAAGGAAATTAGAGAACCTAGAACTGATTGGTAGGGAAATTGAGCATATAATGATCATCAAAGAAAGACTACACACAATGCAAGACCGAAAAAAAGCTATGTAGACAACAAAAAAAGAGATTTGGAGGTCTTCGTTGGTGACAAAGTACTTTTGAAAATAACTTCGTAGATAGGAATCATCTATTTTTATCAAAGAGAAAAATTGACACCAAGGTAAATTGGTCAATACGAAATTGTGGAGAGAGTCGGACCCGAGCTTATAAATTACAGTTGCCGTCAGAATTGAAAAGCATTTGCGTATTCCATGTTTCACTATTAAGAAAATACGTGTCAGACCCTTCTCACATGCTTGAGTTGCCACTGATCGAGTAAAATGAGAAGTTGAGTTACACGGTTCAGCCAATGACAATGGTGGACCAGGCAGTGAGACAGTTGAGAAGCCGGAGTGTGCCGATGGTACGGGTAATATGGAAAAGCAAGGATGTTGATGAGAAAATCTTGGAAATATATCTTAGAGCTCACGCAAATACAGATATTTATATCTCTGGGTTTATAATCTTTTATTGTTTAAAAATCTAATATTCATAAAGCTAATATTCATCAACTAATCTATCATAAAGCTACATATGATAGGTATTGAAAGGAAGAAAATATAAAACCTGAAACCTGTTTTGTCAGCTAGTGCCGCAAGTGTCTAAATGGGTTTTCATTACTTTTCTTCAATTTTTTCCTGATTAAATTATTCCAGTTGATTCCCTAGCATTGTTTAATATATAATTCATGAATTTTTTATCTAGTCCAATCATGTAATAGGGTATAGATATTATGCTGTCGCAAGCACCAAACATGGTGCAGTGCTTGCGGGAACATTCCTTTAAGTCTAGGAAATTAAATTTTTTTAGTTTTCATATATATATATATACTTAAGTGATATTATAATTATTTTTTATTTTTTAAAAATATTTAAAATATTTTGTTTTGATCTGGAAGCATTATATTTAGATTACTACGGGCATATATACCCTTTGTATCTTTGTTTTCTTGAAATACACATGTTTGACAAGTTTTGACATTGAATGTACCTATCGGTTTGTGCATTTTTTTTTTTGATGAATCAAAACTTTCCATTCAATGATCAATACTGATCTGAAAAACACCGTGACTATCACACCCACTGTTTCTCTAAGCAACAGTGAATGTCTTTAGTTTTGTACAAAACTCGCTGGTACATTTCAACAACAAAAATTTTATACACTGAATTAACATTTGGTACTTCATTCTGGAAAATACATCTGTTCCGTGCCTGCCAGATATGGTATATTAAACCTGTAAAAATCATCCTTCTTATCCTAGCTTTGATGGTCTTACCTGTTGCCTTTTTAGAAAACCAACTGACCTCTCTTCTCCAACAATAGGGATCTCTCCTTATCTCCACCTTACTCATTATTTTCCTCCAGAGTTGAGTAACAAAGGGGCATTTAAAAAACAGATGGTGCAAATCTTCACTGTCTGCGTTGCAAAGGACACAAGTAGTGTCCATTCCGATGTTCCATTTCTGTAAACGCCTTTTCACTAGCAGCCTATTATGCATCGCTAACCATGTAATGAATGAGTGTCTTGGGAGGCAGCCAACACCCCACACAAGTTTAGACCACCCCACTTTATCTTTCTTCTGCCTTAGAAGTCCCCACGCCGACGCTATGGAGTATGTGCCAGACTTTTCCAATCTCCATTTAATAAAGCTCTCGCCCTCATACGTTTGTATCCCCCTTATTTTGTCCCAGATAAGCAACGTGTTAGACTCCAGAGGGGGAGGGAGCATCCAACGCCCATTTCGAAAGTGATCTTTAATCATTGCAGATTTATTTATGCCAATATCATTAAAGTTTCTAACCTGTAGCAAGTCGGCAAGGGATTCCCCGTCGATCCAAGGGTCATACCACATAGACCAATTGCAATCCCTTCCAATCCCATAGAGAAAACCTTGCTTCAGATCACTTCTCAAATTTAACAAGAAGCGCCAATTGTTGCTAGCATCCGGAGGCTTCTTGACCCCCCAGAATGTTAATCTTCGAAGTCTGACTTCAGTAATCCATTGTACCCAAAGAGACATCGGTTTAGTAATTATTCTCCATATTAATTTTCCAATCATCGCAGAGTTCCACGCTGCCAAGTCTTTCACGCCTAAGCCCCCTTCTGCTTTCGGTAAACAAACAGTTTTCCAAGCAACTAAATTTTTTCCGCATCTATTGTCACCATTCCATAAGAAGTTCCTGCACATAGAGTCTACATCTTTGATGATTGACTTAGGAAGGATAAACATTTGACACCAATAGACTGTTAAGCTTCTAAGAACAGAATTTATCAACTGCAATCTGCCCGCATAGGACAGTTGCTTTGCCACCCATCCAGCCAGATAACCTGCAATTTTTTCTAAAATACACATACAATGTTGCCTCCTCAATCTACTAGGAATTAAAGGCAGACCAAGGTATCTCACTGGGAGCTCACCAACACTGAATCCAATTCTTTGAATCAAATCACTATACCTGTTCAAATCACCCTGAAGAAACACTTGGCTCTTCCGTGCATTAACCTCTAAACCTGAGCACAAATGGAACTCCCTTAGCATGTCGATCATCCACCCCAACGAATTAGCCTCTGCCTTTGCAAATAGAAAAAGATCATCCGCAAAGCACAAATGGTTCAACTTTAAGGTCTCAGAGCGAGAGTGAAATCTAAAACTCAAAGGACACTGCCGCAATCTTCTAGTTAGATATTCCATTGCAACCACAAAAAGAATGGGCGAGATAGGATCTCCTTGACGCAAGCCTCTTTTTCCTTTAAAATAGCCTTCCATTGAGCCATTAATCAAAAGGGAGAAACTCGTGGTACGGACACACTTCATCACCCAAGTAGTGAATTTCCGTGGGAAAAGCAAGGCAACTAGAACTTCTTCAAGATAATCCCAGCACACCGAATCATAAGCTTTGCGCAAATCCACTTTACATGCACAATCATCTCTGTCTTTGCCTCCTTGGTACCCCTTAACCAATTCTTGAGCAATCAAAACATTATCTGTAATACTTCTTCCTGGAATAAAAGCAGATTGCACAGGACTAATAATTCTGTCCAATATTCCTGACATGCGGCTGGTCAATATTTTTGACACTGTTTTATAAAAAACAGTGCAACAGGCAATCGGTCGGTAGTCACCGAGTCCCTCTGGGCTGGTCACTTTCGGTATGATTGTAAGGGAGGTGGAGTTCCATTGCTTCATAAGATATCCATCCTCAAAGAATTCACTAATAGCAGCCATAAAGTCGCCACTAACAATGTTCCAACATTTATGAAAAAAGGAAGATCCAAAGCCATCAATACCCGGAGCTTTATTCTTGTTTATTCCCCATAAGGCCTTCTTTACTTCCTCCATCAAAACAGGTCTGCAGAGATGGTTGGCATCTGTTTCTAGCAATTTTGGACCCGCATCAATAGTGCTGTAATTAATATGCTTTCTCCCCCTCATATCAACTCCAAGCAAATTATGATAATAAGCCACCATCATATTTGCTATATCCTCAGGATTCGTTGTCATGCTTCCATCATCTTTTTTCAGAGTTGAAATTCCATTCCTAGCCTGTCTTACTTTTGCAAAATTATGGAACAGCTTTGTATTTGCATCGTGTTCGCTGTACCACATTATTTTTGCCTTTTGCCGATAGAAGGCTCTTTCTTGTAGGAGAAGTGCCCTGAATTGTTCATTCATTGCCCTCTCTTCTTCCATCAACAAAGAGTTGTTTGGTTCCAGTTGTAAACCTATCTGCACCTCATCCAACGCACGTCTCATTTCAGTTACTCTTTTAGAAATATCTGCAAACTGCTCCCGATTCAGTTTTTTGAGAGCATTTTTAGTAGCCTTTAACTTCTCCCATAGAATAAATTGCGCCCTGCCATGTACATTCACATTCCATGCTTGTTTCACAATGTCAATAAAATTCACATGATTTTCCCACATGTAATAATACCTGAAAGGTTTGGGCTTACTGTTTACTTCATGAGCCATATCAATCACCAATGGAGAGTGGTCCGAAATACCTTGCGGATACAGCTGGGCTGCCATGTTACCGAATAATTCCAGGCCCGCTATATTGGTGAAACCTCTGTCAAGAAGGCACCAAATTCGGTTGTCACCCATTTGATTATTAGTCCAGGAAAATCTGCAACCATACCTTCGTACTTCAAGCAGACCAAGCTCTTCTATGCAAGTTCTAAACTCTGTGGCCGCATCCACATCTAGACTGTCACCACCCATTTTCTCATCCTCCTTCAGCAAGCAATTGAAGTCCCCCTGAATGATCCAGGGATCATTCGTTTTATTGTTTTCGAGGAAAGTCCACAACATTCTTCTGTCCTCTTTGGTATTAGCAGCATACACAACTGTCCAAAATATTGAAACATTCATCCAATCAATCTTGCAATGAATCCATTGTGAGCCTTGACTGATCATCTGCAACTTCAAATGACGTTTGTATACCACCCAAATCCTACTTCTGCCATTACTGTCCTCATTAATAAGCTTCTCCCAATTCGGCAAGCATATATTTTTCCAGATTTTTTCATTATTTGAAACTGCAGTTCTTGTTTCTAAAATGCCCAATGCTTCAACCTGTTTACCTTTTATTAGAGCAGCCACCTCGGACTGCTTGAGGGGGTTGTTTAGCCCCCTGATGTTCCAGGAAGCTAGCTTCATCCCCACCCCGCTGGTGGCCGTATAATCCTCTTAGGTCGCTGGCCAATAATTAGTTCCTCCGTGGGCACCACCAACTTTCCTCCTCCATCCGCCGTATGTTCCTCAACAGATTTAACATTAGAGCCTTTCAAAGCCTCCGTATGTTCCTCAACAGATTTAACACTAGAGCCGGTCAAAACAGTTTTGCCAAAGCTCACTGGAGAACTACTGGTTACCCCCTTCATGACTTCAACCTCCTCTTTTCTTGTTGCCACAATTTCAGACTGTGCCTTCTTAGGCACCCATTCCTTACGAGCCTTGCAATCTTTAGCAACATGGTCACGTTTGTGGCACTTGTAACACTTCTCAGGACTCCACTCATATTCGATACTAAGCTTCATTATAGCCCCATTCTCATCCTCCATCTCAACTTGCAACGGAAATTCAATAGATGTGTCCATTTCAATCAACATTCTTGCAAAATTAAGTCTCTTCTGATGCAAAGTAAAGTAATCAACATACATAGGCTTACCGAGTATGCTGCCTACTGAACTCAGAAAATCATTGTCCCAATACTCTAGAGGCACGTTTGGTACCCTTACCCATACTGGTATCTTGCGAGCTTCCACTTCCATATCCAGATCGAGCTTCCACTCTCGCAGCACTATAGGGCAGCTGTTGAAGAAGAATGGCCCCTCCTGTAGTATCTTCGATTTTGCCTCACCAGATGAGCATCTAAAAGCAAAGAGATTCTCACGCAACAGATGAACCGAGATGAGTCCAAATCGACTCCACCTATTGAGCGCGAATCTCTCCATCTTGTAGAAACTGGGTCCCCCCCCGATGACGCTTCCTATCAATGTGTTGCTCCACTTCTCCATGTTCGATTGCGGGGGCTTTGAAGAGAACTTTCCGATTCTCTTCCCATCCCGAATCACAGGTGGCACCAAGTGTAACTCACTTCCGGGAGCTTTGGCGCGGTTGTAGAAGAGGTTCGCCCAAGAGCTACGACGTTCCTCTTCCTTGTTGTCTTCCTTCTCAATCTGTTTACTGCACTCTGCGACCTCCACAATCTTACCTTCCACCTTCGACGAACTGGCCACAGCCTGCTCAGTTTGACTCGCACTGCTTTCAAACTGATGGTGTACATCATCGTGTTCTTCATTTTCACAAAGCAAGTCTTCGATCTCTCTTCCATTCAACTTGGTCACCGGTTTCTTAGCTCTTTTCTTCCCCATTTTGAGAAACAGCGTATGTTAGCATGCGAGCTTAACGTGCGCCGAGAGAAAAGAACTTTACCCACTGCTTTACAAGTTACTTATCGGTTTGTGCATTGATCACCTATGTTTTTGCATTCGTCATCTGCTAAGTTGTTAGCTTATTATGCATCAATATGTATTGTTTTAACCAAATAAGCTTTTTGATATGTTTGTTAACTGTTATGTCGAGCATAAATTAACCCAGATTTATAAAACAAAATGCACAAGCAGTAATTCGATCGATTGAATGATGTAAAGGCTCAATTGTTCAAATCCAAACATCGAAACTGACATGTGTAAGAGGTTTATAGAGCTCGGTCATTTTAAATTATTATGATCGATTGGAATTAATATAGGAGGACAGATGGTTGGTGTTGAGGCTTTGATGGCAGTCATAGCTTCAACCTATGATCGGTTGTATTCTATACAACTTGGAATATGTAGATGTCAAGGACTAGATGATCGGTTGTTGATTCAACCAACGACCAGTCGGACATGAGAAGCAAACATCATCAAAAAATACTAATGGCCAAAGATTGGTTGTGGCCATGTGTCCAATTGGTTAAACTATCATTCGAAGGTGAAGGCCAATAGTTTGATCGATTGGACCGATTGGACTTGCCGGAATCAAGTCAAGTACAAGTCTGACAGGTTATATTTCAACCAATTAGTCGTTTGCTATGCACAATTTAGTTTAAGTTTAGTTTTGAATTTTAGTTTTAACACCAATTGAATTTAATTCATTTAACTAAATGCTTAATTAGGCTAATTGTGAGACCTAATCCCTTTGAGTGTCTAGGCAACGAGACCGATCCGTATGAGTGTTCGATTTCGACCATTTGACTAAGAGTTGACCGTTGACCCTGTAGTTGACCTTTAGGGTGGAGATTGTTATAGAAAGCCAAGGTGTGCATCTAGGTGTCTTAGCGAGTGATTCGAGTGTTGAGGTTTGAGTTAGTGGAAATCAATTTGGGCCGATTCCAGATCTGTATTGAGTGACCATGTGTTTTGGGGCCGACAAATCCATTTTGGGCCTGTTTGATATTTTCAGAGCCCATTTATCTATTTTTAAGCCTAATTAATTATTTTAACCTATTTTATGATTAATGATTTTGAAACCTATTTTGGCCCACTCAGGGCATATCAGACTTTTTAAAATAATCCGTTTGAGTTTATCCGAGATTTTGGGCCTGAGGTATAAATATCTAGCCCGATTCAACACTTAGAATTTTTTCTAAGTGTGGGAGCTGCAACAGACCCCTTTCTCTCCCCCTCTCTTCCTTCTCTCTCTTGCCCACACCCACCAAAAGAGACCCAATCGATTCCTTCAATTTTCTTTTGACGAAAACCACCAGGATTTTTCCCAAATTCCATTCCTGACCTTTCTCGATTAATTTTCACTATTAGTTTCTGATTGAGGAGCCGTAATCAATTCGTTGTTAGTGCTAGGAAATTTTTTGCAGATTTTGTGGTAAGTGCTTTAGTTCTCCATTTTTGTTGTCGCTTTAGTTTGCTGTCGATGTTCCTAAACTAGTTTGGTGGATTGGATCATTTGAAATCACCCTCCGATTGGTGGGTGAGCGTTTTCAAATTTAGTGGCATTTTTGGTAATTTTGGTATTTTGAGATTTTGATTGAATTGTCGATTTTTCTTGTTTCTATTGCTTGGGAAAGTTGGTTTGTGAGTTTCGGAGTATGTCTATGGGCTGAGAAACTCAATTGTGTGATCGAATGAGCTTGGGTGTAGATTTGGAGTCGTGAATGGCTTACGTGAGTTTTAAGCATTCACCCATTGGTTGGATTTCTAGAATTTTAAACTGGGAGCCTATTGTCAAGGTGAGATGTGTGTTAGTGTGAGTGTCATTGAGGTTTTTTAGGGTTCGTTTTCAGTTGAGTCATTTAGTCGATTTTTGTGCTTATATGCGTTTTGGTTCAGTTTGAGTGTTTAGGTAGTGCTAGAATGATTTATAAGGGAAAGGGCATTGCCATTAATTTTTCTGTGCAACAAAAGGTGGGAGTTTATGTTTCATTTGCTTACACAGAAAAATTTTGTGTTATTAAATTAAAATACTATAAATGCTTGGTTTTGAACAGAGGTTGAATGTGCATTGTGTATAACATTCATTTAGCTTCATGAACTTGCTTGCCATGTTTCGGGTGCATGAACCATATGTTTGAAATCCTAAGCATATTGGTTTTGTGTTTGTGCTTGTAAGAGGGCATATAATGTGATGTTTGAACCCGTGAAATTGATTAAGTTTATACCCGTGTGATTGATTGTGTTGGACCTCTTGGAATTATGTATTTTGTGGCTTGTGATGTGTCTTTCATTGTCGAGAAACCATGGTAAAGGTTCTTGAGTGTTTGAGTGAGTTTGAGGAGCATTTCGGTTCATTTTTAGGGTGTGTAACTCATCCAAGATGAGTACACACTAGTGTACCCTCCTAGGAGCCCGTGTGGTGTTCTAGACAGAGTAGTACACGACCTATGTAGGGGAGTATGTACACGGTCTCTGTAGGGGAGTACACGCCTGTGTATTCTGGCCATGTACTTATACACGGCCTGTCCCAAAAAGTACATGGCCATGTACCACTCTGTTCCCCCCTTGTTAGTTATAAGTCTTTAACTCCCTTGTCTTTCTTTAGAGGGGTTTCTTGCCCTTGCTTGCTGGTTTGAGATCCAGAAGTATTTCATTTGAAGTTGATCAGAGAAGGGTGTTGTTGGTTAGTTATCGGTTTAGCCTATTATGTAAAATGATATTCGAGATGCTTAGTTTCATGATCCGGTATTGGTGGGAGTGAGAGATCATCTTTCAGAGGACTTAGACCCCGGTTATAGAGTCATAGATAATAGTGTTTTGTTATTCAGAAACCAGGATTTATGTTCCTGTGGATAATAAATTGAGGGACACGATTTTGTTCGAGGCTCACTCTTTGACCTATGCTTTGCACCCAGAAGGCATGAAGATATAACGGAATCTCAGAGATATATATTGGTCAAAAGGTATGAAGAGGGATATTGCTCAATATGTTGCCAGATGCTTGACTTGTCAGCAAGTCAAAGTAGAGAAATAACGACCTAGTGGACTGTTATAGCCTCTCCTTATTCCTAAGTGGAAGTGAGACTATGTAACCATGGATTTTGTGTGTGGGTTTTTCAGATCTCAGAGAGAGCATGATACAGTATGGATTGTAGTAGATCAACTTACCAAGTCAATCTATATCCTACCTATCTAGATGGGTCTTCTGTTGAAGCGCCTTGAAGAGCTGTATATTTAGGAGATTATCGGATTGCATGGTGTGCATGTATCTATTGTATCTGATTGAGATCCTTGTTTCACATCTAGAGTTTGAGATTAATTGTTGAAGGCATTTGGTACGCAATTGAGTTTTAGTATTTCTTTTCACCCTTAGATGGGTCAGAGAGAACCATTCAGACTTTTGAGGATATGTTGAGAGTTTGTGTCAGTTGGGATTGATATATGTTGTTGGTTGAGTTTGTTTATAATAACAGCTTTCAGGTGAGTATTGGAATGGTGTTTTATAAGGCATTGTATGGGAGAGCTTGTTGCACTCCGTTATTATGGAGTGAGGTTAGAGAGAGGAGATTGAGTGGAGTAGAATTGATGGATTTCACTTTGGAGAAGGTGAAGCTAATTCAAGGCAGATTGAGAACAACCCAGGATTGTCAAAACAGTTATGAGAATAATAGGCATAGACCTTCGGAGTTTGTAGTCAAAGACAGATTCTTCTAGAAGGTAGCACCTTGGAAGGGGGTGATATACTTCAGGCAGAGAGGTAAGCTAGGACTTCTTTATATTGGCCTTTATGAGGTGATTGAGAGGATTGGTCCTGTAGCTTACTATTTGAGTTTGCTTGTGGAGTTGGAGAGGATTCATGACGTGTTCCATGTATCGGTGTTGAGGAGGTATATCCCAGATCCCAATAATGTGTGGGATGCTTCATACTGTGATAGTCCAGGATTCGTCTTGTTTTGCATAGCCGTGTCTATTATGGTTAGATCTATAAGACCCTGATCCTTTATTCTCGAAGTCCAAAAGTCAATGCAGTTCAAATGACTATTTTTCCTCTAAAAAAATGGATGTGTGACAGCCGAAAATAGTATTGAAAGTTTAGTGTTCATTTCTGATTTCATTTCTCCCTTATTTCATTTCTATCATTAATGATACATTATCAATTCTTAAGAGATAATTCTAGAAATAAATTCTAAAGATTATCTCCTTATATCTAGCCTTAAAAGTAGAGAAAATTAATCCCATTAATAGTATAAACATACTAGCCAGCCACACATGTCCACACACCAAATATACATAAACTTATCATGCAATAAACCCTTCTTCTTTACCTTTGCTGTCAAAAATTTCCTAACACCTATCATAGCCGAATTCTTTCGTCCTTCATTAAATTTTTGTGAATAATAGCTTGTTGGAAACCTGTTTTCATCTTCTATCTTGCTATCTTAGTTTCATCATCAGAAGGTTCGTTCTTCCCTATGTTTATTGCTATCGCAATTTAGAGGGGGGTATTGCTGAAATTCCTTGATTAATCCTTCAATTGATTTATGTTATTGTTCCTCTTGTTTGTATGATTGTTTGGCACCTATTAATGTTGTAATATTATGAATTCATCCTTTGAATCTTCCTTATGTATGAAATTTCTATGCCCTATACCTTTGCCTTATTGTTGTCGATTTTTATCAATTGACTTGTCTGTTGGTTTCTGATCTTGTCCTTTCCAATCATATGTATAATTAACACCTAATCCTTCTATATTAGCATGAAAGTGCAACCCCTAAACCTTGTATGCATGAAATTGCAATTTTCCCAATTGCCCTAACTTAGTGCCAAAAGTTGCATGGTAAATTGGGTTTACAAATCACGTTGATTCTTGTTGTGTTTTTGGCTATAGCATCATGCATCCAAGGGTGGGGGTCTTAGCAGTATCTGATCATTGTTTTCTGATAGGTTTGGTCAGTGGAATTTTTAAGAAACTAGGATGTCTACTTGGTTTCTTAATTGTGTATGCTTATTATGGTTTTGTCTTTGCCTTATGGTTATATAGGTGGTTCGAATCCTCTTAATAAAGACAAAGGATTAGTTACTTGTTTTGAGACAAGAAAGGTAGGATCTATATCTCATCGATTTCTCCAGAGATCCTTGTTGTATGATTGATGTGTTTGATGCATGTCCTTGTTGTTGATTGTATGCGTATGCTTGGTATAGTATATGCATGAGTTGCGGATTGAGCTATGAGTCCTTAGGAAATTTTGGACCTTTATGATAGGTTGTGGAAGCCTAATTCGAATGTGTTATGTGCATTGGATTTGATAATTGTGTTGTAATGTGATTGAGGATGCTCTATTGTGGTATTATGCTTTGTACTTGCGTATGTGTGCTTGTATATGATTATGTATCAGGATCTTTTTCTGGTGGCCATTCGGGGTAAGCGCTGATGCATCTAACGAGAGGAGAGGTTCTTACTAGCATAGGAGTCACATGGGTGGCAATCCCCAGCATGTGAACGCTGGATGCTTAGTCCTTGTGTGGCTAGATGCCTTGTCCCCTTTGATGGCAAGATGCCCTTATCCTTGTGTGGTTTGGATGACCTTATCCTTGTGTGGTTTGGATGCCCTTGTCCTTGTGTGGCTTGGATGCCTTGTCCTTGTATGGGAAGATGAATAGTCTTGTTGATTAGATTGTGTGCTAATCATTTACCCTTTGTGTAGTTAAGCTTTGGACAACACAGGTGGGAGGGAATGGTTTTATTATTGATGAGAATGAATGATGAATTACCTGCCCATATTCTTCTATTTTCAGAAGTGTTTTTAGTTCACCTACATCCTAATACTTTCGGTCCTATCCCTATTATGATGGGAGATGTTTGTTTAGATTTAGGCAAATCTTATGATGTTGTAATCCTACTGAGATTCTTATAATCTTATCTTGTTGTACTGATGTGTGAGATCAAGGCTGCATGGCAGGATGATATTGCATCTGTAACGACCCCAATTCCTAACTATTAATAATTGCTCCGATTAAGGTCATTACCGCCGTGAAACCCAAATAAGCCTCAACGACACCTAAGACCTATTAGAATTCCACAAGGCTACTCATAAGATACCGATTTTAAACTTGTTTATTTTGTTGCTTATCAATCAATTGGAGCATGATATTGGACACATATTCTGGTAACATACGGAGTAAATAAAAACATCAGCGGAAGTCTTAAATTAATCCTTTGGGTTCATAACACACAAGTCCCATTGGGATCCAAATAACCAGCAAGAAATTCTTCACAAGTTTCGGAAATAGCAAGCAAAGAAGAGTGCTTAAAATAAACCAGAAAGTTGCCCAATCATTCATGTTATATGCGCAAGTAACAAGTATGCAAATGTGATGCGATATCGTCCCGCCGTGCAGCCTTGATCTCACACACTGGTACCACGATCAGAGGATGTACCTAAGCCTGAAAAATGGTAAAAACAACGGTTTGAGATTACAAGAATCTCAGTAGGGTCGCAGCATCATAAGATCTACAGAATCCCTAAACACAAATCTCCCAATTCACATAAGATCATTCCCTAAACAACTAAAGGGATCACGCAATTCAACAATAGACCAAAAGAGGTTAAGGCCGAGATTATGGCTACGGGAGGACCACACTTCCGAAAGTTCAGAAGTACACAGGCAGGTGAAATACAACAAAATCGCTCTCAATGAAAAAGAAAAGGCCATCCCCTTCCACCTGTGTTGTCCAAGACTTACTGCACAAAGGGTAGATGGTTAACACACAAACTAATCAGTAAGCCTTTCACCTTATCCTCGCAAGGACAAGTCGACTAGCCCCACATGGACAAGTCTTCCCTTAGCCGCAACTAGGGCATCCCCAAATCCCGCAAGATAAGGGCTTCCTGTCCCGCAAGACAGGGATCCGGCCCCGCAAGGACAGATATCCAGCGTGCACTTGTTGGTTCACCTCCCATACAACTCCCACAAATCGATAAGTACCTCTCCTCTCACTAGGAGCATCAGTGCTTACCCTGCCTGGCCACTGGAATAGGATCCTGACACACAAACACGTACAAGCACACACAGGCAAGTACAAAGCATAATACCACAACAGGGTATCCTCAACCATGTCAGGAAACAATCAACACATCCAATTCATATAACAATAGCATCCCAAGCACTCAATGCCTAACTCAGGGGTTTGATATACTCTAGGAGATTCATATCTCATTCTGAATGTCATATTCACACTCTACAATCCAATCACAAACAATACAACAAAGGCAGGTAACAAAAACATCAAATAAGAGCAGGGGTTTTCTGGAGAAACCGATGAGGCATAGATCCTACCTCTCTTGTCTCTGAACAATAAGCTAATCCTTTGCCTTTATTAAGTAAATCCGAACCACCTAAATTATCACCAGGCAAAGACAAAACAAACTAAGCACGCATATTCAATAATCAATTGAATACCTTATTTCCTTACCAATACCACTCACCAAACTTATCAGAAAACCAGTGATCAGAAATCGCAGGTGTCTCCCCCTTGGATGTGTGATGTGATAGCCAGGAGCTTATCAAGATTCAACCTGAATTTACCATTCCAATTAATTATGCAAAACCTATTGCTAAAAGTAGGGCATAAGACGATTTCGTCTCGACTTACAACGAAATATTTACATAAAAGCTTCGATTTATCTTTGTTTGGAAAGAGAATGAAAATATCTTTCCAACGACATATTATTTGCAAGATTCCAACAAACGAGTGGAAAGTTATGCTATTTTTAATTTCAAGAAGATTTGGCGGAAACCTAATTCCGCCGCCGCTTTTCAAAGTGACTTTAGACAAATAAATACTAAGCTCCTGACGAAAAAAAAAATGGTTGGAAAGAGAATGAAGAGAGCTTTCCAACAAGCTATTACTCGCAGTGATCCAACGAACGATGAGTGAGTTATGCTGGTTTGAAGTTTCTGCAAATTATCGTGGCTATAGGGAGGTATAGGGTTTTAAACCTATACGAAATTTGTAGGTTCTCTATGAATAATTCTTTGTGAGGTTGGCTTCCTATTTATAATGAATGGGTATAGAATTATGATTACTACTTTAATCACTTTATCTAAATAGGATAATTTACTAGATAACTAAACTCTAAACTCTTTAATTATCTTCCCCTATTTTTAGGGACTTTAATTATCCTAAGGCAATTACTCATCTAAAAGAACCTAGATCTAAAGGAATTAGAAACAAAATAATTTACTAAACAATCTTACCAATTTCGGCCATCACACATCCTTTCCTTCAGGGGCAAAATCGTCCTTTTCACCTGCACTGGCTTCTAAACTTCTAGGACTCAAAATTCGGGGTCTTACAGCATCATATTCGCATACCTCCTTTCTTGATAATTGCTTGGGCATTTATCATTGAACATGAAGTTTGATTAGACTACTTTCTAGTTTATTGAATCCCTTTTGTTCTTATTTATTTCTGGAATTTATTGGAGGGCTACTTGCTGGATTTTAAGATCTCTATGGGACTTGTATATTGTGGTTTCTTTGGTTAATTATAAAGACGTCCGCTGATGTTTTTATTTACTCTGTATGTCATCAGAATATTTATCCATATTTTGTAAGGATCCTAACCCAATCTATTAGGATCCTTACAGCCGTGAAACCCAAACAAACCTAACCTAGGACATATCTGAATCCCACAAGGCTTATCCATCCTAAGTTCCGATTTGACCAAGTTTCTTTCTTATATTTTTTAAAGGTTGGAACATGATAATAATAAACAAACAATCTAGCAACTTATAGAGTGAATAAAAACATTAGCGGAAGTGTTTATAGTTACTCAAAGGAAACACAAAACATAAGTTGCATAGGGATCTAAAATTCCAGCTAGTAACCCTCCAATAAATTCCAGAAATAAGCAACAACAACAGGGATTCAATAAACCAGAAAGCAGTCCAATCAAACTTTATATCAATGATTATATGTGCAAGCAATCAACAAGGAGATAGGGGATGTGAATGTGATGCAATATCGTCCCGTCATGTAGTCTTGATCTCACACACTAGTACCACTAATAAAAGATGTACCTAGGCCTGAAAAATGGTGAAAATAATAGAGTGAGATTACAAGAAACTCAGTAGGGTCACAACATTATAAGATCTACAGAAATCTAAATAAACATCTCCCAAACAACAATAGATCCTCCTACACAACTAAAAGGTATCAAACAAACATCTACAAACACAAAGGGGTAGGGCCAAAAGTCATAAACTGAGGGTGGACTATAAACACTTCCAAAAATCAGAAGTACACAGGCAGGTATTTCATCATTCGATCATATCAACAAAAAGGTCATCCTCTTCCAGCTATCTTGTCCAAGGCTTAGCTACACAAAGGTAAATGGTTAGCATATAATCTAATCAGAAAGTCTATTCATCTTGCCAGCACACAGCACAAGGTATCTAAACCACACAAGGATAAGGACATCCAAACCACATAAGGATAAGGACATCCAAACCACACAAGGATAAGGGCATCTTGCTAGCACACAGGACAAATCATCTAGCATCACAAGGACTAGGCATCCACCGTGCACATGCTAGGGATTGCAACCCATACGACTCCCATACCAGTAAGAACCTCTCCTCTCCCATGGAGACTAGGCATCCAGTGTACACATGCTAGGGATTGCCACCCATACGACTCCCATAGCAGTAAGAACCTCTCCTCTCCCAAAGAGCATCAGCTCTTACCCCGAATGGCCACTGGAAAAGGACCTGTGAGACCCTGAATTTTGAGTCCTAGAAGTCTAGAAGCCAGTACAGGTGAAAAAGACCATTTTTCCCATTAAAAAAAAGGATGTCCGATGGCCGAAATTGGTAAGGGATGTTTAGTAATTATTTTTGGTATTAATTGCTTTTAAATTGATTCTTTATTGGTTGATAATTACCTTAGGAAATAAAAACCCTAAAATTAAGGGGGGATAGTTATAGAATTTAATTTTGAAAATTATTTTATTTTAATTAAGCCTTGAAGATAGGGATTATAATCTCATAACCATCTTATATAAATAGGAAATCAGCCACACAAAAATTTAATACAGAAAACACATAAAATTCTTAGGATCTAAAAACTATACACCTCCCAATTTCTGCAAAAATCATCTTGAACTTCAAACAAGCATAGCTCTCTCATCGTTTGTTGGATTCCTGAAAATAATAGCTCGCTCGAAAGCATTTTTCATTCTCGTTCCAGCCATCTTTGGTTTTTTGTCTGAAGGTTAGTATTTTTGTCTCTAAAGTTAAATCAAAATTCGGCAGAACTACAATTTCTTCTTGAACTTCAAGCAAGCATAACTCTCTATCGTTTGTCATATTCCTGCAAATAATAGCTTTCTGAAAAGATCTCTTCATCCTCTTTCCAACCATATTTGATTATTTTAAGGTTAGTATTTCTTTCTCTAAAATTAAATGGAAATTCGACGGAATTAGGTTTTAAGATTTGTATAATTCTGCCTTTGATTGATCTCTGATGTTGTTACCCTTATTCGTATGATTGTTTAATATCCATTCATAGTGAACAATCTTGAATTCATCTTTTGAATCTTTTCTATAAATGAAATCAGTATGCCTTACCGTTGCCCTACTGCCCCTATTATGCCTATCTTGATCAACTAATTAACTTATTAGATTCTGATTTTGTTTCTTTTGATTATACATGTTATAAACCCTTAATCCTTCCTTGTTAACATGAGATTACAACTCCTACAACTTCTTAACATGAAATCGCAACTTGCCCTATTGCTCTATTCTTAGTATCAAAAATTGTATGATAGTTAGGGATGGTAATTCAGGTTGATTCTTATTAAATATTTGGCTATCACATCACACATCCAAAGGGGAAGGTACATGCAGTAACTGATTACTGGTTTCTGATAGGTTTGTTGAGTGGAATTGATAAAGAAATAGGGTATTTAATTCGATATTGGATATGCATGTTTAGTTTGGTTTTGGCTTTGCCTTGTGATGCTATAGGTAGAGCAGAATTATTCAAAAAAAACAAGGGAATAACTTATTGTTCAGAGACAAGAGGGGTAAGATCTAAGCCTCATCAGTTTCTCAAGAGATCTTTGTTGTTTACTTGTTAATTTCGGTGCTTTTACATGTAATGTTATATGCGCATATGTTGTAGTAGGAATGCTTGAAATGTGGCCAAGATTCGATCTTCTAGGCTATACCATATCCCTTAAGATAGGATATGAGTACCTAGTTTGCATGTGTGGTGTGTATTGAACATGTTGATTGTGTTTTGACGATACCCTGTTGTATTTTGTTTTGTACTTTCTTGTGTGTACTGGTACGTGTTGTGTGTAAGGATCCTTTTTCGGTAGCTATTTGGGGTAAGCACTGATGCTTCTTGTGAGAGGGGAGGTTCTTACTGGTATGGGAGTCGTATGGGTGGCAATCCCCAGTATGAGCTCGCTGGATATCTGGTCCTTGTGTGGCTTTGGATGACTTGTCATTGTGTGGCAAAATGAATAAGCTTACTGAATAGCTTGTGTGTTAACCATTTACCTTTTGTGCAGTAAGCCTTGGACAACATAGGTGGAAGGGGATGGTTTTTCTTCTTCATTGCCGAGAGAAATCTGATGAGGTTCTACCTGCCTGTGTACTTCTGAGTTTACAGAAGTATTTTTCGTCCTCCCTCAGCTTTAGATTCGACCCTACCTTTTTTAACTTAATCCTTGAATTGCTTGATCCCCTTTAGTTGCTAGGAATGATTTGATGTTGTTTGGGAGATTTATGTTTATGGTTTCTGCAGATCTCATGATGTTGTGACCCTACTGAGATTCTTGTAATCTCATTCTGTTGTTTCCATCATTTTTCAGGCTTAGGGACATTCACTGTTCGAGGTACCAGTGTGTGAGATCAAGGCTGCACGGCGGGGCGATATTGCATCATCTTTGTATTACTATTTTCTTAGTTACTTGCGCATACAATTTAATCATAGATTGGATTACTTTTTTGGTTTTTCAAGAACACTCTTTTGCTTGTTATATTTTGGAACATGTTGGAGGATTTCTTGCTGGTTATTTGGATCCCAATGGGACTTGTGTATTTTGATTCCAATAATTAAATTTTAAAACTTCCACTGATGTTTTTTTCATTCCGTATAATACCAGAATGATTGTCCAATATCATGCTCCATTTGTTATTAAAAGTAAAAATTATGGGTAAGCCTGGTGGGATTCAGATAGGTTCAAGGTGTCCTTGGGCTTGTTTAGATTTCACGGCGGTAATAGCCTTAATCGGAGCAAATTTTAATAGGTAGGAATTGGGCTCATTACAGGTTTGGTAATGGAGTATGGTTTAGGTTATATGATTTATTGTATGCTAAATAGATTGTTGATTTTGGAAGGTACATCCGTGCACACCCACTTACTTAGAGGGCTAATACCAAAAATTAATCAGATGTTAAGAACCTGGTTAGAAATGTTTAGACGTCGTGTCTGAATGATTAATTTGTTGCGTGTCTATGAGTATTTTTATGTGTTGTATGAATTGATGTGTTTTTGAGTGTTTAGCTGGGTTTTATATCATTGTCGAGAATGTGTTTTTGTTGATGCATGCTGCTGAGTATCCCTATGTGATTTCTTATCATTGCCACATATGTCTTTATATAATGTTGTCGTTTGCCGAGCATGTGATTGTTTTGTGTGAACCTATGCTTGCCAAAGGTGAATATGTGTGAGACATGTTTGTTTCCAAATGCATGAGATGTGGTTTTGCATGATTTCTGTGTATTGTTAGTACTGTTGTTGAGTGCTTATGTGTGTGTTGAGGTAATTGCCGAGTGTGCATTGTATGTGTGCATGTGGTTTCCAAAATTTCCATACTCGAGTGCATGAGTATTTTGATTTCTAGCATCTGCATATTTTTTGGTGCATGCCTCTCCACCAGGTACCACTTCTTTTCCTAGTATCGTAATTAGTTATGTGTGAAGTGACAATACTATGTTTGTTTAGTATGACAAGGGTGAACGTTACAAAGGATCGACGAGGTAGGTATGAGGTTCAGGCCGAACAGCAACCTGTTGAGCAAGAGGAGCCGAATGCACAAACTGAGCAGGAAGGGCAAGTTGAGCCCGAAAACCAACCTAAGGCGCCAGCCATCGATCATGTGATGGCAGAAATCTTAAACGTATTGCAAGGAATTGTTGCAAATCAACAGCGTATGGAGGCACAACATCAGAATGCTCCTGGAGCCGCGTTTGTTGAAGAACCTTTTCCTCCACTTGAACCTGTATAGCCGACAAATCCTAAGGAGGCCGAGAGACTTCCTATCATGATTGCAAAACTATTGAAGGAAGCTCGACAATTGGGATGTAAAGATTTCAATGGTTTAGCTGGAGCTACTGCCATTCGCGAATGGATCGACACCTTGTGCCGAATATTTTTGTTTTTACGTATTTCTGATGATGACAAGGTAGCCATCGCCCCTTTCCTATTGGAGGGAGAAGCCCTCGCCTGGTGGACAGCTGTGAGCTTATGATTTGGCGATCGTCTGCCTACATGGGAAGAATTTCGATATGAATTCAGCGAAAGGTTTTATATGAGATTCCATAAAAGCGAGCAGCGACAAGCTTTCTACAAGCTTGAACAGGGAACCCGTTCGATGCTAGAATATGAAAAAGCATTAAGGGAACTGTCCTGATTTTCACCTGAAGAGGATCGCTCACCATACCAGCTTGCGAGACGATTTCAGGATGGGCTTTGTACCAAACTCAAAACCATCATAGGTATGTCACCGGTACAGAATTTGCAAGAACTAACTGTTGCCGCGACTGAAAAGCCGAAAAAATCGTGCAAACCAAAAAGCCATCTGCAGCCAATAGTGGTGGATCCTTCCGGTGAGATTCGAAGTTTAATCGGCTCACGGGACTCTATCTTTTTAGGTCCTGTCCTCCGAGAACTAATGGCAATAGAAGTAACAACAAGAGGAACTTTTCTGAGTCGAATTCTAGTGGAACTACGTGGAATACTCAGCAATGTCGATGTTACAATTGTGGCGAAATGGGCACATTCAGCGGGAATGCCAGAAGCCGAGATGTATCACAGGCACATCTAGTGCAAGCCGAGGTGGGTATGCTAACCCCACCAAACCGCCAACAAGTGCACCAGGAGGACCACCCAACGGATCCACAGGTGAGGCGCAACCAAGACCAACAAGGCTATTCACCCTAACTAATGCCGAGGCTAGTCCTGATGTGGTGACAGGTACTATTTTAGTCTTTTCTCAAAATGCTAAATTATTATTAGATCCTAGAGCAAATAAAGCATTTGTAAGTCCAAGCATAGCACTTAGAATGGATCAACCTCTTTCTCCTTTAACTCCTCCTATTGCGGTTTTAACTCCTTTAGGAGAGCAACTGATTTGTGATCTAGTTTACATCGGCTGTGCTGTACGTATGGCCGAATGTACTTAAAGTGGATCTAATTCCATTGGACATCCGAGAGCTGGATGTGATTTTAGGCATGGACTGTCTAGCGAAATATCAAACTAGTATGGAGTGTTTCACCAAATGTGTGTGGTTCACTTTTCCTGATGGTGCCGAGTACTATTTTGAAGGTGATAGGCGAGTTGTTCCAACTTGCATGATATCCTGGCTTGATGCAAAGCGACTAATCAGCAAAGGATGTACTGCGTATCTCGCGCATGTACATGATATTTCCAAAGAATCCTCGGGTCTAGATTCTATCCCAGTGGTTCACGAATTTCCAGAACTATTTCCAGAAGACATAGCCAGTCTTCCACCAGTAAGGGAAGTGGAATTTTTCATTGAGTTAGTGACTGGTACGAATCAGATTTCCATTCCTCTGAACCGTATAGCTCCTGTGAAAATAAAGGAACTAAAAACTCAATTGGAAGATTTGCTGGATCTTGGTTTCATCCGACCTAGTGTGTCACCTTGGGGAGCACCTGTCTTGTTCGTGAAGAAGAACGATGGTTCTCTGTGATTATGCATCGACTATCGGCAGCTGAATCATGTGATTGTGAAGAACAAGTACCCTTTACGACGTATTGACGATTTGTTCTACCAACTCCAAGGTGCAGCCATATTCTCTAAGATTGATCTCAGATCTGGATACCATCAATTGCGAGTTCGTAATGTTGATATTCTGAAGACCGCGTTCAGATCCTGATATAGCCACTACGAAATTCTGGTTATGCCATTCGGTTTGACCAATGCACCAACTGTGTTCATGGACTTGATAAATCGTGTGTTCCATGAGATTTTGGATAAATTTGCGATAGTCTTCATCGAAAATATTCTGATTTATTCAAAATCAGAAGAAGAGCATGCTAAGCACTTGCGGATTGTGCTGAATGTTTTAAAGGATCGGCGGTTGTTCGCTAAGTACTCCAAATGCGAATTCTGGTTACGCAAAGTCAGTTTCCTTGGCTTGTTTCCGTCCAAGGTGTGTTAATTGATCCAAAGAAAATTGAAGCCGTAATTGCTTGGGAAACCCCATAAACTATGTTCGAAGTTCGTAGCTTCCTTGGTTTAGCAGGATACTACCGTCGCTTTGTGGAAAATTTTTCATCGCTTGCTAAACCATTGACAAAAGTGATGCACAAAGGTGAGCCGTTCGTGTGGAACTAGAAATGCTAGCGAAGTTTCGAAGAACTAAAAAATCGGTTAGTTTCCGCACCTATCCTTACTTTACCTTTTTGCGGAAAGGAGTATGTGGTTTCAGCGATGCGTCGAAATCCGGACTTGGATGCGTATTGATGTAAGATGGGAAAGTCGTTGCATATGCTTCGACAGTTACAACCGCATGAAAGCAACTATACTACAGATGATTTGGAGCTTGCAGCCGTGGTGTTTTCGTTGAAAATATGACGATATTATTTATACAGCGAGACATGCCGAATCTTCACCAATCAAAAAAGCTTGAAGTACTTACTCACACAAAAAGAATTGAATATGCGACAACAAAGATGGGTAGAGCTGATCAAAGACTTCTATTTGATCATCGAATATCATCCTGGAAAGGAAAATGTTGCTACTGATTCCTTAAGCCGAAAGTTTCATCCTCCTTCTCCATTGGTTTTGGCCTATATGCGCACCCATTACATGCCTATGTTGCTGGATTTGAGGACTAATCGTGTGCATCTTGGCACTGATTATTCTGGTTTATTGTTGGCACGAATCGAAGTCACACCTACCTTGATTTAGGAAATCCGGAATCAGAAATTAGAGGATCCGAAACTAATTGAAATTCAGAAGCAACACTCTGATGGTGTTGATGCCATAGTTTGTGATTTCTGAATACGAGATGACGAAGTGTTTGTCTTCAGAAATTGGGTATGTGTTCCACAAGATATTGATATTCGTAACCTTATTTTATCGAAGGCACATAGTTCGAAGTTCGCTATCTATCCCGGAAGCACTAAGATGTACCGAGATTTAAAGGAGCATTATTGGTGGCTAAACATGAAACGCCAAATTTCTGAGTTCGTTGCCCGATGCCTCATATGTCAACAAGTAAAGATCGAATATCAACGATCCGCTGGACTACTTCAGTCACTTCTGATTCTAGAATGGAAGTGGTAGCATGCCACAATGGATTTTGTGACCGGTTTGCTTAGATCGCAGCAATGATACGATGCTGTTTGGGTGATTGTGGATTGATTGACGAAATCTGCACACTTCCTCCCTATACGTGTGACGGATACACCTAAGAAATTGGCTATTCGTTACTTGGATGCGATTATTCGATTGCGTGGAGTGCCAATTTCTATCGTTTCAGATCGTGACCCTCGTTTCACCTCATGATTTTGGGACAAATTCCAGAATGCACTGGGTTTGAGATTGAATTTCAGTACGGCATTTCAACCCCAGACCGATGGCCAAACAGAAAGCACTATTCAAACACTCGAACACTTGCTACAAGCAAGTGTGTTGGATCAGCAAACCGGTTGGGATCGATGCCTGCCGTTGTCAGAATTTGCTTACAACAATAATTTTCATGTAAGCATCAGTATGGCACCTTATGAAGAATTATATGGGAGATGTTGCAGGACTCCCATTTGCGGGAATGAAGTAGGCGAAAGACTCCTAGACAATCCGGAATTGATTGATTAAGCAATAGAACAGTTGAACTTGATTTGACAACGTCTAAAAGCAGCCCAGAATCGACAGAAAAACTATGCGATAATCGACAGAGGAAGCTAGAATTTGCAGTAGGTGACAAAATGTTTCTGAAGGTCGCCCCATGGAAAGGAGGCCTTCGTTTTCAGCAGGGAGGTAAGCTAGCACCTCGTTACATTGGTCCGTATGACATTGTCGAGAGGATCGACCCTTTTGCCTACCGACTTGCCTTACGTCCAAATATGGAAAGAGTTCACAATGTGTTCCACGCATCTATGTTGAGAAAGTATACGCAAGACCCTGCTCACGTCCTCGAAGAACCCCCAGTTGTAATTGCTGAAGACCTATCCTATCCCGTACAGCCAGTTGCCATACTAGATTGTTCAGTTCGACAGCTTCGCAGTCGAAGACTGCCAATGGTGCTAGTTGTTTGGTGTAATGGCCAAATTGAGGAATAGTCTTGGGAGACTGAGGAATCTATGCATGCAAAATTTCCTTATCTGTTTACTGAGGTACTTGTGCTAAAAATTTCGAAGACGAAATTCTTATAAGGAGGGGAGGATGTGAGACCCTGAATTTTGAGTTCTAGAAGTCTAAAGCCAGTTCAGGTGAAAAAAGACTATTTTGTCCCTGAAGAAAAGGATGTGTGATGGCCGGAATTGGTAAGGGATGTCTAGTAATTATTTCTGGTATTAATTCCTTTTAAATTGATTCTTTATTGGTTGATAATTACCTTAGAAAATAAAAACTCTAACTTTAAGGGAGATAATTACAGAATTTAATTTTGATTACTTTAATTAAGCCTTGAAGATAGGGATTATAATCTCATAACCATCGTATATAAATAGTAAGTCAGCCACACAAAAATCTTATACAGAAAACACACAAAATTCGTAGGACCTAAAAACCCTAAACCTCCTAATTTCTGTCAAAATCTTCTTGAACTTCAAACAAGCATAACTCTCTCATAGTTTGCAGGATTCCTGAAAATAATAGCAAGTTGGAAATATTTTTTCATCCTCTTTCCAGCCTTTATTCGTTTTTTGTCTTAAGGTTAGTATTTCGTTCTCTAAAGTTAAATTGAAATTCGGCAGAATTGCCAAAATCTTCTTGAACTTCAAACAAGCATAACTCTCTCATCGTTTGTCGGATTCCTGAAAATAATAGCTTGTTGGAAAGCTCTCTTCATCCTCTTTCCAACCATATTATTTTATTTCTATAATATTAAATTAAAATTCGGAAGAATTAGGTTTTCAGATTTTTTATAATTCTGCCTTTGATTGATCTCTGATGTTGTTACCTTTATTCGTATGATTGTTTAATATCCATTCAAGTGAACAATCATGAATTCATCCTCTGAATCTTTTTTTTACATGAAATCAATATGCCCTACCTTTGCCCTACTGCCCTATTGTTGCCTATCTTGATCAATTGATTAACCTGTTGGATTCTGATCTTGTTTCTTTTGACTATGCATGTTCTAAACCTTTAATCCTTCCTTGTTAATATGAGATCGCAACTCCTACAACTTGTTAACATGAGATCGCAACTTGTCCTATTGCCCTATTCTTAGTGCCGAAAATTGTATGATAATTAGGGATGGTAATTCAAGTTGTTTCTTGTTAAGTTCTTGGCTATTACATCATACATCCAAGGGGGGTGGGGGTACCTGCAGCATCTGATCAGTGGTTTCTGATAGGTTTGGTGAGTGGAATTGATAAGGAAATAGGGTATTTAATTGGATATTGGATATGCATACATAGTTTGGTTTTGGCTTTGACTTGTGATGCTATAGGTAGTGTAGAATTATTGAATAAAGACAAGAGAATAACTTCTAGTTCAGAGAGAAGGGAGGTAGGATCAAAGCCTCATCAGTTTCTGTGAGACCTCAAATTTTGAGTCCTAGAAGTCCAAAAGCCAGTGCAGGTGAAAAAACCATTTTTCCCCTGAAGAAAAGGATGTATGATGGCTGAAATTGGTAAGGAATGTTTGTTAATTATTTCTGATATTAATTCTCTTTAATTAGTTGATAATCACCTTAGGAATTAAAATCCCTAAAATTAAAAGAGGATAATTACATAATTTAAATCTGGTAGTTATCTTAAATTAATAAAGCTTTTAAAGTAGTAATCTTAATTCCATACCCATCCATTATAAATAGGAAGCCAACCCCACAAAAATCATTCATAGAAACCACACAAAACCCGTATAGCCTAAAACCCATACACCTCTCTATATCTGTTAAAATTTGCTGAAACTTTAAACCAACATAACTTTGTCATCGTTTGTCGGATTCCTGAAAATAATAGCTTGTTGGAAATCTTTATTCATCCTCTTTCCAAAAATTTTTTGTTTTTTGTTAGAAGGTTAGTATTTCTTTCTCATAAGATAAGTCGAAACTCCTCGGAACTGCCAAAATCTTCTTGAACTTCAATGTAGCATAACTCTTTCATGGTTTGTCGGATTCCTGTAAATAATAGCTTTTTAGAAATCTCTCTTCATTCTCTTTTCAGCCATATTTGTTTTGTTGTTTGGATATTCGTATTTCTTTGTCAAAAGATAAGTTGAAAATCGGCGGCAGAATTAGTTTTTAAGATTTGTATAATTCTGCCTTTGATTGATCTCTGATGTTGTTGCCCTTATTCATATGATTGCTTAGAATCCATTCATAGTGAACAATTATGATTTCAACCTTTGAATACATGAAGTCAAAAATTGTCTTGCGCTTTACTCTTAGTGCCGAACTTTGCATAGTTAATTTGGATGGTAAATCAGGTTGAATTGTTAAATTTTTGGCTATCACATCACACATCCAAGGGGGAGGCACGTGCGGCATCTGATCAAAGGTTTCTGATAGGTTTGGTGAGTGGAATTGGTAAGGAAATAGGATATTTACTTGGTTATTGCGTATGTATGCTTAGTTTATTCTTTTTTTGTCTTTGCCTAATGATGACTTAGGTGGTTTGGAAGTGTCTAGTAAGGGAAAAGGAATAACTTATTGTTCAGAGACAAGAGAGGTAGGATCTATGCCTCATCGGTTTCTCCAGAGACCTCGTTGTTTGCTTAATTAATTTTGGTACCTATGATTCTGAAACTGTATGCGCATTCATATTAAATAATGCATGCTTGAGTTGCGGATTGAATTGAGAAATTTCTATGCTATACCGAATCCCTTAAGATAGGTTAGGAGTGCCTAGTTTGCATGTGTGATGTATATTGAACATGCTGAATGTGATCTGACAGAATTGAGAATACCCTGTTATGGTTTTGTGCTTTGTTCTTGCCTGTGTGTGCTTGTACGCGTTTGTGTGTCAGGATCCTTTTCCGGTGGCCATTCGAGGTAAGCGCTGATGCTCCTAGTGAGAGGGGAGGTTTTTACTGGTATGGGAGTCGTATGGGTGGCAAATCCCAGCAAGAGCTCGTTGGATGTTTGGTCCTTGTGTGGCAGGAACCCCTTATCCTTGTGTGGTTTGGGAAGCCCTTATCCTTGTGTGGGTTGGGATGCTCTTGTACTTGTGTGGCTTGCGATGTTTTGTCCTTGTGTGGCAAGATGAATAGGCTTGCTGATTAGCTTTTGTGTTAACTAATTACTTTTTGTGCAGTAAGCCTTGGAAACACAGGTGGAAGGGGATGACCTTTTCTTCTTCATTGCCGAGAACAATCTGATGAGTTTTGCCTGCCTGTGTAATTCTGATACTTTTCATAAATGTTTGTAGTCCCTCTCAACCTTAGATTCGGCCCTACCCTTTTTAATTGAATCCTTGAATTGCATGAATCCCTTTAGTTGCGTAGGAATGATCAGATGTTGTTCGGAAGATTTGTGTTTATAGTTTTTGCAGATCTTATGATGTTGTGACCCTACTGAGATTCTTATAATCTCATTCCATTGTTTTCACCATTTTTTTCAGGCTTGGGTACATTCACTGCTCAAAGTACCAGTGTGTGAGATCAAGGCTGTACGACGGGGCGATATCACATCACTTTTGCAGACCTGTTCGTTGATTACTTGCACATATAACTTGAATAAAAATTGGACTACTTTATGGTTTATTTTAAGATTCCTCCTTTGCTTGTTATTTTCAATTATGTTGGGGAAATTCTTGCTGGATATTTGGATCCTTACGGGACTTGCGTGTTATGAATCCAGTGATTTAATTTAAAGACTTTCGTTGATGCTTTTACTCACTCCGTATGATACCAGAATGATTGTCCAATATCATGCTCCAACTGTTATTAAACATATAGAATCAACATGCTAAAAGTCAAAAACTTAGTGAGTAAACCTGGTGGGATTCAGATAGGTCTTAGGTGTCTTTGGGCTTGTTTGGGTTTCACGGCGGTAATGACCTTAATCGGAGCAAATATTAATAGGTAGGAATTGGGGTTGTTACAGTTTCTCCAGAGATCCTTGTTGTTTTTCTTGTTAATTTCGATGCCTTTACATGTAATGGTGTATGCGCATATGTTGTAGTAGGAATGCTTGAATTTCGGACCAAGATGCGATCTTCTCGGCTATAACGAATCCCTTAAGATAAGATATGAGTGTCGAGTTTGCATGTGTTGTGTGTAATGAACATGTTGATTGTGTTCTGACATGATTAATGATATCTTGTTGTGGTCTTATGTTTTGTACTGCACGGAAGGACGATATTGCTTCATCTTTCCATTCTTATTTCCTTGGTTTCTTACGCATACAATATGATCATAGATTGGACTACTTTTCTGTTTTTTCAAGATCTCTCTTTTGCTTGTTATATTTTGGAATATGTTGGAGGATTTCTTGCTGGTTATTTGGATACCTATGGGACTTGTGTGTTTTAATTCCAATAATTAAATTTAAAGATTTCCATTAATGTTTTATTCACTCCGTATAACACCAGAATGATTGTCCAATATCATGTTTTATTTGTTTTTATTTTGTTTTTTGAAGAAATCATGCTTCATTTGTTATTAAACATATAGAACGATCATGCTAAAAGTCAAAAAAAAATTTAATAGGTAAGTTTGGTGGGATTCAGATAGGTTCAAGGTGTCTTTGGGCTTGTTTGGAATTCACGGCGGTAATGGCCTCAATCGAACCAAATTTTATTAGGTAGGAAATGGGGTCATTACAGGACCTTACATGCAAATATGTACAAGCACACACAAGCAAGTATAAGGCATAACATCACAGCAGGGAATCCTCAATCATACCATAACACAATCAGCAAATCGCATGCATACAATACAACCGAATGAGGCACTCACATCCTAACTCAAGGGTCCAAACTTTCCTAAAGATCATAACTCAATCCGTAACTCAGGCATACAATAAATAAGCATGCGCATATACAAGAGCATGGACAAGTACCGAATTCATCATTCAGACAACAAAGATCTCTGGAGAAATTGATGAGGTATAAATCCTGTCTTTTTTGTTTCTGAACTAGTAGCTGAAAAGAAATGTATGGAGGATCCGTGTGAGACCCCGAATTTTTAGTCCTAGAAGTCCAGAAGCCAGTGCAGGTGAAAAGACTATTTTACCCCTGAAGAAAAGGATGTGTGATGGCCGAAATTGGTTGAATCTTGTTAAGTTCTTGGCTATCACATCATACATCAAAGGGGAGGCACCTGCGCCATCTGATCACTGATTTCTGATAGGTTTGGTGAGTGGAATTGGTAAGGAAATAGGGTACTCAATTGGTTATTGAGTATGAAAGCTTAGTTTGGTTTTGTCTTTGCCTTATGATGTTATAGGTGGTTCGGATTCCTTGAATAAAGGTAAGGGAATAGCTTCTTGTTCAGAGACAAGAGAGGTAGGATCTATGCCTCATCGGTTTCTCCAGAGATCCTTTTGTTTGTTTGTTGATTTTAGTACCTATGATTGTGTTAATGTATGTGCATATGTGTGATATAGTGTATACATGAGTTGCAGATTGATTTGAGGATTACTTAGGCTATATCGAACCTTTGAAATAGGTTATGTGTGCCTAAATTGCATGTGTTGTGTGTATTGGACATGCTTATTGTGTTTTGACATGATTGAGAATACCTTGTTATGGTATTGTGCTTTGTGCTTGCCTGTGTCTGCTTCTTTGCGCGTCAGGTTCCTTTTCTGGTGGCCATTTAAGGTAAGCGCTGATGCTCCTTGGGAGAGGAGAGGTTCTTATTAGTATGGGAGTCGTATGGGTGGCAATCCATAGCAAGAGCTCGCTAGATGCCTGGTCCTTATGTGGCTAGAAGCCTTGTCCTTATGTTGCAAGATGCCTTTATCCTTATGTGGTTAAGATGCCCTTATCCTTGTGTGGTTTGGATGCTCTTATCCTTATATGGTTTGGATGCCCTTGTCCTTGTGTGGTTTGGATGCCTTGTCCTTGTGTGGCAGGATGAATAGGCTTGCTGATTAGCTTGTGTGCTAACCCTTTTACCCTTTGTGTAGCGAAGCCTCGGACAACACAGGTAGAAGTAGATGACCTTTTTCTGTTGATAAGATTGATCGATGATTTACCTGCCTATGTACTTCTAATTTTTGGAAGTGTTTGTAGTCCATCCTCAGTCTCAGATTCAGCCCTAACCTTGGACTGATTCTTGAATTGTGTGATACCCTTAGATGTGTAGGAATGATCTGACGTTGTTTAGGAGATGTTTGTTTAAGATTTTTGTAGATCTTATGATACTGTGACCCTACTGAGGTTCTTATAATATAATCCTGTTGTTTTCACCAATTTTTCAGACTTAGGTACATTTGTTGTTCGTGGTACCAGTGCGTGAGATCAAGGCTGCACAGCGGTGCGATATCACATCACATTTTCATTCCTATTTCCTTGATTGCTTGAGCATATTACAAGAACTATGATTGGACTACTTTCTGGTTTCTCAAGTTTCCTTCTTTGCTTGTTATTTCTGAATGTTTTTGGAGGGTTATTTGTTGGATTTTTTTTTCTCCGTATGTGACTTGTGTGTTAAGGTTCCAATGATTTAACTTAAAGACTTCCGCTGATGTTTTATTCACTCCGTATAATAACAGAATGCTTGTCCAATATCATGCTCCAATTATTATAAGTATAAAGAATAAATAAATTTAAAATTAGAAATTTAGATAGGGAAGCCTTGTGGGATTCAAATAGGTCCTGGTGTTTGGGTTTGTTTGGGTTTCACGACAGTAACAGTCCAAATAGGAGCAAATAATAATAGTTTAGGATTTAGGGTCTTTATGTGAGACCCCAAATTTTGAGTCCTAGAAGTCTAAAAGTCAGTGCAGGTAAAAAGAACATTTTGTTCCTGAAGAAAATGATGTGTGATGGTCGGAATTAGTAAGAAATATCCAGTAATTAATTTCGGTTTTAATTCCCTTTAATCCAGTTCTTTATAGGTTGATAATTACTTTAAAAATTAAAATCCCTAAAATTAAAGGAGGATAATTACACAATTTAATTCTGATAATTGTCTTACTATAATCAAGCTTTTAAAATAGGGATTTTAATCCCATAACAACTTTATAAAAATAGGAAGCCAGCCCACACAAAAATTGTATACAGAAAACACACAAAATTCGTAAAACCTAAAAACCGTACACCTCCAAATTTTTGTACAAATCCCTGAAACTTCAAATCAGAACAACTCTCTTATCCTTTGTCGGATTTTTATAAATAATAGCTTGTTGGAAAGATCTCTTTATCCTCTTTCCAACCATCTTTTGTTTATCATCTGGAGATTAGTTTTTCTTTACTGAAAGTTAAATCGTATTTTGACAGAATAACCAAAATCTGTTTGAGCTTCAAAATAGTATAACTCTCTCATCCTTTGTCAGATTCTTGCAAATAATAGCTTTTTGGAAAGCTTTCTTCATCCTCTTTCCAAAAATCTTGATATTTTTTGTCGAAAGATAATGTTTTCTTTGTAGAAAGTTAAATCGTATTTCGGCGGGATTAGGTTTCAAGATTGTGTGATTCTGTCTTCAGTTGATTTTTGTTATTGTTCCTCTTGTTCGTATGATTGTTTGGCATCCATTCATGTTATAAAATCATGAATTCATTCTTTGAATCGTTTTTATACATGAAATCAGTATGCCCTACCCTTGCTGTATTGTTGCCTATCGTGATCAGTTGATTAACATATTGGATTCCAATCTTGTTTCTTTTGATTGTCTAAGTTATAAACACTTAATCCTTCTTTGTTAACATGAAATCACAACTCTTACACCTTGCTAACAAGAAATCACAAATTATCTTATGTCCTATGCTTAGTGCCGAAATATATATAGTTAAATTGGGGTGGTAATTCAGGTTGAATCTTATTAAGTTCTTAGCTATCACATCACACATCCAAAGGTGAGGCACTTGCGGCATCTGACCACTGGTTTCTGATAGGTTTGGTGTGTGGAATTGGTAAGGAAATAGGGTAATTACTTTGTTATTGAATATGCATGCTTAGTTTGGTTTTGTCTTTGACTTATGATGTTGTAAGTGGTTCAGAATTATTTAATAAGGGTAAAGGAATAGCTTCTTATTCTAAGACAAGAGAGGTAGGATCTATGCCTCATCGGTTTCTCCAGAGATCCCTATTGTTTATTTGTTATTTTCGATACCTGCCCTTGTTATTATTTCATGCAAATTGATTGTAGGGTATGTGCATGAATCGCGGATTGAGATATGAATCCTATAGGCCATACCGAACCCTTGAGTTAGGTTTTAAGTGCTTGAATTTCATATAGTTGTGTTCTGACATGATTGAAGATACCCTGTTGTGGTATTATGCTTTGTACTTGCTTATGTGAGCTTGTACGTGTTTGTGTGTCAGCATCCTATTTCGATGGCCATTTGGGGTAAGCGCTGATGCTCCTTGGGAGAGAGGAGGCTCTTACTGCTATGTGAGTTGTATGGGTGGGAATCTCCAACATGTGTGCGATGGAAGCCTTATCCTTGTGTGGCTTGGATGCCTGGTCCTTGTGTGGCTGAAAACCTTGTCCTTGTGTGGTTTGGATGCCTGTTCCTTGTGTGGCTGGAAGCCTTGTCCTTGTGTGGCTTGAATGTCTTGTCCTTTTGTTGTAGGATGAATAGGTTTACTGATTAGCTTGTGTGCTAACCTTTTACCCTTTGTGGAGTAAACCTTGGAAAACACAAGTGGAAGGGGATAACCTTTCTTTCTTTCAAGTGCTGAGAGTAATCTGATGAGTTTTACTTGCCTGTGTACTTCTGATTTTAGGAAGTGTTGTAGTCCACCCTCAGCCTTAGTTTCGGCCCTATCCCTTTGATTGATTCTTGAATTGTGTGATACCCATAGTTGTGTAAGGATGATCTGATGTTGTTTAGGAGATTTATGTTTAAGATTTCTGTAGATCTTATGATGTTGTGACCCTACTGAGAATCTTGTAATCTCATCCTGTTGTATTCACCATTTTTCAGGCTTAGGTACATCCACTGTCTGTGGTACCAGTGTGTGAGATCACGGCTGCATGGCGAGGCGATATCGCATTATATTTGCATACCTGTTCCTTGATTGCCTGCTCATATAACATGAATTAAGATTGGACTACTTTCTGGTTTTTCAAGATTCCTCCTTTACTTGTATCTGATTTATGTTTTGGATCCCTATGGGACTTGTGTGTTGTGGATTCATTGATTTTATTTAAAGACTTCCGCTGATATTTCATTCATTCCGTATGATACCAGAATACTTGTCCAATATCATGCTCGAATTTTTGATAAACATAAAGAATGTACTTGTTAAAAATCGAGAATTTAATGAGTAAGCCATATGGGATTTAGATAGGCTTGTTTGGGTTTCACAACAGTAAGGGCCCTAATCGGAGCAATTAGTAATAGGTTAGGAGTTAGGTTTGTTACACCTTACAGATTTGGTAGCAGAGCATGGTTTAGGAAATATGAATTGTTATATGCTAATCTGTTTTATTGGTTTTTGTGTTTGTAGGTAGGTAGGTATATGCGTACACACCCACTCACTTAGGGGCTAGTACCGAAAGTGAACTAATGCTAAAAAGGGATTTATTTGTAAGATTTAAATGATGAGAGTGATAATTTAATTTGTTGTGTGTTTATGTGTGTCTTTATGCCTCATACGACTTAATTTGTCTTGCTATGTTTCTTTGTTATTTCCGAGTATACTAATGAATGTCCCAATGTGATTTCCATGCTTCCGAATATATGTGTAATCACTGAATGATGGTTGAAATTTCTTGTTGTGAGTATTGCTGAGTGTAATTTGGATGAATATGTGTATTGCTGAATGCTTGATGATAATTGCCGAGAGCATATATGTGTGTGTCGAGTATGCATTTACATGTGTGCATTTGATTTCCGAAATTTGTATATTGTTTTCCAGCATATGCGTATCGTCCGGTGCACACCTCTCCACCAGGTACCACTTCTTTTCATATTATCGTATTTGGCTATTTATTAAGTAACAATCATATGCTTTTATAGTATGGAAAGATAGATTGCTACAAGGGATCGACGGGGTAGGTATAGGATTCAAGCCGAACAGCAACCTGTTGAGCAAGAAGAGCTGAATGTACAAATTGAGCAGGGAGGGCAGGCTGAGCCCGAAAACCAACCTGAGGCACCAGCTGCACTAGTGATTGTATTGCAAGGAATCGCTGTGAATCAACAACGTATGGAGACACAATTTCAGAATGCTCCTGCATCAGAGCCCGTGGAAGAACCTATTCATCCAATTGAACCTTTACACCCGGTGCATCCTAAGGAAGCCGAGAGACTTCCAGCATCATTACAAAGTTGCTGAAGGAAGCTCATTAATTGGAATGTAAAGATTTCAGTGGTTCAGCCGGAGCCACTATAGTTTGTGAATGGATAGACACCTTATGCCGAGTTTCTTTGTTCTTACATATCTCTAACGATGACAAGGTTGCCATCATTACATTCCTACTTGAGGGAGAAGCCCTCATATGGTGGACATCTGTTAGCTTGTGAATCGGTGATCATTTGCCAACTTGGGAGGAATTTTGGTACGAGTTCGACGAAAGTTTTTATACAAGATTCCATAAAAGCAAGAAATGACAAGCTTTCTACAAGCTTGAGCAGTGCGCCCATTCAGTGCTGGAGTATGAAAAGGTATTAAGAGAGTTGTCCCGATTTGCACCTGAAGAGGATCGTTTCACCATACCAGTTTGCACGACGATTTCAGGATAGGCTGATTACCGAACTCAAAACCATCGTAGGTACAACACCGGCGCAGAATTTCCAAGAACTAATTGTTGCCACAACTGAAGCCGAGAGAATTGTGCAAAGCAGAAAACCATCCGTAGCAACTAGTGATGGATTCTTCAGATGAGATTCAAAGTTCAATCGGTGTACGGGACCCTATCTTTTGAGGTCTTATCCTTCGAAAACTAATAGCTGTGAGACCCTGAATTTTCAGTCCTATGAGTACAAAAGTCAGTGCAGGTGAAATGACCATTTTTCCCTTGAAGAAAACGATGTGTGATGGCCGAACTTGATAAGGAATGTCCAGTAGTTATTTCTGATTTTAATTCCCTTCAATTTGGTTCTTTATTAGTAGATAATTACCTTTAAAAATAAAATCCCTAAAATTAAGGAAGGGTAATTATAGAATTTAATTCTGATAACTATCTTACTTTAATATAGCCTTTAAAGTAGGAAAATTAATCCCCTAACCACCTTATATAAATAGGAAGCCGGAAACACTTAAATATTATAAAAAAAATGCACAAAATTCGTAAAACCTAAAACTTTACACGTCTCTACTGCTGCCGAAATCTGCTTGAACTTCAAACAGACATAACTCTCTTATCCTTTGTCAGATTCTTACAAATAATAGCTTGTTGGAAAGCTCTTTCCATCTTGTTTCAAACCATTGTGGGTTTTTTTTCTATTGGTTAGTTTTTCTTTCTCATAAGTTATGTCTTAATTCAGCGGGAATAAGTTTTATGATTGTGTGATTATTCCTTCAATTGACTTTTGTTGTTGTTCCTCTTGTTCGGATGAGTGTTTAGCATCCATTCATGTTGTAAAATCATGAACTCATCCTTTGAATTTTCTCTATACATGAAACCATTATGCCCTACCTTTGGCCTATTATTTCGTATCTTGATCAATTGAATAACCTATTGGATTCTGATCTTGTTTCTGTTGATTGTACAAGTTATAAACACCTAATCCTTCTTTGTTAACATGAAATCACAACCTTTACACCTTGTATGCATAAAATCACAATTTATCTTGTGTACTATGCTTAGTGTCGAAATATGCATAGTTAATTAGGATGGTAATTCAGGTTGAATCTTGTTAAGTTCTTGGCTATCACATCACACATCCAAAGGGGAGGCACCTGTGGCATCTGATCACTGGTTTCTGATAGGTTTGGTGAGTAGAATTGGTAAGGAAATAGGGTACTTACTTGGTTATTGAGTATGCATGCTTAGTTTGGTTTTGTCTTTGCCTTGTGATGCTATAGGTGGTTCGAATCTATTAAATAAAGGCAAAGGAATAGCTTATTGTTGAGAGACAAGAGAGGTAGGATCTATGCCTCATCAATTTCTCCAGAGATCCTTTTGTTTGATTGTTGGTTTCGGTACCTATGCTTGTGAAATTGTATGGGCATACATATGAGATGATGTATGCATGAGTTGCAGATTGATTTGAGGTTTATCTAGGCTATACCGAATCCCTTAAGATAGGTTATGAATGCCTAGGTTGCATATGTTGTGTGTATTGAACATGCTGATTGTGTTCTGACATAATTGAGAATACCCTATTGTGCTATTGTGCTTTGTGCTTGCATGTGTGTGCTTGTATGTGTTTGTATGTCAAAATTCTTTGCCAGTGGCCATTCGGGGTAAGCACTAATGCTCCTTGGGAGAGGAGAGATTCTTACTGGTATGGGTGGCAAGGAGCATGCAAGCACGCATCCAACGTGCACATGCTGGGGATTGCCACCCATACGACCCCTTTACCGGTAAGAACCTCTCCTCTCCCAAGGAGCATCAGTGTTTACCCTGAATGACCACTGGAAAATGATTCTGATACACAACATGTAAAAACATAAAGCACAATACCACAACAGGATATTCTCAATTATGTCAGAACACAATCAGCATGTTCAATACACCCAACACATGCAAACTAGGCACTCATAACCTATCTTAAGTGATTCGGTATAGCCTAGATAAACTTCAAATCAATCTACAACTCATGCATACATCACCTCCTATATATGCGCATACAATTTCACAAACATAGGTACCGAAATCAACAAGCAAACAAAAAGATCTCTAGAGAAACCGATGAGGAATAGATCCCACCTCTCTTGTCTCTGAAAATGAAGCTATTCTTTTACCTTTATTCAAGGGATCTAAATCACCTATAACATCATAAGGCAAAGACAAAACCAAACTCAGCATGCATACTCAATAACCAATTGAATACCCTATTTCCTTACCAATTCCACTCACCAAACCTATCAAAAACCAGTGATCAGATGCCTCAGGTGCCTCCCCTTTAAATGTATGATGTGATAGCCAAGAACTTAACAAGATTCAACTTGAATTACCATCCCAATTAACTATGAAAATTTCAGCACTAAGAATAAGGCACAAGACAAATTGTGATTTTATGCATACAGGGTGTAAAGGTTGCGATTTCATGTTAACAAGGAAGGATTAGGTGTTTATAACATGTACAACAAAAAAAAACAAGATCAGAATCCAATAGGTTAATCAATTGATCAATCAATAGGGCAAAGGTAGGGCATACTGATTTCATGCATAGGGAAGATTCAAAGGATTAATTCATCATTTTACACCATGAATGGATGCTAAACAATCATACGAACAAGTGGAACAATAACAGAAATCAATCGAAGGCAGAATCACACAATTTTGAAACCTAATCCCTCTGAATTACGACCTAAATTGAGACAAATAAAAATTAACCTCCATAAAAAACGCAAGATGGATGGATAGAGAATGGAAAGAGCTTTCGAACAAGCTATTATTTGTAAGAATCCAACAAACGATGAAAGAGTTATGCTATTTTGAAGTTTAAGCAGATTTCGTCATTTCGAATTACGATTTAACTTTTGACAAAGAAAAACTAACCTTTAGATGAAAACCAAAGATGGATGAGAGAGTTATGCTTGTTTGAAGTTCAAACAGATTTTGGCAGAAATAAGGAGGTGTAGGATTTTAGGTTTGACGAATTTTTTGTATTTTTTGTGTAAAAGGTTTAAGTGTGGCCGACTTTTCCTTTATATAGGGTGGTTTTAGGATTAATTTTTCTACTTTAAAGGCTAGATTAAAGTAAGATAATTATCAGAATTAAATTTTGTAATTATCCTTCCTTAATTTTAAGGATTTTTTTTCTAAAGTAATTATCAACCAATAAAGTTTCAAATCAAAGGGAATTAAAACCAAAAATAATTACTGGATATTCTTTACCAATTTCGGCCATCACACATCCTCTTTTTCAGCGGCGAAATGGTTTTTTCACCTCTACTGGCTTCTAAACTTGTAGAACTCAGAATTCGAGGTCTCACATCCTCCTCTCCTTATAAGAATTTCATCTTCAAAATTTCAACACAAGTACCTAAGCAAACTGGTAAAGAAATTTTTCATGCATAGATTCCTAAAGTCTCCCAAGACTGTCCCTTGATTTGGCCATTATGCCAAACAACTCGTACCATAGGCACGTTTCAACTGCGAAGCTGACGAACGGATCGATCTGGTATGGTAACTGGCAGTACGGGATAGGATAGGTCTTCAGCAACTTCGACTGGTGGTTCTTCTAGCACATGAGCAAGGTCTCACACATACTTTCTTAACATCAATACGTGAAACACGTTGTGAATTCTTTTCATACTCGGAGGTAAGGCATATCAGTATGCAACAGGGTTGATCCTCTCAACAATGTCATACGGACCAATGTAACGAGGTGCTAGCTTACCTCGCTGCTGAAATCAAAGGACACCTTTCCACAGGATGACTTTCAAAAACACTTTGTCACCTACCGCAAATTCCTGCTCCCTCGATTATCGACGTAGTTTTTCTTCCGATCCTGAGTGTTCTTTAGCCATTTTTGAATCAAGTTCAATTGCTCTGTTTCTTGATCAATCAATTCCGGATTGTCTAGGCATATTTAGCCTACTTCATTCCAGAAAATGGGAATTCTACAACGTCTCCCATATAGTGCTTCACAAGGTGCCATACCGATGCTTACATGAAAGCTATTATTATAAGCAAGCACAAGCACAATACCATAACAGGGTATCCTCGATCATGTTAGAACACAATTAGTTTATTCAATTCACCTATCATATACAATTCGGGTACTCAAAACCGAACTCAAGGGTTCGGTATAGCCTATAGGATTCATATCTCAATCCCAATTCTTGCACATGTCCTACAATGCCAGTGGAAGGCTTTCTGCGTTCAGTCAATTAGCATGCAATAATAACAAGGGCATGCATCGAAAACAACAAACAAAAAACAGAGATATCTGGAGAAACCGATGAGGCATAGATCCTACCTCTCTTGTCTCTGAACAAGAAGCTATTCCTTTGTCTTTATTTAATAATTCCGAACAACCTATAATATCACAAGGCAAAGACCCTATTTCCTTACCAATTCCACTCACCAAACCTATTAGAAACCAGTGGTCAGATGCCGCAGGTGCCTCCCCTTTTGATGTGTGATGCGATAGCCAAGAACTTAACAAGATTCAACCTGAATTACCACCCAATTTAACTATGTATATTTCGGCACTAAGCATAGGATACAAGATAGTTTGCGATTTCATGTTAACATGGTGTAAGGTTTGCGGTTTCATGCTAACAAAGAGGGATTAAGTGTTTATAACTTATATAATCAAAGGAAACAAGATTGGAATCCAATAAGTTCATCAATTGATCAAGATAGGCAACCATAGGGCAAGGGTAGGGCATACTGATTTCATGTATAGAAAAAATTCAAAGGATGAATTCATGATTTTATAACATGAATAGATGTCAAACAATCATACAAACTAGAGGAACAACAACATAAATCAATTGAAGACAGAATCACACAATTTTGAACCCTAATCCTGACAAAATTTGACTTATCTTAAGATAAAGAAAAACTAACCTCCTAAAAAAACCAAATATTTCTGGAAATAGGATGAAGAGAGCTTTCCAACAAGCTATTATTTGCAATAATCTGACAAAGGATGATAGAGTTATACTATTTTGAAATTCAATCAGATTTTGGCAATTCTGCCAAAATTCGATTTAATTTTTAACAAAGAAAACTTAACCTAAAAACAAAAAACCAAACATGGTTGGAAAGAAGATAAAGATAGCTTTCCAACAAGTTATTATTCTCAGGAATCCGATAAACGATGAGAGAATTATGCTTGTTTGAAGTTCTAGGAGATTTTAGCAAAAACTGGGAGGTGTAGGGTCTTGCACATACTTTCTCAACATTGAAACGTGATACACATTGTGAATTCTTTCCATATTTGGAGGTAAGGCAAGTCAGTATGCAATAGAGCCAATCCTCTTGACAACATCAAACGTCCTTGTTCTTACATATCTTGTCATCATCCTAGATACGTAAGAACAAGGACACTTGGCACAATGTGTCGATCCATTCACGAGTGGCAGCGGCTCCAGCTGAACCATTGAAATCTTTACATCCCAATTGTCAAGTTTCCTTAAAAAATTTTGTAATCACGATGGGAAGTCTCTCAGCTTCCTTAGTATGGGCCGACTGTAGAAGTTCAAGTGGAGGAATAGGTTCTTCCACGGGCATGGGTGCAGGAGAATCTGAAATTGTGCCTCCATACGCTGCTGATTTGCAGCAATTCCTTGCAATACATTTAAGATTTGTGCCATCACATGATCGATGGCTGGTGCGGCTGGTGCCTCAGGTTGGTTTTCAGGCTCAGCTTGCCCTCCCTTCTCAATTTGTGCATGCGGCTCCTCATGCACAATAGGTTGCTGTTTGGCCTGAACCTCATACCTACCCCATCGATCCCTTGTAACGTTCAACCTTGCCATACTATACAAACATACGATTGTTACTTAACATATAACAAAATACGATACTAGGAAAAGAAGTGATACCTGGTGGAGAGGCATCGACCGAACGATACGCATATGCTGGAAAACAAAATACACTTGCACACAAATACTCACAAGTTTTGGAAATCATATGTACACATGCGATGCACACTCGGCAATTACACCAACACTCCCATAAGCATTCAGCAACAATACTATCATACAAACCATTGTCGAAAATCATTGCAACAAACTCTAAAGACAATGATAAGAAGTCACATAGTGACACTCAGCATTATGGAAAAAACACACATTCGGCAATGACAAGAATTACATTAAGATTTATCAGAACACATCAATGCATACCAAGCATAAGAACATTCATAAACACACAGAAAATCAGATTATCATTCTCATTATTTAAATCTTACAAATCAATCCCTTCTTAGCATTAGTTTACTTTCGGTATTAGACCCTAAGTGAGTGAGTGTGTGCGCATGTTCTTAACTACAAACACAAAATCAACAAAAAAGTTAGCATATAACCAATTATATTCCTTAAACCATGCTCCGCTACCAAACCTGTAACGAGCCCAAATCCTAACCTATTATTAATTGCTCCGATTAGGGCCATTACTTCCGTGAAACTCAGACAAACCTAAGAACCAGGACGTGTCTGAATTCCACAAGGCTTACTTGCCAAATTCTTGATTTTTAGCGTGTACATTCATTATGTTCATTAGTTATTGGAGCATGATATTGGAAATATATTCTGGTATCATACGAAGTAAATAAAATATCAGCGGAAGTCTTTAAATAAAATCAGTGAATCCACAACTCACAAGCCCCATAAGGATCCAAACATCCAGTAAGTTAGTCCCCAAAATAAAACGGAAACAAGTAAAGGAGGAACCTTGAAAACCAGAAAAATAGTCAAATCATAATTCATGTTATATGCGCAAGCAATCAAAGAACAGGTATGCTAATATGATGCGATATCGCACACACTGGTACCACGGACAGTGGATGTACCTAAGCCTGAAAAATGGTGAATACAATAGGATGAGATTATAAGAATCTCAGTAGGGTCACAACATCAAAAGATCTACAGAGATCTTAAACACAAATCTCCTGAACAACATTAGATCATTCTTACACATCTATGGGTATCACGCAGTTCAAAAATCAATCAAAGGGATAGGGCTAAAACTAAGGCTGAGGGTGGACTGCAAACACTTTCGAAAATCAGAAGTACATATGCATGTAAAACTCATCAGATTTCTCTCGAAAATAGGAAAAAGAAAGGCCGTCCCCTTTCACCTGGGTTGTCTAAGGCTTACTGAACAAAGGGTAAAAGGTTAGCACACAGGCTAATCAGTAAGCTTATTCATCCTGCCACAGAAGGACAAGACATCCCAAGCCACACAAGGACAAGGACATCCCAAACCAAACAAGGATAAGGGCATCCTGCTACACAAGGACAAGACTTCTAGCCACACAAGGACTAGATATCCAGGCCGCGCATGCTAGGGTTTGCCACCCATACAACTCCCATACCAGTAAGAGTTTCCCCTCTCCCAAGGAGCATCAGTGCCTACCCCTAATGACCATAGGAATAGGATCCTGACACACAAACATATACAAGCACACACAAGCAAGCACAAGTACAATACCATAACAGGGTATCCTCAATCATATCATAACACAATTAGCTTATTCAATTCACATATCATATGCAATTCGGGCACACAAAGCCTAACTCAAGGGTTCGGTATACCCTATAGGATTCATATCTCAATCTACAATTCTAACACATATCCTACAATCAATTTGCATGCAATAACAAGACATGCATAAAAAAAAACAAACAAATAACAGGAAACTCTAAAGAAACCGATGAGGCATAGATCCTCTCTCTCTTGTCTCTGAACAAGAAGTTATTCCTTTGCCTTTATTTAATAATTCCGAACAACCTATAGTATCACAAGGAAAAGAAAAAACCAAAATAAGCATACATACTCAATAACCAATTGAATACCCTATTTCCTTACGAATTCCACTCACCAAACCTATCAGAAACCAATGGTCAGATGCCGTAGATGCCTCCCCTTTTGATGTGTGATGTGATAGCCAAGAACTTGACAATATTCAACCTGAATTACCACCCAATTGAACTATGTATATTTTGTCACTAAGCATAGCACACAAGATAGTTTGCGATTTCATGTTAGCATGGTGTAAGGGTTGCAATTTCATGCTAACAAAGAGGGATTAAGTGTTTATAAATTATACAATCAAAAAAAACAAGATCGAAATCCAATAGGTTCATCAATTGATCAAGACAGGCAACCATAGGGCAAGGGTGGGGCATACTTATTTGATGTATAGAAAATATTCAAAGTATGAATTCATGATTTTATAACATGAATATATGCCAAACAATCATACAAACAAGAGGAACAACAATAGAAATCAATTGAAGACAGAATCACATAATCTTGAAGCCTAATCCCGTCGAAATTCGACTTATCTTACAATAAATAAAAAATAACCTCCTTAAGAAAAACCAAAAATTTCTGGAAATAGGATGAAAATAGCTTTCCAATAAGCTATTATTTGCAAGAATCCAACAAAGGATGAGAGAGTTATGATACTTTGAAGTTCAAGAAGATTTTGACAATTCTGTCGAAATTCGATTTAACGTTTAATAAAGAAAACCTAACCTCAAAATAAAAAACCAAACATGGTTGGAAAAAAAATGAAGAGGGCTTTCTAACAAGCTATTATTCTCAGAAATCTGATAAACGATGAGAGAGTTATGCTTGTTTGAAATTTCAGCGGATTTCAGTAGAAATTGAGAGGTGTAGGATTTTTAGGTCTTACAAATTTTGTGTGTTTTTTGTATAAAATTTTTGTGTGGCTGACTTCATATTTATATAAGGTTGTTATGGGATTAAAATCCTTACTTTAAAGGTTTAATTAAAGTAAAATAATTATTAGAATTAAATTCTATAATTATCCCCCCCTTAAACATAGGGTTTTTATTTCCTAAGATAATTATCAACCACAAAAGAATCAAATTAAAGGGAATTAATACCAGAAATAATTAATCGACATTCCTTACCAATTTTGGCCATCACACATCCTTTTCTTTAGGGGTAAAATGGTCTTTTTCACCTGCATTGACTTCTGGACTTCTAGGACTCAAAATTCAGAGTCTCACAGTTTACCCCGAATGGCCATCGGAATAAGATCCTTACACACAAACATGTACAAGCACACACAAGCAAGTACCAAGCATGTCAGAACACAATTATACGCAATTCAGGCACTCTAAACCTAACTCAAGGGTTTGGTATGGCCTATAGGATTCATACGTCAATCCGTGATTCATGCACATATCCTACAATCAATTCGCATGCAATAATAACAAAGGCAGGTATCGAAAATAACAAACAAACAACAGGGATCTCTCGAGAAACCGATGAAGCATAGATCCTACCTCTCTTGTATCAAAACAAAAAGTTATTCCTTTTCCCTTATTTAATAATTCTGAACCACCTATAGAATCACAAGGCAAAGACAAAACCAAACTAAGCATGCGTACTCAATATCCAAGTAAGTACCCTATTTCCTTACCAATTTTACTCACCAAACCTATCAGAAACCAGTGGTCAGATGCCGCAGGTGCCTCCCCTTTGGATGTGTGATGTGATAGCCAAGAACTTAACAAGATTCAACCTGAATTACCACCCCAATTTAACTACGTATATTTCGGCATTAAGCATAGGACACAAGATAATTTTTGATTTCATGTTAGCAAGGTGTAAGGGTTGTGATTTCATGTTAACAAAGAAGGATTAAATGTTTATAACTTATATAATCAAAAGAAACAGGATCGGAATCCAATAAGTTAATCAATTGATCAAGATAGACAACAATAGTGCAAGGGTAGAGCATACTGATTTCATGTATAGAAAAGATTCAAAGGATGAATTCATGATTTTATAACATGAATGGATGCCAAACAATCATACGAACAAGAGAAACAACAACATAAATCAATTGAAGACAGAACCACAGAACCTTGAAACCTAATCCTACCAAAATATGATTTAACTTTCAACAAAGACAAACTAACCTTCAGAAAAAAATCCCATAACGTTTGGAAAGATTATGAAGAGAGATTTCCAACAAGCTATTATTTATAAGAATCCGACAAAGGACGAGAGAGTTATGTTATTTTGAAGTTCAAGCAGATTTTGACAATTCCGTCAAAATACAATTTAACTTTCGACAAAGAAAAACTAAACTCCAGACCAAGATGGTTGGAAAGAGGATGAAAATATATTTTCAACAAGCTATTATTTGTAAGAATCCGACAAAGGATGAGAGAGTTATACTGATTTGAAGTTCCAACGGATTTCGACAGAAATTGGGAGGTGTAAGGTTTTTAGGTTTTACAAATTTTGTGTGTTTTCTGTATAAAATTTTTGTGTGGCTGGCTTCCTATTTATATAAGGTGGTTATGGGATTAAAATCCCTATTTTAAAGGCTTGATTAAAGTAAGATAATTATCAGAATTAAATTCTGTAATTATCTCCCTTTAATTTTAGGGATTTTAATTTCTAAGATAATTATCAACCTATAAAGAACTAGATTAAAGGGAATTAAAACCAAAATTAATTACTGGACATTTCTTACCAATTTCGGTCATCACACATCCTTTTCTTCAGAAGAAAAATAGTCTTTTCACCTGCACTAGCTTCTGGACTTGTAGGACTCAAAATTCGGGGTCTCACAAGGAATATCAACATCTTGTGGGACACATACCTGATTCCTAAAGACAAGAACTCCATCATCTTGTACTCTGAAATTGCGCGCTATGGCATCAACACCATCCAATAATTTCTTCCGAATTTTAACCAATTTCAGATCCTCTAGTTGCTGATTCGGAATCTCTTCAATTAAGGTAGGAGTGACTTCGATTTGCGCCAACAATGAACCAGAAAAATCAGTGCCAAGATGCACATGGTTAGCTTTCAAAGCCGGAAACATTGGCATATATTGGGTGCGCATGTAAGCCAAAATCCGATCGAGAAGGAGGATGAAACTTTCGGCTCAAGGCATCAGCAACAACATTCACCTTTCAAAGATGATATTTGATGATCAAATCGTAGTCTTTAAGTAGCTCCACCCATCTTCATTGTCTCATGTTCAAGTCCTTTTACGTGAGGAGGTATTTCAAGCTTTTGTGGTTGGTGAAGATTCAGCATGTCCCGCCTTATAAGTAATATCGCCATATTTTCAACACAAACACTACTACTACTAACTCCAAATCATGAGTAGGATAATTGCTTTCGTGCGGTCGCAACAGTCGGGAAGCATAGGCAACGACTTTCCCATCTTGCATCAATACGCATCCAAGTCCGGATTCGATGCGTCGCTGTAAACCACATACTCCTTTCCGCCAATAGGTAAGGTAAGGATAGATGCGGAAACCAATCGGCTTCCCCATTCTTCAAAATTTCATTAGCATTTCTTGTTCCACACGAACGGCTCACCCTTGCATGTTAGTTTCGTCAATGGTCCGACAAGTGATGAAAAATTTTCCACAAAACAACGGTAGTATCCGGCTAAGCCAAGGAAACTACAAACTTCGAACACTGTTCAAAGGGGTTCCCAAGATACTACGGCTTCAATTTTCTTTGGGTCAACAAGGACACCTTGGGCATAAACAACACAGCCAAGGAAACGAACTTCACGTAACCAGAATTCGCATTTGGAATACTTTTGTTTGCTTGTTGATTTCGGTACCTATGCTTGTGAATTCTGGTTAAACGAAGTTGGTTTCCTTGGAAATGTTTTTCCTCCCAAGGTGTCCTTGTTGATCCGAAGAAAATTGAAGTTGTAGTTGCTTGGGAACCCCTGCGAACTGTATTTGAAGTTCATAGTTTCTATGGCTTAGTCGGAGACTACCGTCGCTTCATGGAGAATTTTTCATCGCTTGCCGGACCATTGACAAAACTAACCCGCAAGGGCTACTAGCCATTCATGTGGAATGAGAAATGCCAGCGAAGTTTTGAAGAGTTGAAAAAATGATTGGTTTCCGCAACTATTCTTACCTTACTAGTCGGCGAAAAAGAGTATGTGGTCTACAGTGATGCATCGAAATCCGAACTTGGATGTGTGTTGATGTAAGATGGGAAATTCGTTGCCTATGCTTCCCGAAAGTTGCATCTCTATGAGAGCAAGTATCCTACCCACGATTTGGAGCTTGCAGCTGTGGTATTTGTATTGAAAATTTGGCAACATTACCTCTATGACGAGACGTGAAAAATCTTCACCTGACCACAAAAGCCTAAAGTACCTCCTCACGCCAAAAGGAATTGAACATGAGACAACGATGATGGGTGGAGTTGATTAAAGACTACGATCTGATCATCGAACATCATCCTCGAAAAGTGAATATTGTCGCTGATGCCTTGAGCGGAAAATTTTATCCTTTTTCTCCATCAGTTTTGGCTTACATGCATACCTAACACATGCTAATGTTGCTGGATTTGAAAGTTACTTGTGTGCATCTTGGAACTGATTTTTCTGGTTTGTTGTTGGCTCAAACCGAAGTCACGCCTATCTTGATTGAAGAAATTTAGAATCAGCAATCAGAAGATCCAAGATTGGCTGAAATTCGAAAGTAACTATCTGATGGTGTTGATGCCATAGCGCGCGATTTCAGAGTGCGAGATGATAGAGTTCTTGTCTTCAGAAACCGGGTATGTGTACCACAAGAAGTTGATATTTGCAATATAATTTTATCTAAGGTGTACAGTTCGAAGTTTGCTATCTATCCTAGTAGCACTAAGATGTACCGAGATCTAAAGTAGCAATATTGGTGGCCGAACATGAAGACATGCTACGTGCAAGTGTACTAGACTAGCATACCGATTGGGAGTGAAGCCTACCATTGGCAGAATTTGCTTACAATAATAGCTTTCATGTAAGTATCGGTATGGCACCTTATGAAGAACTGTATGATAGACATTGCAGAACTCCCATTTGCTGGAATGAAGTAGATGAAAGACGACTAGACAATCTGGAATTGATTAGTCAAGCAACGGAGCAGTTGAAATTGATTCGACAACGACTAAAGACAGCACAGGATCGGCAGAAAAACTACCCCGATAAACGACGAAGGGAGCTGGAATTTACGGTAGGTGACAAAGTGTTTTTGAAGATCGCCCCGCGGAAAGGTGTCCTTCATTTTCAGCAGCGAGGTAAGTTAGCACCTCGTTACATTGGTCCACATGACATTGTCGAAAGGATCAACCTTGTTGCATACTGACTTTCCTTACCTCTGAGTATGGAGAGAATCCACAACATGTTTCACGTATCGATGTTAAGAAAATTAGTGCGAGACCTTGCTTATATGCTAAAAAAACCACCAGTCGAAATTTCTGAGGACCTATCCTATCCCGTATAGCTAGTTGCCACACTAGATCATTCAGTTCATCAGCTTCGCAATCGAAATGTGCCTATGGTACAAATTGTTTAGCGTAATGGCCAAATCGAGGAACAGTCTTGGGAGACTGAGGAATCTATGCATGCAAAATTTCCTTACCTGTTTGCTTAGGTACTTATGCTGAAATTTTGAGGACGAAATTCTTATAAAGAGAGGAGGCTGCGAGACCTCAAATCTTGAGTCCTAGAAGTCCAGAAGCTAGTGCAGGTAAAAAGACTATTTTTTCCCTAAAGAAGAGGATGTGGGATGGCCGAAATTGGTTGAATCTTGTTAAGTTCTTGGCCTATCACATCACACACCCAAAGTGTGAGACCCTGAATTTTGAGTACTATAAGTCTAGAAGCCAGTGCAGGTGAAAAAGACCATTTTGCCCCTGAAAAAAAAATATGTGATGGCTGAAATTGGTAAGGGATGTTTAGTAATTATTTCTGGTATTAATTCATTTTAAATTGATTCTTTATTGGTTGATAATTACCTTAGGAAATAAAAACCCTAAGTTTAATGGGGGATAATTACAGAATTTAATTCTGATAATTATCTTATTTTAATTAAGCCTTTAAGGTAGGGATTTTAATCCCATAACCACCTTATATAAATAGGAAGTCAGCCACACAAAAATCTTATATAGAAAACACACAAAATTCGTAAGACTTAAAAACCCTACACCTCCCAATTTTTGCTGAAATCCGCTGGAACTTCAAACAAGCATAACTCTCTCATCGTTTATCAGATTCCTGCGAATAATAGCTTGTTGGAAAGTTACCTTCATCTTATTTCCAAAAATATTTTTTTTTTCATCAGAAGTTCAGTTTTTTCTTTGTTAAAAGTTAAATCGAATTTCGGCGGAATTACCAAAACCTACTTGTACTTTAAAATAGCATAACTCTCTCCTTCCTTTGTCGGATTCCTACGAATAATAGCTTTTAGGAAAGCTCTTTTCATCCTTTGTCCAGAAAACTTTGGATTTTTTTCAGGAGGTTAATTTTTCTGTATCGTAAGATAAATCGAATTTCGACAGGACTAGGGTTCAATACTGTGTGATTCTATCTTCAATTGATATCTGTTGTTTGTCCTCTTGTTTGTATGATTGTTTGGACATCTATTCATGTTATAAAATCATGAATTCATCCTTGGAATCTTTTCTATACATGAAATCAGTATGCCCTACACTTGCCCTTTTATTGAATTACGTGATACCCATAGATGTGTAAGAATGATTTAATGTTGTTCGGGAGATTTGTGTTTAAGATTTCTATAGATCTTATGATGTTGTGACCCTACTGAGATTCTTGTAATCTCATCCTGTTGTATTCACCATTTTTCAGGCTTAGGTACATCCACTGTCCGTGGTACCAGCGTGTGAGACCAAGGCTGCACGATGGGGCAATATCGCATCACATTAGCACACCTGTTCCTTGATTTCTTGCACATATAACATGAATTATGATTGGACTATTTTTCTGGTTTTCAAGGTTCCTCCTTTACTTGTTTCCATTTTATTTTGGTGATTAACTTACTGGATGTTTGGATCCTTATGGGACTTGTGAGTTGTGGATTCACTGATTTTATTTAAAGACTTTCCACTCTGTATGATACCAGAATACATGTCCAATATCATGCTCTAGTAACTAATGAACATAACGAATGTTCATGATAAAAATCGAGAATTTGATAAGTAAGCCTTGTGGAATTCAGATACGTCCTGGTTCTTGGGCTTGTTTGAGTTTTATGATGGTAATGGCTCTAACTGGAGCAATTAATAATAGGTTAGGATTTGGGGTCGTTACACAAAGATGAGGCACCTGCAACATCTGATCACTGGTTTCTGATAGGGTTGGTGAGTGGAATTTGAAAGGAAATAGGGTATTCAATTGGTTACTGAGTATGCATGCTTAGTTTTGTTTTGTCATTTCCTTATGATGTTATAGGTTGTTTGGATCCCTTGAATAAAAGCAAAGAAATAGCTTCTTGTTTAGAGACAAGAGAGGTAGGATCTACACCTCATCAGTTTCTCTAGAGATCCTTTTGTTTGCTTGTTGATTTCGGTACTTATACTTGTGTTAATGTATGCGCATATATGTGAGATAGTGCATGCATGAGTTACATATTGATTTGAGGATTACTTAGGCTATACCGAACCCTTGAGATAGATTATGTGTGCCTAAATTACATGTGTTGTGTGTATTGAACATACTGATTGTGTTCTGACATGATTGAGAATACCTTGTTGCGGTATTGTGCTTTGTGCTCGCATGTGTGTGCTTGTTTGTATGTCAGGATCCTTTTACGGTGGCCATTCGGGGTAAGCGCTGATGCTCTTTGGGAGAGGAGAGGTTCTTACTTGTATGAGAGTTGTATAGGTGGCAATCTGCAGCAAGAGCTCGGTGGATGCCTAATCCTTGAGTGGCTAGAAGTCTTTTCCTTGTGTGGCAAGATGCTCTTATCCTTGTGTGGTGTGGATGCTCTTGTCCTCGTGTGGCTTGGATGCCCTTATCCTTGTCTGGCAAGATGAATAGGCTTGCTTATTAGCTTGTGTGTTGACCCTTTTACCCTTTGTGTAGCGAAGTCTTGGACAACACATGTAAGACCCAGCCTGTAGGGGGGGTCTGTTACCCAATCCCTTATCAGAAAGTAGTGGGAAATTTCTTAGGCCCTGTGGTTAGAAACCCAACTAAGCGTTGCAGTTGTGATCCATCACATGCACATACACGTCTTGGCCCGTTGGGCTGGGTTGTGACAACACAGAGGAAAGGAATGGCCTTTGCTGTTGATAAGATTGATCGATGATTTTTCTGCCTGTGTACTTCTGATTTTCAGAAGTGTTTAAAGTCCATCCTCAGCCTTAGATTTGGCCCTAACCTTGGATTGATTCTTGAATTGCATGATACCCTTAGATGTGTAGGAATGATCTGACTTTGTTTAGGAGATGTTTGTTTATGATTTCTATAGATCTTATGATCATGTGACCCTATTGAGATTCTTGTATTCTCATCCTATTGTTTTCACCAATTTTTCAATCTTAAGTACATTTGTTATTCGTGGTACCAGTGTGTGAGATCAAGGCTGCACGGCAGAGCAGTATCACATCATATTAACATTCTTGTTTCCTTGATTGCTTGCGCATATTACAAGAACTATGAGTGGACTATTTTCTGGTTTCTCAAGTTTCCTCCTTTGCTTGTTATTTCCGAATTTTGTTAGAGAGTTACTTGTTGGATTTTTTTTGGATCCCTATGCGACTTTGTGTGTTATGGTTCTAATGATTCAATTTTAAGACTTCCACTGATCTTTTATTCACTCTGTATAATACCAGAATGCTTGTCCAATATCATGCTCCAATTATTATAAGTACAAAGAATAAATAAATTAAAAGTCAGAAATTTAGATAGGTAAACCATGTGAGATTCAAATAGTTCCTGGTATTTGGGCTTATCTGGTTTTACGGTGGTAAAAGTCCTAATAGGAGCAAATAATACTAGAATAGGATTTGGGGTCCTTACAATCCGAACCACCTATATAACCATAAGGCAAAGACAAAACCATACTAAGCATACAAAATTCAGAAACCATATAAACAACCTAGTTCTTTACCAATTCCACTCACTAAACCTACTAGAAACTAGTGATCAGATGTCGCAGGAACCTTCGCCTAGGATATGTGATATGATAGCCAGGAACACAACAAGAATCAACCTGATTTACCATCCCAATTAACCATGAAAATTTTGACACTAAGATAGGGAAATAGAGCAAATTATGATTTCATGCATAAACAATTTAGGGGATGAGATTTCATGAAAATATGGAAAGATTAGAAGCCAAATACACATACAATTGAAAAGAACAAGATCAGAAACCTATAGACAAAGCAAATGGCAAAAATCAGCAACAATAGGGCACGGGTATAAGGCATATTGATTCCATTTATAGGGATGATTCAAAGGATGAATTCATGATATTATAACAAGAATAGATGCCAACAAATCATATGAACAAAAAGAACAAAAACAGAAACCAATTGAAGGATTAATCAAAGTATTTCAGCTCCAAAACCCTAAGAAATTATGACAAGAAAATTTATAAGGAGAATCTAACCTTCTGATGATGAAACCAAGATGCCAAGATAGCAAGATAGAGAATGGAAAGAGGTTTCCAACAAGCTATTATTCACAAAAATATGATGAAGGGTGAAAGATTTCGACTAGGGTGAATGTTTGAAGAATTTCGGTAGCAAGGGTAGGGAGTAGCATTTGATTGTGTGGAGATTTATATGGTTTTGGTGTGGGACTTATGTGTTGCCGACTACTCCTTTTATAGGGTGTAATGGGATTTAATTTTCCTATTTTTTAAGGTTAGATATAAGGAGATAATCATTAGAAATATATTTTAGAATTATCCCTTTAATTTTAGGAGATTATCATTTAAGACAGAAATAAACCAAAAATGAAATAAAACAATGGACAAATGAATTCGGAAATGAGCATTGAAACTTCAGCACCATTTTTGGCTCCACAGTATTTTTTTTTTCAAGGGAAAAATAGTCTTCTCACCTACACTAAGCTTCTGGACTTTTAGGACACAAAATCGAGGTCTCACATATTTATCATGCTCCAACCTTTAAAAAAAGCATAAAATAGAATTTAATAAAATGGGAAAGAGTGTGGTTAAGCCTTGTGAGATTCAGATAGGTCTTAGGTTGGGCTTATCTGAGTTTCAAGGCGGTTTGGGTCCTTACAGAATAGGATGTAAACTTCAAATTTTCGGTTGCCACATGTAATCCTTTGGTGCGTTCTCATATTTTATGTCAAATGACAATTTTGTAATTTTATTTTTCACAGGATCTTAACCAATTAACACAGCATGGAAAACAAAGTTTCGGAGAGCTACTTTATTTTAATGAAATGTTTGTGTGATATTATCATATTAAGTATTTTTGAGCATGTATTTAAGGAATATATGGTATGGTATATTTTTTCATAATTTTTAAGGTATAATTTATTATATTTTGGATGATATTTTATTTTAATTAAATATCAGATGGTTAGAAGATTATAATTCTTAGTTTATTGGAAAGATATGACTTTTCTGGATTTATGATGAAATTTTCATAATTTTTGGACCTATATATTATTTATTAAGATTTTTCTAATGCTAAATATATTTTCTGAAATTATTTTTATTATTTTTAAAAAATTAAAATTGAATAAAATATTATTTTATCATTTACATTAAACGATGTCGCTGTTGGTAGAAGGTAAAAAAAAATCTCATTTTTTTTCTTCTTTTTTTTTCTCTCTTTTGCTCCCCCTCCCCTGTTTCCTTCTTCTCCTCCTCAAGTATGAGAACTTCAGCACCATCGTCCGCTGTTTGATGTTGACACTTCCCATCTCAATTGATGTGCTGCCACCCCAGAAGCGTACGTCCATTGGTCTTGTCCAGATCAGAACTCTGACTCGCCGGTTATGTTGCTTTGAAGTGGTGAGTTTTCCTTACCGGAAAACTCAATTTTCCAGCCAACAAGGTTTCAATCTCACAACGAAACCTATAGATTTGCGTTTCTCTCATCTTAAACATTTTATTGATGTATAGTTTGTTGAATTTGGTAGAGGTTTCAAGGAAATGGAGTTTCTCAGGCACGTCGCCACCTCCCGCCGCCAGTCTCTTCTGAACTCGTTGCCACCGGACCGTTCACCTTCCAACCACTTGCCACTTGCATCGTGAAATTCCTGTTTCAACCTCATTACCTAATTTCAATTTTCTGAACACGATGGTGCAATATGTTTTCCAATTTGAGTTTTTGTTTGCAAGTTATAAGCTTTTAAAATTTTTACATAAAAATATGTTTTAGCTTAAAATGATAAATAATTGTTTTAATAATAATACTATATCGATACAAATATAATTTGAGACTTAATTGACCTATTTTCTAGTTTTGGAATTTTTTTAGAAAAATATTATTTTGTCTCAATTTGCGTGCCATTGTACATTTAAGTACTTGTACTATTTAATATTTGGTTTGATTGGTATATATGGTGATTGCATGCTTGTAATGGTATATGTAGGTGTTTGACCAGTATTGAGGATTGTGTTGTTGTGTTGTGGATTGATGGACTGTATACAGTGCTTGATTTCCTTTGGTTGGTTCCTAGATACAGGTGAGTGAGGGCCTCACACTTTATTTGATTTTATTTTAAAATACATGATATAGATTTACAGTATTTTTAACAAAATTAAATAATGAATCGTGTTGACACTAGGACTTAAATATTTTGTGTTTTGAAATATGGTTGGTTTTACGATTGTGAGTTTTAGCACGTATACTCATTTTATTATGGTTTTGTATTGAGAGGCATACTGTGAGATGGTGCATATGGTTGTATAGACTGTAGAGACATGTGGTTGCATAGTGATATTGGATTGAGTTTGAGTTGCTTTGATTGTTTTTAAATCCCACTCTGGTTACTTGAGTATTCTAGTACATTGATGACCTTTGACTAAGATTAGTGGCCAATGGGTCATATATTTGAGATGGTCATAAGGAGTTTGACCTTAGAAACCTTTGGCAACACTAGTGCGACATATGATTTCAAAGAAGATAAAACAAACACTGGTGGGCCTAGATCACTCACTGATCAGGAGTATGACGGGTGATTTCTAACCTACTTTCCAGCTCTATTTTAATAATGATATATATGCGTGTGTATATGATTCATCATTACTGTTATTTTCTGGATGACTTGGATTTGACTTTGGGTATTTTTGCTAGTTTTACAAAGATTTATATTTTTAGTTGTGGATTTTGTTTATGTTTATAATTAATTATTTCATGGTCCCCATAAACTTTCACCTGGATATTTATCTAATATTTTAATACTGTCCAGTTATGCTTAGAGTTTTTTTTAGGTTAATTGTTGATAGTTGTGCTTGTTTATCTAGATTGTCAGTTACCGTCAAGTATGATCAGACTAACCAATTTATATTATACACCCGTATACCAGACATACTTTCATATTTTATATTTGGATTTTACTTTGTATAAATTAATTAAATTCTGGTGCTTGGATTTATTGGATTTCATATTTGAGGTGAAACTGTTTAGTTTATCATACTTGAGGATGGTATAGGTTTTAACATGGATTTAACATTATGGGATATTTAGAGTTGATATGGATTTTAAAAGAAAATTTGTTTATGATTCGAATTTATCTTGTATTTTTATTTTAATCTGCTATGTATTTCTATTATTTTGTTTTATTAGTTTTACAGAATTCTAAGGATAACATAGTAATTGTTACTCTTAGGATTCTGTGGTGGAGGTTTTCATCCATAAAGTACTATGTTGGACGTGACAATTGCTGGAGAAAAGCTAACAATTACTCCCTAATTCATTTTATAAATTGAATTTTTTTCTTGTTTTTATTGTAAAACTAGAGAACAGGTATAACTTAAGAAGTTAGAATTGGATCCTATCGACTTATCGATCAAGAAAACCATACAAAAATTGCAAAACCTCATGTTATCAGAGCAAACGATAAATCCTGCTAATGTTAATGGCCAATAGGGAGGTGACTCTATAAACTCAGCAGCACAACAACAGCTGTAGAGGTGTAGAACTGTTATGGATTGTGGTACTTCTACTACATATACACTCGGTGACAATGTCTAGTGATTTGTAGTTCAGGCTAACAATGTTGAGATCTAGTCTTCAATGATGGAGAATCATCAATTCTTTGGCATGGAAAAGGAAGACCCTGTGAAGGATGTAAAGATATTTGTTAAACTGATTGATACATTCAAATTCAATAGGGTTCCCATGGAGGCATTCAAGCTACATTTGTTTTCGTTCTCCTTACTAGGCCAAGTAGCAAATTGGTTGGATGGGTGCGAATCAAATGCTATTACCACTTAGGAGGAGTTAATAACTGCATTTTTGGTCAAGTTCATCCCAATGGCAAAGGATTCACAGTTGAGATAGGAGATCACCAACTTTAAGCTATAGTGTAATGAATCTCATTATGAAGCTTACAAGAGATTCAAAAAGCTATTGAAGAAGTGCATGTACCACAACATCTCTCAGATTACCTTCAGTTAGAAAATTTCATTAGGGGATTGTTATAGAAGAACAAGAAAATGCTGAATGTATCTAAAAACGACAATATCTTGATGTAGTAGTTTATCATGTCCTCAAATTCTAGGATCAAGAAACTGGAAAAATAGGTGAGCCAGTTTTCTCAGCAAATGCAGAACAAGCCATAGGAGACTTTCTCCTCTGATATAAAACCGTCTTCAGAATTGAAGTCACTGTCTTTGAGATTGAGGATAGTTTTTCCAAAGCCAATAGTAGTGAGGAAATTAATTGCAGTTCAGGATGATGTTTAACCTGAGTTTGAGGAGACCTTAGAGATACAGTTTGAAGCACTATTAGAGAGATCAATAGATAATCCAATTATGTAGAAGAAGAAAGAACAACTTCCTCCACCACCATTCTTTATACGACTAAAGAAGGATGTGAGAACCCAAAATTTTTTAGCTAGTTAGGCCAGGAAGTCTACTTAAGGACTGTCATTATTAGTGAAATTGAGATTGATCATGAATTTAAGAAGCAAAATTGGAATATTTGAAGGAAATATTAATAATTAGAATTTATTGAAATTATATATTTATGATTGGAAAATCATAAAGGCAGTTTTAATGTGGACTTTGGAATCTTAAGACCACATATTAGTCTATATTGGATTTATTTAAGGTTATATGAATTTTTGAAGAATTTTCTCAAACTTATTGGATCCTCCTATTCATAAAGAGTCTATAGAAATTTTTGGTGTATTTTTCAGAGATGTATACGAATTATTATAAATTTTATACTAATATCAGTATAAAAAAATATTTAAATTAAATTATATTATATATTAATAATAAACTAACCAAAACAATGGGAGGAGCTGTTGTTTTGACTAGAATTGGTCAAAACGACACCCACTCGTGTTGTTTTGATAATACTCAGGCAAGGGAGGAGCGTTGTTTCAGAAGAAATGATGTCGTATTGATTCAAAGGACACATAACGTCGTTTTGCTTAGTAAACCTACTACTGCTTTCCTCCTTCCCGGTCACTGCATGTGGCAATTGACCCAATGTGATAAATTCGTGTTTCCTTCATATCTGTTTTTAGTATGTGCCAAACCCTGAGAATGGTCCCAACTGGATCGTCTTTCTTCTTTGAGTGCTCTCGACTCATCTCTTCTTGATCTTGGTCTTGAATCACTGGATTTAGGTGAGTTTTAATCCAGAAAATACCGGATATTGCTTTACTTTATGTCAATAATTTAGTGGATGAAATTCAATGATGTTTGTTGGGGTAGGTTTGGATTCATCTTACCTAGGTGTGGGTTTACATTAAATTTATTTTGGTCGAGAATAGCTCAATCTAGGTTTTCTGCGACAAACCTGCAACTTGTGCTCTTTTAGGAAGAAGACGAACTCGGACAATGGTTGCCTTGAGCAATGGGTCGTTTGATTATAGGTTTGGATGACGTGTCCTCTACATGCGTAGGTGACGTGTTGTCCGTGGGTATAGCGAGGTTAGGACTTGAGCCTCAGGTTCGGGCGACGTGGCACGCATGGACTGGGACACATGTCATGATCATACAGCTTTGGGTGTAGGTCTGGTGGCACCAAATGCCGCCATGAGGCGGATTCTGATCGGTCAAAATAAAATAAATTATGAAAAATTATTTAAAAAAACAAAAAATATAAAAAATCAGGAAAAATAGATGGAAATTGAGAAATATTATGAAAACATAATAGAAAATACTAAATTAAATTTAGAGTCTTGTGGTATCAAATTTATATAGATTTGACTTGATTTGATGAATCAATTAAATTAAACAATTTAAGTATTTAGATGTATGATTTTAGTTACTATTATGATATGTGAATGGTCTATTGAGAATTAGATTATGGTTGTACATAGGTAGATACCTATAGTGGCAAGACCTCAAGGGATCAGTTCGGAGTCCTATCGACGGCTATTTGGGCTTCAAAACCCATGAGTGGATGGAGCTTTCATTCTATTACATTAATTACTTTCTATTAGTAAACGACTATTTGATTTTAACATGTTTATTCTTTACACTTATAACGGTTTCAACATAATATTGGATAAGTATTCTGGTATCATACAGAGTGAATAAAAAAATCAGTAGAAGTCATTAAATTTGATCAATGAATCCACAACACACAAGTTCCATAGGGATCTAAATATCCAAGAAGTAAACCTCCAACATAATTCGGAAACAACAAGAAAAAAAGGAACTTCAAAAACCAGAAAATAGTCCAATAATAGTTCATGTTATATGCGCAAGCAATCAAGGAACAAGTATGTAAATGTGACACGATATCGCCCCGCCGTGTAGCCTTGATCTCACACACTGGTACCACAAACAGCGAATGTATCTAAGCCTGAAAAATGGTGAAAAAAACGGGATGAGATTACAAGAATCTCAGTAGGGTCACAACATCTTAAGATCTACAGAAATCTTAAACAAACAACTCCCAAACAACATCAGATCATCTCTATACATCTAAGGGATATCACACAATTCATTAAAACAATTCAAAGGTGTAGGTCCAAAACTAAGGCTAAGGGTGGACTATAAACACTTTTGAAAATCAAAAGTACACAAGAAGGAAAAACTCATCAATCATCTTGACAATAGGAAAAGGCCACCCCTTTTCACCAATATTGTCCAAGGCTTCGCTACACAAAGGATAAAGGTTAGTACACAAGCTAATTCGCAAGCTTATTTATGTTGCCACACAAGGACAAGACATCCAAGCCACACAAGGGCAAGGACATCCAAACCACAAAAGGATAAGGGCATCCAAACCACACAAGGATAAGGGCATCTTGCCATACAAGGACAAGGCATTTAGCCACACAAGGACTAGGCATCCAGCAAACTCTTGCTAGGGATTGCCACCCATACAACTCTCATACCAGTAAGAACCTCTCCTCTCCCAAGGAGCATCAGCGCTTATCCCAATGGCCACCGAAAAAGGATCCTAAAATAGAAATATGTACAAGCACACACAAGCAAGTACAAGGCATAATATCACAACACGACATTCTCAATCATGTCAGAACACAATAAGCATAATCAATGCACACAACATATGCAAATTAGGCACACATAACCTATCTCAAAGGTTCGACAATGCCTAAAGGATCACATCTCAATCCGCAATTCAAGCATAAACTATCCAACATATTCGCATACAATCATCAATAAGTATATACACCAAAATCAACAAGCAGACAACAAGGATCTCTGAAGAAACCGATGAGGCATAGATCCTACAACCAACAATCAATCTGCAAGTATGTATAGACCATTATACAAATCGAAAAAAAAAACAAACAAAAAGGATCTCTGGAGAAACTGATGAGGTATAGATCCTACCTCTCTTGTCTCTGAACAATAAGCTATTCCTTTGCCTTTATTTATGGGATTCGAACCACCTATAACATCATAAGGCAAAGACAAAACCAAACTAAGCATGCATACTCAATAATTAACTAAATATCTTATTTCCTTACTAATTCCACTCACCAAACCTATCAGAAACTAGTTATCAGATGCCACAGATGTCTCGCCCTTGGATATATGATATGATAGTCAAGAATTTAACAAAAATCAACCTGAATTACCATCCCAATCATCATGTAAGTTTTCGGCACTAAAGATGACACAGTAGAGCAAATTGCGATTTCATGTATACAAGACTTAAAGGTTGCAATTTCATGTTAACAAAAGGATTAGGTGTTAACAACACATACAATCAAAGGGAACAAGATTAGACACCAAAAGGTTAATCAATTGATCAAAATCAGCAACAATTAGGACAAGACGATTTCATGTGTAGGGAAAATTCAAAGGATAAATTCATGGTCTTATAATATGAATGGATTCCAAACAATCATACGAACAAAAAGAACAACAACAGAAATCAATTGAAGGAAGAATCACACAATTTTGGCACCAAAACTGACAAATTACGACTTGAATTTTGACATAGAAAAACTAACCTACTGATGAAAAACCCAATATAGCTAGATAGAGGATGGAAAGATCTTTCTAACAAGCTATTATTTTCATAATTTTGACAAAGGATGAGACACTTATGCTAGTTTGAAGATCAAGGGAAATTTCGGCAACAATAGGATGTAGGGTTTTGATGTTTGACTAAAATTGTGTGTTTTTAGTGTGTGTGAGAAAGTGTGGTCGGCTACTTTTTATATAGGATGTTTAAGGGATTAATTATTCTATTTTAAAATCTAGATAAGGTAAGATAATTATTAGAATTAAATTCTAGAATTATTCTTCCTTAATTTTAGGAATTTAATTTCCTAAGGTAAGATTGAACCAATAAGGAAACAAATTAAAGGGTAATGAACCAGAAATGATTACTAGACATTCCATACCATTTTCGGCCATCACACATCCATTTCTTCATGGGAAAAATGGTCATTTCACCTGCACTAGCTTCTAGATTTCTACAACTCAAAATTCGGGGTCTCACAGAGAATAATATGAAATGTATAACAGTGAATTGTGTGTGTGTGCTTAAGAAATGTTGTATTAAGCATGATGTTTTATGTAATGTGCATGATGATTTATGTTATGGGCATATCCTAAATATATTTGGAACCATATGAATGTGCCATGCTTTTGTGAATTATTTGAAATGCATTAAATGCACTGGGCGAATTTGGGAATTGACATATGCATGTGGAATGCACTGAATCTGCATAGGGTAACCTATCTTGAGAATTCTCTGACATAGAGACGTCAAATCACGATATAGTAAGGATAGAATGGGTTCTTTTTATTTATTTTATTATAATTCAATTAATCAAGATCCCTTCAAAGTGGGGATCAATTAGGTGGAGCTACCATCACCTAAATCTCTGGCATCGTTAGTGGATCGGGCTAGGTATTAAATCGACATGGATTTGTCTATTGCATGCAATAATAAGATAAATGGATACATAATAAGAATAAAGTGCCACTAATGAACTCCAGTTCTATCCCTGGCCTGGATAGACTGGAACATATTGCCAAGCCCAAATCACGCTCTTGTGTGCTATAAAGAGTTGTGCTTGTTGCACATTATATGACTATGATTTACATATATTATCGCATGAGAATTACTGCATGCATTAATGAATTGGTGTGTGTGAACTGATAGAGTTAAGGTATGCCAACATGTTTATTTGATTAAAATGATGTTACATGCAAATTGCTTCGTACGTTTCCCCGTTTGCTCACCTAGCAGGATTCCGCCAGATTATTGACATAAATGTAGGAATAAGACTTAAGAGCTCATTTTTAGGCATCTCAAGAATTGAATAATAGAGGAATCGCACTCGAGAAAATTTTGTGAGCATCATATTCATAATGTTTCCCCTTAGAATGTCTGAGTATGTCAAAGTTATCGTATTAAATCGATTCCTAGGCAATATTTGCTAAATTATTCATTCTACGATGTTACCCAGATGACATTATGCTATTAATTTAATTCCACTGCATGATTTAGGTTGTGTCTCTTATTGCTATTTCCGATATTTTTTTCTCCATTCTAGCCTTGTAGATTTAGTATATATATTACTAGATTACGAGGCAGTGTATATACTAGGACTACTGTCACGCCCTTGGACCTAAAATTTTAGCGTGACAATCACCGTAGACCCACTATATACACCGTTATCACATCTAGCAATGCACATAGTAAACCTACAAGACTATAAAAAATAATAAATAGCAGAGGAAAAATTATAAGGTCAATTTAAAATGCAACAATGGTTTATTTATAGCGAACTGTGTTGTCTGGGAAATACCGGATTATGATTTGAATTCAAATGCCCAAGACATTTTAATAAAAACATGGATTCCCACTTGAATTAATGTATTTTCAATTACACAAGTTCTTTATGATATAATAGTATAGCCTAAGGGATTATGATATCATGTACATAAAATATTGGAGTCTATAATAGGAATCCTAACTTGACATTATGTTAATTGTCGATGAGCTGACTGTCTGTCTGGGAAGAAGACCATAGTCGTATCCATCCATTCATTCCTGGTCAAGCATGTATACAGAGATCTGGCAGAAGCCTGCTAGCTGAGCGGACGGGGAAAGCAAGCATAATAGTTCACATGCAATCACACCCTGAGCAAACTGACCAGCTAATATACATTCAAAGCATTGATGAGTCAATGAACATAGTCACAGTCAATATATATAGCACTATCAAAACTCTTCAGGCAGTCTAAACCATAACTGGGCTGGCAATAACTCTCAGTTTTTGTAGGTCCCGGAAATAAGACTGAGATTCATCAGTGGCACTTCTTGTGACTCCTCACTCTTTACTCTCATTAACTCGCATGATGATTTGGTATGTCTCAATGGGATGTGCAAACCACTAACGATGTAAGGGTGATAGGTGATGGTAGCTCCACCTATATTGTCCCTATGTTAGGAATTCCTATTATACATTCAGTTAGCACAATTATATAAACCCTTCCCCTCCTTATGACTCCCTTGGCAAGTCCGTGCTCACTACCATACTCGGAGAGCTCTCAGGAGTAGCACAAGTCACCCCATACTGCTACAATGCATGATTCACCTCATGATTCTGGATGTGACTTGTTGTGTCACTTACACTTCAATAATGCATGTCACACTTTTATACCAAGCATATCAATCTAAACCAACACATCATTTCATGTAATAAATCATATACATTTCATTCATGCAATATATCATGTCATTTAGTGGTTCACATGCATTTCAGCACACGTCAAATTCCATGCTGTTATTTTGTTATATTTTCATTTATTAGGACATTCATACAATCATGCCAGTGACTCAAGTAATTAATTAAAAGGTTCTGTTAACTAACCGGTTTTCGACATTTGAAGAGCCCACACTTATTTCCTCGATCGATTCCTCGAGATCTTGCATCTGTAGGTATCCACTTATATATAAGAATATCTGATTCTTCAATAAACAACACTAAAGAATCATAAACACATAAAATAACACTTTTGAGCTCTCTACCCAACAAATTATTATCCTACTACAAATCTGAGATCAAACCGGGAATTTTTTTAATTTTTCCCAATTAATCCAAATCTTATATCATTTATTTAACTAAAAAATTCAACTCCAAATCCTATAAATCTGATACTATTAGGCTCCAAATTTGATATAGTATTTTTCATAATGTCTTCTCATTTTTTTGCTATTTTCCCAATTTTCAATTATTTTTAGCTATTTTTCTCAAATTTATAAATTTTGGCCAACCACATTATGCCACCTGGCAGCACTAGGTACGTCTAGACCATCCACCAAACCTTTAGGATCATGACACGCATCTCCTCCTGAATGTGCCACATCTCGTCCAAGCCTGCTTCACCCTTTATAAGAACGACTTGTTGCCTGCTCTTCAAAGCCCACAACAATACGAACCTAACCTATAGGCTCTTATCATTTTCTACAAACAAAAACAGGAAAATTGGACTAACTTAATACCTGGCTTCTCGGGTGAAAAAATTACCTATATTAGGCCATTAGAAGGTTGGAATCACCACAAACTTGCTTGGAAAGGGTTTGCGAGCAAGAGAGGAAACTTTGGACCTGTTTTTCGAAGTTGGAAAATGATTTATAGAGCTAGACATGTAGCAGGGCACTTATCCTATTACGGCACTGAAAATTGACGAAGATTGGTAATGCTTTAGGAGGCACCCGGTCTCACGACAATACAACGTCGTTTTAGAATCCTTACAAAACGACATCGTTTAATGTTAAAAGACTTAATCCCGAGTAAATAGCCAAAATGACATGGTGGTTGTTGTTTTGACCATCATGGTCCAAACGACACACTCAACTGTCGTTTTGACTCAATATAATATAATATTATTATAATTTAAATATTAATAATATAATATAATTAATATTTCCAATAAAACTTTAAAAAATCATAATAAATCTAATATTACTCTGAAAAATATCCAGAAAATTTATACAGAATCCTAGTACTGTCCATTAATACCATCCAATTAATATTTCTATATCCTTATAACTTTTAAAAAATTCAAATACCTCATCATATAATATAAAAAAATCATAATAAATTAAACTATGATTTACAAAAATTCTTAGAAAATTCACCAACCATTCTAAACCATCAATGGACCTATCTGTGATTCTAAATACCAATAATTATCAATACACTCATTATTTTATGTTTCAATCATCAATTATATAAATAAAGGTAATTCTTAAAATTTTTAAAATTTCTCTGAAAATGAAATTCATCACTTAAATCATCAAAACCTAATCATAAATCCATAATTGATCCATGAATATGGGTTAAGTCTTACTAACCTCATTGATTCTCAATTGGGCTTCGAGCCCAATCAGAAATTTCCAGGGTTTCACACCTATGATGATTGTCGCATTAAATTTTAGGTCTGGGACGTGACAATTTTCTTGGTAGCAAAGCATTGTTTGATTGTTATTCTTAGAAACTGATATGTTTCTCATTCTTTAATGCTATGCTACCCCTCCAATATCACCCATTTGAGTGACAATTCTTTAAATAATGGAGCCTATTCCTTTTCTTTGAAAATATTTCTTGTTACCGACTAACCTTTTAAATGACGTCTTTTCTCTTCTTTCGAGAACACGAGTGAGTCATTCATCTCTATCCTATTTATCCTATTATTTGTGTATTATGTATTTATAAGCACACAGAATGAACATTATCAAAATAGATTATTTAATGGTATGGGTAGTGCACAAAGTGCATATCCTTATACTGTATGATTAATAGATGATATGGTTTATCATGCACTAAGTGAACGTGTAGTATTGGTAATATTGTTTTGTAATGTTGTTCTATGTAGCCTATTCTATAAGTTAAGAGCTTATAGCTCTTCGGATTTTGGCTAACTGATTAACTGGTAACACAAAAAATTTGAGAAGTAGGAAATTTGTTATAGTAAAAAACATAAAGAGTATGTTTGATAAAGGATTAACTGATGAGTTATTCTACTTGTGGATTTCGATAATAAGGAATCTAAAAATGTGAATCATAGGAGTATAACCTACATTGAGGCTAAACTAGCCTGAGGAACAGACAGAATTACGAGAATTATATCAATATTCTGAAGTGTGGGATTACAGTGTTTTAATTATTATTCATAATCCTTATTTTGAGGTTGACAACTATTATTGTTCTTTATGATGAGGGAAATTCAGACAGATTTTGATGAAAGTCTTTATTACAGTACTGATATAGAAATGAATTATATGTGATTTTGATGGCTTAGTAGTTGACTTTGAGGATTGAAGCGGACTATTTTATCTATTATCTTGTATTATAAGAAAATCTGATTCACACCGGGACTAAAGAAGCAATGTAGTTAGAGACTACATGCTAGTTTGTGATTAATATAGATTTAATGTTTTATCTTGCCATGCTAAATCTGCTAATATCGAGTTGCTAAGATGAAATCAATAACCAAATTGACTGAAATGTTATAGATTTAAATAATTAATCTTTGAATGTGTTTGTTAGAGCTAATAGATAAAAACAGAGTACATAGCAAAAGCGTAGTGCCTTAAAATTGAAAAGTGATGGAGATAGATTTTAGAATGAATCGATGGTGAAGTAGTTATCTAAGTGCAATAATTATAAATGTATTGGTAGGTAATGATTGTTTGCGTTTGATACTAATTGGTATTATTAATATCACTGTATTGATCGATAATGATATCATTGGAAATATGATCTTAAACAAAGCAAGGGTGAGAGGATAACCCAAATGTGATAATTATGGTTAGGGTTATAAAATTAATAACCCAATTGGGTTGATATCGGTATATGATTATAATAGTACTATCAAGTTTGATGAAAGAGCAGATTTTGATTAATACTTTAAGTTAATGAGAATGCGAGTGGATATCGCATACTAGATTAAGAGTAAGACGATATAAGATTTTTACTAAGTGTTAATATGATTGATGATAGAAATGAAGAGAATGTAGTTGGATGTTGCAATGGCGATGTAAGTTGGTGGATATGAAATTTTCATGATAACAATAAACTCGGTATAAGCAAGTTTTGAGAACAAAATTTTTTATAAGGTGGATAGTGTAAGAACACAAACCCAACCTATTAGGACCCTTACCGCCGTAAAATCCAAAATGCCCTTGCAAGGTCATATTTGAATCCCACAAGGCTTTTGTCACCTAATTGTCAATTTTATTGGTTGATTCATATGCTATTTAAAGGTTGGAGCATGTTTATACATTAATGAATTTCTGGCTTATACGGAGTGAAAGTAAACATCAGCAGAAGACTTATATTAACATTCAAAACAAGGGAAAACATAACACACAAGTCCTATAGGAATCTCAAAACATCAACTAATAGTATCATGCATATTTCATAAGCAACAAGATAGAGGAAGAGGGATTGAAAACCCAGAATGCAAATTCACAAAAGTTCAAAGACATGGCATGCACATTCAATAGGAAAGGGGTACAAATAAAGTGCAAATTCGTCCAGCCTTGTAGCCTTGATCTAACACCGTTGGTACCAGTAACAAACCACACACCTAAGCATGCAAAAATGGAGAAAAGAAGGGATGAGATTACAAGAATTTTAGTAGGGTCACAACATCATAAGTCCTAGGGATTCCCAATCAAACATCTCCCAATAACCAAAAGATCAACACCTAAAAGTATTTAAGATATTCAATTAAAATTGCAAGGATCAATCACACATAATAAGGGCCGAAATCATCACAAGCACACAAAATATAAGGTAGGCCGAAATTGGTAGAAAATAAGGAGAAGGACTAAAAACACTTCTCATTTAGAAGCACACAGGTAGCTTATAACATAATCTGATTTTTAAAACCATGGTTTGTCTCCATTTGTCCATGTTGTCCAAGGTTATACTGCAAAAAGGGTAAAATGGTTAAACAATCAATATTACAGCAAGCCTTTTGTTGTCTTCAACATCCAGACTTCAACTTTCTTAGGAGCACTCTTGTAGCTACGCAAAAAAGTCATCCTTCCACACAAAAATAGGGCATCCTAACTTCCAAACTCGAACTGAATTATAGAGCATCTTGACGGCCAGACTTGAATTGACCTATAAGGCATCTTGATGTTCAGAGTTGAACCGGCCTACAAGGCATTGCTGTGAATAACCACCCATAAACCTCCTGGTTGGGTAAGCACCTCTCCTCTCCATAGGAGCAATGGTACTTACCTCGCATGGCCAGCGACAAAAGATCCTTCAAACAAAGCACAAAGAAGGCACATTACGCATACACACATAATACACGCGTACACAAATCAAAGCAAAGGATCTTCAATCAAATCGCATTACAAGTAAAAAATAAATCCTCAAAGTCATAGCCGAGTCGGGCAACCTATTGTCTTGATGAATTCCAAGATTCCCTATTTCATAATCACACATTCTACAAGCATACAACCAAGACAGACAACCAAATTCAATCATATTTAATAGGGTAACCAAAAGAACCGATGAGGCATAGGTCCTACCTTCCACGTGTTTGAATCAGATACAATGCTTTGCCTTTTCAATAAGATCAGAATCTCTTAAACAATCGCAAGGTAAAGACCATACAATACTAAGCCACAAGATAATTAAAAACCAAAAGCATTGGGAATCCTTACCAACTAACCTACCAAAATCCAGTAATCCAGAAGTAGCAATATCTTCCCCTTAAATGCGTGATGTCATGGGTAGAACACAGCAAGAAACAACCTGATTATTCACCTTAATTCATATTACAAATTTTGGCAACACCTTAGGGCTTAATAAGGTATGTTCGATTTCAACATTTGAGAGGTTAGTGGTTGTGATTCATGTAATTAAGAAAGGAATAGGTGCCAATTACTCAAGCGATTAAAAGGAACAAGATTTGAAACCAATAGACAAGTCAATTAATCAAATTTTTGCAAACATAGGGTTAGGAATAGGACATGCCGATTTCTTCATTAAGGAAGATACAAGGGGTAAAGTCATTATAACATAACAAGGATAGGTACTGAACATCCAAACGATGAAGATGAGTAGAAACAAAGGATTCCAACAAGGGGTTAAATCAGAAGAAATTCGGCAAAAAACTCTAGAAATTGCGACAACAAAATTGAAATAAAAACACTAACCTTTTGCTTATGAAACCATGATAATAAGATGCACAATGAAGACAGGATTCCAACAAGCTATCACACACAAGAAACTGATGAAAACAAAGCAAGTTCGGCTAGGGTTTTTAAAGAAGAAAAGTCAGCACAAAGAGGGAGAGTAGGGAGGGAAATTCTGGAATCTAGAAAATAGATTTTGGAGTGCTAGATAGGATGGCCAACTATGTTAATTTATAGGGTCTCAAGGAGGTTTAATTAAGAGATAATTCCTTACTTTTAAGTTTAGAAGGATAAGATATGGTTAAAGGATTATTCTATTAAAAAATAATTCTATTAAAAGGATAATTTTGTTAAAAGAGAAATTCTATTTAAAAGAAAGAATGATCTAATACTTTGGATAATACAGAATAAAAATAAAGATAACTAACCAGAATTAAAACAGGAAATATTCAGCAATAACCATTTTAGGCCATCATGCATTCATTTCTTCAAGGGTAAAATAGTCATTTCAGCTGCAATGGTACTTGAGTTCCATTTCTGATCTGTAGACTTCTAGAACATCTTCTCTATGGAGGATTAGGGTCTCACAGGTAGAATGTGAGAACTCAAAATTTTTAGCTACTTGGACTGGGAAGCCCACTCGAGGGTCATTATTGTTAGAGGGCCTTAGCTACAAATTGGGATTGATTATGTATATAAAAAGCCAAATTGGAATATTTTGAAGAAATATTAATATTTAGAATTTATTGAAATTATTTCTTTGTGATATGATGCCGTATCAATTCAAAGGACACACAATATCGTTTTGACCAATAAACTTATTGCCTTCCTCCTTCCCGGTCACTGTCCATGGCTGGTGACTCAATGGGATAAAATCCCATTTCCTTTATACCAATTTTCAGTATGTGCCAAGCCTCAAGAATGGGATAAAATCACTCGGTTGGGTCCTCGTTTGATTATTGAGTAGAAATGAATCAATTTAAGTATTTAAATGGTAGGTATTATTATTATATGTGAATGGTCTATTGAGAATTCGAATATGGTTGTATGTAGCTGGATACTTATAGTTGCAGAACCTCTAGAAATTGGTCTAGAGTACTATTGATGGCTATTTGGGCTTCGAAACCTGTGAGTGAACGGACCTTTCTTTCTATTACATTAATTGCTGACATGAGAAATAAAATCAGAATAATATAAAATGAATAACTATGAATTATGTGTTTATGTTTACGAAATGTTGTACTTAGCATGATGATTTATGTAATGTCCATTAAGTATCCTAAATATGTTGTGAACCATATGAATGTGCCATGCTGTTGTGAATTATTTGAAATGCATTGTGCTCATTTGAAAATCGACATCGGCATGTGCAATGCACTGAATCCGCATAGGGTAACCTATGCAATACTTGAGAGCTCTCCGAGTCTTGTAACGTGACATGGAGACATCAAATCATGAGATAATAAAGATAGAATGGATTCTATGAGGACTTTCTCTCGATAAATGAGACATGTACCGCCATGTAGTCTCGACTGACTCAACATGTGAATCAATCGAAACCACACAAGGCTTGCGTTAATCTTCTGAAACCAAAATCCCAAAAAAATATATCAAATTGAACTTTTATTTTAAAAGGATCATGTCACGTCAGATATTACACCCGACACAAAATAATCAATGGAGTGCGCAAACACATACAGTAGAAGTCTTAAATCACAAGCAATAGACCACACGGTCCCAAAGAAGCAATACAACGAGACCATACACACAAGCTACTATGAATCCACAAAAAATGCCCAAGGCCTGCATCTGATAACTTAAACGGGGAAATCTAAGTCATATATGCGAATGAAATATCCAATCTGGAAAACAAACCCACAATTGGTCCATACAAGCAACATAATCCAAATCAAGTATGTATGCTGATAAAGTATGAAATTTCAAAACATAAAACATGTCGAGCTTCTATGATGTGCAAGTACAATAGTCCAGCTCTAAGACCAACACCAGGAAAAACTCGACCTCAAAGACGATCGGCTACGGCTGACAAACTAGCCTTGAAAATATCAACAAGAGGTGTTGAGATCAAAAACCTTAGTGGAAGTTACAACATTATAAGCATATTTGGTGGAATAGAGGCATACGAAAAACCAATATAAAAATAGTTACTTAAAACACTGTTACCATCCATGCATACTAAGCGTACACATCAATGCATTTCACAAGCAATTAAGTATAATGCATGAAATTGTAAAACACAATACTATTAAGATCAATCCAATAGGTTTCATAAACTCCCAGCACACAACATTGTCACACGGGCTATTATACCCCAAAAGCCTATTGGGGTAGATCATAAAACACTTTCGAGTAACCCCCGCTAAAGGAAAACTGAAAGTCCTCTACTGCCATTGTTATCTGAAACTGAATGGAGAAAACACACTATTGCACTCAATCACAATCCACACATATATAAGCACATACCTTGCTAAGTCATAGAAAATTCAGGCAGCCTACTAAGTCATAGCAAATTCAGGCAACCTGCTAAGTCATATCAAATTCAAACAACAACATCATTAGGTAAGTAATATTCCTTTCTACTGGGATTCCATGTACTTACCTTGCTTGGCCAAACATTAACTGTCAATTCCAAGTCATTCCTAAGAATACGAGTATATAGCTTTTACATAGAAAACCCATAATGTATGAAATGAAAGAAACATCAAGAGGCACTCATATGAGGTTGATTAGGGTGTGATTTGATGTTTATTTGGTGTTGAGTAGGTTTAGGGTAGGTTTGAAAGTGTCAAAGTAGGATATATAGGTCGTACAAAAAGTACAAGGGATGTAGGGAAATGTATATGGCCATGTGGTTTTCTGGAATAGGGGTGTAAAAGTACAGAGGCTAAAGTACACGGACATGTAAAAAGTACACAACCGTGTACTTGCATAGGTCGTGTATTGTTCTGTCTAGAACATTGCACGGGCTACTAGGAGGGTACACGGGTGTGTACTCATCCTGGAGTAGTTATGTACCTTGAAAATGACCCGAAACACTCCCCCAAATTGCTCGAACCCTTGGAAACCCTTACCAAGGTCTCTCTGTCAGACCTTGTTCCTCCGAGTAACTAGTCAGTGAGACCATTCAGCAAGAGTGTACGAGGTTGACTAGTTTAACCCCGAGAGTTAATCATTGACTAGTGAGTTGACCGTTGACTCGAGAGTGAACCCTAGGGTAGACACATTCATAGAAAGCCTAGGTGTGCGTCTAGGCATCTTAGCAAGTGGTCTAGGTCGAGTGTCGAGGTTTGAGTCAGCAGAAATCGTGATTGGCAGACTTTGGGTCCGTTTTGAGTGACCGGGACTCTTGGGCTGAAAATCCTGTTTAGGGCTCGTTAGTTATTTTCTGGGCTTGATTACCCATTTTTAGCTCAATTAACAATTATAGCCTATATTTTATGTTTATTGGTTTTAAAACCCGTATTGGTCTACTTGGGACATACCAGGCTTTTAAAATATTTTGTTATGGTCTTTTCCAAGATTTTGGACCTAGGATATAAATACCCAGCCTGACAACACTTAATTTTTCTAAGTGTCGAAAATAACATCAACAACCTATTCTCTCCCCCTTCTCTCATATTTCTCTCTCCCGTTTCCCTCTCGATAACACTGTTCAAAATCCGTCAATTTTCTTCCGACGAGAACCACCAGGAATCATCTCTAAACACTTTCCTAACATTCCCTGGTCAATTTCCACTGCTAATTACCAATTGAGGAGCCGTAATCTGATTGTTCATCATTTTCGGACATTTTTTAGGGATTTTATTGTAAGTGCTTTAAATTTTTGTTAATGTTGTCGATTTTCAGTTTTGATAGTTTTTTGACGATGTTTCTAAATTGGTTTGGTTGTTTTGATCTGTCGAAAACATCCTTTGATTCGTAGGTTAGCATTTTTGTGTTTAATGACATTTTTGGTAATTTTAAGCATTTTGAAATTTTGATTGAATTTCTGATTCTGAGTGTTTTTAATGCTTAGGTCAATTGATTTATGTGTTGTGGAGTGTGTTTGTGGTCTTAGAAACCCAATCATGTGATTGCGTGAGCTTGGGTGTTGATTTGAAGCCGTGAGTGGCTTGTGCGAGGATTGGGTGTTTCCCCGTTGGTTGGATTTTTGGAATCCTGAGTTTTGAGATTATTATTAGTGTGAGATGTGTGTTAATGTGAGCATTGTTGTAGTCTCTAGGTATAAAGACCCAAACCCAACCTATAAGGATCCTTACCGCTATTAAACCAGAATAAGTGTGAGACCCTGAATTTTGAGTCATAAAAGTCCAGAAGCCAATGCATGTGAAAAAAACCATTTTTCCCCTGAAGGAAATGATGTGTGATGGCCGAAATTGGTAAGGGATGTCTAATAATTATTTCTGATATTAATTCCCTTTAAATAGACTCTTTATTGGTTGATAATTACCTTAGGAAATAAAAACCATAAGTTTAAAGGGAGATAATTACATAATTTAATTCTGATAATTATCTTACTTTAATTAAGCCTTGAAGATAGGGGTTTTAATCTCATAACTATCTTATATAAATAGGAAATCAGCCACTCAAAAATCTTATATAGAAAACACACAAAATTCGTAGGACCTAGAAACCATACACCTCCCAATTTCTGCCAAAATCTTCTTGAACATCAAACAAGCATAACTCTCTCATTGTTTGTCAGATTCCTGAAAATAATAGCTTGTTGGAAATATCTTTGCATCCTCTTTCCAATCATCTATGGTTTTTTGTCTGAATGTTAGTATTTCTTTCTCTAAAGTTAGATCGAAATTCGGCGTAACTGCCAAAATCTTCTTGAACTTCAAACAAACATAACTCTCTCATCGTTTATCAGATTCCTGCAAATAATAGCTTGTTGAAAAGCTATCTTCATCCTCTTTAAAATCTTGTATGCCGATTATATTTAAAATCTCGACGGAAGGACCCACCACTAGTGGCTGCAGATGGCTCTTTGGTTTGCACGATCTTTTCAGCTTCAGTTGCGGCAGCAATTAGTTCTTGCCAATTCTGTACCGGTGTCATACCAACGATGGTTTTGAGTTCGGTACACAGCCCATCCTGAAATCGCCTACAAGCTGGTACAGTGAGAGATTCTCTTCAGGTGCAAATCGGGACAATTCCTTTAATGCCTTTTCATATTCCATCACCGAACGAGTTCCCTGTTCAAGCTTATAGAATACTTGTCGCTGCTCGATTTTATGGAATCTCGTATAAAACCTTTCATCAAATTAGTATCGAAATTCTCCCCATATAGGCAGACGATCGCCAAATCGCAAGCTCACAGCTGTCCACCATGCGAGGGCTTCTCCCTCCAATAAGAAAGTGGTGATGGCTACCTTGTTATCATCAGAGATACGTAAAAACAAAGATACTTGGCACATGGTGTTGATCCATTCGTGAGCGGCAGCAGCTCTGGCTAAACCATTGAAATCTTTACATCCCAACTGTCAAGCTTCCTTCAATAGTTTTGTAATCATAACTAGAAGTCTCTCCGCCTCCTTAGGATGTGTCGGCTATACAAGTTCAAGTGGAGGAATAGGTTCTTCCATTGGCGCGGGTCCAAGAGCATTCTGAAGTTACGCCTCCATACGTTGTTGATTTGCAGCAATTCCTTGCAATACGTTTAAGATTTGTGCCACCAGATGATCGATGGCTGGTGCAGCTGGTGCCTTAGGTTGCTTTTTGAGTTCAGCTTGCCCTCCCTACTCAGTTTGTGCATTCGGCTCCTCTTGCTCAACAGGCTGCTGTTCGGCCTAAACCTCATACCTTCCCCGTCGATCCCTTGTAACGTTCAACTTTGCCATACTATACAAACATATGATTGTTACTTAACACATAAGTAAATATAATACTAGGAAAAAAATAGTACCTGGTAGAGAGGCATGCACCGGACGATATGCAGATGCTAGAAATCAAAGTACTCATGCACAAGAGCATGGAAATTTCAGAAACCACAAGCACACATGCAATGCACACTCGACAATTACCTCAACACACACATAAACACTTAACCACAGTACAAATCATACACAGAAATCATGCAAAACCACATCTCATGCATTCGACAACAAACATGTCTCATACATATTCACCTTTGGAAAGCATAGGTTCACACAAAACATACTTGACTTGTTTACAAATCAATCACATGCTCGGAAAACTTGACAACAATACATAAAGACATACCTGGAAATGATATGAAATCACATAGGGATACTCAGCAGCATGCATCAACAAATACACATTCTCGACAATGATAAGAAAGGTAAACACTCAAAACACATCAATTCATACAAGACATAAAAATACTCACAGACACGCAACAAGTTAATCAATCAGACACGACATCTAAACATTTCTAACAAGGTTCTTAACATCTGATTAATTTCTTGTATTAGCCCTTTGAGTAAGTGCGTGTGTGCGCATGTACCTTCCAAAACCAACAATCTAGTTAGCATACAATAAATCATATACCCTAAACCTTGCTCCGCTACCAAACCTGTAATGACCCCAATTCCTACTTACAAAGATTTGCTTCGATTAAGGCCATTACCGCTGTGAAATCCAAACAAGCCTAAAGACACCTAAAACTTATCTGAATCCCACCAAGCTAACCCATTAAATTTTTAATAACAAATAGAGCATGATATTGGAGAGTCATTCTAGTATTATATGGAGTGAATAAAACATCAGTGGAAGTCTTTAAATTTAATTATTGGAATCAAAACACAGAAGTTCCATAGGGATCCAAATAACCAGCATGAAATCCTCCAACATGTTCCAAAATATAATAAGCAAAAGAGGGATCTTGAAAAACCCAAAAAGTAGACCAATATATGATCATATTGTATGCGCAAGAAACCAAGGAAATAGGAATGCAAAGATGATGTAATATCGCCCCGCCATGCAACCTTGATCTCACACACTGGTACCACTGAACAATGAATGTACCTAAGCCTGAAAAATGATGGAAACAACTGAGATTACAAGAATCTTAATAGGGTCACAACATCAACAGATCTGGAGAAACCATAAACACAAATCTCCCAAACATTATCAGAACATTCCTAGCAACTAAAGAGGATCACGTAATTCAAGAATTCAGTTAAAAAGGGTAGAGCCAATTCTAAGGTTGAGAGAGGAGGGGGGGGGGGGGGGGACTACAAATACTTCCGAAAACTCAGAAGTACACAGGCAGATAGAACTCATCAGATTGCTCTTGGCAATGAAGAAGAAAGGTCATCCCCTTCCACCTGTGTTGTCTAAGGATTACTGTACAAAAGGTAAATGATTAACACACAAGCTATTCATTAAGCCTATTCATTTTGCCACGCAAGGACAAGTCATCCCAAGACACACAAGGACAAGGGCTTCCTGCCACACAAGGACAGGACTTCTGGCCACACAAGGACCAGACATCCAGCGAGCTCATACTGGGGATTGCCACCCATATCACTCCCATACCAGTAAGAACCTCTCCTCTCATAGTAGCATCAGCGCTGACCCCGAATGACCACCGGAAAAGGATTCTGACACACAACACGTACCAGCACACAGAAGCAAGTACAAAATACAATACCACAATAGGGTATCTTTAATCATGTTAAAACACAATCAACATGTTCAATACACACTACACATGAAAACTAGGAACTCATATCCTATCTTTAAGGGATTTGGTATAGCCTAGAGGATCGCATCTTGGTCCACAATTCAAGCATTCCTACTACAACATATGCGCATATAACATTACATGTAAAGGCATCGAAATTAACAATTAAACAACAAGGTGAGGCTTAGATCCTACCTCTCTAGTCTCTGAACAAGAAGTTATTCCCTTGTCTTTATTAAATAATTCTAAACTACCTAGAGCATCACAAGGCAAAGCCAAAACCAAACTAAGTATGCATATCCAATATCCAATTAAATACTCTATTTCCTTACCTATTCCACTTACAAAACCTATCAGAAACCAGTGATCAGATGTCGTAGGTACCTCCCCCTTGGATATGTGATGTGATAGGCAAGAACTTAACAAGAAACAACCTGAATTACCATCCCTAGTTATCAAACAATTTTCGGCACTAAGAATAGTGCAATAGGGCAAGTTGCAATTTCATGTTAACAAGTTGTAGGAGTTGCGATCTCAAGTTAACAAGGAAGGATTAAGGGTTTATAACATGTATAATCAAAAGAAACAAGATCAGAATCCAATAGGTTAATCAATTGATCAAGATAGGCAACAATAGAGCAGTAGGCAAAGGTAGGGCATATTGATTTCATGTATAGAAAAGAATCAAAGGATGAATTCATGATTCTTCACTATGAATTGATATTAAATAATTATACGAATAAAGGTAACAACATTAGAGATAAATCAAACGCATAATTATAAAAATTTAAAAACTTAATTCCGCCAAATTTTGATTTCTTTTTAGAGTAATAAATACTAAACTTAAGACAAAAAACCAATAATGGCTGGAAATATTAAGAAAAATCTTTCCAACTAGCTATTATTTGTAGGAAACCGACAAACGATGAGAGAGTTATGATTGTTTGAAGTTTAAGAAGATTTTGGAAATTCTTCCAAATTTTGATTTAACTTTAGAGAAATAAATACTAAGCTTCAGTTGAAAAATAAAACATGATTAGAAAGAGGATGAAAAGATCTTTCCAACAAGCTATTATTTTCAGGAATCCGACAAACGATAAGAGAGTTATGCTTGTTTGAAGTTCAAGAAGATTTTGGGAGAAATTGGGAGGTGTAGGATCCTTTAGGCCCTATGAATTTTGTGTGTTTTCTGTATAAAATTTTTGTGTGGCTGATTTTCTATTTATATAAGATGGTTATGAGATTACAATCTCTATCTTCAAGACTTAATTAAAGTAAGATAATTATCAGTATTAAAATTCTGTAACTATCCCCCCTTTAAACTTAGAGTTTTTATTTCCTAGGGTAATTATCAACCTATAAAGAATCAATTTAAAGGGAATTAATACCATAAATAATTACTAGACATCCCTTACCAATTTTGGCCATCACACATCCTTTTCTTCAGGGAAAAAATGGTCTTTTTCACCTACACTGACTTCTGGACATCTAGGACTCAAAATTCAGGGTCTCACATCCTTGCACACAAACACATACAAGCACACACAGCAAGTACAAGGCACAATACCATAATAGGGTATCCTCAATCATGTCAGAACACAATCAGACTATTAAATGCACACAACACATGTAAATTAGGCACACATATCCTATCTCAAGAGCACGATAAAGGATCCTATCTCAATCCGCAACTCATGCATATACCACACAAGATATGCATATACACTTATCATAAAGAACATGCACCAAAGACAACAAGTAAACAACAAGGATCTTTAGAGAATCCAATGAGGTATAGATCCTACCTCTATTTTCTCTTAACAAGAAGCTATTCCTTTGCCTTTATTCAAGGGATTCGAAAAACCTATATCATCATAAGGCAAAGACAAAACCACACTAAGAATGCATACTCAATAACCAAGTAAATATCCTATCTCCTGACCAATTCCACTCACCAAACCTATTAGAAACAAGTGATCAGATGCCACAAATGCATCCTCCTTGGATGTGTGATGTGATAGCCAATAACTTACAAATAATCAACCTGAATTACCATCCCAATCAACCATACAAATTTTGGCACTAAGAATAGGGTACTAGGGAAAATTGCAATTTTATATTAACAATCTTTAGGGGTTGCGGCTTCATGTTAACAAAGAAGGATTAGGTGTTAATAATACATACAATCAAAAGGAACAAGATAAAAAACCAACAGATGATCAAAATCAACAACAATTGTGAGACCCTGATCCTCCATAGGTTAGATGTCCTATAATTCCATAGGTCAAAAATGGAACTCAAGAACTAGTGCAGCTGAAATGACTATTTTTGTAAGGACCCAAACCCAACTTATTAGGACTCTTACCGCCGTGAAAGCCAAATAAGCCCTCTTAAGGTCCTATTCGAATTTCACAAGGCTCAAGTCACCTAATTGTTAATTTTATTGGTTGATTTATATGCTATTTGAAGGTTGGAGCATTTTTATACATTAATAAATTTCTGGTTTGTTCGGAGTGAAAGAAAACATCATTGGAAGACTTATATTAATACTGAAAACAAGTGGAAACATAATACACAAGTCATATAGGAATCTCAAAACATCAACCAATAATATTATGCATATATCGGAAACAACTAGATAGAGGAAGAGGGATTGAAAAGTCAGAATGCAAATCCACACAAATTCAAAGACATGGCATACGCATTCAATAAGAAAGTGGTGCAAACAAAGTATAAATTCGTCTAGTCGCGCAGTCTTGATCTCACACCTTTGGTACTAGCAACAAGGCAAATACCTAAGCCTGCAAAGGGGGAGAAAAGAAGGGATGAGATTTCAAGAATCTCAGTAGGGTTATAGCATCATATATCCTAGGGATTCCCAATCAAACATCTCTCAATAACCAAAAGATCAACACCTAAAACTAGCTAAGATATCTAATTAAAACCGCAAACATCAAACACAAATATTAGGGGCTAAAATCATCACAAGCACACACAATATGAGGGTAGGCTGAATTTGGTAGAAAACAATGGGAAAGACTGAAAACATTTCTTATTCAGAAGCAGACAGGCAGCCTATAAATAATCTGATTTTCAAACCAAGGTTTGTCCCCATCTACCCATATTGTCTAACGCTATGCTGCAAAAAGGGTAAAACGGTTAGATAATCAATATTACAACAAGTCTTTTAGTTGTCTCCGACATCTAGACTCGAACTGGCCTCGGAGTACTCTTGCAGTAGCGTATACAAGTCATTTTATCACTCTCAAACAGGGCATCCTAACGTCTAGACTCGAACTGGCCTATAGGGCATCTTGACATCCCGACTCGAGTTGGTCTACAAGGCTTCCGGATGTCCAAACTTGAACCGGCCTACAAGGCATCCAACGAGCTCTTGCTAGGAATAACCACCCATAAAGCTCGCGGTTCAGTACGCATCTCCCCTCTCCCTAGGAGCAACAATACTTACCTCGCATGGTCAATGACAAAAGAGTCCTTCAAACAAAGCACAAACAAGGCAAATACATGCATACACAAACAGTACGTGCATACACAAATCCCAATAAAGGATCCTTAATTAAATCACAATACAATCACAAATCAGTAAGCATATCATAGCCATATGTATACTCTACTAATTTTTGAGATTATCCCAAAGATAAATCACACAATTGTGCAATCAATTCAAAAATAACCAAACCAAAATCAACAACAAATCAAGCATACAATCAAGGGTAATCTAAGGAACCGATGAGGCAGAGATCCTACCTCTCACGTGTCTGAATCAGATGCAATCCTTTTCCTTTCCAATAAGATCAAAATCTCCTAAACAATCACAAGGCAAAGACCACACAATACTAAGCAACAAGATTACTTAATTAAAAACCAAAGGCATTGGGAATCCTGACCAATTAACCTACCAAAATCATGCGATCCGAATGCAGCAATATCTTTCCCCTAAATGTGTAATTTGATGGCCCAAAACTCAATAAGATTCAACTTCATCATTCACTCTAATTCAATATACAAATTTCGGCAACACCTTAAGGTTTATAGAGAAACTTGCGATTTCAACACTAGAGAGGTTAGGGGTTGTGATTTTATGAAATTAAGAAAAGAATAGATGTTTACAACATGTATAGTCAAAAGAAACAAGATCAGAATCTAATAGGTTAGTTAATTGATCAAGATAGGCATTAATAAGGCAAATGTAGGGCATACTGATTTCATAAATAGGGAAGATTAAGAGAAAAAATTCATGATTTTATATCATAAATGGAGGCTAAAAAATCATACGAACAAGAGGAACAATAATAGAAATCAATCTTTGGCAGAATCACCCAATTTTGAAACTTAATCCTGTCGAATTATGACCTAACTTAGAACAAAGAAAAACTAACCTCCAGTAAAAGAAACCAATATTTCTGGATATTGAATGGAAATATCTTTCCAACAAGCTATTTGTGAGGACCCGTTCCCGGTAAATGGGAACCTTACCGCCGTGCAACCCTGATCGACCCAACGGGTGGATCAATCGGAACCACACAAGGCTTACTGTAAAAATCATTTCCCATTCTTGAAACTTTTCTTTGAAATTGAAGCATGGCACGTTATAATAAAAAATCGGCAAAATCAACAACGGAATTATTAACCGTCAGCGGAAGTCTTTTACACATATCAACCCACGATATAATTCTGTCACACATTTCACATAATATCTCACTGTCATATAAACTTTGCAGTATAAAATTTAAATTCCAGATTCACACGTTTAGCATACATATGCAAACGTCAACTGTATACCTACAACACAATTAATGCCGAGTGTCCAAAATGTGTGGAGTACAATGTCCAGCCCTACGACCAACGATGGAATCGTAACCTGGGAGCTGAACTGCTAGTCTCTCAATTTAGCCCTGAGGAAAATAAAGCAAGGAGGGTGAGATCAAAGGACCTCAGTGGGAGTACCGCGTCATAAGCACAAACGTTGGAATAGAGGCAGTTACTAAATCAGTTTGTGAAGCAAGTACGTAACACAATTGAGTCTCATGCTCATATATGCACATAATGAAATTCACAATGCACAATGCACAATGCACAATGCACAATGCACGATGCTGCGATGACCAAAACATTATGCAATTGCAGAAAATCATCTTTCTGATACACGGCTAGTATGTCCAAAATCTACCGGGGCGGACACAAACCACTCCCGAATAATCCCCGCTAAAGGATCACCTGGAAGCCCATTGATGGTTTTAATTTAGCAGTTCAAAACCCCTACCATCAAGGTTGTCCGAAACTGAATGGAGGAAATCAAATTATCAGATTCCATCTCAGTTTCGTAGGATGTGTATGCATACAGCATCATGAGGACTGATAGTTTATAGTGCACTCGAGTAACCATTCATACAGATATATCCTCCATAAACCTTCCAAGGTAAGCAACTGTCCCCTCAGCTGGGATCCCCATATACTTACCTAGCTTGATCAAGCATAGTTCGTCAATTCCAGTAAATTCCAAAGAAAATACTTATACCACATTGTTTAGGAAAAACTTGTAATGCATGCTATGTATTTATACAATTCCACATTAGGCCAATCTCACATTTTTAACAAGTCTCCCTTGTGTTGCCACACACTCAGTTACAAGCAGCAATTCACTCAAGGCAACACAATGCGCATCACACAACCATCATGCTTAGTTTTGAACATACATTTAATGCGTTCCAAAGTTTGACAAGCATTCATATGAGTCTAACATTATTAGTTATCAGAGTACCAGCAATGCCTCTATTCAAATCAAACCATGCAATCCAATTTTAATTAAACAAATCAACCAGTACGCATGTGCAGATAAAACTTAAACTCCCACCTCTTGTTGCGCTGACGACGTACCAGCGATACCTTTGCCTTTCTCAGCTGCCGCAATAGCACCTATACACATAAGGCAGTCAGAGAACCATAAGCTACCCTGAGTTCAAGTGATCAGAAACTACAACTGAAATTGAAACCTAAAGGACCCTCTCACAATTACCAATCAACACTCCTCTGCAATTGAACAATTTAATGTCACTGCTCAAACTCATACCACTCCATAAACTCACAACCATTCCCCCTTTAATCACAACTCTGACCAGCAAGCTTTCACACATCACAATAACACTTAATGACAAAACCTGTATCTCTCAACTCACATTCCATACATACAGAACTTATCTCAAGCAACCAATACACCTAATTCATCAAGAACATTCAAATTCCACCCTCTGACACTGTTCACCCGAGAATTACACAAAACTTTCAGGATGTTTCCAGACACAATCACTCACTAAATTAACTCAGCAACATTACTAGCAACCTAAAGGAACTATCTTAGAAGCATGGAAACAAGAATTAAACCACTTACCACTAAAATCTCAATTTTCGTCTAGAATGAAAACAGCTTTAGAAATCACCCCCACCCACCAAACTACCAGTGGAAATGTGTGGAAAACACTAAGGAAGTGTTAGGGTATGATCCCCTAACGATTTCTGAGGGAAAACTGAGTTGAAGGTGAATGTTGGTACTCTTGGATGGTGAAGAGAAAAGAAAAACGGGAAAGGCATTTAGGGCAGATGAAATGAATGGTCTGCTGGGTTTAATGCACAAATGGCAAGACTTAAGTGTAACTAATGGGTTAGCTAGTACATGGGCTGACACAATGGATTGGGGCTGAGACTGAATTGGGCTAAATCCCAAGGTCTGCCAAGTACAGAAATGCTAATTTCACAGCCCGTATCATCCCAAATGACCCGAATAAAATTTTGTGTGACAATACGGGTATCTGGAATTTCGGTTAAGCAATTGGGCTTACGAATAGTGTTTGGGCTCGATGAACAGTATTTGGGCTCGATGAATAGTAATCAACCCAAAAATTCATGGTCACTCAAAACGGGTCATAATCTGTCAAATTCCACTGACTCAATCCTCAATCTCGCATTCTATCGTACTCTCGATCACATCTAGACACCCTAAAACACTCAAACACGCTAAAGACTCCCTAAGGCTGAGGCACCCAACATAAAAATTTACGAATCGAATCTGCACTCTATCGTACGCTACTCTCAGAAGGGTGAGGTCTCACACTATTATTTGCAAAGATCCGACAAACGATGAAAGAGTTATGCTATTTTGAAGTTCAAACAGATTTTGGCAATTTTGAAGAATTTTGAATTAACTTTTGACACAGAAAACTAACCTTTAGAAAAAAATCTCAACATTTTTCGAAAGAAGACATAAAAATCTTTCCAACAAGCTATTATTTGCAGAAATCTGATAAAGGATGAGAGAGTCATGCCAAGATGAAGATCAAGGATTTTCAGCTAGGATTTAGGCAAAAATCAGAATTTGAGAGGAAAGGGATAAATTTCGAAATTTCTAAGTGGATTATGGTATGATTAGGTGGGACAGGCTGGCCACTCTTTTATAGATGTCTAAGAAGGTTTAATGAAGAGATAATTCCCTATATTTAAACTTAAAAGGATAATTAAAGGATAATTCTATTTAAAAGGATAATTCTATTAAAAAATATATTCTATTTAAAAGGAAGAATTATCTAATACCTTAGATAATAAAGGATAAAAATAATGATAATTAATATGAAAATACCAGAATTAAAACATAAAATATCTGGCAGCAACCATTTTAGGCCATCATGCATCCATTTCTTCAGGGGTAAATAGTCATTTCGGCTGCATCGGCTGCTGGACTTCCTGGACATCTAAACTAAGAAGGGTTAGAGTCTCACATCCTCCCCTCCTTATAAAAATTTCATCCTTGAAATTTTTATACGAACTTGAAAGAATTGTCTGCACAGGATAAGATAGGTCTTCAGAATCTTCAGGACTGTGAACTAGGCTTTGAACAATCCTTGGTTGTTTTGTTAGGATTTGCAGAAGCTTCGATTTCTGTCAAAGTGAAAAGTCTTGCTGGTCTGGGCCTGGAACCTGATGTTACTTCACTGTGATCCAAGTTGTTAGCATACCCGCCACTTTTATTGGTTGTTCCGAATGTGTTCCTACCATCTCGCCTTGGTTGGTGCAATTCCTTTGATAATGGACAATTTCTCCGCAATTGAAACACTTCCGGGGTTGAGGGCAAGGAGGATTGTGATGTCCTCTGCAATTTGGACACCACGGAGGTCAATTCCCACTAGAATTGGGTCCCGCTGAGTTTGCCTTCATTCCACTATTGCTGCCACCTCTTGGGTATGGTTCTGCATGCCGATAAGATTTTGAGTTGTGACGAACTGATCCACCATTGTGTGAATTTTTCAGAACGCAATGAATTTGCAAATTTTTGTTTTTAAACCATCTTTTCAGCATCATAGACTACCACAATCAGCTGTTGGAAGTCTTCTACAGGAGTGGTTCCAACAATGGATATGATTTGAAGGTTCAAACCGTCCTGGAATCATAGTGCAAGCTGGTTTGGAGAGCAGCCATCCTCTGCTGCAAATCTGGATAGCTCCCTTAGCTCTTCTTCCTAATCCAAAGAAGAATGAGTAACTTGCTCAATTTTGTTAAAAACTTGTCATTGCTCATTCTTGTGGAATCTGGTGTAGAACCAATTATTCGATTCATATAGAAACTCCTCTAGGTTGGCAATTGATCTCCGAATCACAAGCTGACAGCAGTCCACCAAGACAAGGCTTCTCCCTCAAGCAAGGAGTGGTTCCAACAATGGATATGAATTTCTTGTTATGTCATTTGGTTTGACCAATGCACCAGCCGTGTTCATGAATCTAATGAATTATGTGTTCCATGAGTTTCTGGATAAATTTGTGATAGTCTTCATCGACGACATTCTAATTTATTCAAAATCGAAAGAGGAGCATGCTGAGCACTTGCGGATTATGCTGAATATTCTGAGGGATCGGCGAGGGTTCGTAAAGTACTCCAAATGCGAATTTTGGTTACGCAAAGTTGGTTTCCACAGCCATGTTGTTTCCACCCAAGGTGTGTTAGTTGATTCGAAGAAGATTGAAGTCGTATTTGCTTGGGAACCCCTGAGAACTGTGTTTGAAGTTCGTAGTTTCCTTGGTTTAACTAGATATTACTATCACTTTGTGGAAAAATTTTCATTGCTTACTGGATCATTGATGAAATTAACGTGCAAATGAGAGCCGTTCGTATAGAACGAGTGTGAGACCCCAAATTTTGAGTTATAGAAGTCCAGAAGCCAGTGCAAGTGAAATGACTATTTTGCCCATGAAGAAATGGATATGTGATGCTCGAAAATGGTATGGAATATCAAGCAATCATTTCTAGTTTCATTATCCTTTAATTTTTTTCCATATTGGTTCAATCTTATCTTAGGAAATAAAATTCCTAAAATTAAGAAAGCATAGTTCCAGAAATTAATTCTGATAATTATCTTACCTTATCAAGTCGTTAAAGTAGGGAAATTAATCCCATAAACACTCTATATAAAGAGTAGCCAACCACACTTTCCCACACACATTAAAAACACACAATTTTCGTTAAACATCAAACCCTACAACCTATTGTTGCTGAACATTGTCTTGACCTTCAAACTAGCATAACTCTCTCATCCTTTATCAGAATTCTGCAAATAATATCTTGTTGGAAAGATTTCTCCATCCTCTATCTTGTTTTCTTGGGTTTTTCACCAGAAGGTGAGCTTTTCCCTTGTTGTTGTGTGATTCTTCATTCAATTGATTTTTGTTGTTGTTCCATTTGTTTGTATGATTGTTTGGCATCCATTCATGTTATAATATCATGAATTCATCCTTTGAAACTTCCCTATACATAAAATTGGCATGCTCTACCTTTTGCCCTATTGTTGACAATTTTGATCAATTGATTAACCTGTCGGCTTCTGATCTTTTTCCTTTTGATTATATGTGTTATTAACACCTAATCCTTCATTGTTAACATGAAATTGCAACCCCTAAGGCTTGTTAACAAGAAATTAAAATTTTTGCTATCGTCCTATTCTTAGTGCCAAAATACATATGGATTATTGGGATGGTAATTCAAGTTTATTCTTGTTAAGTTCTTGTCTATCACATCCAACATCCGAGAGGGGAGGCACCTGTGGCATCTGATCATTGGTTTCTGATAGGTTTGGTGAGTAGAATTGGTAAGGAAATAGGATATGTAAGACCCCGAATTTTGAGTCCTAGAAGTCCAGAAGCCAGTGCAGGTGAAAAGACCATTTTTCCCTGATTGAGGAAATCCGGAACCAGCAATTAGAGGATCCAAAACTAATTGAAATTCGGAAGAAACTTTTTGATGTTGTTGATGCCATAGTTCGTGATTTCAGAATACAAAATGACAAAGTGCTTGTCTTCAGAAACCGGGTATGTGTTCCACAAGGTATTGATATTGGTAGCCTTATTCTATCGGAGGCGCATAGTTCGAAGTTCGCTATCCATCTCGGAAGCACTAAGATGTACTGAGATTTGAAAGAGCAGTATTGGTGGCCAAACATGAAATGCCACATTACTAAGTTCATTGCCCGATGCCTCGTTTGTCAACAAGTAAAGATCAAACATCAACGACCCGCTGGACTATTTCAGTCACTTCCGATTCAAAAATGGAAGTGGGAGCATGTCACAATGGATTTTGTGACTGGTTTGCCTAGATCACAGCAAGGATACGTTGCCATTTTGGTTATTGTGGATCGATTGATGAAATCTGCACACTTCCTCTCTATACTTGTGACGAATACACCTGAGAAATTGGTTGTTTGTTACTTGGATGAGATTGTTCAATTGCATGGAGTGCCAGTTTCCATCGTTTCAGATTGTGACCCTCATTTCACCTCACGATTTAGGGAGAAATTCCAAATTTCACTGGGTTCAAAATTGAATTTCAGTACAGCATTTCATCCTCAGACCGATGGTCAATCAGAAAGGACGATTTAGACACTCGAAGACATGCTACGAGCGAGTGTGTTGGATCAGCAAACCGGTTGGGATAAATGCCTGCCGTTGGTAGAATTTGTTTACAACAATAATTTTCATGTAAGCATCGATATGGCACCTTATGAAGCAATATATGGGAGACGTTTCAGGACTCCCATTTTCTGGAATGAAGTAGGTGAAAGACACCTAGACAATCCGGAATTTATTGATCAAGCAGTAGAGCAGTTGAACTTGATCCTACAACAGCTAAAAACAACCCAGGATCGGCAGAAAAGCTACGCCGACAATCGACGAAGGGAGCTGGAATTTTCGGTAGGTGACAAATTGTTTTTGAAGGTCGCTCCATGGAAAGGAGTCCTTTTTTTTCAGAAGCAAGGTAAGCTAGCACCTTGCTACATTGGTCCATATGACATCGTTGATAGAATCGGCCCTGTTGCATACCAATTTGCCTTACCTCCAAATATGGAAAGAATTCACAACGTGTTTCACGTTTCAGTGTTGAGAAAGTATGTACAAGACCCTGCTCACGTGCTCGAGGAACCCCCAGTCGAAGTTGCTAAAGACCTATCCTATCCCGTACAGCCAGTTTCCATACTAGATCAGTCAGTTCGACATTTTCACAGTCGAAGCGTGTCTATGGTACGAGTTGTTTGGCATAATGACCAAATTTAGGAATAGTCTTAGGAGACTGAGGAATCTATGTGTACAAATTTTCCTTACTTGTTTGTTTAGGTACTTGTGCTAAAATTTCGAGGACGAAATTCGTATATGGAGGGGAGGATGTGAGACCCCGAATTTTGAGTCCTAGAAGTCCAGAAGCCAGTCCAGGTGAAAAAAACATTTTTCCCCAGAAGAAAAGGATGTGTGATGGCCGAAATTGGTAATGAATGTTTGGTAATTATTTCTGGTATCAATTCCCTTTGATTTGGTTCTTAATTTGTTGATAATCACCTTAGGAATTAAAATCCCTAAATTTAAAAGGGGATAATTACAGAATTTAAATCTGGTAGTTATCTTACTTTAACAAAGCCTTTAAAGTAGTAATTTTAATTCCATACCCATCTATTATAAATAGGAAGCCAACCCCACAAAAATAATTCATAGAAAACACACAAAACTCATATAGCCTAAAACTCTTACACCTACCTATATCTGTAAAAATTCGATGAAACTTTAAACCAGCATAACTCTTTCATCGTTTGTTGGATTCCTGAAAATAATAGCTTGTTGTGATCTGACAGAATTGAGAATACCCGATTGTGGTTTTGTGTTTTGTGTTTGCCTGTGTGTGCTTGTACGTGTTTGTGTCAGGATCCTTTTCCGGTGGCTATTCGGGGTAAGCGCTGATGCTCCTAGTGAGAGGGGAGGTTCTTACTAGTATGGGAGTCGTATGGGTGGAAAATCCCAGAAAGAGCTCGATGGATGTCTGGTCCTTTTGTGGCCAAAAGCCCTGTCCTTATGTGGCAGAAACCCTTTATCCTTGTGTGGTTTGGGAAGCCTTTATCCTTGTGTGGTTTGGGATGCCTTTGTCCATGTGTGGCAAGATGAATAGGCTTGCTGATTAGCTTGTGTGTTAACCAATTACCTTTCGTGCAGTAAGCCTTGGACAACATAGGTGGAAGGGGATGGCCTTTTCTTCTTCATTGTCGAGAACAATCTGATGAGTTCTGCTTGTCTATGTACTTCTGATACTTTTCAGAAGTGTTTGTAGTCCCCTTCAGCCTTAGATTCGACCCTACCCTTTTTGATTGAATCTTTGAATTGCATGAATCCCTTTAGTTATATAGAAATGATCAGATGTTGTTCGGGAGATTTGTGTTTATGGTTTCTGCAGATCTTATGATGTTGTGACCCTACTGAGATTCTTGTAATCTCATTCCGTTGTTTTCACCATTTTTTCAGGCTTAGGTACATTCACTGTTCGTGGTACCAGTGTGTGAGATCAAGACTATATGGCGGGGTGATATCGTATCACTTTTGCATACCTGTTCCTTGATTATTTACGCATATAACTTGAATAAAAAAATTGGACTACTTTCTGGTTTATTTTAAGATTCCTCCTTTGCTTGTTATTTTCGACTATGTTGGAGGAATTCTTGCTAGTTATTTGGATCCTTACGGGACTTGTGTCTTATGAATCCAGTGATTTAATTTAAAGACTTCCACTGATGTTTTAACTCATTCCATATGATACTAGAATGATTTTCCAATATCATGCTCCAACTATTATTAAACATGTGTAATGAACATGCTAAAATTCGAAAACTTAGTGAGTAAGCCTGGTGGGATTCAGATAGGTCCTAGGTGTCTTTAGGCTTTTTTGGGTTTCACGGCTGTAATGACCTTATTCGGAGCAAATATTAATACGTAGGAATTGGGGTCGTTATAGGATATCTACTTGATTATTGAGTGTACATGCTTTGTTTGGTTTGTCTTTGTCTTATGATGTTATAGGTGGTTCGGATCCCTTGAATAAAGTCAAAGGAATAGCTTCTTGTTCAGAGACAAGAGAGGTAGGATCTATGCCTCATCGTTTTCTTCAGAGATCTTTGTTGTTTGCTTATTGATTTCGGTGCATATACCTGTTGATGATTGTATGCGTATATGTTGGATAGTGTATGCTAAATACGAATCGAGATGTGATCCTCTAGGCTATAACGAACCCTTGAGATAGGTTATGAATGCCTAATTTGTATATGTTTTGTGTATTGAACATGCTAATTGTGTTCTGACATGATTGAGAATACCCTATTGTGGTATTATGCTTTGTGCTTGCCTATGAGTCCTTGTACGTGTTTACGTGTCAGGATTCTTTTCCGGTAGCCATTCAGGGTATGTGTTGATGCTCCTTGGAAGAGGAGAGGTTCTTACTGGTATGGGAGTCATATAGGTGGCAATCCCCAGCTTATGCACGCTTGATGCCTAGTCCTGTGTGCTGGCTAGATGCCTTGTCCTGTGTGCTAGCAAGATGCCCTTATCCTTTTGTGGTTTGAATGCCTTAAGCTTGTGTGCTGGTTAGGATGCCTAATCCTGTGTGCTAGTTAAATGCTTTATCTTGTGTGTTGCAAGATGAATCGGCCTGCTGATTAGCTTGTGTGTTAAGCTTTTATATGAGACCCCGATTTTTAAGTCCTAAAAGTCTAGAATCTAGTGTAGAAGAAATGACCATTTTCTCCCTGAAAAAAAGGATATATGACGGCCGAAAATGGTATTGAATGTCTAGTAATCATTTCTAGTTTTATTACTCTTTGATTTGTTTCCTTAATAGTTCAATCTTACCTTAGGAAATAAAATTCCTAAAATTATGAAAGGATAATTCCAAAATTTAATTCTGATATTTATCTTACTTTATCTAGCCTTAAAGTAGGAAAATTAATATCATAAACACCCTATAAAAAGAATAGCCAGTCACACTTGCCCACAGACATTAAAAACATACAGTTTTCGTCAAACATCAAACCCTACACCCTATTGCTGCCGAAATTTCACTAGATCTTCAAAATAGCATAACTCTCTCACCCTTTGTCAGAATTCTGCAAATATTATCTTGTTAGAAAGATCATTCCATCCTCTATCTAGCTGTTCTGGGTTGGTTATCAGAAAGTTAGTTTTTATTTGTCTAAATTCAAGTCATAATTCGTCAGTTTTTGTCATGCCCTGGAACTCACAAGACATGACGCACCCAGCCATGCTCACCTTCACACACCTCCAAGGAGATGTGATTGGGTTCACACGAAGCTTAGCACATTAACTCTTTTAATTTAAAATTCGCACACACATAAATATTAGTTTAAATGAGCACGCGGAGTAAGAATAAAAATAATGTATTAAACATTATAGGAAACTTTAACAACAACGGAAGTCTTTATTTAAAACCACGCAGCGAATATTCATATGAAGTATACGATGCACTCATACAAATAAATATGTCATGAGTTTCAAAGGTGACTAGGCCTAAATAATTTCACCAAAATAAAAATACATGATATGCTTAAGGAAATGATATGTGTGCTCCTGTGTGTGCTACCTCACGTACAGTGCCACCAGCAGCTAAGCGACCAACCAGACAAGATCGCTGAACCTCGAGCTAAACCTCAACTCGATCTAACCTGAAAATCACAATGGTGAGAGGAGTGAGATTCGCTAGGAATCTCAGTGAGAGACCGAACGTCATATCAAAATCCGGAAATGGATAGTAGCAATATCATAAAACATCAGATGAAGAAATATTATTTATGCACAAACTCATTTTGTCCATTCTATCATGAATCTCTATACCATGCCAACATGCTTAATTATATATCTCGATAATTAAAATATTGTGTGATATGATATTATGTAACGAAAACATGCATGTTCAAACATGCACAATAAGATTCAAATCTCGGTAAGGCGTAAGGCAAACTGCCTAATATCTTCTCATCAAGATGAGCAATGGTCTGTTTCACCCACTTGTCATCTGAAACTAAATAGAAGGACAGATGAAACTATCCGACCATAAATCATCACTAGCATTTAACCATATAAATAAGCAAGTGAATCACCATATCCCTCCAAGTCTAATCATGCCTTCGGATAACTCACCGGTATGCCTACCGTGCCTTTGCTACAAGATTGACTAAGCCCTGGCCAGTGCTAACTTATCTCATACTTCAAAAACTCATAAAACAAAGGAGTCCTTACCACTCCTTATATCATATATCATTGTATTAAAGATAGAATACTCATAGGTCTCAAGGACCATATCTCATATCAGTGGAATGCTCAATGCATGAAACAATATGTATGCAGCCTATAATAATTTTATAGACAAGTATTTCCTACCTCGGATTATCCTACACTCGGATAAAGATTTTTTATTCAAACTTACGAATCTAAGGGATTAAAATTTCTAAGTCTTTTAAATCCATCTTATATTTCAATCTTAAGGTATCGAAAAATTATTCTAAGGATTCAAGATGAGTAGAAAGTGATCAGAAAGGTTTCTAGTTACAGTTGTTGTTTTGAAACAATAACAAAGGCTAAAACATTGAAAATTCTGCATAAAAATTTCTGCAAAGAGTTTTCAACCACCCATATTTTGGATACTGAAAACCTATCTTCCACGACTTCAAATTCAACAAACTTTTTCATGTGCAGAGACTTACATAGCCTCTCTCGAATGCAAAAAGAATCAACTCAAAATAATAAATAGGTAAAAAGTTACGGGGTGTTAAAGTTGGCCACAAAATAAGAAAAGTGCAGATATTTCTGCAAAATCTGTTTCATTCACCCAACTTTGGGATAACCAAAAATTATGTTATACAATTCTGAATTTTACCAAATTTCGTACACTAATAGGCTAGTGCACAGAATCTACAATGGAACAAGAATCACTCCAAAATAATTATTCCACACAGAATTATGAAGTGCCAAAGTTCATCAAAAACCATATTTTTTAAGAAAATTTCCAGAATTGATTCCTCAATTCAAACTTCAAATCAACCCATTTTAATCTATAAATTCTGCATACTCAACTCAAGTACTACCTAGTATGCAACACATGCATTCCAACAACGTCAACGGTAATGTCATTTGCATTTAAAATCAGACTTAAAACCAAATTTCACATTTCATATCACACATCATTTCAAAGCATGGTATGAATTCTAATGCATTCAAATATATTTCAAATGAATTGCTACTATCAAAACTTTAAATTCATTTCCAGTTTTAATTATCAAAACACAATGTTTTACCATCAAATAATATGAAATTAAGTCTGCTCACCTCTCGATGCGTGTGAAGAACTCGGCTCCTTGCCTCGGTTCTCGACACGTTCGGAAACACCTAAACCACACCAAATATCGGATTAAACTCAATCCGATTAACTAAAACAAAACAAATCAGAATATCCTATGGGTTCCAACTTCTGCCCAACAATTCCAGAACCTAAACCAAGGCTCTAGACACAACCAAAAACATCTCATTTCCCCATAAACAACCCTCACAAACTAACTCAATGCTCGGACAATCAACCCAATTTTATCATACCTGAAAATTCAGCTAGAACACCATTCTTGTGTTCACAATAAAACGAAGGAATCCAGTGACATCAACAGGTCATAATAAAGCTATCTCAACCAACAGAATATCGCAATTTACGAAGAGAAAACAAAATTCCAATCCAAACTACTCTGAAATTTTACCATCACAGAATCTCACGAAATTAACATGATAGCTATTCCTAACCATCAGTAACATACCCCCAGAATATCAAGGCAAATAACTGAACCAAGAGAGAAAAAATTGGAATTTACCCAAATCTGGATGAACTGAAAATGGCTCACTGGCACCGGAATAAGATGATTCAGAAAACTGATTATGGTACCAAAAGAAAGCTCTCGCCGATACAAAACCGTAGCAACAAGAATCACTCAATTCTGACTTACGGTTTGAGAGTTATGGTGATTTTAATTTTGTAGGACAAAACAGTATTCTATTTGAGAGAAAATCGTGAGAGAAAAACGATTTTCAGAAAAATAGACTGAAATTTGCGGGTTTTTGGGCTTTTATAGTGTTTTCGGATTTTGGACCAAAATCGAAGATTATTTTTCCACGATCTCAAATGTGGAAACGGAATATCAAAAATCAATATAGAATAGTCGTACGGGCTCCGGGAAGTAAATTGGGCCCGAAATCGGTAAATGGGCTTGTAGGCCCAAATGACCCAAATCAACAAATGGGTACGAAAGCCCAACATGCAACTCGACACGCTAATTAAAACACAAATACTAACACATACCCACACCTTTATAGACACAGGCTCTAACTTAAAAGGGTACGAAAAACTCAGGTTTCAGCAGTTTTGGTGCCAAAATTGTGTGATTCTTCTTTCAATTGATTTATGTTGTTGTTTGTTTTGTTTGTATGATTTTTTGTCATCCATTCATTTTGTAAAACCATGAATTCATCCTTTGAATCTTCCTATACATTAAATCAGGCATGCCCTACCATTTTCCCTATTGTTGTCGATTTTGGTCAATTGATTAACTTGTCGGTTTCTGATCTTGTTCCTTCTAACACCTAATCCTTCTTTCTAAACATGAAATCGCAACCCCTAACACTTGTATACATAAAATTGCAATTTTCTCTACTGTCATGTTCTTAGTGCCAAAATTTGTATGATGATTGGGATAGTAATTCAGGTTGATTATTGTTAAATTCATGGCTATCACATTACATATCCAGGGGTGGTAGGCACCTGCAGCATCTGATTACTAGTTTTTGATAGGTTTCGTGAGTGAAATTAGTAAGAAAATAAGGATATCTACTTGATATTGAGTATGCCTACTTAGTTTTGTTTTGTATTTGCCTTATAATATTATAGGTTGTTCATATCTCTTGAATAAAGGAAAAGAAATAGCTTCTTGTTTAGAGACAAGAGAGGTAAGATCTATGCCTCATCAGTTTCTTAAGAGAACCTTGTTGTTGGTTGTTATTTTCGATGCATGCCTTTATAATGTTGTATGCGTATATATGGGATAGTGTATACATGCATTACAGATTGATTTGAGGCTTATCTTGGCTATACCAAACCCCTTAAGATAGGTTATGAGGGCCTAGTTTGCATATGTTGTGTGTATTGAACATGCTGATTGTGTTCTAACATGATTAAGGATACCCTGTTGTGGTATTGTACCTGTACTTGCTTGTGTGTGCTTGTACATGATTGTGTGTCAAGATTTTTTTCCGGTGGCCGTTCAGGGTAAGTGCTGATGCTTTTGGGGAGAGGAGAGGTTCTTACTAGTATAGGAGTCGTCTGGGTGGCAATCCCCAGCATGTGCACACTGGATGCCTAGTCCTTGTGTGGCAAGATGCCCTTATCCTTGTGTGGTTTGGATGCCCCTGTCCTTGTATGGCTTGGATGTGTGCTAACCTTCATCATTTGTGCAGTGAAGCCTTGGACAACACAGGTGGAAGGGGATTGCCTTTTCCTATTACTGAGAGTGACTGATGAGTTTTTCTTACCTATGTACTTCTGACTTTCGAAAGTGTTTGTAGTCTACCCTTAACCTTAGTTTCAACACTACACCTTTGAATTGTTTGAATGGAGGTTTACTTGCTGGATATTTGGATCCCTATGGGACTTGTGTGTTGTGGATTCATTGATAAATTTAAAGACTTTCGCTGATGTTTTTATTCACTCCGTATGATACCAGAATACTTGTCCAATATCATGCTCCAATCATTATAAGTATAAAGAATAAACATGTTAAAATCAGTTCTAAGGGGATAAGCCTTGTGAGATTCAGATAGGTCCTAGGTTGGGATTATTTGGGTTTCACGGCAGTAAGGGTCTCACTTAGGAGCAATTTTGGGAATATGAATGTGGGTCCTTACAGGTTTGGTAGCAGAGCATGGTTTAGGAATATGATTTGTTATATGCTAATCTGTTTTGTTGCGTTTGTGTTTGTAGGTAGGTACATGCGCACACACCTACTCATTTTGGGGCTAATATAAAAGTAATCTAATGCTAAAAACCTGGTTTGAATTATTACAAGAATCTCAGTAGGGTCACAGCATCATAAGTCCTAAGGATTCCCATTCAAACATCTACCAATAACCAAAAGATCAACACCTAAAACTAGTTAAGATATCTAATTAAAATCATAAGCATCAAACACACATATTAGGGGCTGAAATCATCACAAGCACACACAATATGAGGGTAGGCTAAAATTGGTAGAAAATAAGGGGAAAGACTGAAAACACTTCATTTTTAGAAGCACACAGGCAGCCTATACATAATCTGATTTTCAACACCAATGTTTGTCCCCATCTGACTATGTTCTCCAAGGTTATGCTGCAAAAAGGGTAAAACGTTTAGACAATCAATATTACAGCAAGCCTTTTAGTTGTCTCCGACATCCAGACTCTAACTAGCCTAAAAGCACTATTGCAGCAGCGTATACAAGTCATCCTGTCACTGTAAAACAGGGTATCCTAACATTTAGACTCAAACTAGCTTATAAGGCATCTTGACGTCTAGACTCAAACTGGCCTACACGGCTTTCTGATGTCCAGACTTGATACGGCCTACAAGACATCCAACGAGCTCTTGCTGGGAATAACCACCCATAAACCTCCTAGTTCGGTAAGCATCTCTCCTCTCCCTAGGAGCAACAACACTTATCTCACATGGCTAAAGACAAAAGAAAACTTCAAGCAAAGCACAAACAAGGCACATAAACACAAACACACATAGTACACACATACACAAATCACAACAAAAGATCCTCAATCAGATCACAATACAAATCAAAAATCCATTCTCAAAGTCATAATCGAATTAGGCATCCTATTGCCCTATTAACTTCTGAGATTCCTTATCATCATAATCACACATTCTGCAAGCATTTAACCAAGATAGGCAATCAAATTCAATCATATTCAAACAATCAAACAATAGGGTAACCAAAGGTACCAATGAGGCATAGATCCTACCTCTTACATGTCTGAACTAGATACAATCCTTTACCATCCCAATAAGATCAGAAATTTCTAAATAATCACAAGGCAAAGACCACACAATACTAAACCTCAAGACTACTTAATTAAAAACCAAAGGCATTGGGAATCCTTACCAATTAACCTACCAAAATCCAGCGATCTGGATGCAGCAATATCTTTCCCTTTAATGCATAATGTGATGGCCAAAAACTCAGTAAGAATCAACTTGATATTTTACCCTAATTCAATACACAAATTTTGGCAACACCTTAAGGTTTACAGGGAAAGTTGTAATTTCAACATTAGAGAGGTTAGGGGTTGTGATTTCATGAAATTAAGAAAGGAATAGGTGTTTATAACATGTACAATCAAAAGAAACAAAATCAGAATCTAATAGGTTAATCAATTAATCAAGATAGGCATCAATAGCGCAAAGGTAGGGCATACTGATTTCATGAACAGAGAAGATTCAAAGGATGAATTCTTGATTTTACATCATGAATGGATGTTAAACAAATCACACGAACAAGAGGAACAAATAACAGAAGTCATTCGAAGGCAGATTCACACAATTTTGAAACCTAATCCCGCCGAATTACGACCTAACTTATGATGAAGAAAAACTAAACTCCATACAATAAAGTAAAAATATTTTGAAAGAGGACATAATGAGCTTTCCAACAAGATATTATTTGTAAGAATCCAACAAACGATGAAAGAGTTATGCTATTTTGAAGTTCAAACAGATTTCGGCAATCCCGCCGAATTACGACCTAACTTTAGACAAAGAAAAACTAACCTAAAGATGAAAATTCTGAAACGGATGGAAAGAGGACAGAAAGAGCTTTCTAATAAGTTATTATTTGTAGAAATCCCATAAAGGATAAGAGAGTTATACTAAGATGAAGATCAAGGAATTTCGGCTAAGGGTTTAAATAAAAATCGTAAATTGAGAGGAAGGGGATAAATTACGAAATTTCTAGGTGGGTTATTGTAATGATCCCAATTCCTACCTATAAAAATTTGTTCCGATTAAGGCCATTACTTCCGTGAAATCCAAATAAGCCCAAAGACTCCTAGAACCTATCTGAATCCCACCAGGCTTACCCATTAAATTTTTAGTAACAAATGGAGCATGATATTGGACAATCATTTTGGTATCATACGGAGTGAATAAAACATCAGCAGAACTTTTTAAATTTAACTATTAGAATCAAAACACACAAGTCCTATAGGGATCCAAACAACCAACAAGAGATCCTTCAACATGATCCAAAATATAACAAGCAAATGAGGGATCTTGAAAAACCAGAAAAAGTAGTCCAATCTATGATCATATTGTATGCGTAAGCAATAAAAGAAATAGGAATGCAAAGATGATGCAATATCGCCGCGCCGTGCAACCTTGATTTTACACAATGGTACCACAAATAGTGAGTCTACCTAAGTCTGAAAAATGGTAGAAACAACAAAATGAGATTACAAGAATCTCAGTAGGGTCAAAACATCATAAGATCTGCAGAAACCATTAACATAAATCTCTTAAACAACATCAGATCATTCCTAGCAACTAAAGAGGATCATGCAATTTAAGAATTCAGTTAAAAATGGTCAGGCCGAATCTAAAGCCAAAGGGGTCTACAAATACTTCTGAAAACTCAAATGTATATAAGCAGGTAGAACTCATCAGATTGCTCTCGGTAATGAAGAAGAAAGGCCATCCCCTTTCACCTGTGTTGTCCAAGGCTTACTGCAAAAAAGGTAAATGGTTAACACGCAAGCTATTCAGTATGCCTATTTATTTTTCCACACAAGAACAAGGGTTTCTTGCCACACAAGGACAGGGCTTCTGGCCACACAAGGACCAGACATCCAGCGAGCTCATGCTGGGGATTGCCACCCATATGACTCCTATACCAGTAAGAACCTCCCCTCTCACAGGGAGCATCAGGGCTTACCCTGAATGGCCACCGAAAAAGGATCCTGACACACACATGTACCAGCACACACAAGTATGTACAAAATACAATACCACAACAGGGTATCCTTAATCATGTCAAAACACAATCAACATGTTCAATACTCACAACACATGCAAACTAGGCACTCGTATCATATCTTAAGGGATTCGGTACAGCCTAGAGGATTGAATTTTGGTCAGCAATTCAAGCACTCCTACTACAACATACGTGCATACAACATTATATTTAAAAGCACCGAAATTAACAATTAAACAACAAAGATCTCTGGAGAAACTGATGAGGCTTAGATCCCACCTTTCTTGTCTCTGAGAAAAAAGTTATTCCTCTGTCTTTATTCACTAAGAATAATGCAATAGGGTAAGTTTGATTTCATGTTAACAAGTTATAGAAGTTGCGATCTCATGTTAACATAAAAGGATTAAGGTTTATAACATGTATAATCAAAAGAAACAAGATCAGAATCCAATAGGTTAATCAATTGATCAAGATAGGCAACAATAGGACAATAGGGAAAAGGTAGGGCATACTGATGTCATGTATAGAAAATATTAAAATGATGTATTCATGATTTTTCACTATTAGTGGATATTTAAACAATCATAAGAATAAAGGTAATAACATCAGAGATCAATCAAAAGTAGAATTATAAAAATCTAAAAATCTAATTCTATCAAATTTTGATTTAACTTTAGAGAAAGAAATACTAACCTTCAGATGAAACACCAAAATTGGTTTGAAAGAGGATGAAAATATTTTCCCAACAAGCTATTATTTGCAGGAATACAACAAACGGTGAGAGAGTTATGTTTGTTTGAAGTTCAAGAAGATTTGACAGTTCCGTCAAATTTCGATTTAACTTTAGAAAAAAGAAATACTAACCTTCAGATGAAAAACCATAGATGGTTAGAAAGAGGATGAAAAAATATTTCCAAAAAGATATTATTTGCTGGAATCCGACAAAGGATGAGAGAGTTATGCTTATTTGAAATTTAAATAGATTTTGGCAGAAATTGTGCGGTATAAGGTTTTTAGGTCCTACGAATTTTATGTGTTTTCTGTATAAGATTTTTGTGTAGCTGACTTCCTATTTATATAAGATTATTATGAGTTTATAATCCCTATCTTCAAGGCTTCATTAAAGTAAGATAATTATCAAAATTAAATTCTGTAATTATCCCCTCTTAAACTTAGAGTTTTTATTTTCTAAGATAATTGTCAAGAAATAAAGAACCAAATCAAAGGGAATTAAAACCAAAAAAAATCACTAGACATTCCTTATCAGTTTTGGCCATCACACATCCTTTTCTTTAGGGGAAAAATGGTCTTTTCACCTGTATTGGCTTCTGGACTTTTAGGATTCAAAATTCGGGGGTTTTACATCCTCCCCTACTTATCAGAATTTTGTCCTTGAAATTTTGGTACAAGTACTTAAGCAAATAGGTAAGGAAATTTTGCATGCATAGATTCGTCAGTCTCCCAAGGATGTTCCTTGATTTGGCCATTACGCTAAACAACTCGCACCATAGGCACGTTTAAACTATGAAGCTATTGAACTAACTAATCTAGTATGGCAACTGGCTGTACGGGATAGGATAGGTCTTCAGCAATTACAACTAGGGGTTCTTCGAGCACGTGAGTAGGGTCTTGCACATACTTTCTCAACATAGATATGTGGAAGACATTGTGAATTCTTTCCATATTTGGAGGTAAGGCAAGTTAGTATGCAATAGGGCCGATCTTCTCGACAATGTCATACGGACCAATATAACGAGGTGCTAGCTTACCTCGCTGCTGAAAACGAAGGACTCCTTTCCATGGGGCGACCTTTAGAAACATTTTGTCACCTACCGCAAATTCTAGCTCCCTTCGTTGATTATCGGTGTAGTTTTTCTGTCGATTCAGGGCTATTTTTAGCCGTTATCAAATCAAATTTAACTATTCCGTGCTTGATCAATCAATTCCGGATTGTCTAGGCGTCTTTCACCTACTTCATTCCAGAAAATGGGAGTCCTGCAACATCTCCCATATAATGCTTCATAAGATGCCATACCGATGCTTATATGAAAAATATTGTTATAAGCAAATTCTGCCAACGGCAGGCATCGATCCCAAACGGTTTGCTAATCCAACACACTCGCTCGTACCATATCTTCGAGTGTTTGAATCATCTTTTTATTTGGCTATCGATCTGGGGATGAAATACTGTACTGAAATTCAATTTCGAACCCAGTGTATTCTGGAATTTATCCAAAAATCGTGAGGTGAAACGAGGGTCACAATCTGAAACGATGGAAACTGGCACTCCATGCAATTGAACAATCTCATCCAAATAACGAACAACTAATTTCTCTGGTGTATTCATCACACGTATAGGAAGGAAGTGTGCAGATTTCATCAATCGATCTACAATCACCCAAATGACATCATATCCTTTCGGCAATCTAGGCAAACCGGTCACAAAATCTATTGTGACATGCTCCCACTTCCATTCTGAGATCAGAAGTGACTGTAGTAAACCAGCGGGTCTTTGATGTTTGATCTTTACTTGCTGAAATACAAGACATCGGGCAACGAACTCAGAAATGTGACATTTTATGTTTGGCCACCAATACTGCTCTTTTAAATCTTGGTACATCTTAGTGCTTTTGGGATGGATAGCAAACTTCGAATTATTCATCTCCGATAGAATATGGTTACAAATATCAATATCTTGTGGAACACATACCCAGTTTCTGAAGACAAGCACTTCGTCATCTCGTATTCTAAAATCACGAACTTTGGCATCAACACCATCAGAATGATGCTTTCGAATTTCAATTAGTTTTGGATCCTCTAATTGCTGATTCCAGATTTCCTCACTCAAGGTAGGTGTGACTTTGATTTGTGCCAACAATGAACCAGAAAAATCAGTGCCAAGATGCACATGATTAGTCCTCAAATCTAGCAACATAGGCATGTAATGGGTGCGCATATAGGCCAAAATCGATGGGGAAGGAGGATGAAACTTTCGGCTTAAGGCATCAGCAACAACATTTTCCTTTCCAAGATGATATTCGATGATCAAATCGTAGTCATTGATCAGCTCTACCCATCTTCGTTATCTCATATTCAATTCTTTTTGCGTGAGTAGGTACTTCAAGCTTCTGTGATCGGTAATGATTCGACATGTCTCGCCGTATAAGTAATGTCGCCATATTTTCAACTCAAACATCACGGCTGAAAGCTCCAAATCATGTGTAGGATAGTTGCTTTCATGCGGTCTTAATTGTCGGGAAGCATATGCAACGACTTTCCTGTTTTGCATCAATACGCATCCAAGTCCAGATTTCGACGCATCGTTGAAAACCGCATACTTCTTTCCGCAAATAGGTAAAGTGAGGATAGGTGCAGAAACTAATAAATTTTTCAGTTCTTTGAAACTTTGATGGGGTTTTTCGTTCCACACGATCTGCTCACCCTTGTGTATTAGTTTTGTCAATGGTCCGGCAAGCGATGAAAAATTTTCCACAAAACGACGGTAGTATCCTGCTAAGCCAAGGAAACTACAAACTTCAAACACAGTTTGCGGGGGTTCCCAGGCAATTACGGCTTCAATTTTTTTTGGATCAACTAACACACCTTGGACGGAAACAACATGGCCAAGGAAACTGACTTCGTGTAACCAGAATTCGCATTTGGAGTACTTTGCAAACAACCGCCGATCTTTTAAAACATTTAGCACAATCTGCAAGTTCTTAGCATGCTCGTCTTCCGATTTTGAATAAATCAGAATGTCGTCGATGAAGACTACCACAAATTTATCCAGAAACTCATAGAATAGACGATTCATCAAGTCCATGAACCTAGCTGGTGCATTAGTCAAACTGAATGGCATAAGCAGAAATTCGTAGTGGCCATATCACGATATGAATGCGGTCTTCAGAATATCAACATTACAAACTTGCAATTGATGGTATCCAGATCTGAGATTGATCTTGGAGAATATGACTGCACCCTGAAGTTTATCGAACAAATCGTCGATGCATGGAAAAAGATACTTATTCTTCACAGTCACACGATTCAGCTGCCGATAGTCAATGCATAATCGCAGCAAACCATCTTTCTTCTTCACGAACAAGATAGGTGCTTCCCAAGGTGACACACTAGGTCAGATGATACTATAATCTAGCAAATTTTCCAATTACGTTTTTAGTTCCTTCATTTCCGCAGGAGCCATATGGTACGGAGGAATGGAAATCAGATTCGTACCAGGCACTAACTCAATGCCAAATTCCATTTCCCTTATTGGTGGTAGATCGACTATGTCTTCTGAAAATACTTCTAGAAATTTGCGAACCACTTGGGAAAAATCCAGACCCGAGGATTCTTTGGAAATATCATGTACGTGCACGAGATACGCAGTACATCCTTTGCTGATTAATTGCTTTGCATTAAGCTAGGATATCATGCAAGTTGGAACAACTCGTCTTTCACCTTCAAAACAATACTCGGAAACATCAGGAAAAATGAACCACACACGTTTGGTGAAACACTCCATACGGGCTTGATATTTCGTCAGACAGTCAATGCCTAAAATCACATCTAGCTCTCGAATGTTTAATGGAATTAGATCCACTTCAAGTACATTCGGACCCATATGTACAGCATAGACAGTGTAAACTAGATCACAAATTAGTTGCTCTCCCAAAAGAGTTCAAACCGCAATAGGAGGAGTCAAAGGAGAAAGGGGTCGATCCGTGTTAAGTGCTATCCTTGAACTTACAAATGATCTATTTGCTCTGAGGTCTAATAATACTTTAACATTTTGAGAAAAGACTGAAATAGTACCTGTCACCACATCAAGACTAGCCTCGACATCAGTTAGGGTGAATAGCCTTGTTGGTCTTGGTTTTGCCTCACCTTTGGATCCGTTGGTTGGTCCTCTTGGTGCGCGTATTGGCGATTTGGTGGGGTTAGTATACCCACCTTGGCTTGCACTAGATGTGCCTATGATACGTCTTGGCTTCTGGCATTCCCGCTGAATATGCTCCATTTCACCACAGTTGTAACATCGATGTTGCTGAGTATTCCACGTAGTTCCAGTGGAATTCGAACCAGAAAAGTTCTTCTTGTTGTTACTTCCATTGCCGTTAATTTTAAGAGGATAGGATCTGAAAGGATAGTGTCTCGTATGCCGATTAGATTTTGAGTCTTCACGAAAGAATCCACCACTAGTGGCTGCGGGTGGCTTTTTGCTTTGCATGATCATTTCTCCTTCAGTAATGGCAACAATTAGTTCTTGCAAATTTTATACCGGTGTCGTACTAACGATGGTTTTGAGTTCGGTACACAGCCCATCCTGAAATCGCCTCGCAAACTGGTACTGTGAGCGATCCTCTTCAGGTTAAAATTGGGACAATTCCTTAGTGCCTTTTCATATTCCAGCACTAAACGGGTTCCCTGTTTAAGTTTGTAGAAAACTTGTCGCTGCTCGCTTTTATGGAAACTCGTATAAAACCTTTCGTCGAATTCATGTCGAAATTCTTCCTATGTAGGCAGACGATCGCGAAATCGCAAACTCAAAGCTGTCCACCATGCGAAGGCTTCTCCCTCCAATAGGAAAGTGGCAATGGCTACCTTGTCATCCTCAGAGATATGTAAAAACAAAGATACTCGACACAAGGTGTCGAACCATTCGCGAGCGGCAGCAGCTCCGGCTGAACCATTAAAATCTTTACATCCCAATTGTCGAGCTTCCTTCAATAGTTTTGTAATCATGACAGGAAGTCTCTCGGCAATGAAGAAGAAAGGCCATCCCCTTCCACCTGTGTTGTCCAAGGTTTACTCCACAAAAGGTAAATGGTTAACACACAACTTATTTAGTAAGCTTATTAATTTTTCCACACAAGGACAAGTCATCCCAAGCCACACAAGGACAAGGGCTTCCTGCCACACAAAGATAGGGCTTTTGGCCACACAAAAACAGGGCTTTTAGCCACACAAGGACCAGACATCCACTGAGCTTATGCTGGGGATTGCTACCCATACGATTCCCATACCAGTAAGAACCTCGCCTCTCACAAGGAGCATTAGCGCTTACCCCGAATGGCCACCGGAAAAGGATCTTGACACACAACACGTACCAGCACACACAAGCAAGTACAAAAATTAGTACCACAACAAGGTTTCCTTAATCATGTCAGCACACAATCAACATGTTCAATACTCACAACACATGCAAACTAGGCACTCATATCCTATCTTAAGGGATTCTGTATAGTCTAGAGTATCGCATCTTGGTCTACAATTCAAGCATCCCTACTATAACATATTCGCATACAACATTACATATAAAGACACCAAAATGAACAAGTAAACAACAAGGATCTCTGGAGAAACTGATGAGGCTTAGATGCTACCTCTCTTGTTTCTGAACAAGAAGTTATTCCCTTGTCTTTAATTAATAATTCTGCACTACCTATAGCATCACAAGGCAAAGCCAAAACCAAACTAAGTATGCATATCCAATATCCAATTAAATACCCTAATTCCTTACCAATTCCACTCACCAAACCTATCAAAAACCAATGATCAGATGCCGCAGGTACCTCCCCCTTGGATGTGTGGTGTGATAGCCAAGAAATTAACAAAAAAAAATCTGAATTACCATCCCTAATTATCATACAATTTTCGGTACTAAGAATAGAGCAATAGGGCAAGTTGTGATTTCATGTTAACAAGTTGTAGGAGTTCCAATCACATATTAACAAGGAAGGATTAACGGTTTATAACATGTATAATCAAAAGAAACAAGATCAGAATCCAATAGGTTATTCAATTGATCAAGATAGGCACAATAGGGCCGTAGGGCAAAGGTAGAGCATACTAATTTCATATATAAAAAAGATTCAAAGGATGAATTCATGATTTTTCACTATGAATGGATATGAAACAATCATACATATAAACGTAACAACATCAGAGATTAATCAAATACAGAATTATAAAAATCTGAAAACCTAATTCCGCGAAATTTTTATTTATCTTAAGAGAAAGATATACTAACCTTCAGATAAGAAAACAAAGATGGTTGGAAAGAGGATGAAAAGAGCTTTCCAACAATCTATTATTTGCAGGAATCCGACAAACAATAAGAGAGTTATTCTTCTTTGAAGTTCAAGAAGATTTTGGCAGAAATTGGGAGGTTTCGGGTTTTTAGGTCCTAAGGTAACTATCAACCAATAAAGAATCAATTTAAAGGGAATTAATACCATAAATAATTACTAGACATCCCTTACCAATTTCGGTCATCACATGTCCTTTTCTCCATGAGCAAAATGGTCTTTTTCACATATACTGACTTCTGGACTTCTATGACTCAAAATTCAGGGTCTCACAGTTATGGTATGTTTAGATGGTATAGGGTGGCCACACTTTTATAGGTGTGACAACCCCAATCTCTAACTATTACTATTTGCTCCGATTTAGGTCATCACCGTCGTGAACCCCAATAAGCCCAAATGACAACTAGGACCTATCTGAATCTCACCAGGCTTACCATTAACTTCCGGCTTTTAGCATGTTTAATTTAATATTTAACAACAATTGGAGCATGATATTGGACAAATATTCTGGTAACATACGGAGTGAATAAAACATCAGCGGAAGTCTTTAGAATAAATCATTTGGTTTATAACACACAAGTCCCATAGAGATCCAAATAACCAGCAAGAAATCGTCCAATATTTTGGAAATAGCAAGCAAAGGAGGGTTCTTAAAATAAACCAAAAAATAGCCCAATCATTCATGTTATATGTGCAAGTAAACAAGGAACAAATATGCAAATGTGATTCGATATCGCCCCACCGTGTAGCCTTGATCTCACACACTGGTACTACAGATAGTGGATGTACCTAAACCTGAAAAATAGTAAAACAACAGTATGAGATTACAAAAATCTCAGTAGGGTCACAGCATCAGAAGATCTGCAGAAACCCTAAAAACAAATCTCTTAATTCATATTAGATCATTCCTAAACAACTAAAGAGGATCATGCAATTCAAGAACTAATCAAAAAGGTTAAGACTGAATCTATGGTTGAGGGAGGACTAGAATCATTTCTGAAAAATAAAAGCACACAGGCAGGTAGAACTCATCAGATTGCTCTCGGAAATGAGGAAGAAAGGTCATCCCTTTCCACCTGTGTTGTCCAAGGCTTACTGCACAAAGGGTAATCAGTTTACACACAAGCTAATCAGTAAGCCTATTCATCTTGCCACACAAGGACAAGTCGTCTTGCCACACAAGGACAAGTCTTCCCAAGCCACACACGGACTAGGGCATCCCAAACCACACAAGGATAAGGGATTCCTGCCACACAAGGACAGGGTTCTAGCCACACAAGACCAAACATCCAACGCGCGCATGCTAGGGTTTGCCACCCATACAACTCCCATACCAGTAAGAACCTCTCCTTTCCCTAGGAGCATCAGCGCTTACCCCGAATGGCCACCGGAAAAGGATGCTGACACACAATCACGTACAAGCACATACAAGCAAGTACAAAGCATAATACTACAATAGGGTATCCTCAATCATGTCAGAACACAATCAACATATTCAATTCACATAACATATGCAACTCAGGCATTCAATACCTAACACAGGGGTTTGATATAGCTTATGAGATCCATATCTCAATCCGAAATTCTTCCTCTCACTCTATAATCAAATCGCATGCAATATAACAAGGGCAGATATCAAAAACATCAAGAAAATAACAGGGGTCTCTGGAGAAACTGATGAGGAGTAGATCCTGTCTCTCTTATCTCAGAACAAGAAGCTACTCCTTTGCCTTTATTAGGAAATTCCGAACCACCTATATTATCACCAGGCAAAGACGAAAACAAACTAAACATGCATATTCAATAATCAATTGAATACCCTATTTCTTTACTAATTCCACTCACCAAACCTATCAGAAACCAGTGATCAGATATTGCAAGTGCCTCTCATTGGATGTGTGATGTGATAGCCAGAAACTTAACAAGATTCAACCTGAATTACCATTTCAATTTAACTATGCAAATTTCGGAGCTAAGAGTAAGGCATAGGTCAATTTCAACTTCAAGCACAGAGAAGTTTAAAAGAAGAAAATTCATGATCATACATCATAAATAGATGCTAAGAAATCATAAGAACATACGAAACGACAACTGAAATCAACTGAAGACAAAAACTTTAGAAATCTAAAAACCTAATTCCGTCGCCGATTTTTGACTTAACCTTAGACAAGTAAATATTAAAGTCAAAACAAAAAACCATATATGGTTGGAAATAGGATGAAACGATCTTTCCAACAAGCTATTATTTGTAGAAATACAACAAACGAGGAAAGAGGTATGCTATTTTGAAGTTTCAGAAGATTTTGGCAGTTCCGCTCAAAACCTAATTCTGCCTTCGATTTTCAACTTATCTTTTGACATAGAAATAAAATGTCCAAACCAAAAAACTAAATATGGTTGGAAAGAGGATGAATAGATCTTTCCAACAAGCTATTACTCATAAGAATCCGACCGATGATGAGAGAGTTATACTCGTTTGAAATCCCAACGGATTTCAATAGAAGTAGGGCGGTATAAGGTTTTTAGGGTTTACGAAATTTGTGTACTTTGGTGTAAGATTTTTATATGGCTGGCATCCTATTTATAGAGGATGGTTATGGGATTACTTTAAAGGCTTTATTAAAATAAGAAAACTATGACGACCCCAGTTCGTAACTATTACTAATTGCTCCGATTAAGGTCATCACCACCGTGAAACCCAAACAAGCCCAAATGACACCTAGGACCTATCTGAATCTCACCAGGCTTACCATTAACTTTCGACTTTTAGCATGTTTATTCTAATGTTTAACAACATTTGGAGCATGATATTGGACAGATATTCTGGTAACCTATAGAGTGAATAAAACATCAGCGGTAGACTTTAGATTAAATCATTGGGTTCATAACACACAAGTCCCATAGGGATCCAAATAACCAGCAAGAAATCCTCCAACATATTTCCGAAATATCAAGCAAATGAGGGATCTTAAAATAAATCAGAAAGTAGCCCAATCATTCATGTTATATGTGCAAGTAAAAAAGTATGCAAATGTGATGCAATATCGCCCTGCCATGCAGTCTTAATCTCACACACTGGTACCACGGACAGTGGATGTACCTAAGCCTGAAAAATGGTAAAAGCGACAGTATGAGAATACAAGAATCTCAATAGGGTCACAGCATCATAAGATCTGCAGAAACCCTAAACAAAAATTTCCCAATTCACATTAGATTATTCTTAAACAACTAAAGGGGATCATGCAATTCAAGAACCAATCAAAAAGGGTTAGGGCCAAATCTATGGTTGAGGGAGGACTACAATCACTTCCGAAAAATCAGAAGTACATAGGCAGGTGGAACACATCAGATTGCTCTTGGCAATGAAGAAGAAAGGTCATCCCCTTCTACCTGTGTTGTCCAAGGCTTACTGCACAAAGGGTAAACGATTAACACACAAGCTAATCAGTAAGCCTAGTAAGTCTTCTTGCCACACAAGGACAAGTCTTCCAAAGCCACACACGGACTAAGGCATCCCAAACCACACAAGGATAAGGGATTCCTGCCACACAAGGACAGGGTTCAGTCGTCTTGCCACAAAAGGACAAGTCTTACCAAGCCACAGACGGACTAGGGCATCCCAAACCACACAAGTATAATGGTTTCCTGCCACACAAGGATAGGGTTCCGGCCACACAGGGATCAGACATCCAGCGCGTGCATGCTGGGCTTTGCCACCCATACAACACCCATACTAGTAAGAACCTCTCCTCTCCCTATGAGCATCAGTGCTTACCCCAAATGGCCACCGGAAAAGGATCCTGACACACAAACACGTACAAGCATACACAGGTAAGTACAAAGCATAATACCATAGCAGGGTATCCTCATTCATATCAGAACACAATCAGCGTATTCAATTCACATAACATATGCAACCCAGGCATTCAATACCTAACTCAGGGGTTCGATATAGCCTATGAGATCCATATCTCAATCCGAAATTCATACTCTTATCCTATAATCAAATCGCATGTAATACAACAATGGAAGGTATAAAAAATATCAAGAAAATAACAGGAGACTCTGTAGAAACCGATGAGGCATAGATCCTACCTCTCTTGTCTTTAAACAAGAAGCTACTCTTTTGCCTTTATTAGGAAATTCCGAACCACCTATATTATCACCAGGCAAAGACAAAAATAAACTAAGCATGCATATTCAATGATCAATTGAATACCCTATTTCCTTACTAATTCCACTCACCAAACCTATCAGAAACCAGTGATCAGATGCTGCAGGTGCCTCCCCCTTGGATGCGTGATGTGATAGCCAGGAACTTAACAAGATTCAACCTGAATTACCATTCCAATTAACTATGCAAATTTCGTCGCTAAGAGTAGAGCTTAGGACAATTTCGAATTTAAGTATAGAGAAGTTTAAAAGAAAGAAACTCATGATCATACATCATGAATAGATGCTAAGAAATCATAAGAACATGTGAAATGATAACAGAAATCAACCAAAGACATAAACTGTAGAAATCTAAAAACCTAATTCTGTCGCCGATTTTCAATTTAATTTTAGACAAGGAAATATTTATGTCCAAATAAAAATATATATATTTTTGGAAAGAGGATGAAGAGCTCTTTCCAACAAGCTATTATTTGTAGAAATACAACAAACGATGAAAGAGTTATGCTATTCTGAAGTTTAAGAAGATTTGGCAGTTCCGCCGAATTTGAACTTAACCTTAGACAAGAAAATATTTATGTCAAAAGAACAAAACATATATTTTTTAAATGAGGATGAAAATAACTTTCCAATAAGCTATTATTTGTAACAAACGATGAAAAAGTTATGATATTCTTAAGTTCAAGAAGATTTGGCAGTGCCGCCAAATTTCAACTTAACCTTATAGAAAAAAATACTACCCCCGACAAAAAACCAAAGATGGTAGGAAAGAGAATGAAGAGATCTTTCCAACAAGTTATTATTTTTAGGGATCCGACAAACGATAAGAGAGTTATGCTCGTTTAAAGTTTCAGCGAATTTTGGCAGCTATAGGGAGGTGTAAGGGTTCTAGGCTATACGAGTTTTGTGTGTTTTCTATGAATGATTTTTGTGGGGTTGGCTTCCTATTTATAATTTATGGGTATGGAATTAAGATTACTACTTTAAAGGCTTTATTAAAGTAAAATAATTACCAGATAATTAAATTCTTTAATTATCTTCCCCTATTTTTAGGGATTTTAATTTCTAAGGCAATCATCTAGCTAAAAGGACTTAGATTAAAGGGAATTAAAACTAGAATTAATTACAATAGAACTCTTACCAATTTCGTCCATCACACATCTTTTCCTTCAGGAGAAAAATCATCTTTTTCAGCTGCACTGGCTTCTGGACTTCTAGGACTCAAAATTCGGGGTCTCATAAAAACTATCAGATTTAAATTCTGCAATTATTTTTCCCTATTTTTAAGGATTTTAATTTTTAAGGCAATTATCTATTTATAAGGACTTAGATTAAAGGGAATTAAAATCAGAATTAACTACAGTACAACTATTACCAATTTCGGCCATCACACATCCTTTCTTTTAAGAGCAAAATCGTTTTTTCACCTGCACTGGCTTCTAGACTTCTAGGGCTCAAAATTCGGGGTCTCACAATTGGTGTCTAAGAAGGTTTAGCTAAGAGATAATTCCCTAGTTTTAAGCTTAAAAGGATAATTAAAGGATAATTCTATTAGAAGGATAGTTCTATTTAAAAGGATAATTCTATTAAAAGAGATATTTTAATTAAAAGGAAGAATTATCTAATACATTGGATAATAAGGGATAATACTAAGGATAATTAAAACAAAAAAATACAATAATTAAAATAGAAAATATTCAGCAGCAATCATTTTAGGCCATCACGCATCCATTTGGTCAGGGTTAAAATAGTTATTTCAGTTGCATCGGCTCCTGGACTTCTTGGACATCTGAACTAGGAAGGGTCGGGGTCTCACACCTGATGTGGTGATAGGTACTATTTCAGTCCTTTTATCAAAATGCTAAAGTGTTGTTAGATCCTGAAGTAAATAGGTGATTTGTACGTCCAAGGATAGCACCAATCACGGTTCGGCCTCTGTCTCCCTTGTCTCCTCCTATTACGGTTCTGACTCCTTTGGGAGAAAAATTTATTTGTGATCTAGTTTACATCGGTTATGCTGTACATATGGGTCCAAACATACTTGAAGTGGATCTGATTCCATTAGGGCATCCGAGAGCTAGATGTGATCTTAGGCAGTGGACTACTTGGAAAAGTATCAAGCCCAAATGGAGTGTTTCACCAAGCGAGTTTGGTTCACCTTTTCTGATGGTGTCGAGTACTGTTTTGAAGGTGATAGGTGAGTTGTTCCAACTTGTATGATTTCCTGGCTCGAGGCGAAACAATTAATCAGCAAGGGATGTACAGCATACCTCGTGCACGTATATGATGTTTCTAAAGAACCCTCAGATCTGGATTTTGTTCCAGTGGTTCGCGAAGTTTCAGAAGACATAGCCGGTTTGCCACCAGCAAGGGAAGTGGAATTCAGCATTGAATTAGTGCTTGGTACAAATCTTATTTCCATTCCTCTGTATCATATGGCTCCTACTGAAATGAAGAAACTGAAAACATAATTGGAAGATTTACTGAATCGTGATTTCATCCAACCCAGTGTGTCACCTTGGGGAGCACCTGTCTTGTTTATGAAGAAGAAAGATGGTTCGCTGCGATTGTGCATCGACTATCGGCAGTTGAATCATGTGATCGTGAAGAACAAGTATCCACTACCACGCATCAACGACTTGTTCGACCAACTTCAAAATGTCAGTAGTATTCTCCAAGATCAATCTCAGATCTGGACAGCATCAATTGCGAGTTCGTGATGCTGATATTCCAAACACTATGTTTAGATCGCGATATAGCCACTTACGATTTTCTGGTTATGCCATTCGATTTGACCAATGCACCAGCATTGTTCATGGACCTGATGAATCGTGTGTTCCGTGAGTTCCTGGAAAAAATTTGTGATAGTCTTCATCGATGATATTCTGATTTATTCAAAATGGAATAGAAGCATGTTGAGCACTTACGGATCATGCTGAATGTTTTGAGGGATCGACGGTTGTTTGCAAAATGCTCCAAATGCGAATTCTGGTTATGCGAACTTGGTTTCCTTGGTCATATTGTTTCCGCCCAAGGTGTGTTAGTTGATCCGAAGAAGATTGAAGTCGTAGTTGCTTGGGAACCCCCGCGAACTGTGTTTGAAGTTCATAGTTTTCTTGGCTTAGCTGGATACTACCGTCGCTTTGTGGAGAATTTTTCATCGCTTGCCGGACCATTGACGAAGTTGACACAGAAACAAGAGCCATTCGTGTGGAATGAGAAATTCCAGCAAAGTTTTGAAGAATTGAAAAGCCAATTGGTTTCAGCACCAATTCTCACCTTACCAATCAGTGGGAAGGAGTATGTGGTGTACAGTGATGTGTCGAAATCCCGGACTTGGATGTGTGTTGATGCAAAACGGGAAACTTGATGCTTATGCTTCCCGAAAATTGCGACCGCATGAAAGCAATTATTCTACGCACGATTTAGAGGTTGTGTCCATGGTGTTTGCATTGAAAATATGGCGCTTGTGAGACCCCAATCCTTCCTAGTTTAGATGTCCAGAAAGTTCATGAGTCGATGCTGCAGAAATGACTAGTTTGCCTCTGAAAAAATGAATATGCGGTGACCTAAAATGGTTATTGCCGAATATTTCCTATTTTCATTCTGATATTTTTATTATCATTAAGTTTTATCCCTTATTATCCAAAGTATTACATAGTTCTTTCTTTTAAATAGAGTTACTATTTAAATAAGAATTATCCTTTAAATAGAATTATCCTTTTATTAGAATTATCTTTTAAGCATTATCCTAACTTATCTAGACTTAAAAGTAGAAAAATTAAACCTTTTAAGACCCTATAAAAGAATGGTCAGCGTATCATACCTAAACATACCAAAACCCATCTGGAAATTTCAAAATTTATCCCCTCTCCTTTCTCTTAATTTTCGATTTTTGCCTACCCTAAACCCTAGCCGAAATTCCTTGATCTTCATCCTAGCATAACTCTCTCATCCTTTGTTAGATTTCTGCAAATAATAGCTTGTTGGAAAGCTCTTTCCATCCTCTATCTACCTATCTTGAGTTGGTTATCAGAAGGTTAGTTCTTCCCTATCAAAATTCAAGTCATAATTTGTCAGTTTTGGTGCCAAGATTGTGTGATTCTTCCTTCAATTGATTTATGTTGTTATTCCTTTTGTTCGTATGATTGTTTGGCATCCATTCATGTTGTAAAATCATGAATTCATCCTTTGAATCTTCCCTATACATGAAATCAGCATGCCCTATTCCTAACCCTATGTTTGCCGAAATTTAATCAATTGACTTGTCTATTGGTTTCAGATCTTGTTCCTTTTAATCGTTTGAGTGTCTAGCACCTATTCCTTCCTTATTCACATGAAATCGCAGCTTCTTCTTATGTGTATGATGAAATCTCAATTTATTCTATTAAGCCGTAAGGTATTGCCGAAATTTGTATGATGAATTAGGATCAATAATTAGGTTAATTCTTGCTGTGTTTTTGGCCATCACATCACACATTCAGGGGGAAGATATTATTGCATCTAGATCTCTGGATTTTGAAAGGTTAATTGTTAAGGATTCACAATGCCTTTGGTTTTTAATTAAATAATCTTGTGGTCTTTGCCTTGTGATTGTTTAGGAGAAACTAATCTTATTGAAAAGACAGAGGATTGCATTTGATTCAGACACGTGAGAGGTAGGATCTATACCTCATCGATTCTTTTGGTTACCCTTTTGTTTGATTGTTTTAATATGATTGAATTCGATTTCCCATCTTGGTTATATGATTGCGAAATGTGTGATTATGATGATAGGGAATCTCGAAAGTTAATAGGACAATAGATTGCCTAATTTGGTTATGACTTTGAGGATTGATCTTTGATTTGTATTGTAATTTGATTAAAGATCCTTTGTTGTAATTTGTGTATGCGTATACTATGTGTGTATGTGTATATGTATGCCTTGTTTATGCTTTGTTTGAAGGATCCTTTTGTCGCTGGTCATGCAAGGTAAGTATTGTTGCTGCTAAGGAGAGAAGAGGTGCTTACCGAATCAGGAGGTTTATTGCTAGTTATTGTAACTACCCCAAATTCTAAACTATTATTAATTGCTTTGATTATGGCCATTACCGTCGTGGAAACTCAGACAAGCCCAAAAACCAGGACGTATCTGAATTCCACAAGGCTTACTTATCAAATTCTCAATTTTTAGCATGTACATTCGTTATGTTCTTAGTTATTGGAGCATGAAATTGGATATGTATTCTGGTATCATACGGAGTGAATAAAATATCAGCAGAAGTCTTTAAATAAAATCAATGAATCTACAACTCACAAGTCCCATAAGGATCCAAACATCCAGTAAGTTAATTCCCAAAATAAATTGGAAACAAGTAAAGGAGGAACCTTAAAAACCAAAAAAATAGTCCAATCATAATTCATGTTATATGCTCAAGCAATCAAGGAACAGGTATGTTAATGTGATGCGATATCGCCCTGCCGTGCAGCCTTGATCTCACACACTGGTACCACGGATAGTGGATATACCTAAACCTGAAAAATGGTGAATACAAGAGGATAAGATTACAAGAATCTCAGTAAGGTCACAATATCATAAGATCTACAGAAATCTTCAACACTAATCTCCTGAACAACATTAGATCATTCCTACACATCTATGGGTATCACACAATTCAAAAATCAATTAAAGGGATAAGGCCAAAACTAAGGATGAGGGTGTACTGCAAACATTTCCGAAAATCAGAAGTACACAGACAGGTAAAGCTCATCAGATTGCTCTCGGCAATAGGAAAAAGAAAGGTCGTCCCCTTCCACCTAAGTTGTCCAAGGACTAGACATCCCAAGCCACACAAGGATAACGGTATCCCAAATCACACAAGTATAAGGGTATCCCAAACCACACAAGGACTAGACATCCAGCGAGTGCATGCTGGGGTTTGCCACCCATTCCAATAAGAGCCTCCCCTCTTCTAAGGAGCATCAGCGCTTATCCCGAATGGCCATCGGAACAGGATCCTGACACATAAACATGTACAAGCACACATAGGCAAGCACAAGCACAATACCATAACAAGGTACCCTCAATCATGTCAGAACACAATTAGCTTATTCAATTCACATATCATATGCAATTCGGGCACTCAAAACCTAACTTAAGGGTTTTGTATAGCCTATAAAATTCATATCTCAATCCACAATTCTTGCACATATCCTACAATCAATTCGTATATAATAATAACAAGGTCATGTATCGAAAACAACAATCAAACAATAAGGATCTCTGGAGAAACCGATGAGATATAGATCCTACCTCTCTTGTCTCTGAACAAAAAAACTATTCCTTTGCCTTTATTTAATAATTCTGAACCACTTGTAGTATCACAAAGCAAAGACAAAACCAAACTAACCATGCAAACTCATTAACCAATTGAATACACTATTTCCTTACCATTCTACTCACCAAACCTATCAGAAACCGGTGTTCAGATGCTGCAGGTACCTCCCCTTTTGATGTGTGATGTGATAGCCAAGAACTTAACAAGATTCAACCTAAATTAACACCCAATTTAACTATATATATTTCGGCACTAAGCATAGGACACAAGATAGTTTGGAATTTTATGTTAGCAAGGTGTAAGGGTTGCAATTTCATGCTAACAAAGAGGGATTAAGTGTTTATAACTTATACAATCAAAAGAAACTAGATCGGAATCCAATAGGTTCAACAATTAATCAAGATAGGCAACAATAGGGCAAGGGTAGGGCAATCTGATTTCATGTATAGAAAAGATTCAAAGGATTCATTCATGATTTTATAATAAGAATAGATTCCAAACAATCATATGAATAAGAAAAACAACAATAGAAATCAATTGAAGACAGAATCACACAATTTTGAACCCTAATCCCCTCGAAATTTGACTTATCTTACGAAAAATAAAAAACTATCCTTCTGACAAAAAAACAAATATGGATGGAAAGAAGATGAAGAAAACTTTCCAGAAAGCTATTATTCGCAAGAATATGACAAAGGATGAGAGAGTTATGCTATTTTGAAGTTCAAGCACATTTTCTTTATTAATGGTCTTTTTGTTAATACCAGAAATACCAGAAGCCAAATGGCATCGTATCCTCGCTGCGATTTAGGCAAGCCGCTCAAAAAGTCCACTGTGACATGCTCGCACTTCCATTCTGAAATTGAGAGTGACAGAAGTAGACCAGCGGGTCGTTGATGTTCGATTTTTACTTGTTGCGATACGAGGCATCGGGCAACAAACTCAGCAATGTGGCGTTTCAAGTTTGGCCACCAATACTGATCTTTTAAATCTTGGTACATCTTAGTGCTTCCGGGATGGATAGCGAACTTCGAACTATGCGCCTCCGATAGAATAAGGTTATGAATATCAACATCTTGTGGAACACATACTCGGTTTTGGAAGACAAGCACTTTATCATCTCGTATTCTGAAATCACGAACTATGGCATTACCACCATCAGAAAGTTGATTCCGAATTTCAATCAGCTTCGGATCATCTAATTGCTGATTATAGATTTCCTCAATCAAGGTAGTTGTGACTTCGATTCGTGCTAATAACAATCCAGAAAAATCAGTGCCAAGATGCACACGATTAGCTTTCAAATCCAGCAACATAGGCATGTAATGGGTGCGCATGTAAGCCAAAACCGATGGGGAAGGAGGATGAAATTTTCGGCTCAAGGCATCAGCAACAACATTTGCCTTTCCAGGATGATATTCGATGATCAAATTGTAGTCTTTAATCAGCTCCACCCATCTTCGTTGTCTCATATTCAATTCTTTTTGCGTGAGGAGGTACTTCAGGTTTTTTGTGGTCAGTGAAGATTCGACACTTCTCACCGTATAAGTAATGTCGTCATCTTTTCAACGCAAACACCACTGCTGCAAGCTCCAAATCATGTGTAGGGTAGTTTCTTTCGTGCGGTCGTAACTGTCAGGAAGCATAAGCAACGACTTTCCCTTCTTGCATCAATACGCATCCAAGTCCGGATTTTGACATCACTGTAAACCACATACTACTTTCTACAAATAGGTAAGGTAAGGATAGGTGCAGAAACTAACCGGTTTTTCTCAATTCTTCGAAACATCGCTGGCATTTCTAGTTCCACATGAACGGCTCACCCTTGCACATCAGTTTTGTCAATTGTGCGGCAAGCGATGAAAAATTATCCACAAAGCGACGGTAGTATCCTGCTAAGCCAAGGAAACTACGAACTTCGAACACAGCTTGCGGGGGTTTCCCAAGCAACTACGGCTTCAATCTTCTTTGGATCAACTAACACACCTTGGGCGGAAGCAATACGGCCAAGGAAACCAACTTCGCATAACCATAATTCACATTTGGAGTACTTTGCAAACAACTGTCGATCCTTCAAAACATTAAGCACTATCCGCCAAATGCTTAGCTTGTTCCTCTTCCGATTTTGAATAAATTAGAATGTCATCGATGAAGACTATCACAAATTTATCTAGGAACTCATGGAACACACGATTCATAAGGTCTATCCACATAGCTGATGCATGGATCAAACCGAATGGCATAACCAGAAATCTGTAGTGGCCGTATCGCGATCTGAACGCAAGTCTTCGGAATATCAACATCACGAACTCGCAATTGATGGTGTCCAGATCTGGGGTCGATCTTAGAGAACACGACTGCACCCTGGAGTTGGTCGAACAAATCATCGATGCGTGGTTAATGGTACTTGTTCTTCATGGTCACACGATTCAACTGCCGATAGTCGATGCATAATCATAATGAGCCATCTTTCTTCTTTATGAACAAGACAGGTGCTCCCCAAGGTGACACACTAGGTCAAATGAAATAGCGATCCAGAAAATTTTCCAATTATGTTTTTAGTTCCTTCATTTCCGCAGGAGCCATACAATACGGAGGAATGAAAATTGGATTCATACCAGGCACTAACTCAATGCCGAATTCCACTTCCCTTGCTGGTGGTAAACCGACTATGTCTTCTGGAAATACTTCTGGAAATTTATGAACTACTGGAACAGAATCCAGATCCGAGGACACTTAGAAATATTATGTACGTACGCGAGGTACATTGTACATCCTTTGTTGATCAATTGCTTCGCATCCAGCCAAGAAATCATGCAGGTTGGAATAACTCGCCTATCACTTTCATCAAAGCAGTATTCGAATACCATCATGAAAAATGAACCACACATGTTTGGTGAAACACTCCATATAGGCTTGATATTTTGTCAGACAGTCCATACCTAAAATCACATCCAGCTCTCGGATGCCTAATGGAATCAGATCCATTTCCAATACATTTGGTTCCATATATACAACATAGTCGATGTAGAATAGATTGCCAATCAGTTGCTCTCCCTGTTCAATATGTGCATCATGTTCATTCTGCCCTATGGATTGCTGTTCAGCCTGAACCCATACCTACCCCGTCGATCCCTTTGTACACTCGACCTTGCCATACTATACAAGCATACGATTGTTACTCATCACCACAACCAAATAAGATACTAGGAAAAGAAGTGGGTACCTGGTGGAGAGGCATGCACTGGACGATACACATATTCTGGAAAGCAAAATACACTTGCACATAAAATACTCACAAATTTCGAAAATCGTATGTACACATGCGATGCACACTCAGCAATTACACCAACACTCCCATAAAGCTTTCGGCAACAATACTATCATAAAAATCATTCTCGGAAATCATTGCAACAAACTTTAAAGATAATGAGAAGAAGTCACATAGGGACACGCAGCATTACGGTAAAAACACACATTCGACAATAACAAGAAATACATTAAGATTTATAAGAACACATCAAGGCATACCAGCATCAGAACATTCATAAACACACAGCAAATCAGATTATCATTCTCATTATTTAAATCTTACAAATCAATCCCTTTTAGCATTAGTTTACTTTCGGTATTAGCTCCTAAATGAGTGAGTGTATGCCATATTCTTATCTATAAACACAAAATCAACAAATAACTTAGCATATAACCATTATATTCCTTAAACTATGCTCCACTACCAAATCTGTATGACCCCAAATCCTAACCTATTATTAATTGCTCCGATTAGGGCTATTACCACCATGAAACTTAGACAAGCCCAAAAACCAGGACGTATCTGAATTCCACAAGGCTTACTTATCAAATTCTCGATGTTTAGCATATACATTCATTATGTTCATTAGTTATTGGAGCATGATATTGGACATGTATTCTGGTATCATACGAAGTGAATAAAATATCAGCAGAAGTCTTTAAATAAAATCAATGAATCCAAAACTCACAAGTCCCATAAGGATCCAAACATCCAATAAGTTAATTCCAAATATAAAATGGAAACAAATAAAGGAGGAACCTTGAAAACCAGAAAAATAGTCCAATCATAATTCATGTTATATGTGCAAGCAATCAAGGAACAGACATGCTAATATGATGCGTTATCGCCCCGCCGTGCAGCCTTGATCTCACACACTAGTACCACGGATAGTGGATGTACCTAAACCTGAAAAATGGTGAATACAACAGGATCAGATTACAAGAATCTCAGTAGGTCACAACATCATAAGATCTACAGAAATCTTAAACACAAATCTCCCAAACAACATTAGATCATTCCTACACATCTATGGGTATCACGTAATTCAAAAATCAATTAAAGGGATAGGGCTGAAACTAAGGTTTAGGGTGGACTACAAACACTTTTGAAAATTAAAAGTACACAGGCAGGTAAAACTCATTAGATCGCTCTCAGCAATAGGAAAAAGAAAGGTCGTCCCCTTTTACTTGTGTTGTCCAAGGCTTACTGCACAAAGGGTAAAAGGTTAGCACACAAGCTAATCAATAAGTCTATTCATCCTGCCACACAAGGACAAGACATCTCAAGCCACACAAGGACAAGACATCCCAAGCCACACAAGGACAAGGGCATCCCAAACCACACAAGGATAAGAACATCCTGCCACACAAGGACAAGATTTATAGCCACAAAAGGACTATACATCCCAAGCCACACAAGGATAAGGGCATCTTGCCACACAAGGACAAAGCATCTAGTCACACAAGGACCAGGCATCTAGCATGCACATGCTAGGGATTGCCACCCATACCAGTAAGAACCTCTCCTCTCCTCAGAAGCATCAGTGTTTATCCCGAATGGCCATCGGAAATAGATCCTGACACACAAACATGTACAAGCACACACAAGCAAGTACATAGCATAAAACCACAACAAGGTATCCTCAATCATGTCAGAACACAATTAGCTTATTCAATTCACATATCATATGTAATTCGAGCACTCAAAACCTAACTCAAGGTTTGGTATAGCAAAATTTTTTTACCTGTTTGCTTAGGTACTTGTGCTGAAATTTCGAGGACGAAATTCTTATAAGAAGGGGAGGATGTGAGATCCCGAATTTTGAGTCCTAAAAGTCCAGAAGTCAGTGCAGGTAAAATGACCATTTTTCACTTGAAGAAATAAATGTGTGATAGCGCAAAATGGTATGGAATTTCTAATAATCATTTCTTGTCTAATTACCCCTTGATTTATTTCCTAATTGGTTCAATCTTACTTTAGGAAATAAAATTCCTAAAATTAAGGAAGGATAATTTCAGAATTTAATTGTGATAATTATCTTACCTTACCTAGCCTTTAAAGTAGGGAAATTAATCTGATAAACACCTTATATAAAGAGTAGTTGGCCAGACTTGCCTATATATATTAAAAACATACAATTTTCGTCAAACATCAAACCTTATACCCTATTGCCGCCGAAAATTCCCTTGGTCTTCAAAATAGCATAACTCTCTCATTCTTTGTCAGAATTACACAAATAATAGCTTATTGGAAAGATCTTTCCATCCTCTATCTAGATATCTTGGGTTGGGCATCAGAAGGCTAGCTTTCTATATCAAAATTCAAGTCATAATTCATCAGTTTTGGTGCCAAAATTGTGTGATTCTTCCTTCAATTGATTTTTCTTATTCCTTTTGTTTGTATGATTGTTTGGCATTCATTCATGTTGTAAAACCATGAATTCATCTTTGAAAATCTTCCTATACATGAAATCAGCATGCCCTATCCTTTGCTCTATTGTTGCCGATTTCGATCAATTGATTAACCTTATTGGTTTTTGATCTTGTTCCTTCTGTTTATATATCTTATTAACACCTAATCCTTCTTTGTAACATGAAATCGCAACCTCTAAGGCTTGTATACATGAAATCACAATTTTCCCCACTGCTCTATTTTTAGTGCCGAAATTTGTATATTTATTAGGATGATAATTCAGGTTGATTCTTGTTAAGTTCTTGGCTATAACATCACACATCCAAGGGGGAGGCATCTGCGGCATCTGAACACTGGTTTCTTATAGGTTTGGTGAGTGAAATTGGTAAGAAAATAGGAAATTCACTTGGTTATTGAGTATGCATGATTAGTTTGGTTTTGTCTTTGCCTTATGATGTTATAGGTGGTTCAGATACCTTGAATAAAGGCAAAGGAATAGCTTCTTGTTCAGAGACAAAAGAGGTAGGATATATGCCTCATCGGTTTCTCCAGAGATCCTTATTTTTTGTTGTTATTTTTGATGCATGCCTTTATGATGTTTTATGTGCATGTGTAAAATGGTGTATGCATAGTTGTGGATTGATTTGAGATTTATCTAAACTATACTAAGTCCCTTAAGATAGGTTATGAGTGCCTAGTTTGCATATGTTATGTGTATTTAGCATGCTGATTGTGTTCTGACATGATTGAGGATACCTTGTTGTGGTATTATGCCTTGTACTTGTGTGTGCTTGTACGGGTTGTGTGTCAGGATCCTTTTCCGGTGGGCATTTGGGGTAAGCTCTGATGCTCCTTGGGAGAGGAGAGATTCTTACTGGTATGGGAGTCATATGGACGGCAATCCCCAGTATGTACATACTGAATGCCTAGTCTTTGTGTGGCTAGATGTCTTGTCCTCGTGTGGCAAGATGTTCTTTATCCTAGTGCGGTTTGGATGCTCGTGTCCGTGTATGGTTTGTATGCCTTGTCCTTGTGTGGCAAGATGAATAGGCTTGTTGATTAGCTTGTGTGCTAACCTTTGTCCTTTGTGCAGTGAAGCCTTGGACAACATAGGTGGAAGGGGATGGCCTTTCCCTATTGCTGAGATGATTGATGAATTTTTCCTATGTACTTCTAACTTTCGAAAGTGTTTGCAGTCTACCCTCAGCCTTAGTTTCGGCACTATACCTTTGAATTGTTTGAGTGGAGGTTTACTTGCTAGATATTTGGATCCCTATGGGACTTGTGTGTTGGAATTTCATTGATTAAATTTAAAGATTTCCGCTGATGTTTATATTCACTCTGTATGTTACCAAGATACTTGTCCAAGATCATGCTCCAATCATTATAAGTATAAAGAATAAACATGTTAAAAATCAGTTCTTATGGGATAAGCCTTGTAAGATTCAGATAGGTCCTAGGATGGGTTTATTTTGGTTTCACAGCAGTAAGGGTACTAATAGGTTGTAATTCTGGTCCTTACAACAAGAGGTGCCGGAAAAGTTTTAAAGAATTGAAGAATTGAAGAATCGATTAGTTTCTGCACCAATCCTCACCTTACCAGTCAGTGGGAAAGAGTACGTGGTGTATATCATTGCATCGAAATCCGGACTTGGATTCGACGGGAAAGTCGTTGCCTATGCTTCCCAGAAATTACAACTGCACGAAAGCAACTATCCTATGCACAATTTGGAACTTGCAGCCGTGATGTTTGCATTTAAAATATGGTGTTACTATCTGTATGGTGAGACATGCCGAATCTTCACCGACCACAAAAGCTTGAAATATCTCCTTACGCAAAAGGAGTTTAAGACAATGAAGATGAGCGGAGAAAATTAAATACTACAATCTAACCATCGAATATCATCCTGGAAAAACAAATGTTGTCGCTGATGCTTTGAGCCGAAAGATTCATCCTCCTTCCCCATTGGTTTTGGCTTACATGTGCACCCAATACATGCCAACGTTGCTGGATTTGAAAGCTCAACGTGTGCATCTTGGCATTGATTGTTCTGGTTCGTTGTTGGCACGAATCGAAGTCATGCCTACCTTGATTTAGGAAATCCAAAATCAACAAACAAAAGATCCAAAGTTGGCTGAAATTCAGAAGCAACTATCTGATGGTGTAGAGGCCATAGCTCGCAATTTCAGAGTGCAAGATGATGGAGTTCTTGTCTTCAGAAACTGGGTATGTGTGCCACAAGATGTTGATATTCGCAATCTGATTTTATCTTAGACACATAGTTAAAAGTTTGCTATCCATCCTAGTAGTACTAAGATATACCGAGATCTAAAGGAGCAATATTGGTAGCCGAACATGAAGTTTCACATTGTTGAGTTCATTGCCCGATGCCTCAAATGTCAACACGTAAAGATCGAGCATCAAAGACCTATTGGTTTACTTCAGTCACTTCCGATTCTAGAATGGAAGTGGGAGCATGTCACAATGGACTTTGTGACCAATTTGCCTAGATCTCAGTGAGGATTCGATGCCATTTGGGTGATCGTGGATCGTTCGACAAAATCTGCACACTTCTTTCCTGTTCGTGTGATAGGCACACCTGAGAAATTGGTTGTTCGTTACTTGGATAAAAACGTTCGATTGAATGGAGTACGAGTTTCCATGTTCGACTGCGGGGCGATATCGCATCACATTTGCATAATTGTTCCTTGATTACTTGAACATATAACATGAAGATTGATTGGACTTCTTTCTAGTTTTTAGAATGTCTCCTTTGTTTGATTGTTTTGAAAACTTACTGGGGATTTACTTGCTGGATATTTAGATCCTTATGGGACTTGTGTGTTGTGGTTCCTTTGATTAATCATAAAGTCTTCCGCTGATGATTTATTCACTCCGTTTGAATCCAAATTGTTTTTCCAATACTATCATGCTCCAAACTTTAAAAACATAAAGTATAAACATACTAAAACGGAAATTAAATGGTTAAGCCTTATAGGATTCAGACAGGTCCTGGTTTTGGACTTGTTTTGGTTTCACGACAATACGGGTCCTAATAAAAGCAAGTTATGAAATGTGGGTCCTTAAACGAATGGCCACCAAAAAAGGATCCTGACACACAGACATGTGCAAGCACACACAAGCAAGTACCAGGCATAACATCACAGCAAGATATCCTTAATCATATCACAATACATTCAGTATGTTCAAAACACACAACACATGCGAATTAGGGACACACTACCTATCTCAGGGGTTCAAAATTGCCTAACAACTCATAGTTCCTTCTGAAATCAATTATACCAAACACAAGGCATGTGCATATATCATTTAACAAGGACATGCACCAAAAATATCAAATAAATAACAAGGATCTCAAGAGAAACCGATGAGGTATAGATCCTATCTCTCTTGTCTCTGAATAAGAAGCTATTCCTTTGCCATTATTTAAGGGATCTGAACCACCTATATCACGATAAGGCAAAGACAAAACCACACTAAGCATGCATATTCAATAACCAAGTAAACATTTTATTCCCTTACCAATTCAACTCATTAAACCTATCTGAAACCAGTGATCTGATGCCGCAAGAACCTCCTCTTTGGATGTAACGACCCCAATTCCTACCTATTAATATTTTTTCCGATTAAGTTCATTACCGCCGTGAAACCCAAACAAGCCCAAAGACACCTAGGACCTATCTGAATCCCACCAGGCTTACTCACTAAGTTTTCGACTTTTAGCATCTTCATTCTACATGTTTAATAATAGTTGGAGCATGATATTGGAAAATCATTCTGGTATCATATAGAGTGAGTAAAAATATCAGCTGTGAGACCCCGAATTTTGAGTCCTAGAAGTCCAGAAGCCAATATAGCTGAAAAGACAATTTTGCCCCTGAAGGAAAAGATGTGTGATGGCCGAAATTGGTAAGATTGTTTAATAGTTAAGTTTATTTTAAATTCCTTTAAATCTAATTTTTTATAGATAGATAATTTCCTTAGAGATTATCCTTATAGATAAGTAATTTCCTTAGAGATTAAAGTCCCTAAAAATAAGGGAAGATAATTAAAGAGATTAATTATCTGGTAAATTATTTTATTTTGATAAAGTAATTAAAAGTATTAATCATAATCCTATACTCATTCATTATAAATAGGAAGCTAACTCCACAAAAATCTCTCATAAAAAAACATACAAATTCGTATAAGCCTAAAACCCTAAACCTCCCTATAGCCGCCAAAATTCGCTGAAACTTTAAACCAGCATAACTCACTCATCGTTCATTGGATCCCTAAGAATAAGAGCTTGTTGGAAAGCTCTCTTCATTCTCTTTCCAACCATCCTTGGGTTTTTTTCAGGAGGTTAGTATTTCTTTCTCAAAGGTTAAGTTGAAAATCGGTGGTGGAATTAGGTTTTCGCCAAATCTTCTTGAACTTCAAAATAGCATAACTCTCTAATAGTTTGTCAGATTCCTACCAATAATAGCTTATTGGAAAGATCTATTCATCCTATTTCCAACCATATCTATTTCGTTATTTGTATATAAATATTTCTTTGTCTAAGGTTAAAGTCGAAATCATTCTATGCCCTACTCTTAGCGACGAAATTTGCATAGTTAATTGAAATGGTAATTCAGGTTGAATCTTGTTAAGTTCCTGGCTATCACATCACACATCCAAGGGGGAGGCACCTGCAGCGTCTGATCACTGGTTTCTGATAGGTTTGGTGAGTGGTATTGGTAAGGAAATAGGGTATTCAATTGACTATTGAATAAGCATGCTTAGTTTGTTTTCGTCTTTGCCTGGTGATAATATAGGTGGTTCGGATTTACTTAATAAAGGCAAAGGAGTAGCTTCTTGTTCAGAGACAAGAGAGGTAGGATCTATGCCTTATCGGTTTCTCCAGAGACCCCTATTATTTTCTTGATGTTTTTGTTACCTGCCCTTGTTATATTGCATGCGATTGGATTATAGGGTGATAGTATGAAATTTGGAATGAGATATGGATCTCATAGGCTATAGCAAACCCCTGAGTTAGGTATTGAGTGCCTGAGTTGCATATGTTATGTGAATTGAATATGCTGATTGTGTTTCTGACATGATTGATGATACCCTATTGTGGTATTATACTGTGTACTTGCTTGTGTATGCTTGTACTTGTTTATTATGTCAGGATCCTTTTCGGTGGCATTCCGGGGTAAGCGTGATGCTCCTAGGGAGAGGAGAGGTTCTTTACCTGGTATTGGAGTTGTATGGGCGGCAAACTCAGCAAGCTAGTGCTGGATATCTGTCCTTCGAGGCGGATCCCTGCCTTGCGAGGCAGGAAGCCTTATCCTTGCGAGGTTTGGGATGCCCTAGTCCGTGTGTGGCTAGGGAAGACTTGTCCATGTTGGCTAGTCGACTTGTCTTTGCGAGGACAAGATGAATAGGCTTACTGATTAGTTTGTGTGTTAACCATCTACCCTTTGTGCAGTAAGTCTTGGACAACAGGTGGAAGGGGATGGCCTTTCTTTACAGTGCCGAGAGCAATCTGATGAATTTCACATGCCTGTGTTACTTCTGATCTTTCGGAAGTGTTTGTAGTCCTCCCCTCAACCATAGCTTCGGGCCCCTAACCTCTTTGATTAATTTCTTGATTTCCGTGATCCTCTTTAGTTGATTAGGAATAATCTAATTTGAATTTGGGAGATTTCGTATTAGGGTTTCTGCAGATCTTATGATGCTGTGACCCTACTGAGATTCTTGTAATATCATACCGTTGTTTTTACCATTCTTCAGGCTTAGGTACATCCACACTGCGTGGTACCAGTGTGTGAGATCAAGGCTGCACGGTGAGGCGATATCGCATCATATTTGCATACTAGTTTACTTTCGCATATAACATGGATGATTGGCTAATTTCTGGTTTACTTTAAGCACCCTCCTTTGTTAGCTATTTTTCGAAATTTGTTGGAGGATTTCTTGTTGGTTATTGGATCCCAAGGGACTTGTGTGTTATCAACCCAATGATTTAATTAAGACTTCCGCTGATGTTATATTTTACTCTGTATGTTACCAGAACGTGTGTCCATATCATGCTTCAATGTGTGATTAGCAATAAAATACATATGTTAAAAATTGGTAGTATAGCCGTGAAACCAAATAAACCTAAATTGACACCTAGGTGTCATTTAGGTTTATTTGGGTTTTCACGGCTAATGACCTTAATCGGAGCAATTAATAATAGTTAGGAATTGGGTCGTTACAGGTTTGGTAGCGGAGCATGGTTTAGGGAATATAATTTGTTATATGCTAACTTAATTGTTGATTTTGGTGATTGCAGGTAAGAACATGGGCACACACTCACTCACTTAGGGGCTAATACCGAAAGGGAACTAAGGCTAAAATGGAATTAATTTGTAAGATTTAAATGATGGGAATAATAATCTGATGTGATGATTGTTCGTGTATGTTCTTGTGCATGGTATGCCATGATATGTTTCGTTGAGTGTTTGCTGTGTTTCTTATCATTGCTGAGAATGTGTGTGATGATTCATGTATGCTGCCGAGTGTCCCTATTTGACTCCTGTATTGCTGAATGTATATGTATGTGAATGATGACATGTATTGCCGAATGATAGTGGGAGTGTTGATGGAATTGCCAAAATACCTTTGCATGTGTGCATGTGATTTCAAAATTTGTATTTTTTTTCCAGCATATGCGTATCGTCCTGCATGCCTCTCCACCAGGTACCACTCCTATTACTAGTGTCGTATTTAGTGTGTGTTGAGTAACAATTATATACTTGTGTAGTATGGCACGCTCGAGGCAACAAAGGGACCAACGGGGTTAGGTTTGAGATTCAGACTTAACAGCAACTTGTTGAGCAAGAGGAGCCAAATGCACAAATTGAGTAGGAAGGGCAAGTTGAGCCTGAAAACCAACCTGAGGCACCAACCGCACCAGGCATTGACCCTGTTATAGCACAAATTTTAAACGTATTACAAGGAATTGTTGCAATCAGCAGCAAATGGAGGCACAATTTCAGAATGCTCCTGCTCTACGCCAGAACCTATTCCTCAACATGAACCTATACAGTCGGCTCATCATAAGGAGGCAGAGAGACTTCCCGTTATGATTACAAAATTTCTGAAGGAAGCTCGACAACTTGGATGTAAAGATTTTGGAGGTTCAGCCGGAGCCGCAGCCGCTCGTGAGTGGATAGACACCTTATGCCGAGTATCCTTGTTCCTGCGTATCTCAGATGATGACAAGGTTGCCATTGCTACATTCTTACTTGAGGGAGAAGCCCTCGCATGGTGGACATCTGTTAGCTTGCGATTCGGCGATCGTTTGCCAACTTGGGAAGAATTCCGGTACGAATTCGACGAAAGATTTTATACGAGATTCCATAAAAGCGAGCAGCGACAAGCTTTTTACAAACTTGAACAAGGCACCCATTCGGTGCTGGAATATGAAAAAGTGTTAAGGGAGTTGTCCCGATTTGCACCAGAAGAAGATCGTACACCGTACCAGTTTGCGAGACGATTTCAGGATGGGTTGAGTACCGAACTCAAAACCATCGTTGGTACGACACCAGTGCAGAATTTGCAAGAACTAATTGTTGCCGCAACTGAAGCCGAAAAGATCGTGCAAACCAAGAAGCCATCCACAGGCACTAGTGGCAGGATCCCATAGGCGAGATTCGAAGTTCATCAACGAACGGGGCCCTATCCTTTAAGGTTCTATCCTCCGAAGATTAATTGCAGTGGATATACCAACAGGAAGAACTTTTCTGGTTCAAATTTCAATGGATCTTCATGGAAATTTCAGCAACGGAGATGTTACAACTGTGGCGAGATGGGACATATTCAGAAACATATGCCCGAAACCAAGGCGACTCACAGAAGTACAAACGCAGGCTGAGGTGGGAATGCCAACCCCGCCAGACCACCAACAGGCGCACCAGAAGGACCACCCAACGGATCCACAAGTGAGGCATAACCAAGACCAACAAGGCTCTTCACTTTAACTGATGCCGAGGCTAGTCCTGATGTGGTGACAGGTACTATTTCAGTCTTTTCTCAAAACGCTAAAGTATTATTAGATCCAGGAGCAAATAGATCATTTGTAAGTCCAAGGATAGCACTTAGCACGGATCAGCCTCTATCTCCCTTGACTCCTCCTATTGCGGTTCTAACTCCTTTGGGAGAGCAACTGATTTGTAATCTAGTCTACATCGGCTGTGCTGTACGTATGGGTTCGAATGTACTTGAAGCGGATCTAATTCTATTAGACATCAGAGAGCTGGATGTGATTTTAGGTATGGATTGTCTGGCGAAATATCAAGCCCGTATGGAGTGTTTCACCAAGCGGGTGTGGTTCACTTTTCCTGATGATACCGAATACTGTTTTGAAGGCGATAGGCAATTTGTACCAACTTGCATGATTTCCTGGCTTAAGGCGAAGCAATTAATCAACAAAGGATGTACAACGTACCTCGCGCACGTACATAATATTTCTAAAGAATCCTCAGATATGGATTCTGTTCCAATGGTTTGCAAATTTCCAAAAGTGTTTCAAGAAGACATAGCCAGACTACCACCATCAAGGGAAGTGGAATTCGGTATTGAGCAAGTGCCAGGTACGAATCCAATTTTCATTCTTCCGTATCGTATGGCTCCTGCGGAAATGAAGGAACTAAAAACGCAATTGGAAGATTTGCTGGATTGTGGTTTTATTCGACCTAGTGTGTCACCCTGAGGAGCACCTGTTTTGTTCGTGAAAAAGAAAGACGGTTCGCTGCGATTGTGCATCAATTATCGGCAGCTGAACCGTGTGATTGTGAAGAACAAATACCTGTTGCCACGCATCGACAATTTGTTTGACCAGCTCCAAGGTGCAGCTGTATTCTCCAAGATCGATCTCAGATCTGGATACCATCAATTGCGAGTTCGTGATGCTGATATTCCGAAGACCGCGTTCAGATCGCGATACGGCCATTATGAATTTCTGGTTATGCCATTCGGTTTGACCAATGCACCAGTTGTGTTTATGGACTTAATGAATCATGTGTTCCGTGAATTCCTAGATAAATTTGTGATAGTCTTCATCGACGACATTCTGATTTACTCAATATCGGAAGTAGATCATGCTATGCACTTGCGGATTGTGCTTAAAATCCTGAAGGATCAACGGTTGTACGCAAAGTACTCAAAATGTCGAATTCTGGTTTACGTGAAGTTAGTTTTCTTGGCCATATTGTTTCCGCCCAAGGTGTGTTTAGTTGATCCTAAAGAAGATTGAAGTGGTGATTGCTTGGGAACCTCCGCGAAGTGTGTTCGAAGTTCGCAGCTTCTTTGGCTTGGCAGGATACTGCCGTTGCTTTGTGGAGAATTTTTCATCGCTTGCCGGACCATTGACAAAACTGACACGCCAGGGTGAGCCATTCGTATGGAATGAGAAATGCTAGCAAAGTTTCGAAGAGCTAAAGAATCGGTTAGTTTCTGCACCTATCCTTACCTTACCTATTTACGGAAAGGAGTATGTGGTTTACAGCGACGCGTCAAAATCTGACTTGGATGCGTACTGATGCAAGATGGGAAAGTTATTGCCTATGCTTCCCGGCAATTGCGACCGCACGAGAGAAATTACCCTACGCATGACTTGGAACTTGCAGCTGTGGTATTTGCCTTAAAAATATGGCGACATTACTTATACAGCGAGACGTGCCGAATCTTCACTGATCACAAAAGCCTGAAGCACCTCCTAGCGCAAAAAGAATTGAATATGAGACAACGAAGATGGGTGGAGCTGATTAAAGACTATGATTTAATCATCGAATATCATCCTGGAAAGGCGAAAGGTTGTTGCTGATGCCCTGAGCCAAAAGTATCATCCTCCTTCCCCATCAGTTTTGGCCTACATACGCACCTATTACCTACCGATGATGTTGGAATTGAAAACTAATCATGTGCATCTTGGCACCGATTTCTCTGGTTCGTTGTTGGAATTGAAGTTGCACCTACCTTAATTGAAGAAATCCGGAATCAACAATTAGAGGATCCGAAATTTACTGAAATTTGGAAGCAACTTGCTGATGGTGTTGATGCCATAGTTCGTGATTTCAGGAATATGAGATGACGAAGTACTAGTCTTCAGAAACCGAGTATGTGTTCCACAAAATGTTGATATTCGTAACCTTATTCTATCAGAGGCGCATAGTTCGAAGTTCATTATTCATCCTGGAAGCACTAAGATGTACCGAGAATTGATGGGCAGTATTGGTGACCAAATATGAAACGTCATATTGCCGAATTCATTGCCCGATGCCTCGTATGTCAACAAGTAAATATCGAACATCAAAGACCCGCTGGTCTACTTCAGTCATTTCCGATTCTAGAATGGACGTGGGAGCATGTCACAATGGATTTTATGACCGGTTTTCCTAGATCGCAGCGAGGATACGATGCCATTTGGGTGATCGTGGATCGACTGACGAAATCTGCACACTTTTCTTTCTATGTGTGACAGATACACCAGAAAAATTGGCAGTTCGTTACTTGGACGAGATTTTTCGTTTGCATGGAGTACCAGTTTTTATTGTTTTAGATCGTGACCCTCGTTCACTTCACGATTTTGGGAGAAATTCCAGAATGCACTGGGTTCGAGACTGAATTTCAGTACAACATTTCATCCCCAGACCGATGGTCAATCAGAAAGGACGATTCAGACACTTGAAGATACGCTACGTGCGAGTTTATTGGATTAGCAAACTGGCTGGGATCGATGCATGCCATTGGCAGAATTTGCTTACAACAATAGCTTCCATGTAAGCATCGGTATGGCACCCTATAAAGCACTATATGGGAGAAGCTGCAGAACCCCCATTTGCTGGAATGAAGTAGGCGAGAGACGCCTAGACAATTCGGAATTAATTTACCAAGCAACAGAACAATTAAGCTTGATCCGACAAAGGCTAAAAGCAGCCTAGGATCGGCAGAAAAGCTACGCCAACAATCGACGAAGGGAGCTGGAATTTGCGGTAGGTGACAAAGTATTTTTGAAAGTCGTCCCATGGAAAGGAGTCCTTCATTTTCAGCAGCGAGGTAAGCTAACACCTCGCTACATTGGTGCTTATGATATTGTCGAAAGAATCGGCCCTGTTGCATACCAGACTTGCACCACCTCCAAATATGGAAAGAATTCACAATGTATTTCACATTTCAATGCTAAAAAAGTGTACACGAGATCCTGTTCATGTGCTTAAAGAACCGCCAGTTGAAGCTGTGAATACCTATCCTATCCCGTTACAGCCAGTTGCCATACTAGATCGGTCAGTTCGACAGCTTCGCAGTCGAAGCGTGTCTATGGTACGAGTTGTTTGACGTAATAGCCAAATTGAGGAACAGTCTTGGGAGACTGAGGAATCTATGCGTGAAAAATTCCTTACCTGTTTGATTAGGTACTTATGTTAAAATTTCAAGGACGAAATTCCTGTAAGGAGGGAGGATGTGAGACCCCGAATTTTGAGTTCCTAGAAGTCAGGAAGCCAGTGCAGATGAAAAGACGATTTTTGCCTGAAGGAAAGATGTGTGATGGGCCCGAAATTGGTAAGATTGTTAATAGTTAAGTTTATTTTAAAATTCCCTTCAATACTAAGTTTTATAGATAGATGAATTGCCTTTAGAGATCTATCCTTATATATAAGGTAATTTCCTTCTTAGAGATTAAAGTCCCTAAAATAGGGGAAGATAATTAAAGAGATTAATTATCTGGTATTTTATTTTGATAAAGTGATTAAAGTAGTAATCATAATTTTATACTCATTCATGTTATATGTGCATGTAAAAAAGTATGCAAATGTGATGCAATATCGCCCTCGCATGCAGTCTTAATCTCACACACTGGTACCACTGACATTGGATGTACCTAAGCCTGAAAAATGGTAAAAGCGACAGTATGAGAATACAACAATCTCAATAGGGTCACAAGCATCATAAGATCTCCAGAAACCCTAAACAAAAATTCTCAATTCACATTAGATTATTCTTAAACAACTAAAGGGGATCACGCAATTCAAGAACCAATCAAAAAGGGTTAGGGCCGAATGGTTGAGGGAGGAATATAATCACTTCTGAAAAATCAAAAGTACACAGGTAGGTGGAACTCATCAGATTTCTCTCGGCAATAAAGAAGAAAGGTCATCCTCTTCCACCTGTGTTGTCCAAGGCTTACTTCACAAAGGGTAAATGGTTAATACACAAGCTAATCAGTAAGCCTGGTAAGTCTTCTTGCCACACAAGGACAAGTCTTCCCAAGCCACACACGGACTAGGGCCTCCCAAACCACACAAGGATAAGGGCTTCCTGCCACACAAGGACAGGGTTTAGTCGTCTTGCCACACAAGGACAAGTCTTCCCAAGCCACACATGGACTAGGTCATCCCAAATCACACAAGGATAAAGGCTTCCTGTCATGCAAGGACAGGGTTCCGGCCACACAAGGACCAGACATCCAGCGCACGCATGCTGAGCTTTGCCACCCATACAACTCCCATACCAGTAAGAACCTCTCCTCTCCCTAGGAGCATCAGCGTTTACCCCAAATAGCCACCGGAAAAGGATCCTGAGACACAAACACGTACAAGCACACACAGGCAAGTACAAAACATAATACCATAGTAGGGTATCCTCAATCATGTTAGAACACAATCAGCATATTCAATTCACATAACATATGCAACCCAGGCATTCAATACCTAACTCAGGGGTTCAATATACCCTATGAGATTAATATCTCAATCCGAAATTCATACTCTCACCCTATAATCAAATCGAATGTAATACAACAAGGGAAGGTATCAAAAACATTAAGAAAATAATAGGTGTCTTTGGAGAAACCGATGAGGCATAGATCCTACCTCTCTTGTCTTTAAACAAGAAGCTACTCCTTTGCCTTTATTAGGTAATTCCGAACCACCTATATTATCACCAGGCAAAGACGAAAATAAACTAAGCATGCATATTCAATAATCAATTGAATACCCTATTTCCTTACTAATTCCACTCACCAAACCTATCAGAAACCAGTGATCAGATGCTGCAGGTGCCTCCCCCTTGGATGTGTGATGTGATAGCCAGGAACTTAACAAGATTCAACCTGAATTACCATTCCAATTAACTATGCAAATTTCGTCGCTAAGAGTAGGGCATAGGACAATTTCGACTTCAAGTATAGAGAAGTTTAAAAGAAAGAAATTCATGATCATACATCATGAATAGATGCTAAGCAATCATAAGAACACATGAAATGACAACAGAAATCAACCGAAGACAAAAACTGTAGAAAAATAAAAACTAATTTTGTCGCCAATTTTCAACTTAACCTTAGACAAGGAAATATTTATGTCCAAAAAAAACATATGGTTGGAAATAGGATTAAGAGAGCTTTCCAACAAGCTATTATTTGTAGAGATACAACAAATGATGAAAGAGTTATGCTATTTTGTTGTTCAAGAAGATTTGGCACTGCCGCCAAATTTCAACTTAACCTTAGACAAGAAAATATTTATGTCCAAGAAAAAAAACATATATTTTTTAAATGAGGATGAAAAAAGCTTTCCAACAAGCTATTATTTGTAGAGATATAACAAAAGATGAAAGAGTTAAGCTATTCTAAATTTCAAGAAAATTTGGTAGTGCCATCGAATTTCAACTTAACTTAGAGAAAGAAATACTAACCTTCCGAAAAAAAACCAAAGATAGTTGGAAAGAGGATGAAGACATCTTTCCAACAAGTTATTATTTTTAGGGATCCCACAAACAATGAGAGAGTTATGCCTGTTTAAAGTTTCAGCGAATTTTGATAGTTATAGGGAGGTGTAATGGTTTTAGGCTATACGAGTTTTGTGTGTTTGCTATGAATGATTTTTGTGAGGTTGGCTTTCTATTTATAATGGATGGGTATGAAATTAAGATTACTACTTTAAAAGCTTTACTAAAGTAAAATAATTACCAGACTTAAATTCTTTAATTATTTTCTCCTATTTTTAGGAATTTTAATTTCTAAAGCAATTCTAAAACAAGAATTAACTACCATGCAACTCTTATGAATTTCGGCCATCACACATTTTTTCCTTCAGGGGAAAAATTATCTTTTCACATGCACTGGCTTCTGAACTTTTAGGACTCAAAATTCGGGGTCTCATAAAAACTATCAGATTTAAATTCTGCAATTATTTTTCCCTATTTTTAAGGATTTTAATTTTTAAGGCAATTATCTATTTATAAGGACTTAGATTAAAGGGAATTAAAATCAGAATTAACTACAGTACAACTATTACCAATTTCGGCCATCACACATCCTTTCTTTTAAGAGCAAAATCGTTTTTTCACCTGCACTGGCTTCTGGACTTCTAGGACTCAAAATTCGGGGTCTCACAATTGGTGTCCTAAGAAGGTTTAGCTAAGAGATAATTCCCTAGTGTTAAGCTTAAAAGGATAATTAAAGGATAATTCTATTAGAAGGATAGTTCTATTTAAAAGGATAATTCTATTAAAAGAGATATTTTAATTAAAAGGAAGAATTATCTAATACATTGGATAATAAGGGATAATACTAAGGATAATTAAAACAAAAAAATACAATAATTAAAATATAAAATATTCAGCAGCAATCATTTTAGGCCATCACGCATCCATTTGGTCAGGGTTAAAATAGTTATTTCAGTTGCATCGGCTCCTGGACTTCTTGGACATCTGAACTAGGAAGGGTCGGGGTCTCACACCTGATGTGGTGATAGGTACTATTTCAGCCTTTTATCAAAATGCTAAAGTGTTGTTAGATCCTGAAGTAAATAGGTGATTTGTACGTCCAAGGATAGCACCAATCACGGTTCGGCCTCTGTCTCCCTTGTCTCCTCCTATTACGGTTCTGACTCCTTTGGGAGAAAAATTTATTTGTGATCTAGTTTACATCGGTTATGCTGTACATATGGGTCCAAACATACTTGAAGTGGATCTGATTCCATTAGGCATCCGAGAGCTAGATGTGATCTTAGGCATGGACTACTTGGAAAAGTATCAAGCCCAATGGAGTGTTTCACCAAGCGAGTTTGGTTCACCTTTTCTGATGGTGTCGAGTACTGTTTTGAAGGTGATAGGTGAGTTGTTCCAACTTGTATGATTTCCTGGCTCGAGGCGAAACAATTAATCAGCAAGGGATGTACAGCATACCTCGTGCACGTATATGATGTTTCTAAAGAACCCTCAGATCTGGATTTTGTTCCAGTGGTTCGCGAAGTTTCAGAAGACATAGCCGGTTTGCCACCAGCAAGGGAAGTGGAATTCAGCATTGAATTAGTGCTTGGTACAAATCTTATTTCCATTCCTCTGTATCATATGGCTCCTACTGAAATGAAGAAACTGAAAACATAATTGGAAGATTTACTGAATCGTGATTTCATCCAACCCAGTGTGTCACCTTGGGGAGCACCTGTCTTGTTTATGAAGAAGAAAGATGGTTCGCTGCGATTGTGCATCGACTATCGGCAGTTGAATCATGTGATCGTGAAGAACAAGTATCCACTACCACGCATCAACGACTTGTTCGACCAACTTCAAAATGTAGTAGTATTCTCCAAGATCAATCTCAGATCTGGACAGCATCAATTGCGAGTTCGTGATGCTGATATTCCAAACACTATGTTTAGATCGCGATATGGCCACTACGAGTTTCTGGTTATGCCATTCAATTTGACCAATGCACCGGCCGTGTTTATGGACTTGATGAATCAAGTATTCCGTGAGTTTCTGGAAAAATTTGTGATAGTCTTAATCAACAACATTCTGATTCATTCAAAATCGGAAGAAAAGCATGCTGAGCACTTGCGGATGGTGCTGAATATTTTGATCGATCGATAGTTATTCACAAAATACTCTAAATGCGAATTCTGGTTATGTGAAGTTGGTTTCCTTGGCCATATTGTTTCCGCCCAAGGTGTGTTAGTTGATCCGAAGAAGATTGAAGCTGTAGTTGCTTGGGAACCCCTGCGAACTATGTTTGAAGTCCATAGTTTCCTTAGCTTGGCTGGATACTGCTATCGCTTTGTGGAAAATTTTTCATCGCTTACTGGACCATTGACGAAGTTGACACAGAAACAAGAAGCCATTCGTGTGGAATGAGAAATTCCAGCAAAGTTTTGAAGAATTGAAAAGCCAATTGGTTTCAGCACCAATTCTCACCTTACCAATCAGTGGGAAGGAGTATGTGGTGTACAGTGATGTGTCGAAATCCGGACTTGGATGTGTGTTGATGCAAAACGGGAAACTTGATGCTTATGCTTCCCGAAAATTGCGACCGCATGAAAGCAATTATTCTACGCACGATTTAGAGGTTGTGGCCATGGTGTTTTCATTGAAAATATGGCGCTTGTGAGACCCCATTCCTTCCTAGTTTAGATGTCCAGAAAGTCCAGGAGCTGATGCAGCTGAAATGACTATTTTGCCTCTGAAAAAATGAATATGCGGTGACCTAAAATGGTTATTGCCGAATATTTCCTATTTTCATTCTGATATTTTTATTATCATTAAGTTTTATCCCTTATTATCCAAAGTATTACATAGTTCTTTCTTTTAAATAGAGTTACTATTTAAATAAGAATTATCCTTTAAATAGAATTATCCTTTTATTAGAATTATCTTTTAAGCATTATCCTAACTTATCTAGACTTAAAAGTAGAAAAATTAAACCTTTTAAGACCCTATAAAAGAATGGTCAGCGTATCATACCTAAACATACCAAAACCCATCTGAAAATTTCAAAATTTATTCCCTCTCCTTCCTCTAAATTTCAGATTTTACCTACCCTAAAACCTAGCCGAAATTCCTTGATCTTCATCCTAGCATAACTCTCTCATCCTTTGTCGGACTTCTGCAAATAATAGCTTGTTGGAAAGCTCTTTCCATCCTCTATCTAGATATCTTAAAATGGTTATCAGAATGTTAGTTCTTCCCTATCAAAATTCAAGTCATAATTTGTCAGTTTTGGTGCCAAAATTGTGTGATTCTTCCTTCAATTGATTTATGTTGTTATTCCTTTTGTTCGTATATTTGTTTGGCATCCGTTCATATTGTAAAATCATGAATTCATCCTTTGAATCTTCCCTGTACATGAAATCAGCATACCCTATTCCTAACCCTATGTTTTCCGAAATTTAATCAATTGACTTATCTATTGGTTTCAGATTTTATTCCTTTTAATCATTTAAGTGTCTAGCACCTATGCCTTCCTTATTCACATAAAATCGCAGCTTCTTCTTATGTGTATGATGAAATCTCAATTTATCCTATTAAGCCGTAAGGTATTTCCGAAATTTGTATGATGAATTAGGATCAATAATTAGGTTAATTCTTGCTGTGTTTTTGGCCATCACATCACACATTCAGGGGGAAGATATTATTGCATCTAGATCTCTGGATTTTGAAAGGTTAATTGTTAAGGATTCACAATGCCTTTGGTTTTTAATTAAATAATCTTGTGGTCTTTGCCTTGTGATTGTTTAGGAGAAACTAATCTTATTGAAAAGACAGAGGATTGCATTTGATTCAGACACGTGAGAGGTAGGATCTATACCTCATCGATTCTTTTGGTTACCCTTTTGTTTGATTGTTTTAATATGATTGAATTCGATTTCCCATCTTGGTTATATGATTGCGAAATGTGTGATTATGATGATAGGGAATCTCGAAAGTTAATAGGACAATAGATTGCCTAATTTGGTTATGACTTTGAGGATTGATCTTTGATTTGTATTGTAATTTGATTAAAGATCCTTTGTTGTAATTTGTGTATGCGTATACTATGTGTGTATGTGTATATGTATGCCTTGTTTATGCTTTGTTTGAAGGATCCTTTTGTCGCTGGTCATGCAAGGTAAGTATTGTTGCTGCTAAGGAGAGAAGAGGTGCTTACCGAATCAGGAGGTTTATTGCTAGTTATTGTAACTACCCCAAATTCTAAACTATTATTAATTGCTTTGATTATGGCCATTACCGTCGTGGAACTCAGACAAGCCCAAAAACCAGGACGTATCTGAATTCCACAAGGCTTACTTATCAAATTTTCAATTTTTAGCATGTACATTCGTTATGTTCTTAGTTATTGGAGCATGAAATTGGATATGTATTCTGGTATCATACGGAGTGAATAAAATATCAGCAGAAGTCTTTAAATAAAATCAATGAATCTACAACTCACAAGTCCCATAAGGATCCAAACATCCAGTAAGTTAATTCCCAAAATAAATTGGAAACAAGTAAAGGAGGAACCTTAAAAAACCAAAAAAATAGTCCAATCATAATTCATGTTATATGCTCAAGCAATCAAGGAACAGGTATGTTAATGTGATGCGATATCGCCCTGCCGTGCAGCCTTGATCTCACACACTGGTACCACGGATAGTGGATATACCTAAACCTGAAAAATGGTGAATACAAGAGGATAAGATTACAAGAATCTCAGTAAGGTCACAATATCATAAGATCTACAGAAATCTTCAACACTAATCTCCTGAACAACATTAGATCATTCCTACACATCTATGGGTATCACACAATTCAAAAATCAATTAAAGGGATAAGGCCAAAACTAAGGATGAGGGTGTACTGCAAACATTTCCGAAAATCAGAAGTACACAGACAGGTAAAGCTCATCAGATTGCTCTCGGCAATAGGAAAAAGAAAGGTCGTCCCCTTCCACCTAAGTTGTCCAAGGACTAGACATCCCAAGCCACACAAGGATAACGGTATCCCAAATCACACAAGTATAAGGGTATCCCAAACCACACAAGGACTAGACATCCAGCGAGTGCATGCTGGGGTTTGCCACCCATTCCAATAAGAGCCTCCCCTCTTCTAAGGAGCATCAGCGCTTATCCCGAATGGCCATCGGAACAGGATCCTGACACATAAACATGTACAAGCACACATAGGCAAGCACAAACACAATACCATAACAAGGTACCCTCAATCATGTCAGAACACAATTAGCTTATTCAATTCACATATCATATGCAATTCGGGCACTCAAAACCTAACTTAAGGGTTTTGTATAGCCTATAAAATTCATATCTCAATCCACAATTCTTGCACATATCCTACAATCAATTCGTATATAATAATAACAAGGTCATGTATCGAAAACAACAATCAAACAATAAGGATCTCTGGAGAAACCGATGAGATATAGATCCTACCTCTCTTGTCTCTGAACAAAAAACTATTCCTTTGCCTTTATTTAATAATTCTGAACCACTTGTAGTATCACAAAGCAAAGACAAAACCAAACTAACCATGCAAACTCATTAACCAATTGAATACACTATTTCCTTACCATTCTACTCACCAAACCTATCAGAAACCGGTGTTCAGATGCTGCAGGTACCTCCCCTTTTGATGTGTGATGTGATAGCCAAGAACTTAACAAGATTCAACCTAAATTAACACCCAATTTAACTATATATATTTCGGCACTAAGCATAGGACACAAGATAGTTTGGAATTTTATGTTAGCAAGGTGTAAGGGTTGCAATTTCATGCTAACAAAGAGGGATTAAGTGTTTATAACTTATACAATCAAAAGAAACTAGATCGGAATCCAATAGGTTCAACAATTAATCAAGATAGGCAACAATAGGGCAAGGGTAGGGCAATCTGATTTCATGTATAGAAAAGATTCAAAGGATTCATTCATGATTTTATAATAAGAATAGATTCCAAACAATCATATGAATAAGAAAAACAACAATAGAAATCAATTGAAGACAGAATCACACAATTTTGAACCCTAATCCCCTCGAAATTTGACTTATCTTACGAAAAATAAAAACTATCCTTCTGACAAAAAAACAAATATGGATGGAAAGAAGATGAAGAAAACTTTCCAGAAAGCTATTATTCGCAAGAATATGACAAAGGATGAGAGAGTTATGCTATTTTGAAGTTCAAGCACATTTTCTTTATTAATGGTCTTTTTGTTAATACCAGAAATACCAGAAGCCAAATGGCATCGTATCCTCGCTGCGATTTAGGCAAGCCGCTCAAAAAGTCCACTGTGACATGCTCGCACTTCCATTCTGAAATTGAGAGTGACAGAAGTAGACCAGCGGGTCGTTGATGTTCGATTTTTACTTGTTGAGATACGAGGCATCGGGCAACAAACTCAGCAATGTGGCGTTTCAAGTTTGGCCACCAATACTGCTCTTTTAAATCTTGGTACATCTTAATGCTTCCGGGATGGATAGCGAACTTCGAACTATGCGCCTCCGATAGAATAAGGTTATGAATATCAGTATCTTGTGGAACACATACTCGGTTTCTTAAGACAAGCACTTCGTCATCTCGTATTCTGAAATCACGAACTATGGCATCAACACCATAGGAAAGTTGCTTTCGAATTTCAATCAGTTTCTGATCCTCTAATTGCTGATTCCGGATTTCCTCAATCAAGGTAGGAGTGACTTCGATTCTTGCCAATAACGATCCAGAAAAATCAGTGCCAAGATGCACACGATTAGTTTTCAAATCCAGCAACATAGGCATGTAATGGGTGCACATGTAAGCCAAAACCGATGGGGAAGGAGGATGAAAATTTTGGCTCAAGGCATCAGCAACAACATTTGCCTTTCCAGGATGATATTCGATGATCAAATTGTAGTCTTTAATCAGCTCCACCCATCTTCGTTGTCTCATATTCAATTCTTTTTGCGTGAGGAGGTACTTCAGGCTTTTGTGGTCGGTGAAGATTCGACACATCTCGCCGTATAAGTAATGTCGCCATATTTTCAACGCAAACACCACGGCTGCAAGCTCCAAATCATGCGTAGGGTAGTTGCTTTCGTGCGGTCGTAACTGTCAGGAAGCATAAGCAACGACTTTCCCGTCTTGCATCAATACGCATCCAAGTCCGGATTTCGACTCATGGCTGTAAACCACGTACTCCTTTCCGGAAAAAGGTAAGGTAAGGATAGGTGCAGAAACTAACTGGTTTTTCAGTTCTTCAAAACTTCGATGGCATTTCTCGTTCCACAAGAACGGCTCACCCTTGCGCGTCTGTTTTGTCGATGGTGCTGCAAGCGATGAAAAATTATTCTCAAAGCGACGGTAGTATCTTGCTAAACCAAGGAAACTACGAACTTCGAACATAGTTTGCGGGTGTTCCCAAACAACTACGGCTTCAATGTTGTTTGGATGAACTAACACACCTTGGCGGAAACAATACGGCCAAGGAAACCAACTTCATGTAACCAGAATTCGCATTTGGAGTACTTTGCAAAAAACTGCCGATCCTTCAAAACATTCAGAACAATCCGCAAATGCTTAGCATGTTCCTCTTCTGATTTTGAATAAATCAGAATGTCATCAATGAAGACTATCACAAATTTATCCAGGAACTCATGGAACACACGATTCATAAGGTCTATCCACATAGCTGATGCATTGGTCAAACCGAATGACATAACCAGAAATTCGTAGTGGCCGTATCGCGATCTGAACGCGGTCTTCGAAATTTCAGCATTGCAAACTCGTAATTGATGGTATCCAAATCTGAGGTCAATCTTGGAGAACACGACTGTACCCTAGAGTTGGTGGAACAAATCATTGATGTATGGAAAAGGGTACTTGTTCTTCATGGTCACACGATTTAACTGCCGATAGTCAATGCATAATCATAACGAGCCATCTTTCTTCTTTACAAACACGACAGATGCTCCCCAAGGTGACACAGTAGGTCAGGTGAAACTTCAATTCAGCAAATCTTCCAATTGTGTTTTTAGTTCCTTCATTTTCGCTGGAGCTAAACGATACGGAGGAATGGAAATTGGATTCATACCAGGCACTAACTCAATGCTGAATTTCACTTCCCTTGTTGATGGTAAACCGACTATGTCTTCTGGAAATACTTCTGGAAATTCGCGAACCACTGGAACAGAATCCAGATCCGAGGACTCTTTAGAAATATTATGTACGTGCGCGAGGTACGCTGTACATCCTTTGTTGATCAATTGCTTCGCATCCAGCCAAGAAATCATGCAAGTTGGAACAACTCGTTTATCACCTTCAAAGCAGTATTCGGCACCATCAAGAAAAATGAACCACACATGTTTGGTGAAACACTCCATACGGGTTTGATATTTTGCCAGACAGTCCATGCCTATGATTACATCCAGCTCTCGGATGCCCAATGGAATCAGATTCACTTCTAATACATTCAGTCCCATACATACAGCACAGTCGATGTAGACTAGATCGCAAATCAGTTGTTGTCCCTGCTCAATATGTGCATTAGGTTCATTCCGCCCTATGGGTTGCTGTTCAGCCTGAACTCCATACCTACCTCATCGATCCCTTTGTACACTCGGCCTTGCCATACTATACAAACAAACGATTGTTACACATCACACAACCAAATAAGATACTAGGAAAAGAAGTTGTACCTGGTGGAGAGGCATGCACTAGACAATACATATATGCTGGAAAACAAAATACACTTGCACAAAAATACTCACAAGTTTCAGAAATCATATGTACACATGCGATGCACACTTGGCAATTACACTAACACTCCCATAAGCATTCGACAATAATTCTATCTCACAAACCATTCTTGGAAATCATTGCAACAAACTCTAAAGACAATGATAAGAAGTCATATAGGGACACTCGGCATTATGGAAAAAGCACACATTCGGCAATGACAAGAAATACATTAAATTTATCAGAACATATCAAGGCATACTAGGCATAAGAACATTCATAAACACACAACAAATCAGATTATCATTCTCATTATTTAAATCTTACAAATCAATATCTTTTTAGCATTAGTTTACTTTCGGTATTAGTCCCTAAGCGAGTGAGTGTGTGCGCATGTTCTTACCGACAAACACAAAATCAACAAACAATTTAGCATAGAACTAATTATATTCCTTAAATCATGCTCCGTTACCAAATCTGTAACGACCCCACCAAATCCTAACCTATTATTAATTGCTCCGATTAGGGCTATTACTGCCATGAAACTCAGACAAGCCCAAGAACCAGGTCGTATCTGAATTCCACAGGGCTTACTTATTAAATTCTCAATTTTTAGCATGTACATTCATTATGTTCATTAGTTATTGGAGCATGATATTGGACATGTATTCTGGTATCATAAAGAGTGAATAAAATATCAGCGAAAGTCTTTAAATAAAATCAATGAATCCATAACTCATAGGTCCCATAAGGATCCAAACATCCAGTAAGTTAATTCCCAAAATAAAATGGAAAGAAGTAAAGGAGGAATCTTGAAACCCAGAAAAAATAGTCCAATCATAATTCATGTTATATGCACAAGCAATCAAGGAACAGACATGCTAATATGATGCGTTATCGCCCCGCCGTGCAGCCTTGATCTCACACACTGGTACCACGGATAATGGATGTACCTAAACCTGAAAAATGGTAAGTACAACAGGATGAGATTACAAGAATCTCAGTAGGGTCACAATATCATAAAATCTACAGAAATCTTAAACACAAATCTCCCAAACACTATTAGATCATTCCTACATATCTATGGGTATCACGTAATTCAAAAATCAATTAAATGGATAAGGCCAAAACTAAGGTTGAGTGTGTACTGCAAACACTTTCGAAAATCAGAAGTACACAAGCAGGTAAAGCTCTTCAGATTGCTCTCAGCAATAGGAAAAAGAAAGGTCGTCCCCTTTTACTTGTGTTGTCCAAGGCTTACTGCACAAAGGGTAAAAGGTTAGCACACAAGCTAATCAATAAGTCTATTCATCCTGCCACACAAGGACAAGACATCCCAAGCCACACAAGGACAAGACATCCCAAGCCACACAAGGACAAGGGCATCCCAAACCACACAAGGATAAGGACATCCTGCCACACAAGGACAAGATTTATAGCCACAAAAGGACTATACATCCCAAACCACACAAGGATAAGAGCTACTTGCCACACAAGGACAAGACTTCTAGCCACACAAGGACTAGACATCCAGCATGCGCATGCTGGGGTTTGCCTCCCATACAACTCCCATACCAGTAAGAGCCTCCCCTCTCCCAAAAAGCATCAGTGCCTACCCCGAATGGCCATCGGAACAGGATCCTGACACACAAACATGTACAAGCACACACAGGCAAGCACAAGCACAACACCATAACAGGATACCCTCAATCATTTCAGAACGCAATTAGCTTATTCAATTCACATATCATATGCAATTCAGGAACTCAAAACCTAACTCAAGGGTTTGGTATAGCAAAATTTTTTTACCTGTTTGCTTAGGTACTTGTGCTGAAATTTCGAGGACGAAATTCTTATAAGAAGGGGAGGATGTGAGATCCCGAATTTTGAGTCCTAAAAGTCCAGAAGTCAGTGCAGGTAAAATGACCATTTTTCACTTGAAGAAATAAATGTGTGATAGCGCAAAATGGTATGGAATTTCTAATAATCATTTCTTGTCTAATTACCCCTTGATTTATTTCCTAATTGGTTCAATCTTACTTTAGGAAATAAAATTCCTAAAATTAAGGAAGGATAATTTCAGAATTTAATTGTGATAATTATCTTACCTTACCTAGCCTTTAAAGTAGGGAAATTAATCTGATAAACACCTTATATAAAGAGTAGTTGGCCAGACTTGCCTATATATATTAAAAACATACAATTTTCGTCAAACATCAAACCTTATACCCTATTGCCGCCGAAAATTCCCTTGATCTTCAAAATAGCATAACTCTCTCATTCTTTGTCAGAATTACACAAATAATAGCTTATTGGAAAGATCTTTTCATCCTCTATCTAGATATCTTGGTTTTTTCATCAGAAGGCTAGCTTTCTATATCAAAATTCAAGTCATAATTCATCAGTTTTGGTGCCAAAATTGTGTGATTCTTCCTTCAATTGATTTTTCTTATTCCTTTTGTTTGTATGATTGTTTGGCATTCATTCATGTTGTAAAACCATGAATTCATCCTTTGAAAATATTCCTATACATGAAATCAGCATGCCCTATCCTTTTCTCTATTGTTGCCGATTTCGATCAATTGATTAACCTGTTGGTTTTTTATCTTGGTCCTTCTGTTTATATGTGTTATTAACACCTAATCCTTCTTTGTAAAGATGAAATCGCAACCTCTAAGGCTTGTATACATGAAATCATAACTTTCCCTATTGCTCTATTCTTAGTGCCGAAATTTGTATGATGATTGGGATGGTAATTCAGGTTGATTTTTGTTAAGTTCTTGGCTATCACATCAGACATCCGGGGTGGGGGGCACTTACGACATCTGATCACTGGTTTCTGATAGGTGTTGTGAGTGGAATTGGTAAGGAAATAGGATATCTACTTGATTATTGAGTATGTATGTTTATTTTGATTTTGTCTTTGCCTTATGATGTTATAGGTGGTTCAGATACCTTGAATAAAGGCAAAGGAATAGCTTCTTGTTCAGAGACAAAAGAGGTAGGATATATGCCTCATCGGTTTCTCCAAAGATCCTTGTTATTAGTTGTTAATTTTGATGCATGCCTTTATGATGATGTATGCACGTATGTGAGATAGTGTATGCATGAGTTGCAGATTGATTTGAGGCTTATCTAGGCTATACCGAATCCCTTAAGATAGGTTAGGAGTGCCTAGTTTGCATATGTTATGTGTATTGAACATGCTGATTGTGTTCTGACATGATTGAGGATACCTTGTTGTGGTATTATGCCTTGTACTTGTGTGTGCTTGTACGGGTTTGTGTGTTAGGATCCTTTTTCGGTGTCATTCGGGGTAAGCACTGATGCTCCTTGGGAGAGGAGAGATTCTTACTGGTATGGGAGTCGTATGGGTGGCAATCCCCAGTATGTACATACTGAATGCCTAGTCTTTGTGTGGCTAGATGTCTTATCCTTGTGCGGTTTGGATGCCTTGTCCTTGTGTGGCAAGATGTTCTTATCCTTGTGCGGTTTGGATGCCTTGTCCTTGTGTGGCAAGATGAATAGGCTTGTTGATTAGCTTGTGTGCTAACCTTTGTCCTTTGTGCAGTGAAGCCTTGGACAACATAGGTGGAAGGGGATGGCCTTTCCCTATTGCTGAGATGATTGATGAATTTTTCCTATGTACTTCTAACTTTCGAAAGTGTTTGCAGTCTACCCTCAGCCTTAGTTTCGGCACTATACCTTTGAATTGTTTGAGTGGAGGTTTACTTGCTAGATATTTGGATCCTTATGGGACTTGTGTGTTGGAATTTCATTGATTAAATTTAAAGATTTCCGCTGATGTTTATATTCACTCTGTATGTTACCAAGATACTTGTCCAAGATCATGCTCCAATCATTATAAGTATAAAGAATAAACATGTTAAAAATCAGTTCTTATGGGATAAGCCTTGTAAGATTCAGATAGGTCCTAGGATGGGTTTATTTTGGTTTCACAGCAGTAAGGGTACTAATAGGTTGTAATTCTGGTCCTTACAACAAGAGGTGCCGGCAAAGTTTTAAAGAATTGAAGAATCGATTAGTTTCCGCACCAATCCTCACCTTACCAGTCAGTGGGAAAGAGTACGTGGTGTATATCATTGCATCGAAATCCGGACTTGGATTCGACGGGAAAGTCGTTGCCTATGCTTCCTGGAAATTACAACTGCACGAAAGCAACTATCCTATGCACAATTTGGAACTTGCAGCCGTGATGTTTGCATTTAAAATATGGTGCCACTATCTTTATGGTGAGACATGTCGAATCTTCACCGACCACAAAAGCTTGAAATATCTCCTCACGCAAAAGGAGTTTAACATGAGACAATGAAGATGAGCGGAGCAAATTAAATACTACGATCTAACCATCGAATATCATCCTGGAAAAAAAAATGCTTTTGCTGATGCCTTGAGCCGAAAGATTCATCCTCCTTCCCCATCGGTTTTGGCTTAAATGTGCACCCAATACATGCCAATGTTGCTAGATTTGAAAGCTACACGTGTGCATCTTGGCATTGATTGTTCTGGTTCGTTGTTGGCACGAATCGAAGTCATGCCTACCTTGATTTAGGAAATCCAAAATCAACAAACAAAAGATCCAAAGTTGGCTGAAATTCAGAAGCAACTATCTGATGGTGTAGAGGCCATAGCTCGCAATTTCAGAGTGCAAGATGATGGAGTTCTTGTCTTCAGAAACTGGGTATGTGTGCCACAAGATGTTGATATTCGCAATCTGATTTTATCTTAGACACATAGTTAAAAGTTTGCTATCCATCCTAGTAGTACTAAGATATACCGAGATCTAAAGGAGCAATATTGGTAGCCGAATATGAAGTGTCATATTGCTGAGTTCATTGTCCGATGCCTTGTTTGTCAGCAAGTGAAAATTGAGCATCAAAGACCCATTGGTTTACTTTAGTCACTTCTGATTCCATAATAGAAGTGGGAGCATGTCACAATGGACTTTGTGTCTGATTTGTCCAGATCTCAGTGAGGATTCGACGCCATTTGGGTGATCGTGGATCGTTCGACAAAATCTGCACACTTCTTTCCTATTCGTGTGATAGGCACACCTGAAAAATTTGTTGTTCGTTACTTGGACAAAATTTTTCGATTGAATGGAGTACGAGTTTCCATGTTCGACTGCGGGGCGATATCGCATCACATTTGCATACCTATTCCTTAATTACTTGTGCATATAACATGAAGATTGATTGAACCACTTTCTGTTTTTTAGAATGTCTCCCTTGTTTGATTGTTTTTAAAACTTACTGGAGATTTACTCGCTGGATTTTTAGATCCCTTTGGGACTTGTGTGTTGTGGTTCATTTGATTAATCATAAAATATTCTGCTGATGATTTATTCATTCCGTATGAATCTAGATTGTTTGTTCAATAACATAATGCTCCAAACTTTAAAAATTTAAAGAATGAACATACTAAATCGGAAATTAGATGGTAAAGCCTTAAGGGATTCAGATAGGTCCTGGTTTTGGGCTTGTTTGGATTTCACGACAATACGGGTCCTAATAAGAGCAAGTTATGAAATGTGGGTCCTTAAACGAATGGCCACCAGAAAAGGATCCTGACACACAGACATGTGCAAGCACACACAAGCAAGTATCAGGCATAACATCACAACAAGATATCCTTAATCATATAACAATACATTCAGTATGTTCAAAACACACAACACATGCGAATTAGGCACACACAACCTATCTCAGGGGTTCGAAATTGCCCAACAACTCATAGTTCCTTCTGAAATCAATTATACCAAACACAAGGAATGCACATATATCATTTAACAAGGACATGCATCAAAAATATCAAATAAATAACAAGGATCTCAAGAGAAACCGATGAGGTATAGATCCTATCTCTCTTGTCTCTGAATAAGAAGCTATTCCTTTGCCATTATTTAAAGGATCCGAACCACCTATATCACGATAAGGCAAAACCACACTAAGCATGCATATTCAATAACCAAGTAAACATTTTATTCCCTTACCAATTCAACTCATTAAACCTATCTGAAACCAGTGATCTGATGCCGCAAGAACCTCCTCTTTGGATGTAACGACCCCAATTCCTACCTATTAATATTTTTTCCGATTAAGTTCATTACCGCCTTGAAACCCAAACAAGCCCAAAGACACCTAGGACCTATCTGAATCCCACCAGGCTTACTCACTAAGTTTTCGACTTTTAGCATCTTCATTCTACATGTTTAATAATAGTTGGAGCATGATATTGGAAAATCATTCTGGTATCATATAGAGTGAGTAAAAATATCAGCTGTGAGACCCCGAATTTTGAGTCCTAGAAGTCCAGAAGCCAATATAGCTGAAAAGACAATTTTGCCCCTGAAGGAAAAGATGTGTGATGGCCGAAATTGGTAAGATTATTTAATAGTTAAGTTTATTTTAAATTCCTTTAAATCTAATTTTTTATAGATAGATAATTTCCTTAGAGATTATCCTTATAGATAAGTAATTTCCTTAGAGATTAAAGTCCCTAAAAATAAGGGAAGATAATTAAAGAGATTAATTATCTGGTAAATTATTTTATTTTGATAAAGTAATTAAAAGTATTAATCATAATCCTATACTCATTCATTATAAATAGGAAGCCAACTCCACAAAAATCCCTTATAAAAAATATACAAATTCGTATAAGCCTAAAACCTTATACCTCCCTATAGCCGCCAAAATTCGTTGAAACTTTAAACCAGCATAACTCACTCATCGTTCATTGGATCCCTGCAAATAATAGCTTTTCGGAAAGATCTCTTCATCCTAACTCCAACCATCATTTAGTTTTAATCAGGAGGTTAGTATTTCTTTTTCAAAGGTTAAGTTGAAAATCGGTGGTGGAATTAGGTTTTCGCCAAATCTTCTTGAACTTCAAAATAGCATAACTCTCTAATAGTTTGTCAGATTCCTACCAATAATAGCTTATTGGAAAGATCTATTCATCCTATTTCCAACCATATCTATTTCGTTATTTGTATATAAATATTTCTTTGTCTAAGGTTAAAGTCGAAATCGTCCTATGCCCTACTCTTAGCGACGAAATTTGCATAGTTAATTGCAATGGTAATTCAGGTTGAATCTTGTTAAGTTCCTGGCTATCACATCACACATCCAAGGGGGAGGTACCTGAAGCATCTGATCACTGGTTTCTGATAGGTTTGGTGAGTGGTATTGGTAAGGAAATAGGGTATTCAATTGACTATTAAATAAGCATGCTTAGTTTGTTTTCATCTTTTCCTGGTGATAATATAGGTGGTTCTGATTTACTTAATAAAGACAAAGGAGTAGCTTCTTGTTCAGAGACAAAAGAGGTAGGATCTACGCCTCATCGGTTTCTCCAGAGACCCCTATTATTTTCTTGATGTTTTTGTTACCTGCCCTTGTTGTATTGCATGCAATTGGATTATAGGGTGAAAGTATGAAATTCGGAATGAGATATGGATCTCATAGGCTATATCAAACCCCTGAGTTAGGTATTGAGTGCCTGGGTTGCATATGTTATGTGAATTGAATATGCTGATTGTGTTCTGACATGATTGAGGATACCCTATTGTGGTATTATACTTTGTACTTGCCTGTGTGTGCTTGTACGTGTTTGTGTCAGGATCCTTTTCCGGTGGCCATTCGGGGTAAGCGCTGATGCTCCTAGGGAGAGGAGAGGTTCTTACTGGTATGGGAGTTGTATGGGTGGCAAATCAGCATGCTAGGCACTGGATATTTCTCCTTCTGAGGCTGGATCCCTGCCTTGCGAGGCAAGAAGCCCTTATCCTTGCGAGGTTTGGGATGCCCTAGTCCGTGTGTGGCTAGGGAAGACTTGTCCATGTGTGGCTCGCCGACTTGTCTTTGCGAGGACAAGATGAATAGGCTTACTAATTAGTTTGTGTGTTAACCATCTACCCTTTGTGCAGTAAGTCTTGGACAACACAGGTGGAAGAGGATGGCCTTTCTTTTACAGTGCCGAGCGCAATCTAATGAATTTCACCTGCCTGTGTACTTCTGATCTTTCGGAAGTGTTTGTAGTCCTCCCTCAACCATAGATTCGGCCATAACCTCTTTGATTAATTTTCTTGATTTACGTGATCCCCTTTAGTTGATTAGGAATAATCTAATGTGAATTGGGAGATTTGTGTTTAGGGTTTCTGCAGATCTTATGATGTTGTTACCCTACTGAGATTCTTGTAATATCATACCGTTGTTTTTACCATTTTTCAGGCTTAGGTACATCCACAGTCCGTGGTACCAGTGTGTGAGATCAAGGCTGCACGGCGGGGCGATATCGCATCACATTTGCATACTAGTTTACTTGCGTATATAACATGGATGATTGGGCTACTTTCAGGTTTATTTTGAGCACCCTCCTTTGTTAGCTATTTCCGAAATTTGTTGGAGGATTTCTTGTCAGTTATTTGGATCCCTATGGGACTTGTGTGTTATGAACCCAATGATTTAATTTAAGACTTCCGCTGATGTTATATTTACTTTGTATGTTACCAGAACGTGTGTCCAATATCATGCTTCAATTGTTGATTAGCAATAAAATACATATGTTAAAAATCGGTAGTTATAGCCGTGAATATGATGCGATATAGGGTCGTTACAGGTTTGGTATCGAAGCATGGTTTAAGGAATATAATTTGTTATATGCTAACTTAATTGTTGATTTTGGTGATTGCAGGTAAGAACATGGGCACACACTCACTCACTTAGGGGCTAATACCGAAAGGGAACTAAGGCTAAAATGGAATTAATTTGTAAGATTTAAATGATGGGAATAACAATCTGATGTGATGATTGTTCGTGTATGTTCTTGTGCATGGTATACCATGATATGTTTCGTTGAGTGTTTGCTGTGTTTCTTATCATTGCTGAGAATGTGTGTGATGATTCATGTATGCTGCCGAGTGTCCCTATTTAACTCCTGTATTGCTGAATGTATATGTATGTGAATGATGACATGTATTGTCGAATGATAGTGGGAGTGTTGATGGAATTGCCAAAAAATACCTTTGCATGTGTGCATGTGATTTCCGAAAATTTGTATTTTGTTTTCCAGCATATGTGTATCGTCCAATGCATGCCTCTCCACCAAGTACCACTCCTATTACTAGTGTCGTATTTAGTGTGTGTTGAGTAACAATTATATACTTGTGTAGTATGGCACGCTCGAGGCAACAAAGGGACCAACGGGGTAGGTTTGAGATTCAGACTGAACAGCAACTTGTTGAGCAAGAGGAGCCAAATGCACAAATTGAGTAGGAAGGGCAAGCTGAGCCTGAAAACCAACCTGAGGCACCAGCTGCATCAGGCATTGACCCTGTTATAGCACAAATTTTAAACGTATTACAAGGAATTGTTGCAAATCAGTAGCAAATGGAGGCACAATTTCAGAATGCTTCTGGGCCTGCGTCAGAACCTATTCCTCCACATGAACCTATACAGCCGGCTCATCATAAGGAGGCAGAGAGACTTCCCGTTATGATTACAAAATTGCTGAAGGAAGCTCGACAACTTGGATGTAAAGATTTTGGAGGTTAAGCCGAAGCCGCAGCCGCTCGTGAGTGGATAGACACCTTATGCCGAGTATCCTTGTTCCTGCGTATCTCAGATGATGACAAGGTTGCCATTGCTACATTCTTACTTGAGGGAGAAGCCCTCGCATGGTGGACATCTGTTAACTTGCGATTCGGCGATCGTTTGCCAACTTGGGAAGAATTCCGGTACGAATTCGACGAAAGATTTTATACGAGATTCCATAAAAGCGAGCAGCGACAAGCTTTTTACAAACTTGAACAAGGCACCCATTCGGTGCTGGAATATGAAAAAATGTTAAGGGAGTTGTCCCGATTTACACCAGAAGAAGATCGTACATTGTACCAGTTTGCGAGACGATTTCAGGATGGGTTGAGTACCGAACTCAAAACCATCGTTGGTACGAAACAAGTGCAGAATTTGCAAGAACTAATTGTTGCCGCAACTGAAGCCGAAAAATCGTACAAACCAAGAAGCCATCCGCAGCCACTAGTGGCGGATCCCATAGGCGAGATTCGAAGTTCAATCGACAAACGGGGCCCTATCCTTTAAGGTCCTATCCTCCGAAGATTAATTGCAATGGAAATACCAACAGGAAGAACTTTTCTAGTTCAAATTTTAATGGATCTTCGTGGAAATTTCAGCAACGGCGATGTTACAACTATGGCGAGATGGGACATATTCAGAATATATGCCCGAAACCAAGGCGAATCACAGAAATACCAAACACAGGCCGTGGTGGGAATGCCAACCCCGCTAGACCACCAACACGCGCACCAGGAGGACCACCCAATGGATCCACAAGTGAGGCACAACCAAGACCAACAAGGCTCTTCACTTTGACTGATGCCGAGGCTAGTCTTGATGTGGTGACAGGTACTATTTCAGTCTTTTCTCAAAACGTTAAAATATTATTAGATCCAGGAGCAAATAGATCATTTAAGCCTCTATCTCCCTTGACTCCTCCTATTGCGGTTCTAACTACTTTGGGAGAGCAACTGATTTGTGATCTGGTCTACATCGGCTATGCTGTACGTATAGGTTCGAATGTACTTGAAGTGGATCTAATTCCATTAGACATCAAGGAGCTGGATGTGATTTTAGGCATGGATTGTCTGGCAAAATATCAAGCCCGAATGGAGTGTTTCACCAAGCGGGTGTGGTTCACTTTTCCTGATGATACCGAATACTGTTTTGAAGGCGATAGGCGAGTTGTACCAACTTGCATGATTTCCTGGCTTAAGGCGAAGCAATTAATCAACAAAGGATGTACAACGTACCTCGCGCACGTACATAATATTTCTAAAGAATCCTCAGATATGGATTCTGTTCCAATGGTTTGCAAATTTCCAAAAGTGTTTCAAGAAGACATAGCCGGACTACCACCATCAAGGGAAGTGGAATTCGGTATTGAGCTAGTGCCAGGTACGAATCCGATTTCCATTCCTCCGTATCGTATGGCTCCTGCGGAAATGAAGGAACTAAAAACGCAATTGGAAGATTTGCTGGATCATGGTTTTATTCGACCTAGTGTGTCACCCTGGGGAGCACCTGTTCTGTTCGTGAAAAAGAAAGACGGTTCGCTGCGATTGTGCATCAATTATCGGCAGCTGAACCGTGTGACTGTGAAGAACAAATACCTGTTGCCACGCATCGACAATTTGTTTGACCAACTCCAAGGTGCAGCTGTATTCTCCAAGATCGATCTCAGATCTGGATACCATCAATTGCGAGTTCGTGATGCTGATATTCCGAAGACCGCGTTCAGATCGCGATACGGCCATTATGAATTTCTGGTTATGCCATTCGGTTTGACCAATGCACCAGTTGTGTTTATGGACTTAATGAATCATGTGTTCCGTGAATTCCTAGATAAATTTGTGATAGTCTTCATCGACGACATTCTGATTTACTCAATATCGGAAGTAGATCATGCTATGCACTTGCGGATTGTGCTTAAAATCCTGAAGGATCAACGGTTGTACGCAAAGTACTCAAAATGCGAATTCTGGTTACGTGAAGTTAGTTTTCTTGGCCATATTGTTTCCGTCCAAGGTGTGTTTGTTGATCCAAAGAAGATTGAAGTGATGATTGCTTGGGAACCTCAGCGAAGTGTGTTCAAAGTTCGCAGCTTCCTTGGCTTGGCAGGATACTACCGTCGCTTTGTGGAGAATTTTTCATCGCTTTCCAGACCATTGACAAAACTGACATGCCAGGGTGAGCCGTTCGTATGGAACGAGAAATGCCAGCAAAGTTTCGAAGAGCTAAAGAATTGGTTAGTTTCTGCATACCTTACCTATTTACGGAAAGGAGTATGTGGTTTACAGCGACGCGTCAAAATCTGGACTTGGATGCGTACTGATGCAAGATGGGAAAGTTATTGCCTATGCTTCCCGGCAATTGCGACCGCACGAGAGAAATTACCCTACGCATGACTTGGAACTTGCAGCTGTGGTATTTGCCTTAAAAATATGGCGACATTACTTATACAGCGAGACGTGCCGAATCTTCACTGATCACAAAAGCCTGAAGCACCTCCTAGCGCAAAAAGAATTGAATATGAGACAACGAAGATGGGTGGAGCTGATTAAAGACTATGATTTAATCATCGAATATCATCCTGGAAAGGCGAATGTTTTTGCTAATGCCCTGAGCCGAAAGTATCATCCTCCTTCCCCATCAGTTTTGGCCTATATACGCACCCATTACCTACCGATGATGTTGGAATTGAAAACTAATCGTGTGCATATTGGCACCAATTTCTCTGGTTTGTTGTTGGAATTGAAGTTGCACCTACCTTAATTGAACAAATTTGGAATCAACAATTAGAGGATCCGAAATTTACTGAAATTCAGAAGCAACTTGCTGATGGTGTTGATGCCATAGTTCGTGATTTCAGAATACGAGATGACGAAGTACTAGTCTTCAGAAACCGAGTATGTGTTCCACAAAATGTTGATATTCGTAACCTTATTCTATCAGAGGCGCATAGTTCGAAGTTCTTTATTCATCCTGGAAGCACTAAGATGTACCGAGATTTGAAGGAACAGTATTGGTGGCCAAACATGAAACGTCATATTGCCAAATTCATTGCTCGATGCCTCGTATGTCAACAAGTAAAGATTGAACATCAAAGACCCGCTGGTCTACTTCAGTCACTTCCGATTCCAGAATGGAAGTGGGAGCACGTCACAATGGATTTTATGACCGGTTTTCCTAGATCACAGCAAGGATACGATGCCATTTGGGTGATCGTGGATCGACTGACGAAATCTGCACACTTTCTTCCTATATGTGACAAATACACCAGAAAAATTGGCAGTTCGTTACTTGGACGAGATTGTTCGTTTGCATGGAGTACCAGTTTTCATTGTTTTAGATCGTGACCCTCGTTTCACTTCACGATTTTGGGAGAAATTCCAGAATGCACTGGGTTCGAGACTGAATTTCAGTACAACATTTCATCCCCAGACCGATGGTCAATCAGAAAGGACGATTCAGACACTTGAAGATACGCTACGTGCGAGTTTATTGGATTAGCAAACTGGCTGGGATCGATGCATGCCATTGGCAGAATTTGCTTACAACAATAGCTTCCATGTAAGCATCGGTATGGCACCCTATAAAGCACTATATGGGAGAAGCTGCAGAACCCCCATTTGCTGGAATGAAGTAGGCGAGAGACGCCTAGACAATTCGGAATTAATTTACCAAGCAACAGAACAATTAAGCTTGATCCGACAAAGGCTAAAAGCAGCCTAGGATCGGCAGAAAAGCTACGCCAACAATCGACGAAGGGAGCTGGAATTTGCGGTAGGTGACAAAGTATTTTTGAAAGTTGTCCCATGGAAAGGAGTCCTTCATTTTCAGCAGCGAGGTAAGCTAACACCTTGCTACATTGGTCCTTATGATATTGTCGAAAGAATCGGCCCTGTTGCATACTGACTTGCACTACCTCCAAATATGGAAAGAATTCACAACGTATTTCACATTTCAATGCTAAAAAAGTATACACGAGATCCTGCTCATGTGCTTAAAGAACCGCCAGTTGAAGTTGCTGAATACCTATCCTATCCCGTACAGCCAATTGTCATACTAGATCGGTCAGTTCGACAGCTTCGCAGTCGAAGCGTGCCTATGGTACGAGTTGTTTGACGTAATAGCCAAATTGAGGAACAGTCTTGGGAGATTGAGGAATCTATGCGTGAAAAATTTCCTTACCTGTTTGATTAGGTACTTATGTTAAAATTTTGAGGACGAAATTCCTGTAAGGAGGGGAGGATGTGAGACCCCGAATTTTGAGTCCTAGAAGTCCAGAAGCCAGTGCAGGTGAAAAGAAGATTTTGTGCCTGAAGAAAAAGATGTGTGATGGCCGAAATTGGTAAGATTGTTTAATAGTTAAGTTTATTTTAAATTCCATTGAATCTAAGTTTTTATAGATAGATAATTGCCTTAGAGATTATCCTTATATATAGGTAATTGCCTTAGAGATTAAAGTCCCTAAAAATAGGGGAAGATAATTAAAGAGATTAATTATCTGGTTATTTTATTTTGATAAAATGATTAAAAGTAGTAATCATAATTCTATACTCATTCATGTTATATGTGCATGTAAAAAAGTATGCAAATGTGATGCAATATCGCCCTGCCATGCAGTCTTAATCTCACACACTGGTACCACGGACAGTGGATGTACCTAAGCCTGAAAAATGGTAAAAGCGACAGTATGAGAATACAACAATCTCAATAGGGTCACAACATCATAAGATCTCCAGAAACCCTAAACAAAAATTTCTCAATTCACATTAGATTATTCTTAAACAACTAAAGGGGATCACGCAATTCAAGAACCAATCAAAAAGGGTTAGGGCCGAATGGTTGAGGGAGGAATATAATCACTTCTGAAAAATCAAAAGTACACAGGTAGGTGGAACTCATCAGATTTCTCTCGGCAATAAAGAAGAAAGGTCATCCTCTTCCACCTGTGTTGTCCAAGGCTTACTTCACAAAGGGTAAATGGTTAATACACAAGCTAATCAGTAAGCCTGGTAAGTCTTCTTGCCACACAAGGACAAGTCTTCCCAAGCCACACACGGACTAGGGCCTCCCAAACCACACAAGGATAAGGGCTTCCTGCCACACAAGGACAGGGTTTAGTCGTCTTGCCACACAAGGACAAGTCTTCCCAAGCCACACATGGACTAGGTCATCCCAAATCACACAAGGATAAAGGCTTCCTGTCATGCAAGGACAGGGTTCCGGCCACACAAGGACTAGACATCCAGTGCGCGCATGCTGGGGTTTGCCACCCATACAACTTCCATACAAGTAAGAACCTCTCCTCTCCCTAGGAGCATCAGTGCTTTACCCCAAATGGCCACTGTAAAAAGATCCTGACACACAAACACGTACAAGCACACACAGGTAAGTACAAAGCATAATACCATAGCAGGGTATCCTCATTTATGTCAGAACACAATCAGCATATTCAATTCACATAACATATGCAACCCAGGCATTCAATACCTAATCTCATGGGTTTGATATAGCCTATGAGATCCATATCTCAATCCGAAATTCATACTCTCATCCTATAATCAAATCGCATGTAATACAACAACGGAAGGTATAAAAAATATCAAGAAAATAACAGGAGACTCTGTAGAAACCGATGAGGCATAGATCCTACCTCTCTTGTCTTTAAACAAGAAGCTACTCCTTTGCCTTTATTAGGAAATTCCGAACCACCTATATTATCACCAGGCAAAGACGAAAATAAACTAAGCATGCATATTCAATAATCAATTGAATACCCTATTTCCTTACTAATTTCACTCACCAAACCTATCAGAACCCAGTGATCAGATGCTGCAGGTGCCTCCTCCTTGGATGCGTGATGTGATAGCCAGGAACTTAACAAGATTCAACCTGAATTACCATTTCAAGTTAACTATGCAAATTTCATCGCTAAGAGTAGAGCTTAGGACAATTTCGAATTTAATTATAGAGAAGTTTAAAAGAAAGAAACTCATGATCATGCATCATGAATAGAAGCTAAGAAATCATAAGAACACATGAAATGACAACAGAAATCAACCGAAGAACAAAACTGTAGAAATTTTAAAAACTAATTTTGTCGCCAATTTTCAACTTAAACTTAGACGAGGAAATATTTATGTTAAAACAAAAAAAAATATATGGTTTGAAAGAGGATGAAGAGAGCTTTCCAAAAAGCTATTATACAACAAACGATGAAAGAGTTATGCGATTCTGAAGTTCAAGAAGATTTGACAGTGCCGCCGAATTTCAACTTAACCTTAGACAAGGAAATATTTATGTCCAAACAACAAAAAATATATTGTAGGAAAGAAGATGAAAATAGATTTCCAACAAACTATTATTTGTAGAAATACAACAAACGATGAAAGCGTTATATTATTCTGAAGTTCAAGAAGATTTGGCAGTGTCGCCAAATTTCAACTTAACCTTATAGAAAAAAAGTACTACCCCCGACAAAAAACCAAAGATGGTAGGAAAGAGAATGAAGAGATCTTTCCAACAAGCTATTATTTTCAGGAATCCGACAAACAATGAGAGAGTTATGTTGGTTTAAAGTTTCAACGAATTTTGGCAGCTACTAGGGAGGTGTAAAGGTTTTAGGCTATACGAGTTTTGTGTGTTTTCTATGAATGACTTTTGTGAGGTTGGCTTTCTATTTATAATGCATGGGTATGGAATTAAGATTACTACTTTAAAGGCTTTACTAAAGTAAGATAATTACCAGATTTAAATTCTTTAATTATCTTCCCCTATTTTTAGGGATTTTAATTTCTAAGGCAATTATCTAGCTAAAAGGACTTAGATTAAAGGAAATTAAAACCAGAATTAACTACAATAGAACTCTTACCAATTTCGGCCATCACACATCTTTTCCTTCAGGGGCAAAATCATCTTTTCAGCTGCACTGGCTTCTGGACTTCTAGGACTCAAAATTCGGGGTCTCATAAAAACTATCAGATTTAAATTCTGCAATTATTTTTCACTATTTTTAAGGATTTTAATTTCTAAGGAAATTATCTATTTATAAGGAATTAGATTAAAGAGAATTAAAATCAGAATTAACTACAGTACAACTATTACCAATTTCGGCCATCACACATCCTTTCCTTTAAGAGCAAAATCGTTTTTTCACCTGCACTGGCTTCTGGACTTCTAGGACTCAAAATTTGGGGTCTCACAATTGGTGTCTAAGAAGGTTTAGCTAAGAGATAATTCCCTACTTTTAAGTTTAAAAGGATAATTAAAGGACAATTCTATTAGAAGGACTATTATATTCAAAAGGATAATTCTATTAAAAGAGATATTTTAATTAAAAGGAAGAATTATCTAATTCATTGGATAATAAGGGATAATACTAAGGATAATTAACACAAAAATAAATACAATAATTAAAATAGAAAATATTCAGCAGCAATCATTTGAGGCCATCACGCATCCATTTGGTCAAGGTTAAAATAGTTATTTCAGTTGCATCGGCTCTTGGACTTCTTGGACATCTGAACTAGGAAGGGTCGGGGTCTCACACCTGATGTGGTGATAGGTACTATTTCAGTCTTTTATCAAAATGCTAAAATGTTGTTAGATCCTGAAGTAAATAGGTGATTTGTACGTCCAAGGATAGCACTAATCACGGTTCGGCCTTTGTCTCCCTTGTCTCCTCCTATTGCAGTTCTGACTCCTTGAGAGAGCAACTGATTTGTGATTTAGTCTACATCGGTTGTGCTGTACGTATGGGTCTGAATGTACTTAAGGTGAATTTGATTCCATTGGACATCCGAGAGCTGGATGTGATCTTATGCATGGACTGTTTGGAAAAATATCAAGCCCATATAGAGTGTTTCACCAAGCGTGTGTGGTTCACTTTTCCTGATGGTGCTCAGTGTTGTTTTGCAGGTGATAGGAGAGTTGTTCTAACATGCATAATTTCCTGGTTTGATGCAAATCAATTAATCAGCAAGGGATGTACTACGTACCTCGTGCACGTACATGATGTTACCAAAGAATCGTCGGATCTGGATTCTGTTACAGTGGTTCGTGAATTTTTTGATGTATTTTCAGAAGATATAGCTGGTTTGCCACCAGGAAGGGAAGTGGAATTTGGGATTGAACTAATGTTGGGTACAAATCTGATTTCCATTCCTCTATATCGTATGGCTCCTTCGAAAATGAAGGAATTGAAGACATAATTGGAAGATTTTCTGGATCGTGGTATCATTCGACCTAGTGTGTCACCTTGGGGAGCACCTGTCTTGATTGTGACGAAAAAGGATGGTTCACTGCAATTGTGTATTGACTATCAGCAGCTGAATCATGTGACCGTGAAGAACAAGTATCCTCTGCCGCGCATCAACGACTTGTTCGACCAACTTCAAAATACAGCAGTATTCTCCAAGATCAATCTCAGATCTGGACAGCATCAATTGTGAGTTCGTGATGCTGATATTCTAAATACTATGTTTAGATCGCGATATAGCCACTATGATTTTCTGGTTATGCCATTCGATTTGACCAATGCACCAGCCGTGTTCATGGACCTGATGAATCGTGTGTTCCGTGAGTTCCTGGAAAAATTTGTGATAGTCTTCATCGATGATATTCTGATTTATTCAAAATGGAATAGAAGCATGCTGAGCACTTATGGATCATGCTGAATGTTTTAAGGGATCGGCGATTGTTCGCAAAGTACTTGAAATGCAAATTTTGGTTATGCGAAGTTGGTTTCCTTGGCCATGTTGTTTCTGCCTAAGGTGTGTTAGTTGATCCGAAGAAGATTGAAGTCGTAGTTGCTTGGGAACCCCTGCGAACTGTGTTCAAAGTTCATAGTTTCCTTGGCTTAGCTTGATACTATAGTCGCTTCGTGGAGAATTTTTCATCGCTTGCTGGACCATTGACGAAGTTGACACGCAAAGGAGATCCATTTGTATGGAGTGAGAAATGCCAGTGAAGTTTTGAAGAATTGAAAAGCCAATTGGTTTCAGCACCAATTCTCACCTTACCAATCAGTGGGAAGGAGTATGTGGTGTACAGTGATGTGTCGAAATCCGGACTTGGATGTGTGTTGATGCAAAACGGGAAAGTTGTTGCCTATGCTTCCCGAAAATTGCGACCGCATGAAAGCAATTATTCTACGCACGATTTAGAGGTTGTGTCCATGGTGTTTGCATTGAAAATATGGCGCTTGTGAGACCCTCGTTCCTTCCTAGTTTAGATGTCCAGAAAGTCCAGGAGCTGATGCAGCTTAAATGACTATTTTACCCCTGAAAAAATGAATACGTGGTGGGCTAAAATGGTTATTACTGAATATTTCCTATTTTCATTCTAATATTTTTATTATCATTAAGTTTTATCCCTTATTATCCAAAGTATTACATAGTTCTTTCTTTAAAATAGAGTTACTATTTAAATAAGAATTATCCTTTAAATAGAATTATCCTTTTATTTAGAATTATCTTTTAAGCATTATCCTAACTTATCTAGACTTAAAAGTAGGAAAATTAAACCTTTTAATACCCTATAAAAGAATGGCCAGCGTATCATACCTAAACATACCAAAATCCATCTGGAAATTTCAAAATTTATTCCCTCTCCTTCCTCTAAATTTCAAATTTTTACCTACCCTAAAACCTAGCCGAAATTCCTTGATCTTCATCCTAGCATAACTCTCTCATCCTTTGTCGGAATCCTAAAAATAATAGGTTATGGGAAAGCTCTTTCCATCCTCTCTCTAAATATCTAATAGTGGTCGTCAGAAGGTTTGTTTTGCCCTGTCAAAATTCAAGTCGTACTTTGTCAGTTTTGCTGCCAAAATTGTGTGATTCTTCCTTCAATTGATCTCTGTTGTTTTTTTTGTTCGTAAGTTTGTTTGACATTTATTCATGTTGTAAAATCATGAATTCATCCATTGAAACTTCCATATACATAAAATCAGCATGCCCTATTCCTAACCCTATATTTGCCAAAATTACCTCAATTGACTTATTTATTGGTCTTAGATTTTGTTCCTTTTAATCGTTTGAGTGTCTGACACCTATTCCTTCCTTATTCACATGAAATTTCAGCTTCTTATGTGTATAAGGCAATCACAATTTACACTATTAAACCCTAAACTGTTGGCTAAATTTGTATAATGAATTAATATGAATAATCAGGTTGGGTATTGCTGAATTTTTGGCCATCACATCACACATTCATGGGGAAGATATTATTGCATCTAGATCTCTGGATTTTGAAAGGTTAATTGTTAAGGATTCACAATGCCATTGGTTTTTAATTAAATAATCTTGTGTTCTTTGCCTTGTGATTGTTTAGGAGAAACTAATTTATTGAAAAGACAGAGGATTGCATTTGATTCAGACACGTGAGAGGTAGGATCTATGCCTCATCGATTCTTTTGGTTACCCTTTTGTTTGATTGTTTTAATATGATTGAATTCGATTTCCCATCTTGGTTATATGATTGCGAAATGTGTGATTATGATGATAGGGAATCTCGAAAGTTAATAGGACAATAGATTGCCTAATTTGGTTATGACTTTGAGGATTGATCTTTGATTTGTATTGTAATTTGATTAAAGATCCTTTGTTGTAATTTGTGTATGCGTATACTATATGTGTATGTGTATATGTATGCCTTGTTTATGCTTTGTTTGAAGGATCCTTTTGTCTCTGGTCATGCAAGGTAAGTATTGTTGCTGCTAAGGAGAGAAGAGGTGCTTACCGAATCAGGAGGTTTATTGCTAGTTATTGTAACTACCCCAAATTCTAAACTATTATTAATTGCTTTGATTACGGCCATTACCGTCAGTGGAACTCAGACAAGCCCAAAAACCAGGACGTATCTGAATTCCACAAGGCTTACTTATCAAATTCTCAATTTTTAGCATGTACATTCGTTATGTTCTTAGTTATTGGAGCATGATATTGGATATGTATTCTGGTATCATACGGAGTGAATAAAATATCAGTAGAAGTCTTTAAATAAAATCAATGAATCTACAACTCACAAGTCCCATAAGGATCCAAACATCCACGTAAGTTAATTCCCAAAATAAATTGGAAACAAGTAAAGGAGGAATGAAAAGTATATAGACCACGTATGATACGTAGGTTTATACCATAGAACTCGTAGCCAGGCTTTTTGGTAGTCATAGTAATTGTAGCCATTGAGTTGTTGACCAGGAATTTTAGCAGAAAAGGTTTTATTGGTATATGGGTGTTGGCGCCATTCGCCTTTTGTCATGACTCTCAGAATTTTTATTCTAGAGAAAGCGATCTGGTCAGAAAACTTTTTGTCCATTGTATGTACAATCTCAACAGACTGTATTTCTAAGAGAATCTGTTCATAAAACAGACGGGTCTTAAATGGATGTTCTAACATTTGGACCTCTCGAGGGGGAAAAATCTGCATACTGAGCTCTTTTATTTCTTTTTTCTCTTCGTCGATTTCGAGCTCTATGATTTTTATGTCCATTTTGTGGGTATATAAGTCTATTTTCTCTCGCTGGTTTGCTAACTCTTGAAAAATGAATAAATATTTTCAAACCCATTACAAATATAAAGATTTTAGAACCATGCTCAAACACTTTTTCATGAGTTAGTACAGGTTTCCTTTAATATATGAGAATCCAATAAACTTGGTTGTATTGTTGATAAATGGCAACCAGAATTTTATAACTTTACGAATTTTGTAAGAGAAGCCTTGTAGGGTTCTGGTTGGTCCCTCGGTGGGGTCAATTCGAGTCCTAGAGCGGTGAGGTCCGGTATCCGGGATCGGGTCCTCACAAGGCTGGTAGCAGAGCATGGTTTTCACATGTTCAGCTATAGTCGAGTGGTATTGATAGTGTATTAGACTGATCATATTTTTTTTATGCCTTAGAGATGGCAAAGAAAGGAAAGAATGCTGCTCACCGAGTTGAGGCTGACCCAGAGAGATCTGCTAGTGTCGAGTCTGTTGATGGACCTAATGCACCTGAGGTGCAAGTAGAGGCAGCAGTAAATCCCCAGGCTGAGCCCGAGCCCGTAGCACCTGCATCACATGTAGGACTTGACCCTATTCTACTCCAGCTTCTTACCACCATGACCACCATGTAGGCTACATTACATCTGCTTGTTCATCAGTATCAGCCCCCACCTCCACCACCTGTAGTGGAACCTATTCGTCCACCTGTGCCGCCTACACCTGTTGAACACGACCGCCGACCCATTGGTGGACCGTTACCTGTTGAAATTACAAACTACTTCGTGAGGCACGGGAGTTGGGATGTCAAAATTTCTCAGGTACCAGTGATGTATCAATTGCTCGGAATTGGATGGACATGGTTTGCCGTGTAGCGCGAGCCATGAGACTTTCCAACGTTGACAAGGTGAACCTGGCGACATTTCTGCTCGAGGAGGAGGCTCTTGTCTGGTGGGACTCCGTAGGTCTTCGATACGACCACGAGCCAACATGGGAGCAATTCGTAGCTGAGTTTGATGAACGCTTCAATACTGTGTACCACCATGAACAGAGGCGTACTGCATTCTATCAGCTTCGTCAGGGAACTCGTACTGTTCTTGAGTACGAGAAGGAGTTACGTCAGTTAACTGTCTATGCCCCAGCAGAGGACCGTACACCTGCCAAGCTAGCCCACCGTTTCCAGGAGGGCCTCAGCGACGAGATTCAACGAGTCATCGGTACCATACCGACGACTGACTTTCAGGCATTACTCGTAGCTGCGACGCGAGCAGAGAGGATCATACTCCGACAGAGGGGTCACAGGCTAGGACACCTACAACCTTCTCGTAGCGGTGGACCTATCCGACACGGACGGAGACCTGATCAACAATTGAGCCGACCTAATCGTTCTACCCCGACTGGCTATTTCCGATCATTCCCACAGAGGTCTTTCTCTGCAAGCCGACCAGTCTATTCTCTAGCAATTGCATCGGCACCGTGGTGTGCCAACTGTAGGCAGAGCCACCCACCACCATGTCCTCACCCGGTAAGGTGTTTTACTTGCAACCAGACGGGTCATATTGCCAGAGATTGTCCGAGAGGTGCTTCGATTCAGAGTGTCGCACCAGCCGTTAGAGCCGGACCTAGCCGTGGACCTACTCAGAGTTCATCGAGACCAACGAGAGCACCTGGCCGCCCTTCCATCAGTCAAGCACCTGGAACCCCACAGACACAGCCAACACACACTCAACTATTCACTTTGACTGACACGGAGGCATGCGTCAACCCTGATGTGGTGACAGGTACCCTTATTGTTTTCTCTCGTACTGCTCGTGTTTTACTTAATCCCGGAGCAAATCGTTCATTTGTTAGCACAAGTATAGTTGAGTATGCGGATAGGGAATTATCATTAATTGAGCCCCCGATGGTAGTCTAGACACCACTAGGACAGCAGTTGACGAAGTGATCATGTATTGCTTGCTTGTGAACTACGTATGGGGACGATCGCGATCGAGGTTGATTTGATTCCGTTCGACATGCTGGAGCTTGATATTATCCTCGGCATGGATTGCTTATCTCGATATCGAGCAAGGATGGAGTGCCATTCGAAGAAGGTGTGGTTCAGTCTTCCCGACAGAACTGAATTATGTTTCGAGGGCGATCGACGAGTCATTTTGAACTGCCTTATTTCGTGTCTTAGCGCATAAAAGATGATCAGCAAGGGTTGTGTTGCCTTTCTAGCCCATGTTCATGAGATCCAGGCTGAACCGCCGAAGTTGGAGGAAGTTCCTGTTGTTCATGATTTTCCAGACGTGTTTCCCAATGATATTACCGGTTTGCCACCCGTTCGTGAGATCGAGTTATTGCCGGGCACTACTCCGATTTCTATTCCCCCATATCGTATGGCACCAGCAGAGATGAGAGAGCTGAAGATTCAGTTAGAGGAGCTTGTTGATCGAGGCTTTATCCGTCCGAGTGTATCACCCTGGGGAGCACCGGTCTTGTTCATTAAGAAGAAAGACGGTTCGCTAAGGCTGTGCTTAAATTATCGTCAGTTGAACCGGATGACCATAAAAAACAAGTATCCGTTGCCCCGTATTGACGATTTATTTGATCAGTTGCAGGGAGCCGCAGTGTTCTCAAAGATTGACCTGAGGTCAGGTTATCATCAGCTGAGAGTTTGGGAGTCTGATGTCCTAAAGACTGCATTCAGGTCACGATACGACCATTATGAGTTCTTGGTGATGCCGTTTGGGTTAATGAATGCACCAGCATTTTTCATGGACCTGATGAACCGGGTATTCCGTGAGTTCCTTGATCAGTTTGTCATTGTTTTCATCGATGATATCCTGATTTATTCAAAGTCGAAGGAGGAACATGCCAACCATTTGAGGACTATTCTTGGCATTCTACGAGCACAATAGTTGTATGTCAAGTTCTCAAAGTGTGAATTCTGGTTACCCGAGGTGAGTTTCTTGGGACATGTAGTATCTGTCAGAGGTGTGCATGTTGATCCCAAGAAGGTGGAAGCCGTTGTTGCATGGAAGCCTCCCCGGAGTGTGACCGAGATACGCAATTTCCTTGGATTAGCCGGTTATTATCGAAGGTTTGTTCAGGACTTCTCACCATGGGCAGGCCCATTGACACGATTGACACGTAAGGGTACTCCGTTCAATTGGTCAGAATAGTGTGAGAAGAGTTTTTCTGAATTGAAGTCCCGCTTGGTAACCGCACCAGTCTTGACCTTGCCTGTCACTGGAAAAGGTTACGTGGTGTACAGTGATGCATCGAAGAACAGTTTGGGTTGTGTTCTGATGCAAGATGGGAAGGTAGTCGCCTATGCTTCACGACAATTGAGACCGCACGAGTGTAACTATCCTACCCATGATCTGGAGCTTGCAGCAGTAGTATTCGCCTTGAAGATTTGGCGTCATTATCTCTATGGAGAGACATGCAGAGTCTTCACAGACCACAAGAGTCTCAAATATCTCCTGACCCAGAAGGAGCTGAACTTGAGATAGAGGCGATGGTTGGAATTGATCAAAGATTACGAATTGGTGATTGAGTACCATCCCGGGAAGGCCAACGTCGTAGCAGATGCTTTGAGCAGGAAGACATCATCTTCCTTAGGATATGTTTGAGCTGAGTACATGCCGATGTTGCTGTCCATGAGATCTTCTAGAGTGCAGTTGGATTATGATGACAAGGGAGCTTTGCTAGCTCAGATTGTGGTCAGACCCACTCTCTTGGAGAATATTCGGAATAAGCAATCAGTGGATCCGAATTTAGTTCGTGTGGGGAGTTAGTTAGATAATCCCGATGATGGTGATTCAGTCAGCGAGTTCCATGTTCGTGATGATGGCATTCTTACTTTTCGAGGCCGTGTATGTATGCCGCATGATGATAGTTTGAGACAGTTGATTATAGAGGAAGCTCACAATTCAGCATTTTTCATTCACCCCGGAAGCACCAAAATGTACTGTGATTTACGACAACAGTACTGGTGGTCCGGTATGAAGAGACATATTGCTGAGTTTGTATCACGTTGTTTGGTGTGTCAGAAGGTCAAGGCTGAGCATCAACGACCAGCAGGTAAGTTACAATCACTTCTGATCCCCGAGTGGAAGTGAGAGCACATAACGATGGATTTTGTTGTGGGATTACCGAGGACACCGCGAGGTTTTGATGCTGTTTGGGTGATCGTGGACAGATTAACCAAGTCTGCCCAATTTTCTACCGATCCGAGTGATAGATACACCCGAGCGTCTGGCATCAAGATACATGGATGAGATTATCCGATTGCATGGAGTGCCGGTGTTGATTGTCTCCGATCGTGATCCAAGATTTACTTCCCGTTTTTGGGGAAAATTACATAATGCTTTGGGTACAAAGCTGAATTTCAGTACAGCTTTTCACCCTCAGACGGATGGTCAATCTGAACACACTATCCAGACATTGGAGGATATGTTACGAGCTTGTGCCTTAGACCGAGAGACTACTTGGGACCGTTGTCTTCCATTGGCGGAGTTTGCATACAACAACAGTTTCCAGGTTAGTATCGGTATGGCACCGTATGAGGCTTTGTATGGGAGGCGATGTCGGACACCATTATGCTTGGATGAGGTCGGTGAGAGGCGCCTTGATAATCCCGAGTTGATTGACCAGGCAACCGAGCAGCTCTTAAAGATTCGTCAGAGGCTGAGAGCAGCTTAGGATAGGCAGAAGAGTTATGCCGATCATCGACGACGTGAGCTTGTGTTCGAGTGGAGACCGAGTCTTTCTCAAAATTGCTCCGTGGCGTGGTGTGCTTCGTTTTCAGCAACGAGGCAAGTTAACACCGAGGTACATTGGCCCGTTCCTTATGATAGAGCGGGTGGGACCAGTGGCGTACCGACTGGAGTTGCCGCCGAATATGGAGAGGATCCACAGTGTGTTTCACGTATCTATGCTACGGAAATATGTTCCCGACTCTTCGCATGTGTTGGAGCAGCCGCCAGTAAACGTCACTAGTGACTTGTCATTTCCCGTTCAGCCTGTGGCAATTGTGGATCGTATGGAGAGGCAGTTACGCCGACGAACCGTTCCAATGGTTCGTGTGACTTGGCGTAACGGTCTTTTTGAGGAGGAAAGCTGGGAGACGGAGGAGTCAATGCGACGACGTTACCCAAACTTGTTCAATTCAGATATGTGAATTTCGGGGACGAAATTCTTGTAAGGAAGGGAGGTTGTGAGACCTCGCTCTTTTATCATATAGTTATTTTTCAGCATTTTCGAGTTACTAGACCTATTAGCTAATGACTTCGACGCCCGTACTAGTCATTTTGGCAATGCCTAAATTTTTATTGTATCCATTTCTACCGTATGATAAATATTTTTTTCAGATGGTAAACTTTACCCTGATAGATTATTTTGAGAAAGTGGTGAGGTTAGTTTGGTAAGTCCCCGAGTTATACCCCGTCGAGGATTCCGGACGAGTTTTGTTTACCGTGTGACGGTAACATTTTACGATTGAGTCCGTAAATGATCCTAGGTGGACCTGAGTGAACCTTAGACACCTGAGTAACCCTATGAAAGGTAAACAGTGAGTAAAATCATCATAGAGTAAAATCAGATTACACAAATCACAAAAATTGATCACCGTAAATTCCTGATTTTTTTTCCGTACGTAACTCAGCAATTGCAGTGAGTAATTACATAAGATTTTCACCTGGATTAAATCTACATTACCTTCCCATACTTACCTCAGGGTCCACACCAAATACAGCCACAATTTGGGTCCCTTATGTGTTTATACAAGTTGAGTCTAGTTGTGCCATTATTGTTCAAATATGCCTTCACATGCTTAACCTTTTGTGTAGACCACATTCTAAATCAAAGTTATCTGCCATTTTCATACCTGATGCTTTTCCTTTCAAGCTAAAGTCGGAATTCCTTTCCTGGTGGTGATTCTTTTGAATTTTTTTTTTGGTTTATATTGGTTAATAACCCACCTAACTAGACATTACACACATGATTAATTCAAACTTCAACCTTCCCCTAACACATTTGATTACGCATCATTTCCTGGCCCTCCCACCAGAATTTTTCTCTCCTTTTCCAGCTAAAACACACCTCTCCACTTACCCTTGTCTGCCATTGCAAGATTCCCACTCACTTTCATCTGATTGCCATTGGTTTGGGAACCCCTTTGATCACTCACCATCTTGCAAATTCTGGTTCCTCTTGTGTGCCCCCTCTTGAGTCCGACTTTCCCTATCTTTGGTATGCATTTCATTTCACTTTATGGTCTATTCTTGCTTGCCTGAATGTACACCTAAGTCACCAGAAGCCTCACCTGAAATACCAAAACTTGTGCTGCTACAACCAGACCTTTTCTTCTATCTTTGGAACTAATCTGTTCTTGATCTTGGTACCTATCTTCTTCAATTTTTCTTCCTTCTGTAAGCCTATCTGAACACCCTCTCTGATACCTTGAACTCTTCGTTGAACCAACCTGCCAAGAAACTCAAGACTGAACCCAGAAATTCATTCCCCAAGTTCATAAGCCAAACTCATCACCCTACAGTTTTCGCAACTTGTAGATTTTCTATCTTTTTTTCTACTTGGTCAAATTTTCCATTCTTCATATCCACGTTTTTCTTATAATGTCAGAAATTGATGATAAAAATTACATGAGAAATAGTTAAGTTTAACCTATCGGAAGTACCCTTAGATCCACAAGTGTCACAATCAAACAAGATACATCAAGGTAAGTTGTTGATAGTATATATATATATACTTGGGTCAAGTAGATCCATAAGTGTTCTTTGGATTTGAGTATAGATCTGATGGATCCTAACCATGAGTATGTTATGATCTTATGGTAGGCATAGCAAGGATTGTAGGAAAGGACTCCGTGATCAGAGACAAAAGGTGGGAGACTTTGTATCATCGGTTTGATCGGCTACTCACTTTTATATAGTTTACATAAACGATTTTGTTTTGGTTTTGAGTATGAGGCATGCTTGAAATGGTTTAATTGCGACTAGTGATGTACTCGGCATGTGTTTGAAAATTAATATTTATGTATGTGTTTTGGTTTTGTGAAATATGCATGAAAACTACCCACATGTTTAAATGTGTTTAAGATGAAGAATAGAAATTTGGATGGGTGATGTTTACCCTTGATGTTGTCGAGTATCACATGTCATTTTCTAAGTGTTTTTCCTTTTTGTTTTGGCATGATTTGGGGTGTTAAGAACTTATAAGGATGCATGTTTAAAAAAAAAAATTATGAAAGATGATTTAGCATGATTTTTGGTTACTTTACCATTTCGATACACATGTGTTGTATGATACTTTGAACATGTGTAAATTATCCTATTGAAATGATTTTATGAATTTTTGGGGCATTTTGGTGGGTATATATATGAGAGATATGATACCGTGAATTACACGAAAGCGCTTGGCCAATGCGAGGTAAGTATTCGGACGTCCCGTGGTAGGGGAGCGATTCTTACCGTAGGGAGTTGTATAGTTGCCTTATGTGACCTTTGATCACAGGTCGTGAGTATGGCGTGTGGAGGACATGTGTATTCCCTCCGCTCCACAGACAACAATGGCGGCAGGACATTTATGCATAATTTGTAATAACTCAAACTCTACTGCCATTGGGCCTCCGACGGTTCTACGCGCCGAACCGAGTCGTGTGGTGTTTTACATCTGTCCCGTGAGATTTTTCGATATATGATGTTGTTACTTACACCAGTTTTATACTTACATTTTAAAAGAAAAGATTTTTCGTATTGCCTCTACTCATTCCCCGTGAACGCTTATGATTTTGTGTCTCTCACGGAGGTCCTAGTGATCTCACCCCCATTTGTTATCCCTTTCAGGTTCAGCTGAGGAGAAGCCTAGCCTCCCCTAGAACATCGGACAGTAGGTGCTGAACTATGGCTGTGCAGTTGTGTTTGTGGATTGCATGCATTTTACATTTCTTTGACATTTATATTTCGGACTGCAATAAATAATTTGGACTGGACTTTCATCCTTTTTGGGTTGATTTGGTTTTCCATTTTTTTATTATTTTATTTTTTTTCTTTTACAAAGCCTTCCGCTAAACAACTCCGCAAATTGGTGTTTGAAATAAACTAAGTTGTTCTTTTAAAATAAATATTTTCAAACCCATTACAAATACAAAGATTTTAGAACCATGCTCAAACACTTTTTCATGAGTTAGTACAGGTTTCCTTGAATATATGAGAATCCAATAAACTTGGTTGTATTCTGATAAACGACAACCAGAATTTTCTAACTTTACGGATTTTGTAAGAGAAGCCTTGTAGGGTTCTGGTTGGTCCCTCGGTGGGGTCAATTCGAGTCCTACGGCGGTGAGGTCCGGTATCCGGGATCGGGTCCTCACAGATAGATTATAGGAACTAATTAAATCTTTAGATTAATTCTTCACACCTGGAATGCCAATATCGTAACATGTCCATTCACTACACCTAGTTTCCATAAGGATCACGAAATATATTTGTTCAACCTGTGTAGAAGTATGATATTTTATTTGAGAGGAATGCGAAGAATGGGAGCTTTTATATTCAGTCAAAGGTTCACAGGGCCAAGGAATGTTTAGAGGCTACCTATCGTGGAAAAGGAGAGCGTGGTCAGTTGAGTAGCGGTTTATATGTTTGCTTGGATGATTGTTTTGCAACGATCAAGATGTCCCAAAGGATAGAAAATAAAAATGCATAAGCTTGTTGAAACTCCGTGAAAACTCGTGGCTTACTTACCGGGTGATATTAGTCTAGTTGCCTAACCAACTATCGCTTCTATACTATCAGCATTGTAATCATGTTGATGAAAAATGATTGCAGAATTGAGAATATCTTGATTTCTACTGATGACATGAAAGAGGGAGGACTAAGGTGGTGGCAAAAATGAAGTTTGGAGCAGTCTCTATCACGTATTTCGGTCGACACTTTGACACTTATAAATGTGATGTAATTCAGATTAATTTGATCACATAGATTGTTAATTACATCTTTTCTAGCAATATCAGAGGGGCTATTACTATTGGAGTGGAATAAACTTTTGTGGGGAGGGTGCAAGCCTTCCTCGTCTTGTATCATCAAAATTCTTGTGTTAGAGTGGGAGCCTTGCATGTAAAGGAGAGACACAGGGTTTTACATGTAATCAAGCCTTTTTGTACTCCTTCCATTATTGTTTTTGTTTTTACATTTTTCTTTAAAAGGAAAATAATTGATGGTTGAGTGATATTACTGGAACGCAAAGGATGATAATGTAACAGCATAATAGGTTCTCATAATGGTTCTCACTCATCGTCTTTTGACAAATATTACTCGCAAATATGGAGGAGGAAGAGTGTTCATACTCCAGTCCATAAAATTATGCTATTGTTGTTAGAAGAAATATGAATAGTTTCTCCACCAACCAAATAGATTCCTCAAAAACCTAACCAAATAAATCCCTTTAAACTCCTTTGTTGGAACAATCATTCTATATTTCTGAAAATTAAACAGCAAAGAAGAGGGGAGATAAAAATTTAACCAAATTATCCTATAGTGCGGGTTGTGTTGTGTTTGAGTGTGGGTATGTATTTGAGTTTTTTTCTGGAAGATATCAGGGAGAACACACCTTTTGTATTAGTTTCATCTATTCACATAACTTTTCAAATAGTGAGCAAAGTATTTGAACGGGGAAAAGCATGATAGAAATACTCTTGAAGATTAATACAGGCCTAGCAACAAGCTTTTATGGTGCTTGCAAGATAATATTAAAAAATTTGTGTCTGGAGGGAATAATTGTGAGAATTTGGATTTTAGGAAGTCTTAATTAAGATCAGTGACATAAGTTAATGAGTATTAGATCGATCTAATGGATGTCAAGTCGACCCGTATGTATCGTGTAGTCGGTTTAGATGGTATTTTATAATATCGTATAATATCTTATAATTATTTGATATATCTTTTATATTGGGATTGAGGATTTCTAGATAGTGAAGAGTGATTTAAAACCTTAGATAGGTCTAAATTTGGATAAATTTGAGGTAGGACTTATTTTAAGATTTTTGGAGATTATATACTATATTTTATTATATTTTTAAAGTTTATAATAATTATTATATATTATATATTTATCAAAATTTAGAAATTCAGGACCATATGGATTTTACTATTCATAAGAAGCATATAGAAATTTTTTGGGTATTTTTTTATTATTTTCACTATTTTTATAAATTTATTATATTTTTTATTAATTTGTTATTATTATTATATATTTTTATTATTTTAATTTTGATTTATTTAAATTTGGATATATAACCCGATGATGCTGTTTTGGGAAGTCTCCAAATGACGTCGTTTTAAGATATGAATGGGTTAAGCCTTTAGTGTGAAACAGAGTCATTTCACAAAGGGTGAGATAACACCGTTTTATGTAGGGGTGGGTGTCGATATAGCTGTATCCAGTGACCCACCGACTCCAGGTAATGTACCCGGAGAAAATACCCAGATTGGGTATTTCTGTTCTAGGTTTCGAAGCTTGGGGATTTTGTGTGCATCTGGAATGATTTTTTTCCTACGAGTCATTTGATGTACTTAGCGGACTATATACGGCAACTTCTGGGTTGTCTCTGACGAGATCATCAGTGGGTAAGTTTTCAATTCTTTTTAGCTCGAAACTCATGATTTTATAGATGGTTTGAAACAATTTTTGTGGGGTTTTGATGCGGAGAAGGAGGCAAGGGTTTTAATGAAGGTCTGAGGAGGAATTGTCGACTAAAACAACTGATCACTGTTCTAGGGTTCGCAACCTCTGGCTGAGCCAAAGGTTGAAGACGACCTAGCAAATGACGAGTCGTTTGCGGGTCATCCATAGTGGGGTTGGACGACAAGTCGTCCAGGTACAACTTAATCGACATGTTGTCGTTTTAGGATGGTCAAATCGGGTTTAGACCAAACCAAACCGAGTCAGACCGGGTTTAGTCAAACTGGGTTGAACCAAACCAAGTCGGGTTGGACCAAAATTGCAGGACGGATGAGGTTGTGACACATGGCCATGTTTAGTGATGACATGTGTCTCGTTGACTTTTCCAATTTTGACTGATTTTCTAGAAAATCCAAAAATAAAGAAAAAAATTTAGGAAAATAGAAGGAAAATAATAAAATTATGAAAAAATTCTGAAAATAGAGAAAAAAATATAAAGAATCCAATGGTGTATAGTTTGGTTGATTCGGAATTGATTTGAGGGGTATAAAAATTAGAAGTTGATAGAAATTCAGAAAATATCGAAAAAAAATCTCAAGAATTTTGTATAGGTGAATCGAGTCCCTTAAGACTGAATGAGGGGTTATATGATTTTAATTATGAGTTTTATATCTTATGAAATAAGAGATTTAGTGAATTTACCGATCATAACCTATATAGGTGTTGAAATAAGTGCACTGGATACTGGAGCAGGACCCAGTAGAGTGCTGCAAGAATAAGGTGAGTGGACTATCTCTATACGTTTCTGTCAATTGTTTATGCTTTGTATTTGCATTTTCGTGCTAAACATATGATTTGTTATGAATATGTCTTTCATTGATGGAAACTTTCTTTCATCATGGCATTTCCTTGAAACCAATGTCTTCTTTGTTTTGATTCTAATATGCAAAAATATGTCAATCTATGTATTGTGTGAACAATTATATGGTGGATACGGTCATAAGGACCTTGCTATTTGCAAACTCTAGAGGATGGTTTTAACTCTCTCGAGTATGGTGATGATTTTCGTGCACATATTGATAAGTGTGACGAATTAATATCTAACATGATATTTATTATCGGTAGCATTGGCGTGAATATCAGAATGAGAGAATTTCAAGTGTGAGTTTGTAAACCCCAGGTTTTTATGTTTTATGCTTAAGGATAGTTTCATAATTTTTTTTCTTAGTACATTTGTGTTGGATAGTATGTATGAGTGATATTGTGATTTTAAAGTATTTTTAGGCATGTATATGAAAATTATATGGTAAGGTTTAATTTTTTATAATTTTAAAATATATTTTATTATTTTTAGGCATGCATAGTTTATTTTTTTAGATGATATTTTATTTTAACTAAATATCTATTAGTCAAAAAATTATAATTTTTAGTTTATTAGAAAGATATATTTTTCTGTATTCATGGTAAAATTTTCATAATTTTTAGACTTATATCCTATTTACTATGATTTTTCTAAGATTTAAAGTATTTTTCAGAATTATATTATTAATTTAAATTTAAAATATTATTATTTTATTTTCTATGCTAAACGATGCCGTTTCAGCGTTGGTATGGAGCTCGTAACCAAAACAACACCGTTTTGGTTAGTATAGCTTATAAAAAAAAAATTCCTTTTTTTTCCCCTTTTTCCTTACTCTATCTTTGTTTCCTTCTTTCCATTCCTCTCCCGAGTTCTTCTTCCATCCGACACACCTAGAGAAGCCGAGCTGTTGTTCATCACTGATTGCCTTCACTGCTGGCATAGATTTGTAGCTTTTGTCAATAGGAACCTATCTCCGCCAATCTCGTTGGATTTTGTTGCCAGACGCATCCGAAATCAGCTTGAGAAAGTGGTAGGTTTTTGGCATTGGAAAAGCTTTGATTCTGACTTACTCCAATGAACAATCGTCGATCCAACTCCATAATCGTGTTCCTGAGGTTGAGACTGAAAATTTCTATCGATGGGTAGATCATTGAAAATGGTTGAGTTTTATGCAAGTGATAAGAACCTGCGTTCCTTTTCCCTGTTGTATCTAAACGAGCTATATAAATGAAAGAACAAGTTAATGAGATAATGATCTTTCAGATTACTGTAACCAGTAGGATCCTGTATTGCATTCGATAAAGGAAAGAAACAAAGAAAACAAGCTGCTTTCGAGAGGCAGCTACTCTCCTACCCAGAAAACTGGAATCTTCTATTCCCCCCCCCCCCCCCCCCCCCCAAAAAAAGAGACAATTCCTCGATACCCGTATGAGCGTAAAAGTCGCCCTTATATTCCCCCTCTCCCAGGACAACATTCCCCCTACCAAAACCGAATTGTCAGAGTATTTCCCCAGCAAAATGATATTCTCCTAGGTATTGACAGCTGTCTCTGCCATGCTGTCTTTCTTCTTCTTCCTTTTATAAACATATTTGATGATTGGTCTATCAATACTCCCCCCTTGCACTCTCACCTTGTCCTCAAGGTGAAAATCTGGAAATTGGTCTTGTATAAACGCTGCTTCTTCCCACGTACTCTCAAATTCGGGTAAGTTGGACCATTTAACCAACAGCTCCACCCCTCGCACCCCCTGCCGATAGTCCAACACCTCTTCAGGTTGTGTAGTCCATTCCAGCTCCTCTGTCAGTGCTGCAGGAAACTCAGAGATCACTGTAGCCGAATCCTTGATAGCCTTTTTTAATTGCGACACGTGAAACACCGGGTGTATATTCGTTGAAATGGGTAGCTCCAAGTGATAAGCAACGTTTCCAACTTTACGTAGAACTGTAAAAGGGCCAAAGTAACGAGGAACCAATTTTTCATTCATCCTTTTCGCCAACGACTTTTGACGATATGGTCGAATCTTCAAATACACACGATCCCCAACCTGAAATTCCACATCCCTCCTATGCGTATCTGCTGTTCTCTTCATCCGGTTTTGCGCCAATGTCAGTTGTTCCTTCAGCTCCAGCAAGGCTTTATCTCTTTCCTTCAGTAGCTGATCCAAATCCGCCACACTTGACGCTCTAGACACATCGTATCTAACCACCGGTGGTGGTTCCCTGCCATATACCACCTGAAAAGGGGTTGTCTTGGTGGACACGATAGGATGTATTGAAGCAATACTCTGCCCAAGGTATCCAGTGAGACCACTCCCGTGGCTTCTGACTGGCAAAACAACGCAGATACGCTTCCAAGCAACGATTCACAACCTCACTTTGACCATCGCTTTGTGGGTGATATGCAGAACTGCGATTTAACCTTGTGCCCTGTAGCCGAAACAACTCCTTCCAGAAATTGTTGAGGAACACCCGATCGCGATCGGACACAATGCTTTTCGGGAACCCATGAAGCTTAACCACGTGGCTAACAAACTCCTCGGCCACTTTCTTCGCTGTATAGGGGTGTTGCAGTAGGATAAAATGTGAATATTTACTTAGACGATCCACCACGACAAGAATAACGTCAAACTTGCGAGATCTAGGCAATTCTTCAATGAAATCCATAGAAAGATCCTCCCAAATCGCCTGCGGTATCGGTAGGGGCTGCAATAGACCTGCGGGGGAAAGTGTGCTCGTCTTGTTTCGCTGGCATATCTCGCAACTCGCCACGAACGTTTTAATATCTGATTTCATCCCTTCCCAATACAGCTCACTCGAAATCCGCTTATGTCTTAAGAAATCCACCGTGACCTCCAACTGGGCTAGAATGAAATTCATTTAGTAACAGATCAATCATATCTGATTTTGCGGGTATCACAATCTGATTCTTAAATCGTAACAGTCCATCAATAAAGGACCAATTCTCCATCCCTGCTATTCCCGTTTCCGTTGAGAGAGCTGTTACTACTTGTTGTAGCTTGGCATCACCTGCAATCTCTTCCCTGATTTTTTGCAGATCCACAATCGGCTTTGCTATCAACTGATTCAATTCTACCGCTGTCGAGAACCTTGAAAGTGCATCAGCCACTCTGTTACTCGCCCCTGGTTTATAGTGGATCTCAAAAGAAAATCCCAGGAGTTTAACCAACCAGCGCTGATACTCAGGAGCAACCTCTTTCTGTTCCAACAAAAACTTTAAACTTTTCTGGTCGGAATGAACAATAAAATGCCTCCCCAACAGATAGTGCCTCCACTTTTGGACTGCAAATACAATAGCCATCAGCTCACGCTCATAAACTGACTTTTGACGAGCTCTTTCAGACAATCCTTGGCTATAAAAAGCAATTGGCCTGCCCTTTTGAGACAATACTGCTCCCAATCCTATCCCAGAAGCATCTGCCTCTATCTCAAACACTGCCGCAAAATCAGGTAATGCCAGAACCGGTACCTTGATCATTGCTTCCTTGAGGATATTTACTGCCTCTGTAGCCTCCGGTGTCCACTCAAAAGAATCTTTCTGCAATAACCGCATTAAGGGCGCTGCAATCGAACCATACCCTTTGACAAATCGTCTGTAATACCCTGTTAGCCCCAAAAATCCTCGCAACTCTTTCGGATTCTTTGGAATTGGCCAATCTCGCATGACTTGAAGCTTTTCAGGATCTGCAGCCACCCCTTCCCCTGATATAATGTGCCCCAAATATTCCAAACTCTGCTGGCCGAAGCAACATTTTTTTTTCGTTTAAGAAGAGCTGTTGCTTCCTGAGTACCTCAAACACTTCCTCTAAATGTCGGAGATGTTCTGCGTAGCTGGGGCTGTACACCAATATGTCATCAAAAAAATACCAGCACTGTCTTCCTCATGAATTTTCGAAACACCTCATTCATTAACGCTTGGAATGTAGCTGGAGCATTAGTTAAGCCAAAAGGCATGACTAAGAACTCGTGGTGTCCTTCATGTGTTCTGAAGGCTGTCTTCTCCACATCCCCCCCTTCACTCTTATTTGGTGGTACCCCGACTTGAGGTCCAGCTTTGAAAAATACTCTGCTCCATGAATCTCATCTAGAAGCTCGTCAATGTTCGGTATAGGAAATCTATCCGGAATGGTCACCTTGTTCAATGCCTTATAGTCGACACAAAACCTCCATGACCCATCCTTCTTCTTAACCAAGAGTACCGGACTGGAGTAGGGGCTGTTACTGGCGCGAATTATCCCCGTGCTCAACATCTCTCCTATTTGCTTCTCAATTTCATTCTTCTGAATGTGGGGATATCGGTAGGGTCTAACCCGGACAGGTTCTACACCGGTCTTCAGAGCGATTGAGTGGCAATGGTTGCGGTCTGGTGGTAATCCCGTCGGAAGCTGAAACACGTCATCGAACACCCGTATCAACTTTTCAATCTCCCGCGTCAATTCTTCCTTCCGTTCTTTCACCCCTTATGCGCACAAACAACACAGCTCCACCAAGACACCTTCGTCTCCAGCTTCCACTGAACGAGCCAAAGCCTTGAGAGAAATTCTCGGCTTGTGTAAAGTCGGGTCTCCTCTAATCTCCACTTCGTCCCCACCCACTTCAAATCGCATGTTTAGCTGCCTCCAATTATGTTTTGTCTCCCCAAGAGTTGTCAACCAACGGAGACCCAGAATAACATCTGAACTTCCCATCCCAAGGGGCAAAAAATCAGCCACCACCAATTCTACTCCTTTACATATTCCTTCCCCTCTAGCTACTTCCCCATTACCAATCAGAATCCCATACCTGGTTGTAGGAGTGACTATCAAGCCCAGGTGCTCCACCACTTTGGGAGAAATAAAATTATGCGTCGCTCCACTGTCCACCATGACGACCACTTCTACCCCATACATTGTTCCGATGAGTTTGAGCGTATGAGGTTCCGAAATCCCTTCCAGGGCTCCTTGGGACAGCTCCACATGATTAAGATCCTCATCTTCCACTTGCTCATCAATTATTCCCTCATTTTTCTCTGTCTCCTCTCCTGGGGTCTCACTCACAATGAGCACATGCATCTCCTTCCTTTTGCAGACATGTGCCACATGCCACTTCTCATCACATTTGAAACACAGCCCCTTCCTTCTCTTCTCCTGAGCCTCTTCTGCAGACAATCGGCGAAACCTACTGGTGCTTGCACTGGAGCTTCCCTGTGATAGTGTCGGAGACGAATAGCGGCTCGTGCGGGGAGTGTTGTTCCCAGATTGCACTGGACTTGACTTAGGTGTCTGGCCTACACCCCCAGTGCTTGTCACTATGGGCTGAACCATGTGGGCCGAATTGCCTGTGTGAGTGGGTTGCTTTGACAGGCTCCCTTGAGTGAACCTGGTTGTGCTGGTCCAAGATCCAGCAGGAAGTGGCCTCGACAGCCCCATGTTCCACGAGCTGCTTGTGGATTGATATTCCCTCAAAATCTGATTTCTCTCCTCGATCTTCTCAGCCATTTGAATCATTTCTTGAAGATTTCCCCGGGGAAGGATCATCAGGTCTGCTTTGACAACCGGATCCAGACCTTTGATGAAGATTGCTAGGAGTGTCTCTTCTGTTAGATCTTCACACTGCATGGACAGCAACTCAAACAACTTTGCATAAACCGACACCGTGGATTCCTGTTTGATCGCCAACAACCTCTCTCGCAGGCTAAAAACTTGGGCTCCCCTGAATCGTTGCGCCATTCTTTCTTTGAAATCCTCCCAGCTGATGAATGGTTTCTTTCTATCCTCCGTTCTCATCCAAACCAACGCCGGACCCCCCAAGCACAACTTCATTGCTCGTAACTTTGCCTCCTCGTTCATCTCATGCATCGAAAAGTAATGTTCAGCTTTATAGATCCAGATATCAGCCTCTTTTCCTTCAAAAAGGGGCATCTCAATCTTTCTCACGTCTGGCTCGTTCCGATACCCATACTGCATATCCCCTGTTTTTCTCCTGCTTGATTGTGAGTCACCACCACTACACCTTGCTTGAGGCACAGCTGCTGTCTTGGATACCTCCATGTTCTCCATCACCAGGGGTTCTTTCTCCTTCATCCGACTTGAACTGGGCTGATTCTCTTCTGTCGGAAGAGTTCTGTTCCCTAAAGGACCCGTGAGTATTTCCTCCATCCTTTGGGTGAAAGCACTAAGGGTGGCTTTCAGCTCCGATCTCACCAGCCCTAGCTCCTCCCTCATCGCTGTCACCTCTCCTTCTAGCACTGGAAGTCTTTTGAGTTCATTCTCAACTATTTCTAGACGGGACTCCATCCTTGTTGCTGGCATCCCACAATCCCAGCAAATGCTCCGCTACCAAATTGATAAGAACCTGCGTTCCTTTTCCCTGTTATATCTAAACGAGCAATATAAATGAAAGAACAAGTTAATGAGATAATGATCTTTCAGATTACTGTAACCAGTAGGATCCTGTATTGCATTCGATAAAGGAAAGAAACAAAGAAAACAAGCTGCTTTCGAGAGGCAGCTACTCTCCTACCCAGAAAACTGAAATCTTCTATTTCCCCCCCCCCCAAAAAGAGACAATTCCTCGATACCCGTATGAGCGTAAAAGTGGCCCTTATATTCCCCCTCTCCCAGGACAACATTCCCCCTACCAAAACCGAATTGTCAGAGTTTTTCTCCACAGCAAAATGATATTCTCCTAAGTATTAACAGCTGTCCCTTCCATGCTGTCTTTCTTCTTCTTCCTTTTATAAACATATTTGATGATTGGTCTATCAGCAAGTTTCAGATTTCTGGTTTAATCCTTCCATCTGGCCACCGTCCAATCACCGCCCAGCCACGTGTCGTCCAAACCCTAAAATTTTTGTTTCAACCTTTTTACCTAATTTCGACATTCCGGATGCGATGGTATCATTGGTTTTCTGATTTTACTTATAATTTGTGAGATACAGACTTTTAAGTATTTTCTCAAAAAATATATTTTGGTTTTAATTGATAAATTATGGTTTTATAAATAATACTATGCTGATTAAAATATAATTTGAGGATTCATCAACCTAATTTTAGATTTCCATGTATTTTCAAAAAATATGAATTTGTCTCGTTTCGTGTGTTGGCTTGTATAGATAATAATTATATGTTTGGTATTATTGCAGACATGTGACCTGTGTTGATTATGAATTGGATCTTTGCTGTGCTTTCTGATTTGTTGTGTTGTGGTTACGTACTGGTGAGTGGGCACCTCATACTTACTTGGTTTTGTTTTGAAATGCATGATTGAGATTTATGTTTTTCAGATAATAAAATAGTGAATTATATTTGTACTTGTACATACATGTTTTGTGTTTGGAAATGTGTTTGATTTTATAACTGTGAATTTTGACATGTAAGTTGGTTTTATTATGGTTTGGTATTGAGAGTCATTTTGTGTTGAGGTGCATGTGATTGCATATACTGTTGAGACATATGATTGTCAATGAGATTATATGTCTGTTTTGGTATTATGACATTGGGTTAAGTACTCCTTGTTTTGACTGGTTTTATACCCTATTATGATTACTTGAGTATTCCAGTGCACTGATGACATTGATTGAGATTAGCGGTCGACTGGTCATATATTTAGCTAGTCACAAGGGTTGACCAGAGAAGCATTCAGCAACATTGGTGTGGGCCATATTTTTATAAGATGATATAAAGAATCACTAGTAGGCCTCGTCTTCTCCCCTGACCCGAGGGTAGACATGTGTTTTGTTAGCCAACTTTCCAACCTGTTTTAATAAGAAAAGTATGCATGTGTGGATGATTCACTATTTTTGTATTACTGTTTTACTTATTTATTAGTTTGAGTACTGTTGAGAGTTTTCACGGATTTTATAATTTCATTATTAGTTTTCGATTATGTTTATTACTATGCATTTTGTGGTCCTCAATTTCCTTCACTTGGATATTTAACTAATTGTTTTAGTGTTATCCAAATTGTGGTATAGGTGCTGGTTGCCAGCCATCCACCTCCTGCAGTTGATTTCGGAACAGTCTGCTGATTTAGGTTTGATTAGTATTTTGATTTAATTTGTACATGTGGATCGGACTGTATTTTGACTTCACACAGTTGTTTACGATTTTGATTTTATACATGTTATCTGGTGCTTAGTTTTTATGGATGTTATATTGGCATATGGTATATGATGACTTTGATTGGATTTTTGGTTGATCGTTTTGGATATGAATGCGATACAATTTTACCTCACTTTTGATTTAATTCTGTTGCGATATTTCACTATTTTGTTTTACTAGCCTTACGGGATTCTGAGAGTAGTACCGTAATTGCTACTTTTAGGGTTTTATGGCGGAGGTGATCACCCCCGGAGTAAGGTACGAGCATGACCACCACCACTGCTCCACTCCCCCAACAACATCAATATGTTATACACCCATTCTTTTTCCAAAAGAAATCACTGACAGTCTTCCTCAATACCATGATAGTGGATTTGATGGAAGCAAATCCTTGCCAATAACATAGTCTACCATTAATATGCTTTTTGAATCCCATTAAGTATGAAAATAACTAATAAATATTGTGTGTGATAAATTGTAAAAGCTTTGTTGCTGTTGATTGAGTAAATGAGATTCTATATGTCTGTGCATTATGATATTACTTGTTCTTTTATTATTTTTATTGTGAAATGCCTGATTTGACCATGAAAGAACTCTGAAGAGTTAAATATAGTCACAACAGCCTTACTCACTGACCTTAAATTATGAGAACAAAATTCAGGGTCCACTCACCTGGTTTGCCATGTTAGGTTTACTCAAGGTATCGGATGTGGGGCTAGAGACTGAAGGCATTACGAGAAGAACTACGAACATTCTACTACTCTAGGTATATAAATAATCAAGAATCTTAACCTGTATAGGTGGCTTGCTTTATGTGAATATTATGTGTGTGTTGTGAACAAAAAGATTTTGGGGCCTATGGAATCATGAGTTATGAAATAAATAAAAATGGTGTGTTTTTATGACTTGCATCTAGTATTAACTTTGCATATGATTTTGACACCAATACTAAATGCAGTTTTATATATGTAAATGTCTTTATTACATTCTACAATGCCATGAGGGGAAATAGATTGCTAACTTATAGCCTTGTATACTATTCATATTTGTTATTAAGGGGTCACTCATGATGGATATGAGTGCTACACAACAGGGGGATTGTTACATCACCATGGGATATAGAGCGTGACAATAATGATAACCTAGTGCTCCGATATTTATCACCTGGGCCCAATAGGCCCAGAAAATCTTGAAATAGGCTTGCTCGAGAATAATTTAAAACAATTCAATTAATGTTTTACAACTTAAAACATCAATTTTTCCTTACTGAAATTTAATTTAGACTTCTAAAATGTAAACATACCAAAAATAGAATTTCAATTGACCACTCAAAACGAGGCTTATTCAAATTCTGAAATTAAAAATCAAGAAACAAAAAGAAATTCCATCATACTCATGTCTCGAACCACATAACACTATCCAACCAAGAACCAATAATACATAAAAATCTCCAAAATGACATGTCACCTATCAATATCAATGATCTCGAAAGACGAACACACACACTAGACGATGTCCATTTTCTTTGACTTTGTGTCATGGCTCAGGTATAATTTAATGGTCAACTATGTCAAAGATCTTAAAATGATGGGATTTAACATATGGTCACAATGAATTAGTACTTACTATAATATTCACTAGCAAATAATTAGTACTAACTTATTTACCTATCCAAATAAGTATGCTTATGGTAAGCCTATTTTGTATATATCAATAACCAATTTTTGGTTCGTTTTAATCATTTTATCATAACATCTTTATTTGGGACACAAGACATGAATTCATCTTCTTGTGTAGGTCTTAATTATGGTCTAATTGATCTATATTAAATTCGATAATTTGTATTCTAATACGATGACAATCTAGCTTGCTCAAGTATTTCTTCTCATTCAATATGTCAATGGAGTCAACTAGTTGTTTACTCTAGTTATATAGGATGAATAAATATGGTTTATATTGTCACCCTCAACAATGAACCCATAAGCCTATATATTAGGACCCGGACCTGGACCCGGTAATTGGCTCCTCACTACCGTGCAGTCCCAATTAGCCCAATTTGTGATCCAATCTGAACCACACAAGGCTTAACATGAAAACTCTTTTCTTAAAACATATAAAAATATATAAAAATTTAAAACTTAAAAAGAGAGCATGTGACTTTCATAAATCTCAGCGTATCATATCTTGTCACGGAGTACAATCACAAATAGTAGAAGACTTAAAAGCATACACAACAGGTCACATGACTTCAATCATGCATAATCACAAGAAGACCATCAATCTCAAGCCCAAGCATAACAAAATGTGCCTAAAAGCAAAATACATAGTCTAAAAGCAAGTAATCAAACACAGCCCACCAAAGGTTCACAATAATCAGTAGGCAAGCATGCAATACCAAAAACAAGCATGCATATCACTATCCAAAATACAAAAGAAAATGCCGAGTTTTTAAACATGAAATATGCAGTAGTCCTAGTCTATGACTAACCAGGAATCTTGATCTTAAAAGAAACCCTAAATACGAACACTCGGACCTAAGTTTGAAAAATAACAACAAGAGGGGGTGAGATCTCGAGGACCTCAGTGAGTCACCGCATCATAAACAATAACGGGAGACTAGAGGCAATACACTAAAACTATTTGAAAAGAAATAGTTGGTAATAAATGTCAAGTAAGCCCATGCTAGCTAAATGTGCATCCAATCCACACAAGCAATACAATCCAATACAAATGCATGATCTCGATAAGAATAAGCCATAAACTCAGGTCCAAACCCAAATGGGCTCACAAACCAAAACTTAGAATTCTCTCGGATTAATATACACCAAAAACATATTCGGGGTGGACCTCTAAACTACTCCACTAATCACCCCGGTCAAAGGAAAATCAGGAGCCCACTGGTTGCAGATTGTAATACAAGTTGAAAATATAACCCCTACCACAAATGTTGTCCTCAGAACATATGTAGAAAACACACTATCACACATGTTTTATACACACATAACTCAAAAAGCCCAAAAAGCATATATGTAGCCTATCACTTCACATACTCATACAAAGTATATACAATTCATCCAAACTCCTAGGTAAGGGACTATCTTTTAATCTAAGGATACTCATCCAATTACCTTCGCATTGGCCAAGCATAATTCGTCAATTCCAAGTCACACCTAGAAATCATATATATACATATACTTATATTATTTCAAAATATATATCTCATAATGTATGAAAACCAAGTAATAATGTATCATGCAATCATATACATAAAAAAAACATCTCAAGGGAACTCTCACACTCATAGGCAAGGCTAAGAAGGTTTAAGAAGGGGATGAGAATTTATTTGGGTGATCTCAAGAGGTAGTAAGATAAAATGAAGTATTTAATATTATTTATTTATTATTATTACTTTTTGTTTTATTTTATTTTTCAAGAAAAAGGTCTGACTCACATCTTCACTCTCCCAACAACCTCACAACAAGTTTCTCAACAAGAAATCAGTCTCTCAACTCAATAATCTCAAGCGACTCAAAATCAAAGGTCATTAACTCAAATTATCAAATTCTCACATAAACAAAATATAGGTTCATTGAACTCAAGCTCACCAACAATGCACCAAAACACAATCATCATGCTCAGTAATTTAAACATAATATCAGTGTATAAAAATCATGATAAGCATCGTAATGAAACTAGTATGACATTCACACACAATGCAAGTGTTGCCTCTACTCAAAGTCAAGTATTTACCCAAGTTTTAAATTAACAAAACAAACATAATTCTGCACATGTGCATGAGACATATCTACCTCTTGTCTTGCAAATGACTCGTTGACGGCCACACCTTTGCCTGTCTCACAAGCTGAAATACCACTTATAAGAACAAAGGCAAGTAACTAAGCAACCGACTCAAAAATCAAAAGGAAAATTAATAATTAGAAAAACTCAAAATCAAAGACAAAATCTAAAGCCCCATCTATTCCACTCCATAATACTCTACTAATCATCAAACACTCAATCCAATCAAAATCAACCAATTGAATCAAAAACAGCGGTTTCTTGACAAACCACCAACTTCACCCTTAATTGCACCAATTCAAAATAAACCACCAGCAAGCATTCATTCACATCCAACAAGCTCAAAAGGATCAACCTCAGCTAACAACAATATTAATTTCGCATATAGTCCAAAAAACCCCAAAATCAAACATGAATTCAACCCATAAATGCTCACACACCTCACAAAACTCAAGAAAAATCAAAACAAACCATCCAAACATGCTAGACAACTCCAAAACAAGCTAAAGCATGCAAAAATTGACAATAAAAGGGAAAGAAATCAGATTGTTACCTCAAAATCCGATTATAGCCTAAACTACCCAAATTCGACAAAAATAACCAATAATCAATAAAACACTAGTAGAAATCTGTAGAGAGAAGCTAGGATTTAAGATAGGAACAAGACCTATTAATTTTAAAAGAAAAGTGATTTATGAAGAAAAATTGATTTTTAAGGGGGGGAGAGCTTCTTTGCTGCCTATCGTGTCACGTGGGCAGGTGGGAAAAGAAAAGAGGCCGTTTTGATATTTTGACTTTTTACCCTTTTTTTTGAAAATTTTTGAATATATAAAAGAACCTACAAAATAACCCTAATATGCCTAAGTGGACTAAAATAAGGTTCAAAGGCTCAATATATAAAAATTTGATTTTTAAAATATAATTAGGCTCGGTAAATAAAAATCGGGCCCACTAAAAGTAAATTGGCCTAAAGGTCTCTGGCCATTCAAAACTGGCCTAAAAAACTCACACACGAATCAAAAGGATAGATATGGATATTTCCATTGGACTTAGGCCTTAAACAACACACAGATCAAACTAATTATCTTAATGCATGCTAAATCTCTGAAATGACTTATCGTGCAAACTATCGCCACAGTACCAACGTCATGATAATCTAGACGTCCTAGGCTCGACATCTAGGCTCTATGATTTTGTCCAGGTCACCCGGTCAATAGGTTAACTCTTGGTCCACTGTCTAACTAACTGGTTAAATGGGTCAACTCCGACTGGTCAACTGGTCAAACCTAATCAAACTGATCGATCTGGATGATCTAATTGTATCCAAATACTGACTAGACTACCTGAAGTACGGGGTCTCACACTATAAATACTCTATTTGGAAGAAAATTATGAATATCGCTAAAGCGTTCTAAAGCTAATGGTTTATCTAAAGGTTTTTGACAATTTTAATTTTAGGATGTACAATTCGAAGGCTATTAAGAGAATTACATGCTTTCATAGAACGATTCATATGTTGTATATTCTCTTGGTCGGGATAATTATATATGTTATTCTCTCTTCTTTTTTTTTTGTTACATATATTCTCTAATATAATATCTTTACAATAAAATAATATGAACATAATATATTAGATCCGAAAAAACGTTGACATTTTCATAATATGGTAATAATGATAATAGTACAAAAAAAATCACAGGGTGTGCGTTGGACTGTATTTTTATAAAATTCTTAGGTTGAGTAAACCCTCACTGGTATTTGGCAGAGACAGTAGAATTTTCTTTTTTAAAGGAAAAAATTATGATGTTATAAACAACAGCGGCAGTGACACCAACAATGACAAAGACACCTCGAGGTCCTCGACATACAACGCGTCTGCGTCTCCCAAATAAACAAACCATAATAAGTGATTTATTTGAATTCTTTTCTTTTTTAATGGAAAAATAAAAGACGTAATAAAAGCATTTTAGGATCTTATTACGCTCTTTGCGCTCTTTCCGCTCTTTCCGCTCTTTCCGCTCTTTCCTTGAGGAAAATAGAAAGAATTTCTGTTTGTTTCTCTCCGTCTCTGTGTAATAGAAGAGCAAGGAGCAGGTGCCACCCAAATTAGCGTGTCTATAACCATCAGATCCCTTTCTCCCTCTCTCTCCCTCCGAGGATTCCATTTCCTTCCTCCATCTCCTCCTCTTTTTTCCGATCTGGTTATTTCTCTTTTCTCTTTGTTTTTCTTTGCTTCAGATCTAATTTTCTTTTCTTTTTGCTCTTTATCCTACCTCAGCTTGCTTGTTTTAGGTCAGTTTTTTTTTCTATTAGATCTTGGCCATGATATTTTAGTTCCTGGTATAGTTTTCTCATTTGTTCTGCCTAAAATATATAAAACCTACGCCGCTTTTTCTTTTCCTTCAATGATCTCGTTGAGAATCTGAGCAGTAACTTTGGTTTTCGAGAAATTAAACAAAGGCATATGTTGGCATATACAGCTTTTGTATGAATATTATTGTTTGAGTAATATGATTCATGGCATTGAATGATTTATTGCAATTTTGAAACTTTTTTGTCTTTGTATGTACATAATGATTATCTGTGTTTTCTTTTTTTGTATAAACAGTCATTGGACTGCCCAATTGGCCTTCAAGAATATTTTTCTGCTTAACCTGAGATTTGGTCTCCATGAAGAAGGTCATCGATCAAACTCTTAGGGACATGTAAGTTTCCATGTTGAAATTTTATTACTATGCCTGAATGATTTCTTCTTACGTTTAGAAAATTCTGTAAACAGAACACCATATGCTTGCCTAATTTTTTGACTATCATTAGTTTATGAAATTTAATTTATTTGGCATCATTAAATAATACAAGTCTTGGATTCCCATTTCAATTTCTATATTGTTTATTTTGTTTATAATGTTTTCGCAGTAAGAGGGAGGTTAACAAGAAAGTTCTTAAAGTTCCCGGAATAGAACAGAAGGTAAAGTGTTCTATTTTGTTTCAATTTGTGGAAGCCATCAACTTGTAAATCTATTTGCAGATTGTGATTAGCTCCAATACAGCTCGACCTTGGCTGTTTTTAATTTGCGAGTGCATCCTTCAATTACCGTCCATCTTGCAGTAAATCATAGCTCCATGCCAAGGGATTGGAAATTAGATTGTCTATTTTTATTAAATGCTTTACCTTCTGTCCACACAAGTTGATGGCTACAATAGCAAAATAAGATTCTTATCTTGAATTATGCCTTTCAGGTTCTTGATTCTACCAGCAATGAGCCTTGGGGTCCTCATGGGTCACTTCTTGCAGATATTGCACAGGCTTCCAGAAATTAGTGAGCTTGATAAATTCTTTTTCTCAATTTGTTCAACACTTTATACTTTATATCAAACTGATTCTTAAATTTCTATTACAGTCATGAATACCAGATGGTCATGTCTGTACTATGGAAACGGATCAATGATACTGGCAAGAATTGGCGTCATGTTTACAAGGTCTATATCATTTTTTATGTGCTGATATATATATATTTGCTCTTTTTTCTTCCTTTCAGATATTGCTTTGGAATAAATTACTGCATTGATTCTTCTCAGCATCATTTCAGGCGTTGATTGTTTTGGAATATCTGGTAGGCCATGGGTCAGAGCGTGTCATAGATGACATAAGGGAACATGCATATCAAATCTCGGTATTCTCCATTCCTTGATTACTAATTGAGGATGATATACTGATGGAATTCTTTTATACGTTGGTATTGTTCTTAATCATGTTTTCCTTATCCTGAGTTATAGACATTGTCAGACTTCCAATACATTGATTCCAGTGGAAGGGACCAGGGAAACAATGTCAGGAGGAAATCTCAGGCCCTTGTTGTCTTGGTGAATGATAAGGAAAGGATATTTGAGGTTAGACAAAAGGCTGCTGCAAACCGGGACAAGTGAGTTCAGTCTTTACTGTATTACTTCTTTTTTTTTCTATTGTCTCATTTCTTTTTGGTGCCCTGGAGCACTTCCAAGGTTACAAATATTTTAGCATTTTCAATTTGAAATACCACTGTTGATCTTTGTACCGTGCTTATATTATAGATATCGCAATACACCATCTGGAGGAATGTACAGGCCTAGTTCACATGGTGACAGATATGACGATGAACGATATGGGAGTAGAGATGATGACCGGAATGGATATGGGTATGGGAGAGATAGAGACTACAATTACAGGGATGATGATCGATATGGAAAATATGGTGACTCATCAAGTCGTGATGGGGATCATTATGGAAGGGATTATGAAGAACAATATAGTCGAGATGGATACAGGGATGATGATCATCAGGGACAGAGTCGAAGCATTGATGGTGATGGCCCAAGAAGTAGGAGTGTTGATAGAGACAGAGATCGTCCTTTTGATGATGACGGTCAATCCTCATCACGGTATGGTAGCTTCTTTACGCACTAAACACTGCTCATTTGCATTAGTTCAATATTAATTTGTGCTCTGAACAAAATAAAGTTGTGGGTTTGAATTTCTTTACACATAGCTGTTTATCCTAAAATATGAGTTTATTTTCACAGTTATATTTACACAGAAAATTGACCAAAATTACTCTTTGTTAAGAAGGAAGTGGGCCACTAAAAATATGCCATTGATAAACTACTCAAATTTGGGGAAGTTGATCCTCCATTAATTTTGGAATGGAGTTGGACAGAATTTTATTTTCCTTGAATGTATAGGGATGTGTTCTATTGCTTGGCTCTTGAGCTACTAAGATGGTATTTCATTCAGAAATAAGCATAATTGGGAGGTTATGAGTTAAGGGGTGCCAGTGGTTAAGAAATATAAGCTACAGATCAATTTGCTTCCCTGAATCATGCAATTGACGGAGTTACTCATTAAACCTTAATAGAGAGGAGCGATGTAAGTTAATCATTTTCTACTTTGTATAAAGAGAATCATATTGATTTCTGTGTTCCATCAAACCTTTTTGGCTTTAGTCGGAGAAGAAAGAACCTCTTATGATAAGTGATTCCAAGATGCAAGTATTTGGATAGATTTATCGTTCTCACCATAACATCTCTTTCCACCCCCAACAGAAAAAATATATGATGGAAAAGGTATTAGAATTGGAAGTCTTACTCATTTACCCAAATTGATGTGGAATGCGTATGTGGAGAATATGTTGTATTATCTGGTTTTTGGTTTTTTCATGTGGTTGATGTCTTCGCCAAAAAGTTGTGTAGCTTTAACTGTGCTTAAGTTTCCATTAGTGTATTGCTTACACTGAAAATTATTTTGTCCTTAGTCTAAAAGTTAAATTGTTTTTTTTGTTCTTCTGCAGCGGTAGTGGTGCTAGAGCTGATGATCAATTTCCAGATGGAAGGTAAACTATTTTGTATGCCTAATCTAACATGACAATATTTGTTTCAAAGCTTGAGATAAGATCCAATGTCTATACTGTGGTAGGCGATTTGAGAGGAAATATTCTGAGCAAAATATCGGGGCTCCTCCAAGTTATGAAGATGCTTTAAGTGAATCCCGAAGCCCAGCTCACAGTGAGAGGTATTACTTTTGCAAGGATTTGCACTTGGATGGTTCATTGCGATATTGGGTTAATGAATTTTGATTGAGATTCTTTCTTGAAAGGAATGGAGAAACATCAGTAAACTCTGCTCCTGGGGCTTCTCCACCTGCTCCTAGTGCTGCTACCCCACCTGCTCCTAATGCTACTTCTCCATCAGCTAGCAATAAAACTGGCCAAACAGCTTCTGCCTTTGGCACATCTGGATCTCCTGCAGGCCAGGAAGTTGAGGTGGTTGATGAATTTGATCCACGTGGAGCTGTTTCAGGTATGCTAGGTCACACACATCTTTGCAATTTTGGTGCTTTTGAACTCTCTTAATGGCTGCTTACTTGGTTACTTGTGAAAATCATATGGACTGTCGAACAAGCCACTGCCATGTGTTTTGATGTTTCTATTGAGCTGCAAAAGTAGCGCTTGCTTTTTTCTTGAAAATAATCTGATTGCTAGTTAATATGCATTTCTACTCCATTGATCCCTGTGTATTGACAGGCAATTATTCTTCCAGTCTTGGATACTAAGTTATATGTTTTGTCAATACAGCTAACATTTGACCTCTTCACTGTTGTGCATTTCTGTAATTTGGTTTTTGCCTTAAAAATGATGTTTTTCATGTATCCAAAATATATTTTGGATCTTTCAGAGTTTTACTATTTGATCAGTGAATGCTCAAAGGCGCCTCAAAGTCATTATAGATGTTTAGTACTGTTTATTACTGCATAAATGGTATTATGTTGTCTGTTCTGGCTCAAAGCCAGTTGAAAATTTTACTGCTTTGTGTAAGTTATTGCGTTTGAATTCATTGAAGAACTAGAAATCTGCTTCAGTCGCTTTCTTCTTAATTTAAATTTATTAAAACTTTTGTCCAATAGTGAGATTAGAAAAATAATTTTCTTTGCTTTTCTGCCGTAATTAATTTTAACATTTTCATGTAAAAAGAAGCCTCGCTAAAGCAAACCTTGAGCAGACGGTGACAGGCTCAATGAAGGAAGTGGTTAGAGTCAACAATTTATCATTTTCCTCTATCAGTGAAAATGCTCTGTGCACATTAAGGCTTGTTCCTTTGACATATTGTTCCAATGAAAGGAAAAAAAAACTAGTGGATTGCAAGGAAATAAGCTTTGGTTGGGCCTCTGCTGCTATTGTTGTCTTGATGAATTAATACTATTTATTATTGCATAAATCACCCTGAAATTTTCTGGATTTTCATGTTATAGTTGTTTGCTAAGGTGTCATACTTTAATTAATTTTGAAATTAGGTGTACAATATTTTGCTACTTTTAGGTTATCTTTATAACTTGCTCAACTTTGGAGAATAAATCACGGGTCTTGCTTGTCTTGTTGATCACACTGCACTACTAATGTTTTCTTTCTTCTTTTCCCCCCTTGTGATAGCTTCCCCAATTGCTACAGCTGCTCCAACATCCTTCAACAATTCTGAAACGGATTTACTTGGCTCACTATCTGACTCATTTACACCAAATCCACTGGCCATCATGCCAGTTACGTCTGCTGCAGCTGATAGCCAAACAAATTTTCCAGTATCTATATTTGATGCAGCACAATCTGCATCCGATGTTACAAGTCAGGTAGGCTTATGAAGTCTTGTTTGTTGCAGTCAGCAAATCTTTCATTTCTCTCTTCTCTATTCCACAGCTTGATCAAATGTTGAAGACCTTGTTTGAATTATTATTTGGACAGTTCGTGAATTTCAATGTTTTCTTCTTCCCACACAATTCCTCCCATGACCCCAAGCCTGATCACATCATAATCGTTATTCAGATATCAGCCATAATTCTGTTATTCTTGTTTCCCTATTCCTAGTTTATAAAATTGTACTTTGAACCTAAAGCTTTACAGTTTAGTAGCATTTTCTCTGTCATCAAGAAATCAATATGCGAGGGCGAAAATGAGTTTTAGGGTTGGAAAAGGGCAATCATGGATACCACCTTCTAGGAATCCAAGTAGAGCCTCATTGATTTATATTCTGAGTTTTCATGCAAATGGATTCCTATGTGCACGGACAAAATATTGTGCTAGAATAATAATTGTAACGGAAATTTATATGCCCGTGATTCAGTCTTTTGAAGATCCTTTTGGCGACACACCTTTCAAAGCTGTTCCTTCAACAGAGACTGTCTCAGCTCAGCAACCCATTCCGGCTTCGGTTCTTTCTTTCCAGCCTACTGTGATCCAGAATCCTGAAATGCCTCATGCGGTTGGTCCAGCATCAGACCCAGTGAACAATTATGACTTTGGCAGCACATTCCCTGGGATTACCTATTCAGCAACTAATACTAGGCCTCCCTCAACAAATTCACCATTTTTACCCCAGGAGAGATCCACTCTGCATCAGGAAACTGATATTCTAGCAGACATCCTACCGCCTTCTGGTTCTTTTTCTGTAGCTCCAGATGTAGGTTTTGCAGCTCTATCTGGCCAACATGCACAGCAAGGTGTCAGCATTTATGGAAACACCAGTTCACGGCCTGGAGGTGCAGCTCACCCCATTACTTCTAACACTGATTCCCAATCTCCACAATCAAGCATTGGAGACTTCCAACCACAGACAGGATCACCTGGTCCTATGCTTTCACAGTTGCCTCTGCAAACTCAGAGTGGACCAGCACCTCAGTTTAACAACGGAAACTTATATGCACATCAAGGTTCTGATGCTTCAGGTTTCTTGCAGAGTGCTTCTCCGAGTGGACCTGCACCAGAGCTTAATGACAACTTCCTCGCACATCAAGGCTTAACAACTGCAGCTGCTTTGCATGTAACATATCAAACTCCTGCCGGGGCAGTTGCTCAACAGAATAATGATGTCTTTGGTAACTTATTTTCACAAGGGACGAATGCATCAAAAGCTTCTCAGCCTGGTCTTCCTGCTACACCAGGATCTCTTGACATAGTTCCTCAACCATCAAAGGATAAGTTTGAAACCAAGTCAACGGTGTGGGCAGATACACTGAGTAGAGGGCTGGTTAATTTGAATATATCTGGACGTGAGTACAAGGATTTTAATTGAGTGTATGGAAGTTTTATGATTTATCCTGTGAGCTTGACTAAGTGACTTTTTTAATTTGTTTTCTGCAGCTAAAATTAACCCTCTGTCAGACATTGGAATCGATTTTGATGCCATCAATCGCAAGGAGAAGAGAATGGAGAAACCTACCACGGCTGCTATGACGTCCACAGTCACAATGGGTAAAGCTATGGGATCTGGTTCTGGTATTGGTCGTGCTGGTGCAAGTGCACTCAGTGCTCCTTCAAACCCTATGATGGGATCTGGAATGGGAATGGGTGGTGGCATGAATATGGGAATGGGTGGTGGCATGAATATGGGCATGGGGGGTGGTACTGCTTCCGGTATTGGCGTGGGAGGCTATAGAGGCATGAATCAGCCGATGGGGATGGGAATGAACATGGGCATGAATATGGGAATGGGGCAAGGTGGGCAAGTGCCTCCGGGAGGTACCATGCCTGGCGGTTACAACCCCATGATGGGCAGAGGCGGTTATCCTCAACAGCCATATGGCGGGGGATATCGATGAGAGAGTATTCGTATTGGTGGGAAGTGTGTGAAACACCTGTGACTTATCAAAGGTAAAGAGAGATGACCTTGCGTTTGCATTGACACTAGCGGTCACGTATGAGGTCTTGAGATGTATTTTTGATCTGTAGTTGTAATTTTCTTGTATGTGGCGTGTCATTATGTGTATTCGTTGATCATGGATGTCAATGTTGATTACTTAACTGATTCTTTTGGGTGACAGGCGCGGGGTAAATTAGGTGAATATTGCCGTTACACACATCTACATCTATATATATATATATCATTTTTTCTTAAAAAGTTTAAATTAATTCATAGACAATCCAGCAAGAGTTTGCCGGGGTCAATTTCATCAAGGTTAGGTTAATGCAAGTGTAATTCAGCAAGTCATTCTTCTCTCTGCGGGTTTACAACTTTTTTTTCTATTAAACCAAATAGAAGACTGGGGAATTCTAATGGAGGGTTGCATTGTAGCTATGGGGATTCAAGAATTGAGATTGGATTTAGACAGTATTCATTGCTGGAGTTGTTTATGGTTTTAGTAAGGTCTGTTATTTAAGTTCAAGGTTTGTAAGGTAAGGGTTATATCTTTAATTTTGGACACTGGATATCTGAAAATTTTGAGATCAATTGTATTAATCCTCAATTGACTACTATTTGTAATACTCACTACATATGTATTTGGCTACTGTTGTAAATCAATAGTGTCTAAAAGTATGTACATTAATACATATCTGTTTAAGAATGGTATCCATGGTATAAATAACTCTTAGGAACAATTATATCTTTTTACAAATGATATATTCATAATACTTTTCTTTGAATATCTATTCTATCAGATGTAATCATCATTTATAATTTTTGTCATCCAAATATAATAAAAAATTTGTATTTTATTATATTCTTGTTGAATGTCTTTATATTCAGAAAAATCTCATAAAAAATCTTAATAAAAGAAAAATATAACATTATTGATATGAGCGTTTCATAAGAATGTTACCTCATTAAAAACCTTATTATAAAAATTTAGTGAAAAAATATTTGGTGAAGGAAAAAAAATTATAATTCAATTCAATTACCACTTTGGATCTAATGATATTTTTCATATATATATTGCAACTGAAGAATTGTTTTGTTACAAACCTTATTAAGAAAAATCCAATAGAAAAATTATTGATGAAGGAAAAAATAGTGTAATACATACCTTTATTCCTTGATGATACCATCCTTTTGAAATCGTCCAATATCTCAAATATTTTTATCATATAAATATAATCATGTATATATAATCATTTTATTAAATATAAATTTTGACTTTAATTCTTATATATGATATCATAATAAGATCATCTTGATAGATAAGCTTTATGCCTAAAATTTTCTTAACCATTCTATAAAACTTTGCTTCTTAAGTACTCGATATAAATACTCAAATAAAATAATTTTTTTGATATTTATCTTTGTATAATCAATAAATTATTCTTCAAGAGTTTTAATAATATTTATCTTTCCATGATGACTAATAATCATATCAAACTCAGATTCAAATCATTTTATAAAAATATATGTATCATGATTATTTTGATAAATATAAACTTTATTCAACTTAATAAAACATAATTTTATGAGAAATTTGATTATTGTCATTTGCAATATCTATCCAACTCGAATTTTCATATCTCAGATGTATTCAAAATAGTTATCACAATTAGAATAATCATATTGTAATAGTCATCCATCATTATAAAGAGTATTAAAACAGAAATAACCTTTTATGTAAAATCTTATGTTACAAGTCATTCATAAATCTTATGCGTAAAACCTTTTGCATCCATCTAAACTCTAAGTTCTTAGAATATAATGAGAATCATAATAAAATAATAATGATATGTCCATTTGAGATTTTCTTCTCTAACTATTTTTTTGTCCCCCAAAATGTTAGAATATTGTCTTTTTCGAAAACTGTTGACGAATCTAATCATCAGTTTTATCTCAAATCATTCATTTTAATAATTTTATTAATTTGGAGATTCATATTTTGTCATGGCTCGATCCTCGACCCAACGGGCATGAATGCAGGTGTGTGTATATGGAATCATAAGTGCAACTCAGCATTACACCTGTTATTCTACACACACACAGCCACATCCGAGCCCTTTAGGTCGAGGCATGACATATGGTATCATAACCGATCTCACTTCATCTTTCATGTGGGCTTGGGCCTTTGAGTTTTGGCCCATGCCTTAGGGGATGATATTGAGGGATTAAATGAGACTAGAACTTCCTTCATGAGGACATGAGGTCTTAAAGGGGCGAAGATTATAATACCTCAATCCCACATCGAAAGATTATAAGACCTCAATCCCATATCGAAAAGAGTGGGGTAGGTTTTGGGCTTATAAGTGTGACATTGTGGAAACATGCACAGGATACCTTTTGAGCCATAAAGATAGAAGCCCAACCCAATACATCATTGTACTTGTGATTCAGCTTGCACACTATGAAACCCCATCCTTGAGTCTGCCTAGTCAGTAGTGTTTGACCAATCCATGTTATTTTGATTGGTCCATGCATTAGTTTGACTTTTTGACCAAGTTAGAATAGAGCCAGTGAAAAATTACTGTTTTACTAGACCCGATAGTGTTTTGGGCTCATTTTGAGTAGCTGTGGGCTTTCAAGCTGACTCGTTGGCCTTTGAGCCGGCCCATTAGAATTTATCAAGGTTTATTCGAGTATGGGCCATTTGTTTGTTTTGGGCCTATTTATTCATTTTCAAGTTGTATTCGTTATCGGGCTGGGTTGTTTGTGTTTTGGACTCGGACTATAAAAGCCTAACCTAGCCCTTTAATAAACCCATCAGCCGTTGATTTTTCTTTTCTTGTTTCACTATGGACCGAACCCTCATTCTTGCTTTCCTATTATGAGCGTTGCCCTTCTCTTTCCTATTTTGTGTGCCGCATTCCTTTTTTGTTCATTACATACACCCAATCAATAAAGGATCATCATTTCCTTCTATCCACTTTGTTTTTAATGTCCATTGCACTCAGTTCTGTACGTTTATTTGTTAGGATCTTTATTTATGGGATTTCTAAGGTGACAGTCTTGGTGTGTCTGTGTATCCTTGAGGAGTTAGAGGGGTCTTTAGGGAGTCCTTTTCTGATCACCTTTCGATTATTACTACTTGTTCATATTGTCATTGTGTATGTTTGCTTAGGTGGTTCCAGATCATATGATAAGGGAAAAGGCATTGCTATTGATTCGTCTGCATAGGTAGGAGTCTACGTATCATTGGTTTGATTAGAAACTCTTTTTAATTTTGTAATTAAAATATATCAATCATGTAGTTTTGAATAGAGACATGTATCCTGTATTGTGTGACTTTCATTGTAGATTCATACTACATGCTTGCCATGTTTCTTGATGCATCTATAGGTTCTTTGGTTATTGTGCATGTATGATGTGTATTTGATGCATTTGGTGAGTGATAAATCTTGTTTATGATTGGAAAATATTGTGAATTTTCAGGTTAGATTGAGGATCCATCCATGATTTGATTCATGATTTATGAAGTTCTATACATGTGCTTGTTTAATGTGTGAGTGAATTTTGATAGGAATTTGTGTGCTACCCGGTTTAGATCGTGATTCTGATCGTAAGATTGTTGGGTGTGTGTAGTCGTGTTAATGTTCAATTGATCGTGGGGGAGTGAGTGCAATCGGTTGAAGAAAAATTGAGAGAAATCAAAAGGAAACAAAATAATCAAGTCAGATTAGTGTAGTCTGACAGGTCGGAGAGAGGAGTATGATCGATCGGACTTTGGAAGTCCAAACAGTCTGTGTTAAGTCCAACCAGTCGGGGTCGGTTTAGAGTTCTGGTCAGAATAGGGAAACTGACCAATCAGAGTCTATCCGCCTGATCAGGTTTGTCGATCGACTAGTCGGGCCAAAATTTGTTCAACAAGTCTATTCTTCCTTTTTGTTTTGAATCGGCTCATTTTCTTGAGGTTACTTGATTTTGTTTCCAAGTGATGATTAGTGAGTTTTTTGTTCGATAAGTTAGTTTTATGTTCATTAAATGAGTTTTTATGCTCGATAAGTATTCTTTGGCTTGAGATTGAGTCCAGTAAGCTGAGATATTATTTGGGTATTTTGAGGATGCTTGTGTTGCATTACATATTATTGTTTTATAACCTATTTTATAAACATATATCTTCTTTTTCAAAAAATGTATACTTGAGTTATATGTACATATAAGTTTGGAATCCTTCTGACAGTTGAGTTCACTTAGCCAATGCAAGATAAGTATACGGAATCCCAGTGTTAGGGAAGAGTTACTTGCCTATTTGGGAGTTGTATGGATGACGTTATGTATTGCATGCCTTTACACTTGCTTTGCAGGCTTATCAACTATGTACTTGGAGATAGGTGTGATTGTTATGTGTTTCTCTATCTATTTTAGGATAACATTGGCAATAGGGTTACGTATATGTATTTTCAAAATTAAAAACTAATAATGCCAATGGGTTTCTGGTTTCCCTTTAGCAGGAGTCACTTGTGGAGTAATTTCATATCCACCCTGATAGGTTTTTGGGCATGAGTAGCTCGTATGTTCAGTTGTTTACATTTGAGTTATAAACCTCTTGGGATGGTTCTATTCTACGTTTTATACTACTTGCATTTGCATGGTGTTCTGTGTTGTATGTGCACTTTAGTAGCATCAGGTATAAGTCATTTTAAAGTTAATTATTTTTAAAACCTATTTTGTATATGCCTCTATTACCCTCGTAGGGCTTATGATGCCTTGAATTTTACTGAGATCCCTATGATCTCATCCTGTTGTTATTTTTCTTTTTCAGTGATAGTACATGGGTATTAGCGGTTCTTCTTGAGGAGTGAGTTTCCCAGACGTTGTAGGGTTAGACTATTGCATCTGCATGCTACGGTTTTACTAGAACTTTCCTTTTTGGATTTTCGGCTTTGATTTTGGGCTTGTGTGTTATGGACCCTAGCATACTTTGGGTTTCCATTTTATAATAAAAGTCTCCCGCTGTGTTTTCGTCCACTCTGTTTATTATGCTAGATTTCTTATTGGTCATGCTCCATTTTTAATAAAATAAAATGCTCTTTATTTTGGGAACTATGTTTGAAAGTCAAATGGCATTGTGAGATCCAGATTGGTCCACCTGTAGGACTAGTCTAGGTTTCACAGCGGTAAGGGCCCCATTTTTCGGGAGGAGATCTGTACACACATATCTGCATTCCGGCCCTTTAGGCCGATGCATGGCATATCTAATATATATTTATATCCTCATTTGAGTATCCATCTTTGTATATTATGATGGATAATTATATTATCTATAGAATATACAAAATTTTTGATGGTATTTACTTAATTCTTGATTACAAACCAAATTTATTGAACGAATATTAATGATAATATATTGACAATGATGATTACAAGTTTGTTGCATGCTATATTTATTATAATAGATTTATAATATTCCACGAAGTATATACTAGCAATATCTATCCTTATTTTATGAATCGGATTATTAGTATCTATATTGTGAGACCCTGATCCTCTTTAGAGTAGATGTCCTAGAAGTCTAGGTATCGGTGTAGCTGAAATGACTATTTTGCCCCTGAAAAATGGATGCGTGATGGCCTGAAATGGTTGTGTTAAATCTTTCCTATTATGGTTCTGGTGTAACGACCCCAATTCCTAAACCATTATTCGTTGCTTCCGATTAAGGTCATTACTGCCGTGAAACCCAAATAAGTCTCAACGACACCTAAGACCTATTAGAATTTCACAAGGCTACTCATAAGATACCGATTTAAAGCTTGTTTATTTAGTCGCTTCTCAATCAATTGGAGCATGATATTGGACACATATTCTGGTCACATACGGAGTAAATAAAAACATCAGCAGAAGTCTTAAATTTATCCATTGGGTTCATAACACACAAGTCCCCATAGGGATCCAAATAACCAACAAGAAATTCATCAACAAATTTCGGAAATAGTAAGCCAAACGAATGCTTAAAAATAAACCAGAACATCATCCAATCTTTCAAGTTATTTGCGCAAGTAACAAGTAAGTATTTGTGATGCGATATCGCCCCGCCGTGCAGCCTTGATCTCACACACTGGTACCACGAACAGAGGATGTACCTAAGCCTGAAAAATGGTAAAAACAACGGTATGAGATTACAAGAATCTCAGTAGGGTCGCAGCATCATAAGATCTACAAATCCCTAAATACAAATCTCCCAATTCACATAAGATCATTCCCTAAACAACTAAAGGGATCACGCAATTCAACAATAAACCAAAAGAGGTTAAGGTCGAAGCTTATGGCTGAGGGAGGACCACACTTCCGAAAGTTCAGAAGTACACAGGCAGGTGAAATACAACAAAATCAGCTCTCAATGTAGAAGAAAGGCCATCCCCTTCCACCTGTGTTGTCCAAGACTTACTGCAGAAAGGGTAGATGGTTAACACGCAAGCTAAATCAGTAAGCCTTTCACCTTATCCTCGCAAGGACAAGTCGACTAGCCCCACATGGACAAGTCTTCCCTAGTCGCAACTAGGGCATCCCAAATCTCGCAAGATAAGGGCTTCCTGTCTCGCAAGACAGGGATCCGGCCTCGCAAGGACAGATATCCAACGTGCACTTGCTGGTTCAACACCCATACACCTCCCATAAATCGGTAAGTACCTCTCCTCTCACTAGGAGCATCAGTGCTTACCCTGCCTGGCCACCGGAACAGGATCCTGACACACAAACACGTACAAGCACACACAGGCAAGTACAAAGCATAATACCACAACAGGGTATCCTCAATCATGTCAGGAAACAATCAACACATCCAATTCATATAACAATAGCATCCCAGGCACTCAATTCCTAACTCAGGGGTTCGATATAGCCTAGGAGATTCATATCTCATTCCGGATTTCATATTCACACCCTACAATCCAATCACAAATAAATACAACAAAGGCAGGTAACAAAAACATCAGATAAGAGCAGGGGTTTCTGGAGAAACCGATGAGGCATAGATCCTACCTCCCTTGTCTCTGAACAAGAAGCTACTCCTTTGCCTTTATTAAGTAAATCCGAACCACCTAAATCATCACCAGGCAAAGACAAAACAAACTAAGCATGCATATTCAATAATCAATTGAATACCCTATTCCTTACCAATACCACTCACCAAACCTATCAGAAAACCAGTGATCAGATGTTGCAGGTGCCTTCCCCTTGGATGTGTGATGTGATAGCCGGGAACTTAACAAGATTCAACCTGAATTTACCATTCCAATTAACTATGCAAAACCTGTCGCTAAAAGTAGGGCATAGAACGATTTCGTCTCAACCTAAAACAACGAAGTATTTACATCCAAGCTGCGATTTATATATGGTTAGAAAGAGAATGAAAAGAGCTTTCCAACGACATATTATTTGCAAGATTCCAACAAACGAGTAGAAAGTTATGCTATTTTGAAGTTCAAGAAGATTTGGCGAAGACCTAATTCCGCCGCCGATTTTCAAAGTAACTTTAGACAAAGAAATACTAACCTCCCGAAGAAAAGCCAAAGATTTTTGGAAAGAGGATGAAGAGAGCTTTCCAACAAGCTATTATTCGCAGAGATCCAATGAACGATGAGGGAGTTATGTTGGTTTAAAGTTTCTGCAAATTCTGACGGCTAAGGGGAGGTATAGGGTTTTAAGCCTATACGAATTTTGTAAGGTTCTAGGGGAAAATTTTGTGGGGTTGGCTTCCTATTTATATTCAATGAGTGTAGAATTATGTCTACTACTTTTAATTAATCTATCAATCCAATATACTTTATCAGATAACTAAACTCTTAAATTATCTTCCCTATTTTTAGGGACTTTAATCTCTAAGGCAACTATCTACCTTAAGGATGATTCCTAAAGCAATTACCCATCTACAAGAACCTAGATCTAAAGGAATTAGAAACAAAATAATTTACTAAACAATCTTACCAATTTCGGCCATCACACATCCTTCTCTTCAGGGGCAAAATCATCTTTTCACCTGCACTTGGCTTCTGGACTTCTAGGACTCAAAATTCGGGGTCTTACATCTGATATTCCTATTTGTTTCTTTCCTAAATCAGATTTTTTCTATTTTATTTCTTTCCTATCTGGTTTCTTTTTTATTTGATTTCTTTCCTAAATTGAGATATTTTGGAAAGTTTATCCAAGATTTATTTCAAAATTATCTCCTAAGCATTATCCTCACTTATCTAGGCTTAAAAGTAGGGAAAATTAATTCTATAAGATCCAATAAATACAGAGACCAGCCTACCTTATTCCATACACCTAAATCTCTTTTATTTTTCTGGAAATAACACCCTTTTCTCCCTGCCTTGTTGTCGAAATTTACCTTCCACAAACTCTAGCCGAATTCTTCAATCATTCATCAGATTTCTACGTGTAATAGCTCGTTGAAATCCTCTTTTCGTGCTGCATCTTATTATCTGAATTCATCATCAGAATGTTAGTTTTTCTATTTTAATTTGTACTTCCAAAATTCCTAGGGGTGTGTGCCAAAAATTTTGATTCTTTTTTCTATTGGTTTTGAATCTTGTTCCTCTTAATCGTATAAGTGTTCGGCACCTATTTTTTTTTTTTTTTTATGAAATCGCAACCTCTCCTTGTGTGTATGAATAAATCGCAAACCTTAGTCCCTATACCCTATGTATGCCGAAATTGGTGTATTGAATTGGGATGAATAATCAGGTTGATTCTTGCTGAGTTCTTAACCATCACATCACACTTTCATGGGGAAGATATTGCTATATCTAGTTGCTTGTTTTTGGTAAGGATCTTAGGATGCCTTTGGTTTCTGATTTCATACCCTATTACTTAGTATTGTATTATTTTCTTTGCCTTGTGGTTGTTTAGGAGTTTCTAATCCTATTGATAAAGGAAAAAGGATTGCATTTGATTCAGACATGTGAGAGGTAGGATCTATGCCTCATCGTTTTTTCTAGAGATCACCTAGCTTATTTATTGATTTCAGTTTGATTGCTATGTGTATGCATGCTTAAATACAGTCGTCTAATGATGTACTAATGCTTGCAATTTGTATACCTATGCTATGTAGAATTTCTGAAATATGTTAGGGCATGATGTCTGCCTATTTCGATGATGGTATTGTATGTGATGGATTGTGTATTGCTTGAGTTTGTTTGAGGATACCCTGCTGGATTTCTGCGTGTTTGTAATTATTTGTGTGTCAGGATCCCCTTTTTGGTAGCCATTCGGGGTAAGTGTTGATGCTCCTAGTGAGAGGAGAGGTACTTACTGGTATAGGACTCAAATGGGTGGCAAGATGCCTTATCTTGTGTATGGCAAGATGTCTTGTCCTGTGTGTGGCAAGGGAATGAGGTTTGCTGTGAGTTTTTTTGCTAACCGTTTTCCCCTTTTGCAGCATAGTAGACAACATAGGCAGAAGGGGATAATCAAATGGTTTTGGAAATCAGGTAGTGAATTGAGCTACCTGTGTGCTTCTGGTTTCTGTCTTGTGATAGTTACTTAAAAAGTGTTTTGAGTCCCTCCCCTTACTTTACTAATTTCGGCCCTTTATATGTTATATATGATTGTTTGCTGATTTTGTTTGGGCTTGTTACATAAGTATATATGATCTATGTATTATTGGGAGATGTTTGAATGAATTTTTGCAGATCTTATGATGTTGTGACCCTACTGAGATTCTTGTAATCTCATCCTGTTGTTTTTTTCCTTTTTCAGGCTTAGATTCATGCTTTGCTGGAGGTACCAAGGTGTGAGATCAAGGTTGTAAGATGGGATGATTTGCATCAAGATTTGTATCACATTCAAATTGAACTTCCTTGCTAGTTTCTTAAATTGCGTATGTATCTATGTGTATAAACTATCTTTTTGGCTTTATTTCTATCCTCTCCCCTCTTGATTTTGAATTTATGATATGGATAGATGTTGATGTTTTGAGATTCTTTTGGGATTTGTGTGTTATGTTTCCACTAGTTTTCAGAATTTATATAAGTTTTCTTCCACTGATGTTTTCTTTCACTCCGTATAAGCCAGAATATTATTTTGTAAATTACATTCTCCAACCCTTAAAAGCATCTTAAAGTAACAAATAAAATTGATAACTAGTAAGACTTGAGCCTTGTGGGATTCGAATAGGACCTTGCGAGGGTTTATTCGGGTTTCACAGTGATAAGGGTCCTTATAGGTTGAGTTTGGATCCTTACATATACTCTGGACAATGGTTTATTTTTATAATTTATCTTACAAATACCAAATTATGTTGTACCAATACTCATATATGTGAATATTTTGGTTGATATGTCAATCTAAACAGAATTTATATGGTTCATATTTGTTATTATAATATAATATCAATTTTAGTTAGACCTTATGATTAAGAGCATTTGCATAATACATTCGAAAACTGATGTGAATTGAATTTTTTTTTTTCTAATAGATAATGATATAGCTCATTGAATTGAATTATTTCTCGCGTTAGTATAAAACAAGGATTGTATGGACCCAAACCCAACCTATCAGGACCTTACAACTGTGAAACCCAAACAAGCCCAAATGAGGACCTATCTAAATTCCGTAAGGCTTAATCACACTAGTTTCGTTTTATTAAATTCATTCTTTATTTTTTTTTTCTAAATGTTGGAGCATGATAGTTATGGATATATATTCTGGCAGCATACAGAGTGAATGAAAACATCAGCGAAAGTCTTTATAATTAAACAAAGGAACCATAAGACACAAGTCCCATAGGAATCTCAAAATCCAACAAGATGCCCTCAAATATATTTTGGAAATAAACAAACGTATGAAAGATCCAAAGAACCAGAAAGCAATCGAATCAAAAGTCATATTCAGAGGTATATACGCAAGCAATCAGCAAGGAAGGAGGTATGTGAATGTGATGCAAAATCGTCCCGCCGTGCAACCTTGATCTCGCACCCCAGTACCACAAACAAAAGATGTACCTAAGCTTGAAAAATGGGGAAAATTACAAGATGAGATTACAAGAATCTCAGTAGGGTCACAACATCATAGGTACTATAGAAATCTAAACAAACATCTCCCAATCAACATCAAGTTCACCTATACTACTAAAGGGGTATCAAACAATCACAATAGGGATAGGGTCGAAAGTACTAAACTGTGGGTGGACTAAGAACACTTCTGAAAACAGAAGTACACAGGAAGATAATTCATCATTTGATATCATCAATAGAAAGACCATCCTCTTCCACTTGTATTGTTCAAGGTTTATCTGCAAAAAGGGGTAAATGGTTAGCATATAATATAATCAGCAAGCTTATCCATCTTGCCACACAAGGACAAGACATCAAAGCCACACAATGACAAGGGCATTCAACCACACAAGGAGAAGGGCATCTTGCCATACAAGGACTAGGCATCTAGGCACATAAGGACTAGGCATCCAATGAGCTCTTGCTGGGGCTTGCCACCCATGTGACTAACATACTAGTAAGTACCTCTCCTCTCCCTACGAGCATCAGTGCTTACCCTGAATGGCCACTAGAAAAGGATCCTAACGCACAATCATGTATAAGCACACACAAGCAAGTACAAGGAATAATACCACAACAGGGCATCCTTAATCATATCACAACACAATTAGCATGTTCAATGCATATAATACAACCAAAATAGACACACACATCCTATTTTAAGGATTCAAAATTTCCGGGGAGGTTCTCAAATCAATTCGTAATCATGCACTACAAATTTAAGCATACGTATACACAAGAACATGAAACGAAACATCAATCAAACAAAAAAGATCTCAAGAGAAACCAATGAGGTATAGATCCTACTTCTCTTGTCTCTGAACAAGTAGCTAATCCTTTATCTTTATCAAGATGATCTGAACTACCTAAACACACATAAGGCAAATACAGTACCATACTAAGCATGCATATTCAGAAACCAAATAAACATCCTAGTTTCTTGCCAATTCCACTCACCAAACCTATCAGAAACTAGTAATCAGATGTTGCTGGAACCACCTCCTTGGATGTGTGATGTGATAGCCAATAACACAACAAGAATCAACCTGATTTTCCAACCCAAGTCACCATGCAAATTTTGGCACTAAGTTAGGGAAGTAGGGTAAATTGTGATTTCATGCATAAGTGGTTTAGAGGTTGCAATTTCATGATAACAAGGAAGGATTAAGTGTCAATTACCCATATAATTAAAAGGAACAAGATCAGAAACCAATAGACAACTCAATTGACAAATTTTGGCAACAATTGGGCAAAAAAGTAGGGTATGCCAATTTCACATATATAGAAGATTCAAAGGATGAATTCAAGATATTACAATAAGGATAGGTGCCAAACAGTCATACAAAAAAGAGGAACAAAAACTAAAACCAATTGATGGATCAATCAAAAAATTTCAGCACCAAGACCTAATAAATTGCGATAGCAATTAATGTGGGGAAGAACTAACCTTCTGATGATGAAACCAGGATAGCAAGATGAAGGATGAAAAGCAGTTTCCAACAAGCTATTATTTGTAGATATTTAATGAAGGATGAAAGATTTTGGCTATGGTTAGTGTAAGGTTTATTTCGGTAGCAAAGGTAAGAAATAAGGGTATATCAAGTGATGATTTTGAGTGTTTTTTGTGTGAGAACAAGTGTGTGGCTGGCTGGTATGTTCATAGAATTAATGGAATTAATTTTTCCTACTTTTAAGGCTAGATAATATGAGATAATGCTTAGGATTTAATTTTGGAATAATATTTAAGAATAGATAATGAACCATTTATGATGGAAATGAAATGAGGAAGATATGAAATCAAAATGAAGACTGAACCTTCAATACCATTTCTGGCTACCATATATCTATTTCTTCAGGGATAAAATGGTTATTTCAGCTGCACTGGTATCTAAACTTCTAGGAAAAAGGATCGAAGTCTCACATCCTTCCCTCATAAAAATTTCGTCCTCGAAATTTCAGCACAAGTACCTAAGAAAATAGGTAAGGAAATCTTGCATCCATCATTTCCTCAGTCTCCCAAGACTTCTCCTCAACTTGGCCATTGTGCCAAACAACTCGAACCATTGGCACATTTCGACTACGAAGCTGGCGAATTGACCGATCTAGTATGGAAATTGGCTGTACGGGGTAGGATATGTCTTTAGCAACCTCAACTCGTAGTTCTTCAAGCACATAAGCAGGATCTTGAACATAATTTCTTAGCATCGAAATGTAAAACATGTTGTGAATTCTCTCCATATTTAGGGGCAATGCAAGTCTATGTGCAATTGGACTAATCCTCTCAACAATATCATACGAACCAATATAATGAGGTGCTAGTTTACATCATCTCACAAGCTGGTATAGTGAACGATCCTCCTCTAGAAAGCTTTCCACTGCTTGATTTTATGGAATCTCATATAGAACCTCTCGTTGAACGCATACTGAAATTCCTCCTAAGTAAGCAAACAATCTTTGAATCGCAAGCTCATGGCTGTCCACCATGCAAGGGCTTCTCCCTCAAGTAGAAAGTGGGGATGGAAACCTTGTCATCACAAAAAATACGTAAGAACAAAGACATTCGGCACAAGGTGTCTATCCATTAACGAGCCGCAGCGGCACCAGCTGAACTGTTGAAATCTTTACATCCCAATTGGCGAGCTTCCTTCAGAAACTTCATGATAATGACTGGGAGTCTCTCGGCTTCCTTATGGCGAGCCAGCTGTACAGGTTTAAGTGGAGGAATAGGTTCTTCCACGAGCGCGGATGCAGGAGGATTATGACATTACGCTTCTATATGCTGCTGATTCGCAGCAATTCCTTATAATATATTTAGAATTTGTGCCATCACCGGATCGATGGCTGGTTCAGCTGGTGTCTCAGGTTGGTTTTCGGGCTCAGCTTGCCCTCCCTGCTCTGTTTGTGCATTCGGCTTCTCTTGCTCAATAGGTTGCTGTTCGGCCTGAACCCCATACCTACCCCATCGATCCCTTTATACACTCGGTCTTGCCATAGTATACGAACACACAATTGTTACTCAACACATAACCAATAGTACAGATACTAAGAAAGAAGTGGTACTTGGTGGAGAGGCATGCATTGAACGATATGGATATGCTGGAAAACAAAACACACATGCACACAACCATACCAGTTTCGGAAAACACATGTATACATGCAATGGACACTCAGCAATCATATTAACACACACAAGCACTCAGGAACAATCACCAAAATATTTGGCAAGCATGGATTCACACAAGTCATAGTCGGCAACCAATATACAGAAAGATACTCGACATGCATACGAATCAATTGCATATACTCGACAACCATATAAGAACACTCGGCAGGACACAATAATAGGCAACAAACACATACATACCAACTGGGAAATGACAAGTCATCCAAGGCACACAAGGACAAGGGCATCCAAACCACACAAGGACTAGGCATCCAACATAAACATGCTGGGGATTGCCACCCATACAACTCCTATACCAGTAGAAATCTCTCCTCTCCCTAGGAGCATCAGCACTTACCCAGAATGGCGACCGGAAAAGGATCCTGACACACAAGCACATACAAGCACACACAAGCACATACAAGCACACACAAGCAAGTACAAAGCACAATACCTCAACAGGGTATCCTCAATCATGTTAGAACACAATCACTATGTTCAATTCACACAACACATGAAAATTAGGCACTCAAAATCTATCTCAAGGGTTTGGTATAGCCTAAGTAAGCCTCAAATCAATCCACAACTCATGCAAACACTATCTTACATATGCGAATACAACATCACAAAGGAATGCATCGAAAATAACAACCAACAACAAGGATCTCTGGAGAAACTGATGAGGCATAGATCCTACCTCTCTCTTCTCTGATCAATAATCTATTCCTTTTCCTTTACTCAAGGGATCCAAACCACCTATAACATCATAAGGCAAAGACAAAACCAAACTCAGCATGCATACTTAATGATTAAGTAAATACCCTATTTCCTTACCATTTCCACTCACCAAACCTATCACAAACTAGTGATTAGATGCCGCAAGTGCCTCCCCCTCAGATATGTGATGTGATAGCCAAGAACTTAATAAAAATCAACCTGAATTACCATCCCAATTATCATACAAGTTTTCGGCACTAAGAATAGGGCAGTAGGACAATTTACAATTTCATGTATACAAGCCTTAGGGGTTGAAATTTCATGTTAACCAAGAAGAATTAGGTGTTAGTAACACATACAATCAAAAGGAACAAGATCAGACACTAATAGGTTAATCAGTTGATCAAAATCAGCAACAATAGGGCAAAAGAGTAAGGCATGCCAATTTCTTGTATAGGGAAGATTCAGAGGATGAATGCATGATTTTACAACATGAATGGATGCCAAACAATCATACAAACAAAAAGAACAACAACATAAATCAATTGAAGGAAGAATCACACAATTTTGACACTAAAACCGATGAATTATGACTTGAAATTGGATGGGGAAAACTAACCTTCTGATGACCAACGTAAGATAGATAGATAAAAGATGGAAATAGCTTTCCAACAAGCTATTATTATGATGAGAGAGTTATGCTATGATGAAGATTAAGGAAATTTCGGCAGCAACAGGGTATGGTGTAGGGTTTGAGGTTGGACGAATTTTGTGTGTTTTTGGAGTGTGTGGACAAGTGTGTCTGGCTACTTTTATGCAGGGTGTTTATGAGATTAATTTTCCTACTTTAAAGACTAGATAAGGTAAGATAATCATCAAAATTAAATTTTGTAATTATCCTTCCTTAATTTTAAGAATTTTATCTCCTAAGGTAAGTTTGAACCAATAAGAAAACAAAATCAAAGAGAAACGAAACCAAAAATGATTGCAAGACCTTCCATACCATTTTTGGTCATCAATATCCATTTTTTCAGGGCAAAATAGTCATTTCATCTGCATTGCCTTCTTGATTTCTAAGACTCAAAATTCGGGGTCTCACAATGATTTTGTGTATTTTTGGTGTGTGTGGACATTTTTGGCTGGGTGGTATGTTTATAAGATTAGTAGGATTAATTTTTCCTAATTTTAAGGTTAGATATAAGACGATAATCTTTAGAATTAAATTCTGGAATTATCTCTTAATTTTAGGCGATATACCATTCTTGATAAGGAGGAACCAAGAAGGAAATGAAATCAAGCAAAAGAGGAAAGAACCTTCTATACCATTTTTGGCTATCATACATCTATTTCTTTACGGAAAAAATGGTCAGTTTTGCTGCACTGACTTATGGACTTCAAAACACAAAAATCAGGGTCTCACATCCTCCCCTCATAAAAATTTCATCCTCGAAATTTCAGCGTAAGTACCTAAGAAAATAGGTAAGGAAATTTTGCACAAATAGATTCCTTAGTCTCCAAAAAATGTTCCTCAATTTGGCCATTATGCCAAACAACTCGTACCATAGGCACGCTTCAACTCGAAGCTGGCGAACTGACCGATCTAGTATGGCAACTAGCTATACTAGGTAAGATAAGTCTTCAGCAACTTCAACTGGTGGTTCTTTGAGCACATGAGTAAGGTCTTGCATATATTTTCTCAACATTGAAACAGGAACCACGTTGTGAAGTCTCTCCATAGTCGAAGGCAATGCAAATCGATATGCTACAGGGCCGATTCTCTCAAAAATATCATACGGTCTAATGTAATGAGGTGCTAGCTTACCTCGCTACTAGTAACGAAGAACACCTTTCCACGGGGAAACTTTGAAAAATACCTTGTCACCCACTACAAATTGCAGCTCCCTTCGTCGATTATTGGCATACTTTTTTGCTGATCTTGTGCTGTCTTCAGCCTTTGTTGAATCAAATTCAGATGCTCCGTTGCTTGATCAATCAATTCCAGATTGTCTAGGCGTCTCTCTCCTACTTTATTCTAACAAACGGGAGTTCTGCAATGTCTCGCATATAATGCTTCATAAGGAGCCATACCGATGTTTATATGAAAACTATTGTTGTAAGTGAACTCCGTCAAAGGTAGATATCGATCCCAATGTGTATTTTGGTCCAATACACTCGCACGCAACATGTCTTCAAGCTTCTGATTGACCATCAGTCTAGGGATGAAATGCTGTACTGAAATTCAATCTTGATCCCAGCACATTCTAGAATTTCTCCCAAAATCATAAAGTGAAATGAGCATTATGATTTGAAATAATTGAAACTAGAACTCCATGTAGATGAACAATCTTGTCCAAATAACGAATAGCCAATCTCTTAGGGGTATGTGTCATATGAACAGGAAGGAAGTGTGCAGATTTTGTTAGTCGATCCACGCTCACCCAAATGGCATCGAATCCTCGCTAAGATCTAGGCAAACCAGTCACAAAGTCCATCATGACATGTTACCACTTCCATTTTGGAATCAGAAGTGATTGAAGTAAACTAGCGAGTCTTTGATGCTCGATCTTCACTTGTTGATATACAAGGCATCAGACAACGAACTCAGCAATGTGGTGCTTCATGTTCGGCCACCAATATTGTTCTTTTATATCTTGGTACGTCTTAGTACTACCAGGATGAATAATGAACTTCAAACTATATGCCTAAGAAAAAATCAGATTGTGAATATCAACATCTTGTGGCACACATACCCGGTTATGAAGACAAGAACTCCATCATCTCGCACTCTGAAATCACGAGTTATGGCATCAACACCATCAGATAGTTGCTTCCGAATTTCAGCCAAACTTGGATCTTCTAATTGTTGATTCTGGATTTCTTCAATCAAGGTAGGCATGATTTCGATTTGGGCCAACAATGAATGAGAAAAATCAGTGCCAAGATGCACACGTGTAACTTTCAAATCCAGTAACATTGGCATGTATTGGGTGTGCATGTAAGCCAAAATTGATGGGGAAGGAGGATGGATCTTTGGCTTAAGGCATCAGCAACAACATTCACTTTTATAGGATGATATTTGATAATCAGATCGTAGTCTTTAATCAGCTCCGCCCATCTTTGTTATCTTATATTTAACTCCTTCTGCATAAGGAGATATTTCAAGCTTTTGTCGTTGGTGAAGATTCTGTATGTCTCACCATACAGATAGTGGCACCATATCTTCAATGCAAACACCACAACTGCAAGCTCCAAATCATGTGTAGGATAGTTGCTTTCGTGCGGTCACAACTGCCGGGAAGCATATGCAGCGATTTTTCCATCTTGCATTAGCACGCATCCAAGTATGGATTTTGATGCATCGCTATACACAACATACTTTTTTCCAATGATTGGAAAAGTAAGAATAGGTGCGGAAACTAACTGGTTTTTCAATTCTTCAAAGTTTTGTTGGCATTTCTCATTCCATATGAACGACTCTCCTTTGTGTGTCAACTTTGTCAATGGTCCAGCAAGCGATGAAAAATTCTCCATGAAGTGATGGTAGTATATAGCTAAGCCAAGGAAACTGCAAACTTCAAACACAATGCCCGGGGGTTCCCAAGCAACTACGGCTTCAATCATCTTTGGATCAACCAGTGCACCACGAGCGAAAAAAACATGGCCTAGGAAACCGACTTCGCGTAACCAGAATTTGCTTTTGGAGTACTTAGCGAACAGGTGTCAATCTCTTAAATTTTTCAGCACGATCCGCAAGTGCTCAGCATGCTCCTCTTCCGAGTCTGAATAAATCAGAATGTTGTCGATGAAGATTATCACAAATCTGTCAAGGAACTCAAGAAATACTCGATTCATTAGGTCCATGAATGTGATTGGTGCATTGGTCTAACCGCCGTATCGCGATCTGAATGTAGGCTTTGGAATATCAGCTTCATGAACACGCAACTGATGGTATCTCGATCTGTGATCGATCTTGCAAAACATGGCTGCACCTTGGAACTGGTTGAACAAGTCATCGATTAGGGGTAGAGGGTACTTGTTCTTCACGGTCACATGATTTAGTGGCTGATAGTTGATGCATAATCGCAGCGAACCATCTTTCTTCTTTACGAAAAAGATAGGTGCTCCCCAAGGTGACACCATACAGATAGTGGCGCCATATCTTCAATGCGAACACCATGACTGCAACCTCTAAATCATGTGTAGGATAGTTGTTTTCGTTCGATCGCAATTGTCGAGAAGCATAGGAAACGACTTTTCCATCTTACATCAGCACGCATCCAATTCTGGATTTTGATGCATTGCTGTACACAACATACTCTTTTCCATTGACTGGAAAAGTAAGAATAGGTAAGGAAACTAACCGGTTCTTCAATTCTTCAAAGCTTTGCTGGCATTTCTTGTTCCACATGAATAGCTTTCCTTTGCATGTCAACTTCGTCAATGGTCCAGAAAACGATGAAAAATTCTCCGCGAAGCGACGGTAGTATCTAGCTAAGCCAAGGAAACTGAGAACTTTAAACATAGCCCGCAGGGGGTTCCCAAGAAACTACGGCTTCAATCTTCTTTGGATCAACTAGTACACCACAAGCAGAAACAACATGTCCTAGGAAACCAACTTCGCTTGACCAGAATTTTCATTCGGAGTACTTTGCAAACAGGTGTTTATCCCTCAAAATTTTCAGCACAATCCGCAAGTGCTCAGCATGCTCCTCTTCCGATTTTGAGTAAATCAAAATGTCGTCGATGAAGACTATCACAAATTTGTCCAGGAACTCACAGAACACATGATTAATCAGGTCCATGAACATTGCTGGTGCGTTGGTCAAACTGAATGGCATAACCAGAAATTCGTAGTGCCAATATCGTGATTTGAACGCGGTCCTTGGAATATCAGCTTCATGAACATGCAACTGATGGTATCTCGATCTGAGATTGATCTTGGAAAACATGGTCGTACCTTAGAGCTGGTCGAACAAGTCATTGATTCGCAACACCTTGGAAGCTTATGGTATATCTTGACACATTGGGTCGGATAAAACCACAATCCAAAAAATCTTCCAATTGCGCCTCCAATTGCTTCATTTCGATAGGAGCCATACGATATGAAGGAATGGAAATCGGATTCATACCCAGTACTAACTCAATGCTGAATTCCACTTCTATTGTTGGCTTCAAATCGGTTATGTCTTTTGGAAACACATCCGGAAATTCATGAACCACTGGAATAGATTCCAGATCCGAGGATTCTTTAGACACGCTATGTACATGTTGATCAATCGCTTCGCATCGAGCCAGGAAATCATGCAAGTTGGAACAACTAGCCTATCACCCTCAAAGCAATGTTCAGAACCATCTGGAAAGTGAACCACATACGCTTGGTGAAACACTCCAGTTGGGCTTGATATTTTTCCAAGCAATCCGTGTCTAAGATAACATCCAGCTCTCGGATGTCCAATGGACTTAGATCCACTTCAAGTATATTCAGACCCATACGTACAACACAGCCGATGTAGACTAGAACACAAGTCAGTTGCTCTCCTAAAGGGGTCATAACCACAATAGGAGAAGACTTGAGAGATAAAGGGCCGATTTGAACTAATTGTTATTCTTGGACTCATAAATGATCTATTCGCTCCGGGATCTAGTAACACTTTAGCATTTTGAGAAAAGATGGAAATAGTACCTGTCACCACATCAGGGTTAGCCTTGGCATAAGTCAAGGTGAACAATCTCGTGGACTTAGGCTGCGCCTCACTCGCAGATCTGCTGGGTGGTCCCCTAAGTGTGTGTGCTGGTGGTTTAGTGCGATTGGCATGCCTACCTTGGTTGGCATTTGGTGCACCTGTGATACGTCTCGGTTTGGGACAGTCTCTCTGAACATGTCCCATCACGCCACAATTATAACATCATTGTGCCTACGAATTCCACGTAGATCTATTATGTGAGACCCTGATTTTTGTGTCCTAGAATCCAGAAACCAATGCAGCTGAAATGACTATTTTTCCCTGAATAAATAAATGCATGATAGCTGAAAATGGTATAGAAGGTTCTTTCCTCTTATGGTTGGTTTCATTTCCTTCTTGGTTCCTCGTCAAAAATGGTATATCTCCTAAAATTAAGAGATAATTCCAGAATTTAATTCTAATGATTATCTCCTTATATCTAACCTTAAAAGTAGAAAACATTATTCCCACTAATCCTATAAACATACCAGCTGGCCACAATTTTCCAGACACACCAAAAACATACAAAATCATTAAGCGATCAAACCCTACGCCCTACCCTTGCTATCGAAATTTCTTAGCCTTCACCATAGATGAATTCTTACATCCTTTGTCAGATTTGTGCAGATAATAGCTTCTTGGAAAGCTCATTTCATCCTCTATCTAGTTATCTTGGTTTGATAATCTGAAGGTCAGTCCTTCCTTATGAAAATCTTTATCATATTTTCCTAGGGTTTTGTGCCAAAATTATGTGATTCTTCCTTCAATTGGTTTCTATTGTTGTTCCTTTTGTTCGTATGATTGTTTGGCACCTATTCATGTTTTAATATCATGAATTCATCCTTTGAATCTTCCCTATGCATGAAATCAGCATACCCTAACCTTTGTTTATTGTTGCCAATTTTGATCAATTAATTTGCCTATTGGTTTCTGATCTTGTTCTTTTTAATCGTATGTGTTATTAAAACCAAATCCTTCCTTGTTAACATGAAATTGCAACCCCTAAGTCCCTTATGCATGAAATCAAAAATTTTCCCTTGTGCCCTATCTTAGTGTCAAAATTTGAATGGTTAATTAGGATGATAAATCAGGTTGACACTTGTTGTGTTCTTTGCTATCACATCACACATCCGAGGGGGAGGTCTTAGCAGCATATGATCGTTGGTTTCTGATAGGTTTGGTGAGTGGAATTGTTAAGGAAATAGGATGTTTACTTGGTTATTGAGTATGCATGTTTAGTATGGTTTTTTCTTTTCCTTATGATGATATAGGTGGTTTGGATCCTCTAAATAAAGGAAAAGGAATATCTTCTTGTTCAGAGACAAGAGAGGTAGGATCTATACCTCATCAGTTTCTCTAGAGAGCCTTGTTGTTTGATTGATGTTTTCAGTTGTATGTCTTTGTTATTGGAATATGCACATGCCTTATGTTTGGTATGCATAGTTGTGGATTGAACTATGGAATTAATAGGCAATTTCGAACCACTAAGGTAGGTTGTGTATGCCTATTGTGGTTGTATTGTATGCATATGACATGCTGATTGTGTTATGTATGATTGAGGATGCCCTGTTGTGGTGCTATGCTTTGTACTTGCTTGTGTGTGCTTGTATATATCAGTGTGTCAGGATCCTTTTCCGGTGTCCATTTGAGATAAGCGCTGATGCTCCTGAGGAGAGGAGAGGTTCTTACTGGTATAGGAGTCGTACGGGTGGCAATCCCTAGCTTGTGCACGCTGGATGCCTAGACCTATGTGCTGGCTAGATGCCTTGTTCTATATGCTGGCAAAATGCCCTAATCCTGTGTGCTGGTTAGGATGCCTAGTCCTGTGTGTTGGCTAGATGCCTTGTCCTATGTGCTTGCAAGATGAATAGGCTTGCTGATTAGCTTGTGTGCTAACCTTTTACCCTTTGTGCAGTTAAACCTTGGACAACACATGTGAAAGGGGATGGCCTTTTCTATTGATGAGATTGGATGATGATTTACCTGCCTGTGTATTTCTGATTTTTGGAAGTGTTTGTAGTCCACCCTCAGCCTATAGCTTTTGGCTCTATCCCTATTGTGATTGTTTATTGGTTGCGTGATACCCTTTTAAATGTGTAGACGAATCTGAAGTTGTCCGGGAGATGTTTGTTTAGATTTCTGGAGATCTTATGATGTTGTGACCCTACTGAGATTCTTGTAATCTCACCCTATTGTTTCCACTTTTTCTCAGGCTTAGGTACATCCTCTGTTTGTGGTACTAGTGTGCGAGATCAAGGCTGCATGGCGGGACAATATTGCATCACATTCGCATACCTGTTTCCTTGATTGCTTGCTTATATAACATGAAGTTTTTTTGGACTACTTTCTAGTTTTTGGAATGCCTCCTTTGTTTGTTTACTTTCAAATTTTACTGGGGGCATACTTGCTGGATTTTGGTACCTTTGATAAATTATAAAGACTTCCGCTGATTTTTTTATTCACTCTATTTATTGCTAGAATATATGTCCATTATCATGCTCCAACCTTTAAAAAGCATAAGTAAGAAACTTAATAAAATCAAAACTTTGGGAGATAAGCCTTGTGAGATTCAGATAGGTCCCAGGTTGGGTTTATTTTGGTTTTACGATGGTAAAGGTCTTAGTAGGTTAGACCTGGGTCCTTACACATTGGGACTAGGACCAGAAAAATTCCTTTTGAAGTTACCCCTATTGCCATTATTTTTTGGAGGATAGGACCTTAAAGGATAGGGTCCTGTATACCGGTTGAACTTTGAATCTCGCCTGAAGGGTCCACCACTAGTTGCTGTGGACGATTGCTTATTTTGCACGATCTTTTCGGCTTCGGTCGCAGCAACGATCAATTCTTGCAAATTCTGCACCGGTGTTGTACCAACATTGGTTTTGAGCTCAGTACTTAGCTCATCTTGGAATCGTCTCGCAAGCTGATATGATGAGCGATCCTCCTCTGGTGCAAATCTGGACAACTCCCTCAATTCCTTCTCGTATTCTAGCACCGAATAGGTGCCTTGTTCAAGCTTATAGAAAGCTTACTGCTGCTTGCTTTTGTTGATCTGGGTGGAGAATCTCCCATCAAACTCATACCAAAATTCCTCCGATGTAGGCAAACAATCCCCACAAACTCATGGCTGTCCACCATGAGAGGGCTTCTCCCTTAAGTAAGAAAGTGGTAATGGAAACCTTGTCGTCATCAGAAATATACAAGAACAAGGACACACGGCATAGGGTATCAATCCATTCATGAGCCATAGTGGCACCTGCTGAACCACTGAAATCTTTACATCCCAGCTGACGGGCTTCCTTTAGCAACTTCATAATGACACATGGAAGTCTCTTGGCTGAACAGGTTCAAGTGGAGGAACAGGATATGCCAGAGGTGGTGCGGGTGTATTCTGAAATTGGGTCTCCATTCACTACTGATTTGCAGTACTCCCTTGCAACACGTTTAGTATTTGTGGCATTACCGGATCAATGGCTAGTGCGGCTGGTGCCTCAGGTTGGTTTTCGGGCTCGGCTTGCCCTCCCTGCTCATTCTGTGCATTTGGTTCATTCTGGTCTACGAGTTGCTGTTCGGCTTGGGTTTCATACCTACCCTGACGATCTCTAGGTGCGTTTTACCTTGCCATACTATACAAGCACATGAACTCACTCAGCACATAACCAGAATATGAAACTAAAGAGAAGAAATGGTACCTGGTGGAGAAACGTACACCGGATGATATGCATATGCTGAAAAATAAAATACACATGCACACAAGTACACACAAATCTCGACAATCACACACATACATGCAAAGACACATTCGGAAGTTACATAAATCAACCACATGCATTTTCCAATCATCTCAACATCATGGAGTATTCGGTAACACACATCACAAAAGCACAATCAACACACAACAAGTTTCACACATACTCGGTTATTGCAAGGAAACACAGCAAGGCACTCATCAAAACACAACAAAACACATCAAATCATACAATGCATAAGGAAGCATATAAACATATCACAACTCACACAATCAATTATAGTATTTAAGCATTCCAAACCAGGTTTTTAACATCAGTTTACTTTCGGTATTATTCCTCTAAGTGTGTGGGTGTGTGCTCATGTCTCATCCTACAAACACAAAACCAACAAACAAGTTAGCATATAATAAATCATATTTCCTAAACCATGCTCCACTACCAAACCTGTAAGGATCCTTGTCCAACTTACTAGGACTCTTACCGCTGTGAAACCAAAATAAACCCAACCTTGGATCTATCTAAATCTCTCAAGACTTATCCCCCTAAGTTCTAATTTTTATTAAGTATATTTCTTATTTTTTCTAAAGGTTGGAGCATGATAATGGACAAACATTCTGACAATAAATGGAGTGAATGAAAATATCAGTAGAAGTCTTTATAATTTATTAAAGGTACCACAACAGAAGTCCCACAGGGATCTCAAAATCCAGCAAGTAAACCCCTAGTAAATTTGGGAAATAAGCAAACAAAGTAGGCATGTCAAAAACCAGAAAGTAGTCCAATCAAACTTCATGTTATATGCGCAAGCAATCAAGGAAACAAGTATGCGAATGTGATGCAATATCGTCCTCCCATGCAGCCTTGATCTCACACACTGGTACCACGAACAGATGATGTACCTAAGCCTGAAAAATGGTGGAAAAAACAGGATGAGATTACAAGAATCTCAGTAGGGTCATAACATCATAAGATCTGAAAAAATCTAAACAAACATTTCCCGAACAACTTCAGATTCACCTACACATCTAAGGGATATCACACAACCAATAAATAATCACAATAGGGATAGAGTCGAAAACTATCGGCTAAGGGTGGACTGCAAATACTTTCGAAAATCAGAAGTACACTTTTCACTGAAGCAAGTTGTAACATCAGCCATTTGTCGGTAAAATTACAACATACGAAGCCAGAAGACGAGCTTGAGGATGAAGAACTAACCGAAGAATTAATGGATTCTCTGGAAGCTATCGTAGGCAAGAAAGGTAGAGGTGAAGGTGAAGGAGAAGGAGAAGAAACAGAAGAGGTTCAGGATCTTGGTGTTGTTGTCAAAGCAGAGGAATCTGACCAAAGTCAGAATCCCGAGGAATACCTTCCAGCACAACACCCGAAGGATTATCACAACACTAACCCAGAGGAGTCATGGATGGATGAAGAAGAAGACCAACCCAATTGGAGGCACCTGTTCTCGAGAAGTTTGAAAGATAAAGAAAAGCTTCTGATTGAAGGGTATAGTTCTGTCCTGCGAAACTACAAGGATATAAAGAAGAAGCTTTGTGATGTGGAGAAGAAGAACCGGGACGGGTTCTTTGAAATGGCTATGCAGATAAAAGAGCTGAAACATGCTGTCATACAGAAGGACGAGGAAATCAACTCTTTACATAAAATGGAGTCTTCAGATCAGAACCAGGAGGAGACTCATGGTTCTCCGAATCAAAACCAGTTGGAAACTCATGGCAACCTTCCACAAAACTTCAAATTCTCTCATCCGGAAGGGTCTCCTGAAAGCATGACTCAGGCAACTAGCGTACCAGACTACAATCTTTCATCCCTATGTTCGCCACAGGAACCAGCTTTTGACTAGCCAAGTGAAAATCTCAAAGAGTCTAAAGGAAAAAAAAAAGAAGGTAATGAGATAGTTACGTATAGAGGCCTCAGAAGATTCAATTCAAAAGAAGGTGCAAGAAATGAAATGAAGATGAAACGTGGAGAGTCACCCCATGTTGTGTCTGCCATCTGGAGAGCATGATATGAGCTCATCACTGAATCAAAAGTCACCGCAAATGCAACAGATGTTGAGGCCGCAACAGTTAGTTCCAGAATCTCAAAATGATTTTAACGGCATTTCTGTTGAAACCCAAGATTCAGCATTGCATGACCAGTGGAATTCTGAAATACAAAACCAGAGTTGCATTCCAGGGAGCATGTTACAGGAGCAGCATCTCCAAGAGGATTTCCGTCAAAGAATTTCTGGCAAAGATGAGGCCCAGTGCAATGATTTGGGTTCGGGAGGGTCTATCATTAGTCAAACTGCTCCTTGTAGAAGCACTTTACTGCCCCAAAATTCAGGTGATGGTGCATACAGACCTGTGCTTGATCATCAATTTCGGAATCAACAGCGATGGCTTTTGTTCTTGCGGCATGCACGTGCATGTTCAGCACCCAAAGGGAAATGCCAAGATAAAAACTGTTTTCAAGCCAAGGTATTGTTGAAGCATATTGCAGGATGCAGTTTAAATCAATGCCGATATCTTAAATGTCGTTCTTCCAAGGCACTGATCAATCACCACAAGCAGTGCCGAGATCAAAATTGCCCTGTTTGTATTCCGGTTATAAAATTTTTTGTGGCTCACAAGGAATATATTCATCTGGGATCACATTCGGGTTTGCCAAGTAAACCAAAAAAATTGTTGGGGATAATTCAGGTAGATTGAGCCCAAAAACTCCATCAGTTGTTGAAAATCCTGAAGATTTAGAGCCTTCTCTAAAACGAAAGAAGATTGAGCAATCTCCTATTTCTGTTAAGCTTGAGAATGAAAATTCTAATATTGCTGATTCACATGAATCTCAAGATGCCCTCCGTGAAGATTACAAACATGGTAATGCTTATATGCCAGCAAAGCCAGAGTGCATGGAAGAGGAATTAGAAGCTCCTATTACATCTATACATCAGCTCCTGTGCGGTCTGCTACTGAGCAGGTTTTCAAGTATTTTTGTTTTGATGTAACAAATGATGGACTGCTTCGCATGTTACGTGTTATCAAGAAAGAATTGAAACCAGATAGACACCAGGAAGCTGACAGTGAAGATGATGGTGATGATGATGATGATGATGCAATGTTTCGCATGGACACCTATCTTGCACAGATATTCAAAGAGAAAGAATCAAGGCGTTTGATAATCCACATACGATAGAAATCAGTGAGCAGCTTGCACAGCGTATGTGGGGACTTCTACAGAAGAAAATATTCAAAGCCAAAACAAAATTTCCCAAGGGTGAAGACGTGCAACTTTCCCTTCTGGAAACTTTATTGGAGAAGAGCTTAAAATTGGCATCAAAACCTTTCAAAGATTTTCCAAAGAAAGGCTTAAGTTATAAAGATGGACACGTGGTGGATAATGACCAGATTGAGACTTTTGATGACTCAAAGGATGAAGAACTTCCTGATATTAATCAAGCAAATGAAAACAACGTATTTCGCATTTCAATGCTAAGAAAGTATATGCAAGATCCTGCCCATGTGCTTAAAGAACCTCCAGTTGAAATTGCTGAAGACCTATCCTATCCCGTACAGCCAGTTGCCATACTAGACCGATCAATTCGACAGCTTCGCAGTCGAAACGTGCCTATGGTACGAGTTGTTTGGCGTATTAGCCAAATTGGGGAACAGTCTAGGGAGACTGAGGAATCTATGCGTGCAACATTTCCTTACCTGGTTAGGTACTTATGTTAGAATTTCGAGGACGAAATTCCTGTAAGAAGGGGAGGATGTAAGACCCTAATTTTGAGTCCTAGAAGTCCAAAAGCCAGTGCAGGTGAAAAGACGATTTTGTCCCTGAAGGAAAGGATGCGTGATGGCTGAAATTGGTAAGATTGTTTAGTAGTTAACTTTGTTTTAAATTCCTTTTGATCTAAGTCCTTATAGAGTGATAATTGCCTTAGAGACTAAAGACCCTAAAAATAAGAAATATAATTTAGAGTTTAATTATCTGGTAGATTATCTTATTATGATAAAGTGATTAAAAATAGTAATCATAATTCTATACCCATTCATTATAAATAGGAAGCTAACCCCACAAAAATCATTCATAGAAAACTTACAAATTTGTATGAGCCTAAAACCCTATACCTCCCTACAGCCGCCATAATTCGCAGAAACTTCAAACCAGCATAACTCACTCATCGTTTATGATAAACCAGCATAATGTCAGATCTCTACGAATAATAGTTTTTTGAAAACCTCTCTTCATAATCTTTCCAACCATTTTTGATTTTTTGTCAGGAGGTTAGTATTTCTTTATCTAAGGTTAATTTGAAAATCGGCAGCGGAATTAGGTTTTCGTCAAATCTTCTTGAATTTCAAAATAGCATAACTTTCTAATCGTTTGTCAGATCCTTACAAATAATAGCTAGTTGAAAAGCTCTTTTCATCCTCTTTCCAACCCTATATAAATCGTAGCTTAGATGCAAACATTTTCTTGTTTAAGGTTAAGACGAAATCGTCCTACGACCTACTTTTTACGACAAGATTTGCATAGTTAATTGGAATGGTAAATTCAGGTTGAATCTTGTTAAGTTCCTGGCTATCACATCACACATCCAAGGGGGAGGCACATGCAGCGTCTGATCACTGGTTTTCTGATAGGTTTGGTGAGTGGTATTGGTAAGGAAATAGGGTATTCAATTGACTATTGAATATGCATGCTTAGTTTGTTTTTGTCTTTGCCTAGTGATAATTTAGGTGGTTCGGATTTACTTAATCAAGGCAAAGGAGTAGCTTCTTGTTCAGAGACAAGAGAGGTAGGATCTACGCCTCATCGGTTTCTCCAGAGACCCCTGTTATTTTCTTGATATTTTTGTTACGTGCCTTTGTTGTATTGTTTGTGATTGGATTATAGGGTGAGAATATGAAATGCGGAATGAGATATGAATATCCTAAGCTATATCGAACCCCTGATTTAGGAATTGAGTGCCTGGGATGCAATTGTTATATGAATTGGATATGTTGATTGTGTTCTGACATGATTGAGGATACCCTGTTGTCGTATTATGCTTTGTACTTGCTTGTGTGTGCTTGTACATGTCTGTGTGTCAGGATCCTGTTCCGGTGGCCATTCGGGGTAAGCGCTGATGCTCCTAGGGAGAGGAGAGGTTCTTACCGGTATGGGAGTTGTATGGGTGGCAAACCAGCAAGCTAGCGCTGGATATCTGTCCTTGCGAGGCCCGATCCCTGCTTTGCGAGGCAGGAAGCCCTTATCTTGCGAGCATTGGGATGCCCTAGCAGGTATATGACTAGGGAAGACTTGTCCATGTGGGACTAGTCGACTTGCCCTTGCGAGGACAAGATGAAAGGCTTACTGATTAGTTTGTGTGTTAACCATCTACCCTTTGTGTAGTAAGTCTTTGTCAACACAGGTGGAAGGGGATGACTTTTCTTCTTCATTGCCGAGAGAACTTTGATGTGTTTCACCTTCCTGTGTACTTCTGAGCTTTCGGAAGTGTTTGCAGTCCTCCCTCAGCCATAGATTCGGCCCTAACCTCTTTTGATTGATTTTTGAATTGTATGATCCCCTTTAGTTGTTTGGGAATGATCTTATGTGAATTGAGAGATTTGTGTTTAGGGATTCTGTAGATCTTATGATATTGTGACCCTACTGAGATTCTTGTAATCTCAAACCATTTTTTTTACCATTTTTCAGGCTTAGGTAAATTCACAGTTCGTGGTACCAGGGTGTGAGATCAAGGTTGCACGGCGGGGAGATATCGCATCACATTTGCATGCTTGTTACTTGCGCATATAACATGAATGATTGGGAAAATTTATGGTTTATTTTAAGTACTCTTCTTTACTTGCTATTTCCGAACCTTGATGAAGAATTTCTTGCTGGTTATGTGGATCCCTATGGGACTTGTGTGTTATGAACCCAAAGATTTAATTTAAGACTTCCGCTGATGTTTTATTTACTCCGTATGATACCAGAACATGTGTCCAATATCATGCTCCAATTGTTGATAAGCAATAAGATTAACAAGCTTAAAATCAGAAATTTATGATTAGCCTGGTGAGATTCAAATTGGTCTTAGGTGTCATTTAGGCTTATTTGGGTTTCACGGCGGTAATGACCTTAATCGGAGCAATTATTAATAGTTAGGAATTGGGGTCGTTACACTAGAAGTCCAAAAGCCAGTGCAGGTGAAAAGACGATTTTGCTCCTAAAGGAAAGGATGTGTGATGGCCGAAATTGGTAAGAGTTGTATGGTAGTTAATTCTGGTTTTCATTCTTTTGAATCTAAGTCCTTATAGCTAGATAATTGCCTTAGAAATTAAAATCCCTAACAATAGGGGAAGATAATTAAAGAATTTAATTATCTTGTAATTATCTTACTTTAATAAAGCCTTTAAAGTAGTAATCTTAATTCCATACTCATCTATTATAAATAGGAAGCCAACCTCACAAAAATCATTCGTAGAAAACACGCAAAACTCGTAAGCCTAAAACCCTTACACCTTCCTATAACTGCCAAATCCTCTTGAACTTCATTGTAGCATAACTCTTTCATTGTTTGTCGGATTCCTGAAAATAATATCTTGTTGGAAATCTCTCTTCATTCTCTTTCCAACCATCCTTGGTTTTTTTCCGGGAGGTTAGTATTTCTTTCTTTAAGGTTAAGTTGAAATTTGACGGCACTGCCAAATCTTTTTGAACTTCAGAATAGCATAACTCATCGTTTGTTGAATCTCTACAAATAATAGCTTGTTGGAAAGCTCTTTTCATCCTATTTCTAAACATATATGTTTTTTTGTTTGGACATAAATCTCTCCTTGTCTAAGGTTAAGTTGAAAATCGGCGATAGAATTAGGTTTTTAAATTTCTACAGTTTTTGTCTCCTGTTGATTTCTGTTGTCGTTTCACGTGTTCTTATGATTTCTTAGCATCTATTCATGATGTATGATCATGAATTTATTTCTTTTAAACTTCTCTATGCTTAAAGTCGAAATTATCCTATGCTCTACTCTTAATGATAAAATTTTCATGGTTAATTGGAATGGTAATTCAGGTTGAATCTTGTTAAGTTTCTGGCTATCACATCACACATCAAAGGGGGAGGCACCTTCAGCATCTTATCACTGTTTTGTGATAGGTTTGGTGAGTAAAATTGAAAAGGAAATAGGGTATTTAATTGATTATTGAATATGCATGCTTAGTTTGTTTTTTTCTTTGCCTGGTGATAATATAGGTGGTTCGGATTTATTTAATAATGGCAAAGGAGTAGCTTCTTGTTCAGAGACAAGAGAGGTAGGATCTACGCCTCATCGGTTTCTCCAGAGACCCCTATTATTTTCTTGATGTTTTTGATTCCTGCCCTGGTTGTATTTCATGCGATTTGATTATAGGGTGAGAATATGAATTTCGGATTGAGATATAGATCTCATAGGCTATATCGAACACCTGAGTTAGGTATTGAATGCCTGAGTTGTATATGTTTTGTGAATTGAATATGCTGATTATGTTCTGACATGATTGAGAATACCCTGGTATGGTATTATATTTTGTACTTGCCTGTGTGTGAATGTACGTGTTTTTGTGTCAGGATCCTTTTACGGTGGCCATTCAGGGTAAGCGCTGATGCTCCTAGGGAGAGGAGATGTTCTTACTGGTATGGGAGTTGTATGGGTGGCAAAGCCCAGCATGCATGCGCTAGATGTCTGGTCCTTGTGTGGCCGGAACCCTATCCTTGTGTGGCAGGATGCTCTTATCCTTTTGTGGTTTGGGATGCCCTAGTCCGTGTGTGGCTTGGGAAGACTTGTCCTTGTGTGGCAAGATGACTTGTCCTTGTGTGGCATGATGAATAGGCTTACTGATTAGCTTGTGTGTTAACCGTTTACCCTTTGTGCAGTAAGCCTTGGACAACTCAAGTGGAAGGGGATGACCTTTCTTCTTCATTACCGAGAGCAATCTGATGAGTTTCACCTGCCTGTGTACTTATGATTTTTCGGAAGTGATTCTAGTCCTCCCTCAACCATATATTCGGCCCTAACTCTTTTTGATTGGTTCTTGAATTGCGTGATCCCCTTTAATTGTTTAGGAATGATCTAATATGAATTGAGAGATTTCTGTTTAGGTTTTCTGCAGATCTTATGATGCTGTGACACTACTGAAATTCTTGTCATCTCATATCGTTGTTTTTATTATTTTTCAGGCTTAGGTACATCCACTATCCGTAGTACCAGTGTGTGAGATCAAAGCTGCATAGCGGGGCAATATCGCATCACATTTACATACTTGTTTACTTGCACATATAACTTGAATGATTGGGCTACTTTCTGATTTATTTTTAAGATCCCTCCTTTGCTAGTTATTTCCGAAATATGTTGGAAGATTTCTTGCTGGTTATTTGGATCCCTATGGGACTTTTGTGTTATGAAACCAATGATTTAATCTAAAGACTTCCACTGATGTTTTATTCACTCCGTGGGTTACCAGAATATTTATCTTATATCATGCTCCAAATGTTGTTAATCATTAGAATAAATATGCTTAAAGTTGAAAGTTAATGGTAAGCCTGGTGAGATTCAGATAGGTCCTAGGTATCATTTGGGCTTATTTGGGTTTCACGATGTTGATGACCTTAATCGGAGCAAATAGTAATAATTAGGAATTCGGGTCGTCACAGCTATACTTGGACTTACAAATGATCTATTTGCTCCGTGATTTAATAATACTTCATCATTTTGAGAAAAGACTAAAATAGTACCTATCACCACATCAGGACTAGCCTCGGCATCAGTTAGGGTGAATAACCTTGTTGGTCTTGGTTGCGTCTCACTTATGGATCCGTTGGGGGGTCCTCCTGGTACGTGCGTTGGCGCTTTGATGGGGTTAGCATACCAACCTCGGCCCGCACTAGGTGCGCCTGCGATACGTCTCGGCTTCTGACATTTCTGCTGAATGTGCCTCATTTTGCCATAATTGTAACCTCGACGTTGCTGAGAATCCCACGAACACCCATTGGAATTCGAACCAAAAAAGTTCTTCTTGTTGTTACTTCTATTGCTATTAATTTTCTGAGGATAGGACCTTAAAGGATAGGGTTCCGTACGCCGACTAAATTTTGAATCTCACCTGAAGGATCCGCCACTAGTGGCTGTGGATAGCTTCTTGGTTTGTACAATCTTTTCGGCTTCAGTTGCGGCAACAATTAGTTCTTGAAAATTCTGTACTGCTGTCATACCAACGATGGTTTTGAGTTCGGTACTCAGCCCACCCTGAAATCATCTCGCAAACTGGTACGGTGAGTGATCCTCTTCAGGTGCAAATCGGGACATCTCCCTTAATGCCTTCTCATATTCCAGCAGCGAATGGTTGCCCTGTTCAAGCTTGTAGAAAGCTTGTCGCTGCTCGCTTTTATGGAATCTCGTATAGAATCTTTCGTCAAATTCATACCGAAATTCCTCCCATGTAGGCAAACGATCGCCAAATCGCAAGCTCACAGCTGTCCACCATGTGAGGGCTTCTCCCTCAAGTAGGAAAGTGATGATGGCAACCTTGTCATCATCCGAGATATATAAGAACAAGGACACTCGACATAAGGTGTCGATCCATTCATGATCGGCAGCAGCTCCGACTGAACCATTGAAATCTTTACATCCTAATTGTCGGGTTTCCTTCAACAATTTTGTAACCACGATGGGAAGTCTCTCGGCTTCCTTAGGATGCATCGGCTGTATAAGTTCAAGTAGAGGAATAGGTTCTTCCAAGGAGAGAGGGTGCAGGAGCATTCTGAAATTGTGCCTCCATACGCTACTAATTTGCAGCAATTCCTTGCAATACGTTTAGGATTTGGGCCATCACATGATCGATCCCTGGTGCCTCAGGTTGGTTTTCGGGCTCAGCTTTCCCTCCTTGCTTAGTTTGTGCATTCGGCTCCTCTTGCTCAATAGGTTGCTGTTCGGCCTGAACCCCATAACTACCTCGTCGATCCCTTATAGCGTTCGACCTTGCCATACTATACAAGCATACAATTGTTACTTAACACATAACTAAATAAGATACTAAGAAAAGAAGTGGTACCTGGTGGAGAGGCGTGCACCGGACAATACACATATGCTGAAAAACAATATACAAATTTTGGAAATCATATGCACACATATAAATGTATATTCATCACTCATATCTTCACACATATGTACTCTCGGAAATCATTATCAAGCATTAAGCAAGCATTGAAATGACCCCAATTCCTACTTATTAAAATTTTATCCGATTAAGGCCATTACCACCGTGAAATCCAAACAAACCCAAAGACACCTAGAACCTATCTGAATCCCACCAGGCTTACCCATTAAATTTTTAATAACAAATGGAGCATGATATTGGTCAAGCATTCTGATATCATACGGAGTAAATAAGATATCAGCGGATGTCTTTAAATTTAATTATTGGAATCAAAACACACAAGTCCCATAAGGATCCAAATAACCAGCAAGAAATCCTCCAACATGTTCCAAAATATAACAAGCAAAAGAGGGATCTTGAAAAACCAGAAAAGTAGTCCAATCTATGATCATATTGTATGTGCAAGCAACCAAGGAAATAGAAATGCAAAGGTGATGCAACATCGCCCCGCCGTGCAGCCTTGATCTCACACACTGGTACCACGAACAGTGAATGTACCTAAGCCTGAAAAATGGTGGAAACAACAGAATGAGATTACAAGAATCTCAGTAGGTTCACAACATCATAAGATCTGAAGAAACCATAAACACAAATCTCCCAAACAACATTAGACCATTCCTAACAACTAAAGGGGATCATGCAATTCAAGAATTCAGTTAAAAAGGGTAAGGCCGAATCTAAGGCTGAGGGGGGATTACAAATACTTCCGAAAACTCAGAAGTACACAGGTAGGTAAAACTCATCAGATTGCTCTCGGCAATGAAGAAGAAAGGTCATCCCCTTCCACCTGTGTTGTCCAAGGCTTACTGCACAAAAGGTAAATGGTTAACAAACAAGCTATTCAGTAAGCCTATTCATTTTTCCACACAAGGACAAGTCATCCCAAGCCATACAAGGACAAGGGCTTCTAGCCACACAAGGACCAGACATCCAGCAAGCTCATGCTGGGGATTGCCACCAATACGATTCCCATACCAGTAAGAACCTCCCCTCTCACAAGGAGCATCAGCGCTTACCCCGACTGGCCACCGGAAAAAGATCCTGACACACAACACGTACCAGCACACACAAGTAAGTACAAAACACAATACCATAACAAGGTATCCTTAATCATGTCAAAACACAATCAACATGTTCATTACATACAACACATGCAAACTAGGAACTCATATCCTATCTTAAGGGATTCGGTATAGCCTAGAGGATCGCATCTTGGTTCGCAATTCAGGCATTCCTACTACAACATATGCGCATACAACATTACATGTAAAGGCACCGAAATTAACAAGCAAATAACAAGGATCTCTGGAGAAACTGAGGAGGCTTAGATCCTACTTCTTTTGTCTTTAAACAAGAAGTTATTCCCTTGTCTTTATTCAATAATTCTGCACTACCTATAACATCACAAGGCAAAGCCAAAACCAAACTAAGTATGCATATTCAATATCCAATTAAATACCTTATTTCTTTACCAATTCCACTCACCAAACCTATCAGAAACCAGTGATCAGATGCCGCAGGTACCTCCCCCTTGGATGTGTGATGTGATAGCCAAGAACTTAACAAGAAACAACTTGAATTACCATCCCTAATTATCATACAATTTTCGGCACTAAGAATAGGGCAATAGGGCAAGTTGCGATTTCATGTTAACGAGTTGTAGGTGTTGTAATCTCATGTTAATAAGCAAGGATTAAGGGTTTATAATGTGTATAATCAAAAGAAACAAGATCAGAATCCAATAGGTTAATCAATTGATCAAGATATGCAACAATAGGGCAGTAGGGAAAAGGTAGGGCATACTGATTTCATGTATAGAAAAGATTCAAAGGATGAATTCATAATTTTTCACTATCAATGGATATTAAACAATCATACAAATAAAGATAATAACATCAGAGATCAATCAAAGGTAGAATTATAAAAAATCTGAAAACCTAATGCTGCCGAATTTTGATTTAACTTTAGAGAAAGAAATACTAACCTTCAGACAAAAAACCAAAGATGGTTGGAAAGAGGATGAAGAGATATTTCCAACAAGCTATTATTTACAGGAATCTGACAAACAATGAGAGAGTTACGCTTGTTTGAAGTTCAAAAAGATTTTGGCAGTTACACCGAATTTTGATTTAACTTTAAATAATGAAATACTAACTTCAGAAAAAATAAAATATTTTGAAAAGAGGATGAAAAAAGCATTCCAACAAGTTATTATTTTCAGGAATTCAACAAACAATGAGAGAGTTATACTTGTTTGAAGTTCAAGAAAGTTTTTGCAGAAATTGGGAGGTGTAGGGTTTTTAGGTCCTACGAATTTTGTGTGTTTTCTATTTATATAAGATGGTTATAAGATTATAATCCCTATCTTCAAGGCTTAATTAAAGTAAGATAATTATCAAAATTAAATTCTGTAACTATCCCCCCTTAAACTTAGGTTTTTTATTTCCTAAGGTAATTATCAACCAATAAAGATTCAATTTAAAGGGAATTAATACCAGAAATAATATTAGACATCTCTTACAAATTTCGGTCATCACACATCCTTTCTTTCAGGAGCAAAATGGTATTTTTCACCTGCATTGGTTTCTGGACTTCTAGGACTCAAAATTCAGGGTCTCACATCCTCCCCTCCTTATAAGAATTTCGTCCTTGAAATTTTTAGCACAAGTACCTAAGCAAACAAATAAGGAAATTTTGCACGCATAGATTAATCAATCTCCCAAAACTGTTCCTAAATTTGGCCATTACGCCAAACAACTCGCACCAAAGGCACGCTTCGACTGCGAAGCTGTCGAACTGACTGATCTAGTGTGGCAACTGGCTGTACGGGATAGGATAGATCTTCAGAAATTACAACTGGGGGTTCTTCGAGCACGTGAGCAGGGTCTTGAACATACTTTCTCAACATAGATACGTGGAACATATTGTGAATTCTTTCCATATTTGGAGGTAAGGCAAGTCGGTATGCAACAGGGCTAATCCTCTCAACAATGTCATACGGACAAATATAACGAGGTGCTAGCTAACCTCGCTGCTGAAAACGAAGGACTCCTTTCCATAGGGCAATCTTCCGAAACACTTTGTCACCTACTACAAATTCTAGCTCCCTCCATCGATTATCGGCGTAGTTTTTCTGTCGATTCTGGGCTGTTTTTAGCCGTTGTCGAATCAAGTTCAACTGTTCCATTGCTTGATCAATCAATTCTGGATTTTCTAGGCGTCTTTCGCCTACTTCATTCCAGAAAATTGGCATCCTGCAACGTCTCCCATATAATGCTTCATAAGGTGCCATACCGATGCTTAAATGAAAACTATTGTTGTCAACAAATTCTGCCAACGGCAGGCATCAATCCCAACCTGTTTGCTGATTCAACACACTCGCTCGTAGCATGTCTTTGAGTGTTTGAATCGTCCTTTTTGTTTGGCCATCGGTCTGGGGATGAAATGTCGTACTGAAATTCAATCTCGAACCCAAGCATTCTAGAATTTCTCCCAAAATCGTGAGGTGAAACGAGGGTCACGATCTGAAACGATGGAAACTGGCACTCCATGCAATCGAACAATCTCATCCAAGTAACGAACAGCCAATTTCTCAGGTGTACCCGTCACATGTATAGGGAGGAAGTGTGCAGATTTCGTCAATCGATCCACAATCACCCAAATGGCATCGTATCCTTGCTACGATCTAGGCAAACCGGTCACAAAATCCATTGTGACATGCTCCCATTTCCATTCTGAAATCGGAAGTGACTGAAGTAGTCCAGTGGGTCATTGATGTTCAATCTTTACTTGTTGACATACGAGGCATTGGGCAACGAACTCAGCAATGTGGCATTTCATGTTTGGCCACCAATACTGCTCCTTTAAATCTCGGTACATCGTAGTGCTTCTTGGATGGATAGCGAACATCAAACTATGCGCCTCCGATAGAATAAGGTTACGAATATTAATATCTTGTGGAACACATACTTGATTTCTGAAGACAAGCACTTCGTCATCTTGTATTCGGAAATCACGAACTATGGCATCAATACCATCAGAAAGTTGCTTCCGAATTTCAATTAGTTTCGGATCCTCTAATTGCTGATTCCCAATTTCCTCAATCAAGGTAGGTGTGACTTCGATTCATGCCAACAATGAACCAGAATAATCAGTGCCAAGATGCACACAATTAGTCCTCAAATCCAGCAACATAAGCATGTAATGGGTGCGCCTATAGGCCAAAACTGATGGGGAAGGAGGATGAAACTTTCGGTTTAAGGCATCAGCAACAACAATTGACTTTCCAGGATGATATTCGATGATCAAATCGTAGTCTTTGGTCAGCTCTACCCATCTTCGTTGTCTCATATTCAATTCTTTTTGCGTGAGTAGGTACTTCAAGCTTTTGTGATTGGTGAAGATTCGGCATGTCTCGCCCTAAAAGTAATGTCGTCATATTTTCAACGCAAACACTACGACTACAAGCTCCAAGTCATGTGTAGGATAGTTGCTTTCAAGCAGTCGTAACTTTCGGGAAGCATATGCAACGACTTTCCCGTCTTGCAACAATACGCATCCAAGTCCGGATTTCAACGCATCGCTGTAAACCACATACTCCTTTCCGCGAATAGGTAAAGTAAGGATAGGTGTGGAAACTAACCGATTTTTCAGTTCTTTGAAACTTCGCTGGCATTTCTCATTTCACACGAAAGGCTCACCCTTGCGCGTTAGTTTTGTCAATGGTCCAGCAAGCATTGAAAAATTTTCCACAAAGCGACGGTAGTATCCTGCTAAGCCAAGGAAGCTATGAGCTTCGAACATAGTTTACGGGGTTCCCAGGCAATTACGGCTTCAATTTTCTTTGGATCAGCTAACACACCTTGGACGGAAACAACATGGCCAAGGAAACTGACTTCGCATAACCAGAATTCTCATTTGGAGTACTTTGCGAACAACCGCCTATTCTTTAAAACATTCAGCACAATCCACAAATGCTTAGCATGCTCTTCTTTCGATTTTGAATAAATCAGAATGTCATCGATGAAGACTATCACAAATTTATCCAAAAACTCATGGAACACATGATTCATTAAGTCCATGAACACAGCTGGTGCATTGATCAAACCGAACAGTATAACCAGAAATTCATAGTGGCCATATCGCGATCTGAATGTGGTTTTCGGAATATCAACATTACGAACTAGCAATTGATGGTATCCAGATCTGAGATCAATCTTGGAGAATATGGCTGCACCCTTGAGTTGGTCAAACAAATCGTCAATGCGTGGAAAAGGGTACTTGTTCTTCACAGTCACACGATTCAGCTACTGATAGTCAATGCATAATCGCAGCAAACCATCTTTCTTCTTCACGAACAAGACAGGTGCTCCCCAAGCTGACACACTAGGTCGGATATGACCATGATCCAGCAAATCTTCCAATTGCATTTTTAGTTCCTTCATTTCCGTAGGAGGCATACAGTATGGAGGAATGGAAATCAGATTCGTACTAGGTACTAACTCAATGCCAAATTCCACTTCCCTTACTGGTGGTAGATCGGCTATGCCTTCTGGAAATATTTCTAGAAATTCGCGAACCACTGGGATAGAATCCAGACCCGAGGATTCTTTGGAAATACCATGTACGTGCTTGAGATACATAGTACATCCTTTCCTGATTAGTCGTTTTGCATCAAACCAAGATATCATGCAAGTTGGAACAAATCGCCTATCACCTTCAAAACAGTACACGGCACCATCAGGAAAAGTGAACCACACACGTTTGGTGATACACTGCATACGGGCTTGATATTTCACCAGACAGTCCATGCCTAAAATCACATCCAGCTCTCGGATGTCCAATGGAATTAAATCCACTTCAAGTATATTCGGACCCATACGTACAGCACAGCCGATGTAGACTTGATCACAAATCAGTTGCTCTCCCAAAGGAGTTAAGACTGTCACCACATCAAGACTAGCCTCGGCATCAGTCAGGGTGAATAGCCTTGTTGGTCTTGGTTGCGCCTCACCTATGGATCTGTTGGTTGGTCCTCCTGGTGCTCATGTTGGCTGTTTGGTGGGCTTAGCATACCCACCTCGGCTCGCACTAGATGTGCCTATGATACATCTCAGCTTCTGGCATTCCCGCTGAATGTGCCCCATTTTGCCACATTTGTAACATCGACATTGCTGAGTATTCTACGTAGTTCCACTGGAATTCGAACCAGAAAAGTTCTTCTTGTTGTTACTTCCATTGCCATTAATTTTCGGAGGATAGGACCTGAAAGGATATGGTCTCGTAAGCCGATTAAATTTTGAATCTCGTCGGAAAGACCCACCACTAGTGGCTGCGGATGGTTTTTTGGTTTGCACGATCTTTTCAGCTTCAGTCGCGGCAATAATTAGTTCTTGTAAATTCTGTACCGGTGTCGTACCAACGATGTTTTTGAGTTCGGTACACAGCCCATCCTGAAATCGCCTCGCAAGCTGGTACAGTGAGCGATCCTCTTCAAGTGCAAATCGGGACAGTTCCCTTAATTGCCTTTTCATATTCCAGCACCGAACGGGTTCCCTGTTCAAGTTTGTAGAAAGCTTGTCACTGCTCGGTTTTATGGAATCTCGTATAAAACCTTTTGTCGAATTCATATCAAATTTCTTCCGATGTAGGTAGACGATAACCAAATCGCAAGCTCACAGCTGTCCACCATGCGAGGGCTTCTCCCTCCAATAGGAAAGTGGCGATGGCTACCTTGTCATCCTCAGAGATATGTAAAAACAAAGATACTCGACACAAGGTGTTGATCCATTCACGAGCAGTAGCAGCTCCAGCTGAACTATTGAAATCTTTACATCCCAATTGTCGAGCTTCCTTCAATAGTTTTGTAATAATGACGGGAAGTCTCTTGGCCTCCTTAGGATGTGCCGGCTGTACAAGTTCAAGTGGAGGAATAGGTTCTTCCACAGGCGCGGGTCCAGGAGCATTATGAAGTTGCGCCTCCTTACGCTGTTGATTTGCAGCAATTCCTTGCAATACGTTTAAGATTTGTGCCATCACATGATCGATGGCTGGTGCGGCTCATGCCTTAGGTTGGTTTTCGGGTTCAGCTTGCCCTCCCTACTCAGTTTGTGCATTTGGCTCCTCTTGCTCAACAGGTTACTGTTCGGCCTGAACCTCATACCTACCCCGTCGATCCCTTGTAGTGTTCAACCTTGCCATACTATACAAACATACGATTGTTACTTAACACATAACTAAATATGATACTAGAAAAAGAGGTGGTACCTGGTGGAGAGGCATGCACCAAATAATATGCAGATGCTAGAAATCAAAGTACTCATGCACACGAGTATGGAAATTTTGGAAACCATAAGCACACATGCAATGCACACTCGGCAATTACCTCAACACACACATAAGCACTCAACAATAGTACAAACCATACACAGAAATCATGCAAAACCACATCTCATGCATTTGGCAACAAACATGTCTCATACATATTCACATTCGGCAAGCATAGGTTCACACAAAACATACTTGACTTGCATAGAATTCAATCATATGCTCGGCAAACTTGACAACAATACATAAAGACATACCTGGCAATGATAAGAAATAACATAGGGATACTCAACAGCATGCATCAACAAATACACATTCTCGACAATGATAAGAAACCTAGCTAAACACTCAAAAACACATCAATTCATATAAGACATAAAAATACTCATAGACATGCAACAAGTTAATCAATTAGTCACGACATCTAAACATTTCTAACCAGGTTCTTAACATCTGAGTAATTTTTGGTATTAGCCTTCTAAGTAAGTGGGTGTGTGCGCATGTACCTTTCAAAATCAACAATCTAGTTAGTATACAATAAATCATATAACCTAAACCATGCTCCGCTACCAAACCTGTAATGACCCCAATTCCTACTTATTAAAATTTCCTCCGATTAAATTACCGCCTTGAAATCCAAACAAGCTCAAAGACACCTAGAACCTATCTAAATCCCACCAGGCTTACCCATTAAATTTTTAATAACAAATAGAGCATGATATTGGACAATCATTCTGGTATCATACAGAGTGAATAAAACATCAGCGGAAGTCTTTAAATTTAATTATTGGAATCAAAACACACAAGTCCCATAGGGATCCAAATAACCAGCAAGAAATCCTCCAACATGTTCCAAATTATAACCAGCAAAAGAGGGATCTTGAAAACCAGAAAAGTAGTCTAATCTATAATCATATTGTATGTGCAAGCAACCAAGGAAATAGGAATGCAAAGGTTATGCAATATCGCTCTGTCGTGCAGCATTGATCTCACACACTGGTACCATGAACAGTGAATGTACCTAAGCCTGAAAAATGGTGGAAACAATAGAATGAGATTACAAGAATCTCAGTAGGGTCACAACATCATAAGATCTGCAAAAACCATAAACACAAATCTCCCAAACAACATCAGATCATTTCTAGCAACTAAAGGAGATGATGTAATTCAAGAATTCAGTTAAAAAAGGTAGGGCCGAATCTAAGGCTGAGGGGGGACTACAAATACTTCCAAAAACTCAGAAGTACACAGACAGGTAGAACTCATCAGATTGCTCTTGGCAATGAAGAAGAAAGGCCATCCCCTTCCACCTGTGTTGTCAAAAGCTTACTACACAAAAGGTAAATGGTTAACATACAAGCTATTCAGTAAGCCTATTCATTTTGCCACACAAGGACAAGGGCTTCCTGCCACACAAAGACTAGAGATCCAGCAAGTTCATGCTGGGGATTGCCACCAATACGAATTCCATACTAGTAAGAACCTCCCCTCTCACAAGGTGCATCAGCACTTACCCCAAGTGGCCACCGAAAAAGGATCCTGACACACAACACGTACCAGCACACACAAGCAAATACAAAACACAAATTCCATAACAGGGTATCTTTAATCATGTCAAAACACAATCAACGTGTTCAATACACACAACACATGCAAACTAGGAACTCATATCCTATCTTAAGGGATTCGGTAAAGCCTAGAGAATCACATCTTGGTTCGCAATTCAGGCATTCCTACTACAACATAAGCGCATACTACATTACATATAAAGGCACCGAAATTAACAAGCAAATAACAAGGATCTCTGGAGAAACTGATGAGGTTTAGATCCTACTTATTTTGTCTCTAAACAAGAAGTTATTCTCTTGTCTTTATTCAATAATTCTGCACTACCTATAACATCACAAGGCAAAGCCAAAACCAAACTACGTATGCATATCCAATATCAAATTAAATACCCTATTTCCTTACCAATTCCACTCACTAAACCTATTAGAAACCAATGATCTGATGTCGCAGCTACCTCCCCCTTGGATGTCTGATGTGATAGCCAAGAACTTAACAAGAAACAACCTGAATTATCATCCCTAATTATCATACAATTTTCGGCACTAAGAATAGGGCAATAGGCCAAGTTGCGATTTCATGTTAACGAGTTGTAGGAGTTGAAATCTCATCTTAACAAGGAAGGATTAAAGGTTTATAACATGTATAATCAGAAGAAACAAGATCAGAATCCAATAGGTTAATCAATTGATCAAGATAGATAATAATAGGGCAGTAGGGCAAAGGTAAGGCATACTGATTTCATGTATAGAAAAGATTCAAAGGATGAATTCATGATTGTTCACTGTGAATGGATATTAAACAATCATACGAATAAAGGTAACAACATTAGAGATCAATCAAAGGCAGAATTATAAAAAAATCTGAAAACCTAATCCCGTCGAATTTCAATTTAACTTTATGGAAAGAAATACTAATCTTCAGGAAAAAAAACCAAATATTTTTGGAAAGAGGATGAAAAAATCTTTCCAACAAGCTATTATTTTCAGGAATCTGACAAACGATGAGAGAGTTATGATTGTTTAATGTTCAAGAAAAGTTTGGCAGTTATGACAAATTTCGATTTAACTTTAGAGAAAGAAATACTAACCTTCAGACGAAAAGAAAAAAGATTGTTGGAAATAGAATGAAAAAATCTTTCCAACAAGATATTATTTTCAGTAATCCGACAAACGATGAGAGAATTATGCTTGTTTGAAGTTAAAGAAGATTTTGACAGAAATTGGGAGGTGTAGGGTTTTTAGGTCTTACGAATTTTGTGTGTTTTCTGTATAAGATTTTTGTGTGGCTGACTTCCTATTGATATAAGATGGTTATAAGAGTATAATCTCTATCTTCAAGGCTTAATTAAAGTAAGATAATTATCAAAATTAAATTCTGTAATTATCCCCCCTTAACCTTAGGGTTTTTATTTCTTAAAGTAATTATCAATCAATAAATAGTCAATTTAAAGGGAATTAATACTAGAAATAATTACTAGACATCCCTGACCAATTTCGGCCATCACATATCCTTTTCTTTAGGGAAAAATAGTCTTTTTTACCTGCACTGGCTTCTGGACTTCCATGACTCAAAATTCAGGGTCTCACAAGCATGGATTCACACAATCCATATTCGGCAATCATGAAAACTCACACCCCATGAATTCGGCAATACACATCAGCAATCACATGCATATACATTTGGCAATATAGAAATCACATAGGGACAATTGGTAATATGCCCCAACAACATACACATTCTCAGCAATGACAAGAAAGACGAACGGCTCACCCTTGCGCGTTAGTTTTGTCAAGGGTCTGGCAAGCGATGAAAAATTCTCCATAAAACGACGGTAGTATCCTACTAAGCCAAGGAAACTACGAACTTCAAACACAGTTTGCAGGGGTTCCCAAGCAACTACGGCTTCGATCTTCTTCAGATCAACTAACACACCTTGGGCGGAAACAACATGGCCAAGGAAACCAACTTCCCGTGGCTAGAATTTGCATTTGGAGTACTTTGCGAACAACCACCAATCCTTCAAAGCATTCAGCACAATCCGCAAATGCTTAGCATATTCCTCTTCCGATTTTGAATAAATCAGAATGTCGTTGATGAAGACTATCACAAATTTATCCAAGAACACATGGAACACAGGTGGTGCATTGGTCAAACCGAATAGCATAACCAAAAATTCGTAGTTGTCGTATCGTGATCTGAACGCGGTCTTTGGAATATCAGTATCAAAAACTCACAATTGATGGTATCCAGATCTGAGATCGATCTTGGAGAACACGGCTGCACCCTGGAGTTAGTCAAACAAATCATTGATGCGTGGCAAAGAGTACTTGTTCATCACTGTCACATGATTCAACTATCGATAGTCGATGCATAATTGCAGCAATCCATCTTTCTTCTTTACGAACAAGACAGGTGCTCCTCAAGATGACACACTAGGTCGGATAAAATCATGATCCAGAAAATCTTCAAATTGTATTTTTAGTTCCTTCATTTCCGCAGGAGCCATACGATACGGAGGAATGGAAATCAGATTTCTACCAGGCAGTTACTCAATTTCGAATTCCACTTCCCTTGCTGGTGGTAAACCGGCTATGTCTTCTGGAAATTCGCGAACCACTGGAATAGAATCCAGATCCGAGGATTCTTTAGAAATATCATGTACATGCGTGAGGTATACTGTACATCCTTTGTTGATCAATCTTTTTGCATCAAGCCAAGAAATCATGCAAGTTGGAACAACTCCCCAATCACCTTCAAAACAGTACTCGGCACCATTAGGAAAAATGAACCACACACGTTTGGTGAAACACTCTATACGGGCTTCATATTTCGCCTGATAGTCCATGCCTAAGATTACATCCAGCTCTTGGATGTCCAATGGAATTAGATCCACTTCAAGTACATTTGGACCCATACATACAGCACAGCCAATGTAGACTATATCACAAATTAGTTGTTCTCCCAAAGGAGTCAGAACCAAAATAGGAGTCAAGGGAGATAGAGGCTGATCCGTGCTAAGTGTTATCCTTGAAAGTACAAATGATCTATTTATTCCGGGATCTAATAATATTTTAACATTTTGAGAAAAGACTGAAATAGTACCTGTCACCACATCAGGACTAGTCTCGGCATCAGTTAGGGTGAATAGCCTTGTTGGTCTCGGTTGCGTCTCACTTGTGGATCTGTTGGGTGGCCCTCCTGGTGCGCGCGTTGGCAGTTTGGTGGGGTTAGCATACCCACCTCTGCCAGCACTAGGTGCGCCTGTGATATGTCTCGGCTTCTGGCATTCCCGCTGGATGTGCCCCATTTCATCACAATTGTAACATCAACGTTGCTGAGAATTCCACGTAGACCTATTGGAATTCGAACCAGAAAAATTCTTCTTGTTGTTACTTCCATTGTTATTAATTTCTGAGAATAGGACCTTAAAGGATAGGGTCCCATATGCCGACTAAATTTTGAATCTCGCCTGAAGGATCCGCCACTAGTGGCTGCAGATAGTTTCTTGGTTTGCACGATCTTTTCGGCTTCAGTGGGGGTAATAATTAGTTCTTCCAAATTCTGTACAAGTGTCGTACCAACGATGGTTTTGACTTCGGTACTCAGCCCATCCTGAAATAGTCTTGCAAGCTAGTACGGTGAGAGATCCTCTTCAGGTGCAAATTGGGACAACTCCCTTAATGCCTTTTCATATTCCAGCACCGAACAGGTGCCCCGTTCAAGCTTGTAGAAAGCTCATCGCTTCTCGTTTTTATGGAATCTCGTATAGAACCTTTCGTCGAATTCATAGCAAAATACCTCTCATGTAGGCAGACAATCACCAAATCGCAAGCTCACAGCTGTCCACCATGCAAAGGCTTCTCCCTCAAGTAGGAAAGTGGTGATGGCAACCTTGTCATCATCTGATATACGTAAGAACAAGGACATTCAGTATAAGGTGTCGATCCATTCACGAGCGACAGCAGCTCCGGCTGAACCATTGAAATCTTTACATCCTAATTGTCGAGCTTCTTTCAACAATTTGGTAATCACGATGGGAAGTCTCTCGGCTTCCTTAGGATGCGCCGACTGTACAGGTTCAAGTGGAGGAATAGGTTCTTCCATGGGCACGGGTGCATGAGCATTCTGAAATTGCGCCTCCATACGCTGCTGATTCGCAGCAATTCCTTGCAATACGTTTAGGATTTGGGTCATCACATGATCGATGGCTGGTGCCTCAGGTTGGTTTTCGGGCTCAGCTTGCCCTCCCTGCTCAGTTTGTGCATTTGGCTCCTCTTGCTCAACAGGTTGTTGTTCGGCCTGAACCTCATACCTACCCCGTCGATCCCTTGTAAGGTTCAACCTTGCCATACTATACAAGCATACAATTGTTACTTAACACATAACTAAATATGATACTATGAAAAGAAGTGGTACCAAGTGGAGAGGCATGCACCGAATGATACACATATACTGGAAAACAATATACAAATTTTGGAAATCATATGCACACATGTAAATGCATACTCGTCACTCATATCATCACACATATGTACTCTCGGAAATCATCATCAGGCATTAAGGAAGCATGGATTCACACAATCCATATTTGGCAATCATGCAAACTCACACCCCATGCCTTCGGCAATACATATCAGCAATCACACGCATATACATTCGGCAACATAGAAATCACATAGGGACACTTGGTAATATGCCCCAACAACATACACATTCTCGGCAATGACAAGAAACACAGCAAATATTCACCGAAACACATCAAGGCATACCAGACATAAGAACATACATAAACACACAGCAAATCAAATTATCATTCTTATCATTTAAATCAGTCCCTTTTTAGCATTAGTTCACTTTCGGTATTAGCTCCTAAGTGAGTGAGTGTGTTCGTATGTTCTTACCTACAAACACAAAATCAACAAACAAGTTAGCATATAACCAATTAACCTATTATTAATTGCTCCGATTAAGGCTCTTACCGCTGTGAAACCCAAACAATCCCAAGAACTAAGACCTATCTGAATCCCACAAGGCTTACTGATCAAATTCTCGATTTTTAACATGTACATTGTTTGTGTTTATCAACAATTGGAGCATGATAGTGGACAAGTATTCTGGTATCATACGGAGTGAACGAAATATCAGCGGAAGTCTTTAAATAAAATCAATGAATCCACAACACACAAGTCCCATATGGATCTAAATATCCAGCAACTTAACCCCTAACATAAATCGGACACAATAAGTAGAGGAATCTTGGAAAACCAGAAATTAGTCCAATCATAATTCATGTTATATGGGCAGGCAATCAAGGAATAGGTATGCAAATGTGATGCAATATCGCCCCGCTATTCAGCCTTGATCTTACACACTGGTACCACGGACAGTGGATGTGTACCTAAGCCTGAAAAATGGTGAATACAACAGGACGAGATTACAAGAATCTTAGTCAACATCACAAGATCTACACAAATCTTAAACACAAATCTCCCGAACAACATCAGATCATCCCTACATAACTATGGGTATCATACAATTCAAGAATCAATCAGAGAGATAGGGCCGAAACTAAGGCTGAGGGTGGACTACAACACTTCCGAAAATCAGAAGTACACAAGCAGGTAAAACTCATCAGATTACTCTCCGCACTAGAAAGAAAGGTCATCCCCTTCTACCTGTGTTGTCCAAGGTTTACTACACAAAGGGTAAAAGGTTAGCACACAAGCTAATCAGCAAACCTATTCATCCTGCAACACAAGGACAAGACATCCAAGTCATTCAAGGACAAGGCTTCCAGCCTCACAAGGACCAAGCATCCAAGCCACACAAGGACAAGACTTCCAGCGCGCGCATATTGGGGATTGCCACCCATACAACTCCCATACCAATAAGAGTCTCTCCTCTCCCAAGGAGCATCAGTGCTTATTCTGAATGGCCATCGGAATAGGATCCTGACACACAAACACGTACAAGCACACACAAGCATGTACAAAGCATAATACCACAATAGGGTATCTTCAATCATGTCAAAACACAATTATATGCAATTCAGGCACCCAAAACCTAACTCAAGGGTTCGGTATGGCCTATAGGATTCATATCTTAATCCGCGATTCATGCACATATCCTACAATCAATTCGCATGCAATAATAACAAGAACAAGTATCGAAAATAACAAATAAAAAATAGGGATCTCTGGAGAAACCGATGAGGCATATATCCTACCTCTCTTGTCTCAGAACAATAAGCTATTCCTTTGCCCTTATTCAATAATTCCGAACCACCTATACCATCACAAGGCAAAGACAAAACCAAACTAAGCATGCATACTCAATAGCAGGTAAGTACCCTATTTTCTTACTAATTCCACTCACCAAACCTATCAGAAACCAGTGGTCAAATGCCGCAGGTGCCTCCCCTTTGGATATGTGATGTGATAGCCAAGAGCTTAACAAGATTCAACCTGAATTACCACCCCAATTTAACTATGTATAGTTCGGCACTAAGCATAGGATACAAGATAATTTGAGATTTCATGTTAGCAAGGTGTAAGGGTTGCGATTTCATGTTAACAGAGAAGGATTAAGTGTTTATAACTTATATAATCAAAAGAAACAAGATCGGAATCTAATAGGTTAATCAATTGATCAATATAGGAAACAGTAGGGCAAGGGTAGGGCATACTGATTTCATTCATAGAAAAGATTCAAAGGATGAATTCATGATTTTATAATATGAATGGATACCAAACAATCATACGAACAAGAGGAACAACAACAGAAATCAATTGAAGACAGAATCACACAATCTTGAAACCTAATCCCGCTGAAACGCAATTTAACTTTCGATAAAGAAAACTAACCTTCAGACAAAAAACCCAAGATGGATGGAAATAGGATGAAGAGAGCTTTCCCACAAGCTATTATTTGCAAGAATCCAACAAAGGACGAGAGAGTTATGTTATTTTAAAATTCAAACAGATTTTGGCAATTCCGTCAAAATACGATTTAACTTTTGACAAAGAACAACTAACCTTCAAATGATAAACCAAAGATGGTTGGAAAGAGAATGAAGAGAGCTTTCCAACAAGCTATTATTTGCAAGAATCCAACAAAGGATTAGAGAGTTATGCTGATTTGAAGTTCCAGTAGATTTTGATAGAAATTGGGAGGTGTAAAGTTTAAAGGTTTTATGAATTTTATGTGTTTTCTGTATAAGATTTTTGTGTGGCTGGCTTCCTATATATATAGGGTGGTTATGGGATTAAAATCCCTATTTTAAAGACTTGATTAAAGTAAGATAATTATCATAATTAAATTCTGTAATTATCCCCCTTAATTTTAGAGATTTTAATTTCTAAGATAATTATTAATTTATAAAGAACTAGATTAAAAGGAATTAAAACCAAAATTAATTACTGAACATTTCTTACCAATTTCAGTCATCACATCCTTTTTTCAGGGACAAAATGGTCTATTCACCTGCACAAAAATAATCTATTCACCTGCACTGGCTTCTGAACTTCTAGGACTTAAAATTCGGGGTCTCACATATAAGTTTCAAGAGAGAACCAAAAAGAGGGGAGGAGACAGTGACACACACAAGTGGAAATGTGGGGAAAAATAGAAAAAATCACTAAAGGGCCTTATATACTCAGGTATTGAATTGGAAACTGACCGACCAGTCTCTCGTACCCCTGCCTTTTGCCATCCAACTTCCCGACCGATTTCAATTGGATTGAGAATTTTTCGTCGGGTCAAGCAAAGATGAACACCCCTACGCAACTATTGTTGCAAACTTAAATTATAACTGTAACATGACAACTTCATCAAATAGTGTACATACAGATTAGATGGTCACGCTGACAATTTGAAACTACCCAAGGATTTATTCACCCAAGGATTTATTCAGATTCCTCATTCATACATGCTCCTCTACACCAGCTATCAAAGAAGATTTGGCAAAACTAATCCCTTCATAATGGGTCACCAACTATGAAAAATTTCATAACATTCTAAAAGATTGGCAATTAAGATAAGATCCTTAATTAGGCATCTGCAGCTGCAACTATAAAAGAAAAACGTAGGCCAGCAAATTGTGATTACTGGTAAAAGTAATTCTGTTAAAGTTCGCTTTCCTCCAAGAAGAGTAAGCAATAATTTGAAGAATTATGGTTCCACAGATTAGCAATAATTATAGTCGTCGGGTGACTATTAAAATGAGCACATGCTGTTAGTTTAAGATGCTCTATGTTTCTTTGCGGCCTTGCCAGGCAAGAAGTCATCGTCAGAACCGTCTTCAGAGCTCTCCATCTTGCGCTTCTTAGACTGGTTTAATGCAACTTTAGAGGTCGCAGTAATTTGTTTAGTCGAATTTACTGGTGAGGCCGGTGTCTTACTCTTGGCAGTTGCCGACTGAGCCCTCTTTGTGGCAGTAACAGTTTTGGACGGGGAAGTGACCTTGCGCTGGCCTTTCTTCTGTTTCCTCTCAAAAACATACTTGGCGTCCTCCGCAGCAAGCAAACCGGATTCCATCATCCTGGAATACAAAATGCAGCCCCATTTGAAAATACATTTATCAAGTAATACGTGCATGGAATGAAGACAATGAAGCACGATTTCAGGTGCTAACAAGCCTGTTTGTGTTTAGATTAACCAATGAACAAAATCAACCAGATCAAACATGAAATGCACACAAGTGAAAATGACAAATTAGCAGTTTGGTAGCACCAGTCATAAACCGGTTTAAGTTCATTAAGTTTTGAGGGAGTTAACAGAGTAAAATGGGAAATGTTAGCACAGAGCCAACCTGATGCAGAGACATGGTATAGCATGAGAATATAAAAATACATAAATGAGATCGGTTAACAACTGGGACAAAGAACAAACTTAAATTCTTTCCAAGTTGCTTTTGAACAATTTGGATAACATCCATTTGATTGAAGAGCGTTATGACAATTCATATTAGGTATTCCTAGTTCAGAGACAATAATTTTGAGTAAAAAATAGGTTATTCTTTTCTATTGTTTTTTTTCTAGTTGACAAACATGGCTTATTACATGTCAGATTCGAGGGAGTTTTAGAACACCACTAACCATGAAATGCGACGATTGCAGTGACAAACTTCAAATTTACTGTAGCTCTCATAATCTAGAAAAAAACAAGAACAGGCTACTAAAACTATATGATAAGCAAGTAACTCTTTTTAAAATAGTTATAAGCATTGATGAAACGAGATGCATTTGCATATGTATCAAGTAAATGCACAAAAATGGCAAGTCATAAGCTTAATGCAGATTTTATGGTGACCCACGGAAACCAACATCAATTGATGGGGCCCCAAACAGATAATTATCTTTATTGCACATATTTACAAAGGGCAAGACGATTTTTGATGTACCAAATATGTTTCAAAATGAAAATGACATGATCTGTGGGAGCAAGCCAGATTTGTAGGAGCAAGCCAGATCTGCGAATGCAAACAAGGTGAACAATGGTGACAATATAACTGACCATTGTTTCATAATCTCATACTTGGAGTTCAAAGGGTAACAGGGCTAGCGAATTTTCCTATGGAAATCCAAAGGACATTGTTTGCGGAGTCATTTGCATGTGAAATTAATGACAGAATGCTTGTCCACCTACTTTAATGGACATCACTTCAGCGGACACATGCTATTAACAATAAAGAAAAATAAAACAGAAAAGTTCATACAGCTTATGCTTTTGTGAATATCTTCAGGAAGGAAAAGGGACATCCCCACATTAACATGCCGACAGAACTTACAGTAGTATATACAAAATATGTTTATCTTTCAAACAGCTCTACAGACATATCTACTCAGCATTGAACTCCATTTACACGCTGATATAAGGCTTTAATTCTTCGTATCCGATGAAAGCAACACGCAGGATCCATCATTCCTACATGCAATTTACACTCATGTAACGGTGATGTGTATCATGCAAAATAACGTGCAGCACTTGATGTGTGTTGGCTAAACCCAATTGCAGCATGTGCAAACAAAGAGATGCACCTATATACTTGAAACAGTAAAGAAAAACCTATCCACTAACTTCCTAAAATACATCCCAGTGATCTCCTATCTTGTATAAACTTGGTTCAATCACTGTTTTTGCTATCATAATCCTGTTCAGCCCTCAATTAGATGGGTCTACAAGAGGAGGGCTAAGAACCCAATAAGAGGGAATAGTGGGTTGATAATATGAACAGAGGCTGCTGAGACATAAGAAAAAGGAGAAAATAAAGGGAGTTTGTTAGGCGGGAAATGCACGAGCTGCTTACTAGGCAAGTCAGAGAATGTAACGGTGAGGACAAATATACAAATACGGAATAGGAGTAGGGAGGAGACAAATATGAATGTTATTATTCCAGTGATGATTTTCTGTTTGTTTCTATTTTAAATAGAAGCTGTGTGGACAAAAGCAGTGCTATAGGACGGACTTGATATTCCCTTCGTGCGGAACCTCCAAATTTACATTCTTTTTGCTAACAAGATCAGGCATCTGTATAAAACTAACATCTGAATGCCAATTACTCCGTAATCATGTCACATTCATCAAATACATATGAATCCTAATTGTGCATAAACATAGGTAAGGGAGACCGGGAAAAGCAATAGAAATGGTGACTTTGTTGTGATGTGTGACACAGATGTCGGACTGACCTAATCAGCCCAATGGCTTACCAGACTTGTGCCATTTCGCTATCTGGGATCTGCTCATACAGAGACTCGTAAAAAATCCTTAGTGGGTCTCTCTGCGGGCATCGTAGAGAGAAAAACAATAAATCCCAAAATCAAGAAAAAATAAATAAATAAAAGAATATCTGAAAGCAAATCCATGAACCATTAAGGTTACCTCCTCGGGAGGATCTCGTTTCTGGCCTGGCAAATCATAAACCTTCTTCTCCCTCTTCCCCGTTTGTTGAGCTGCAACATTCTCCTTGTTATCTGCCTCCTTTTTCCGCTTCTTCTTGCTCAACTCCTTAACCTAATCCACGGAATCATGAGAAATTCCACTATATTGACACAAGAAACGAGCTAAAAAATTTAAACCCGTAGTATTCACTCTCCACTAAACTGACAGCAAGCGAATATTCAGCCTCAATCATCCTTACCTTGTACTATAAAACTCAAGAATCACAGAAGCAACACCAAAAGCATTATGTTAACCTTCGAATTAACATAATGCAATAGCTAAAGCTAGAAAGATTAAATGCCAAAGAAACAGATACAGAAGAGACTTCTACTAAATGCAAAACTGTGAAACAAGAAAACCAACACGAACCTTATCAGCATTGGCAACTTGACGCCTTGAGACAATGGGTTTATCGTCACTATCACTGCCATCATTCTCTTCTCTCACGACTTTAGCAGCTGGTTTAGAACGCGAAGCAGGAGAGGCTTTGGCATTACCAGCTTCTCCCCTAGCTTGCTTCTTCACTTTAACCCCATTAGACTTGTAGAGTTTGTCAAATAGCGGGTCTTCACCGTCGTCCCGGGGGTCGTCTTTATTGACAGCATTGGTAGGGCGGGATCTGGTGGTTGAAGAAGCCGCATCGGTGGGGTTCTTTTTGCGTGCTTGGAGAATGGAGCTCAGGCTCCGCCCTTCTTCCTCTTCCACTGCACATTCCTTTTCTGTCCTCAAGAAGAGTTTGGAGTCCTCAGATGGCATGATTACGCTACGCCTAGGGAAACAGGAGCTAACCCTCAAGTGCGTGCGGGAGTTTTTGATAAGGGAGTAACGAGAAGAGGGAGAAATGCGCTGCGACGAAAGGGGCTTTTGAGCTTTCCAGAATTGGACGGATGCTGATGGCGATGGGAATCTATAACCCAATACTATGAGTATCCGCCCAATCCAATATCAGGTAACGATCGGTTAGCATGAATTGGTTGTGTCTGGTCTAAAATTTAAAATAATATAAAAAATATAAATATTATAAGAGTATGATATCATCTCTTTATATATAAAAATAATATAAAATAAATTTATAATTTAAAAGGAATGATAACTATTATAAAATAAGTTTCATAAGTTATAATTTAACTATAAAATTATAACATAATTAAAGTAGATGTTATAATATTTTGAATAAACAATCATATGACATGCAATTTTTTCAATATGTAACTCCATTTATCATACTTGATGTCATGAAATATAAAATAAAATTATTCTTTATCTTTAAAAAAATAATTTGTGATAAAAAAATTTTCTCCTTAATTGTTTGACTTTGTTCTATCGTATCTTTTACTTCAAATTGAAATCATTCTTAAATAGAATAATTTATATCCCAAAGCTCTATATTTATTTATTAATTATTAATTATTAATTATATTTTATATTTTTTAAATTATAAATATATTTACCTAAAAATATTAAAAATTTAAAGTTTATTTTTTTTATTTTTAAAATTATTTATTTATAATTATTTTTAAAATTTTGTGGTATTATCCAAATTATTAAATAATAAAATTATTAGAGTTTAAATTATCATAATAATTTAACTATATTTAATTTTTTATTCTTTATAAATATATATTACCGGAAAAAAATTTCTAATATTTTTTAATTATATATATATCATTAATTATTCCTAATAATTTTCTTCCAAATTTTTCTCTTTCTAAATATTATTTACAATCACAGTATCAGTAGTATGGTTTATCATATTATCTTTAATGCTTTGCTTTGATTTATTACTTCTATCAATTTAGTTCTTAGTATTTTTACTTCATTAATTCTTGAGATATCTATCAATTTAGTTCTACATATTTCTATTGTTTGTACTTGTGCATAAACAACAAGGTTAATCATAGGTGTCTTTGTATCTTCTGTTCTTGATAGATTTTTTTCAATTCTTTTATCTTTTATTCTCTGTAAAAACTCTCTAGATAAGAAATCAGATAAATTATTTAACTTTTCTTTAATAAATTTAATATTAAAATCAAAATTAGATAATAATACTTGCCATCATACAAATATTTATTTTGAAACCATATTTTTTATTTTTTTTCTAATATGAATTTTGCCAACTGATAATTAACTCTTATTAAAAAGCTTTTATTAAATAAATCATTTTAAAAAACATTAACACATAAAACTATCGCTAGCACTTTCTTTTTAATAATAGAATAGTTATATTGAGCTTTATTCTAAATTCCTAAGTGATATCTAACTAATTATTCTATATTATTTATGTTTTACTTTAATGTTCCCTCATAACCATTTTCGGATGCATCTATCTTAACTATTAAATATGCATTTTCCTGAGGGATATCTAAATATAGTAGTTGTTTTACCTTTTGCATTATTTCTTTTACTACTTTAGTCATTTTATCATCCCAAGCCAGGACATTTTTTCTTAACCTTTTATAGAGTAGTTTACATAAGATTCTAATGAATTATGCTATATAATTCAAACATCTTAAAAATCTTGGTAACTGTTGTTTATCTTTTATTTCATTGGATAATTTATTAGCAAATTCAATACTTCTATTTATATAGGTAAAAGTTTCTTGTACTATATCATATCTTAAAAAATCTTATCTTCGTCTAAAATAATTTCATCTTAGATGCAGACACCACTAATCTATTTTATTATTATATTTAAGAATTTCCTTAGATATCTAAAATATTCAGTTATTGATTTAGAGTATACTAGCATATCATCTCTATATATGTGAGATCCCGAATTTTGAGTCCTAGAAGTCCAGAAGCTAGTACATGTGAAAAGACGATTTTGTCCCTAAAGGAAAAGATACGTGATGGCCGAAATTGGTAAGATTGTTTAATAGTTAAGTTTATTTTAAATTCCCTTAAATCTAAGTTTTTATAGATAGATAATTGCTTTAGAGATTATCGCTATAGATAGATAATTGCCTTAGAGATTAAAATCTCTAAAATTAGGGGAAGATAATTAAAGAATTTAGAGTTTAGTTATCTGGTAAATTATCTTATTTTGATAAAGTGATTAAAAGTAATAATCATAATCCTACACTCATTCATTATAAATAGGAAGTCAACTCCACAAAAATTCCTCATAAAAAATATACAAATTCGTATAAGCCCAAAACCCTATACCTCCCTATAGCTGCCAAAATTTGCTGAAACTTTAAACCAGCATAACTCACTCATCGGTCATCAAATTGACTATTGAATATGCATGCTTAGTTTGTTTTTGTCTTTGCCTGGTGATAATTTAGGTGGTTCGGATTTACTTAATAAAGGCAAAGGAGTAGCTTCTTGTTCAGAGACAAGAGAGGTAGGATCTACGTTTTATCGGTTTCTCCAGAGACGCCTGTTATTTTCTTTATGTTTTTGTTACATGCCCTTGTTGTATTGCATGCGATTGGATTATAGGGTGAGAGTATGAAATTCGGAATGAGATATGGTTCTCATAAGCTATATCAAACCCCTGAGTTAGGTATTGAGTGCCTGGGTTGCATATGTTATGTAAATTGAATATTTTGATTGTGTTCTGACATGATTAAGGATACCCTGTTTTGGTATTATGCTGTGTACTTGCCCGTGTGCTTGTACGTGTTTGTGTGTCAGGATCCTTTTCCGGTGGCCATTCGGGGTAAGCGCTGATGCTCCTAGGGAGAGGAGAGGTTCTTACCGGTATGGGAGTTGTATGGGTGGCAAACCAGCAAGCTAGCGCTGGCTATCTGTCCTTACGAGGCCAGATCCCTGCCTTGGGAGGCAGGAAGCCTTTATCCTTGCGAGGTTTGGGATGCCCTAGTCCGTGTGTGGCTAGGGAAGACTTGTCTATGTGTGGCTAGTCGACTCGTCTTTGCGAGGACAAGATGAATAAGCTTACTGATTAGTTTGTGTGATAACCATCTACCCTTTGTGCAGTAAGTCTTGGACAACACAGGTGGAAGGGGATGACCTTTCTTCTACAGTGCCGAGAGCAATCTGATAAGTTTCACCTACCTGTGTACTTTTGATCTTTCGAAAGTGTTTGTAGTCCTCCCTCAACCATAGATTCGGCCCTAACCTCTTGATTGATTTCTTGATTTGCGTGATCCCCTTTAGTTGATTAGGAATAATCTAATGTGAATTGGGAGATTTGTGTTCAGGGTTTCTGCAGATCTTATGATGCTGTGACCCTACTGAGATTCTTGTAATCTCATACCATTGTTTTTACCATTTTTCAGGCTTAGGTACATCCACAGTTCGTGGTACCAGTGTGTGAGATCAAGGCTGCACGGCGGGGCGATATCTCATCACATTTGCATACTAGTTTACTTGCGCATATAACATGGATGATTGGGCTACTTTCTGATTTATTTTAAGCACCCTCCTTTGTTAGCTATTTCCAAAATTTTTTGGAGGATTTTTTGTTGGTTATTTGGATCCTTATGGGACTTGTGTGTTATGAACCCAATGATTTAATTTAAGACTTCAGCTGATATTATATTTACTCCGTATGTTACCAAAACATGTGTCCAATATCATGCTCCAATTGTTGATTAGCAATAAAATACATATGCTAAAAATCGGTAGATAATGATAAGCCTGGTGAGATTCAAATAGGTACTAGGTGTCATTTAGGTTTATTTGGGTTTCACAGCGGTAATGACCTTAATCGGAACAATTAATAATAGTTAGGAATTGGGGTCGTTACAATATACTATGGTGAATTTGTAATAATATTTCGTTCATTATATTTTGAAACTCAGACGGTGCAGTTTTTAATCCAAAGAGCATTACATTCTATTCATAATATCCAAAAGGTACTGTGAAGGCTGTTTTATACTTGTCTTCTTTATGTTTTTGTATTTGTCAGAATACTGATTTCATATCAAATTTTGAGAATATAGTTACTCTAGATAATCTTTTTATTAAATATTTTTTATTTAGTATAGGATATCTAATCCATTGTAAACTTGTATTGAGAGGTTTATAGTTAATTACTAAACTGAATGCTCCTCTTTATATTCTTGCTTGATTTTGAACATAAAATGTTGCATATGACCATGGTGACTTACTAACCCTTATGCACAAACTATAAAAAATCAAAGTATCCTCTTTTTGAAGAAATAGCTATAGACAGGAATAGAAATACAATTATAGCAATCCCTTTTTAAAAAGTAGACAACTCTGACAATAGAAAAATAAAAAGTCAAAATAACTATACAAATCAAATGCTACAATTAATAGCACAACAATTAGAAAGTCTAGAGCTGAATCAAGAAAAGAAAGAAATAAAAATAGAAAAACCTTTAATTAAGCCAAATGAAGAAATTAAGAATTTTAAAATAGGACAAGAAGATGAACTACTAAAAAAGATGACAAAACAACTTGAGCTTTTAGAACTAACAAAAAAGATTCAAATAACAGCAATTTCAGAAACTGAAAGTGAATCAAAATCAGATAATTTCGAAGTTGGAGAAATAACAGAATAATTTGAAGAAAAATTTGAAGTTGATAGAATAAAATCATATGATAGACCTAGAATTCTCTACTATTATCTTAGACCATCACTATCAGATATACAGATAGAAGAAAAATAGACCCAAGGAAGTTATAATGGTAAAAGCATATATGAATGGAACATAGATGGTAAAAGCGAACATAGAATAATGGATATGTTAAATGAAATATGTATGACAATATTTGCTTATAAAATAGTAAATAATAATGATAAAGAAATAACCAGGATAATAATATCAGGATTCATAAGACAACTAAAAGGATAGTGGGATAATTATTTATCCTTAGCCGAAAGAATAAAATAATGTTAATAGTAAAATCTAAAATTCGAGAAGAACAAACATTTATGACCGAGAAGTCTTGTGCTACTCTAATTTATGCAATAACCAAAAATGACATAAGCGAGAAGACAAAAAGGAGAGAGGATGAAAAGAAGACATGACAGAAGACAAGAAGAGATAAGGAAATTCTCTAAAGTTATGGACTAGAATAAAAGAAGAAAAATTCACGATAAGGGTATAAATTATTATTCAAAAAAAAGGATAAAAATGTAATGTAATATAGCTTCTTTGGCTATAAAAGAAGCTCTTAGTCTCAGTTGTAAGTACCTTGAACTCTGAATGAAGTGTTTCCTTTGAAATATGACTTTAAGTCTCTACTATTTTCATTTAAAATTCCTTATTAGAGTTAAAATATCTTATAGCTAAAACACCTTTCCTATCCTTAAATGTCGATTCCTGTAAAGGCCCAAACCCAACCTATTAGGACCCTTACCGTCGTGAAATCTAAATTAACCCTCGCAAGGTCCTATTTGAATCTCACAAGGCTCAAGTCACTTAATTGTCAATTTTATTGATTAATTTATATGTTATTTAAAGGTTGGAGCATGTTTACACATTAATGAATTTCTGGCTTATATGGAGTGAAAGAAAATATCAGCGGAAGACTTATATTAACATTGAAAACAAGTGGAAACATAACACACAAGTCCCATAGGAATCTCAAATCATCAACCAATAGTATCATGCATATTTCGGGAGTGACAAGAAAGAGGAAGAGGGATTGTGTGAGACCCCAAATTTTGAGTTATAGAAATCCAGAAACCAATACAGGTGAAATGACCGTTTTTCCCCTGAAAAAATGGATATGTGATGGCCAAAAATGGTATGGAATGCCTAGTAATTATTTCCGGTTTAATTCTCATTGATTTGATTCCTTATTGGTTGATGATTATCTTAGGAGATAAAATCCCTAAAATTAAGGAAGGATCATTACAGAATTTAATTATGATAATTATCTTACTGTAATCTAGCCTTTAAAGTAGGAAAATTAATCCCATAACCATCATATATAAAAAGGAAGTAGGCTACACTTAAATTTTACACAGAAAATACACAAAATTTGTCAAACATCAAACCCTACACCTCCTTATTGCTGCCGAAATTCCTTCAACTTCAAACTACCATAATTCTCTCATCCTTTGTCGGAATTCTGCAAATAATAGCTTATTGAAAAATTCTTGTCATCCTCTATCTAGATACTTAATTCTGGTCATCAGGAGTTTTGTTCTCCATTGTCGAAATTTAAATCATATTTCGTTGAAATTGGTACCGTAATTGTGTGATTATGCCTTCAATTGATTTTTATTGTTGTTCCTCTTGTTCGTATGATTTTTTGGCATCCATTCATAATGTAATATCATGAATTCATCCTTTGAATCTTCCCTATATATAAAATAGGCATGCCCTACCCTTGCTCTATTGTTGCCGATTTTGATCAGTTGATTTACTTGTTGGTTTCTGATCTTGTTTCTTTTGATTGTATGTGTTATTAACACCTAATCCTTCCTTGTTAACCTAAAATTGCAACCTCTACAGCTTGTTAACATGAAATCGTAATTTGCCCTATTATCCTATTCTTAGTGCTGAAATTTGTATGGTTGATTGGGATGGTAATTTAGGTTGAATCTTGTTAAGTTCTTAGCTGTCACATCACACATCCGAGGGGGAGGCACCTTCGGCATCTGATCACTGGTTTCTGATAAGTTTGGTGAGTGAAATTAGTAAGGAAATAGGGTATTTATTTGGTTATTCAGTATGCATGTTTAGTTTGGTTTGGTCTTTACCTCATGATGTTATAGGTGGTTCAAATTGCTTGAATAAAGGAAAAGTAATAGCTTCTTGTTTAGAGACAAGAGAGGTATAATTTATGCTCCATCGGTTTCTCCAGAGATTCTAGTTGTTGATTGTTAATTTTGATTCATGTCTTTATATTGTTGTATGCGCATATGTGAGATAGTGTATGCATGAGTTGCAGATTGATTTCAGGCTTACTTAGGCATTGTCAAATCCTTGAGATAGGTTATGTGTGCCTAATTTGCATATATTGTGTGCATTGAAAATGCTGATTGTGTTCTGACATAATTGAGGATACCTTATTATTGTATTGTGTTTTGTACTTGCTTGTGTGTGCTTGTATGTTTTTGTTTGTCAGGATCTTTTTCTAGTGGCCATTCGAGGTAAGCATTGATGCTCTTGGGGAGAGAAGAGGTTCTTACTAGTATGAGAGTTGTATGGGTGGCAATCCCCAACATGTGCACGCTGGATGCCTAGTCCTTGTGTGGCAAGATGAATAAACTTGCTGATTAGCTTGCGTGCTAACCTTTATTCTTTTTGCAGTGAAGCCTTGGACAACACCAGTGGAAGGGTATGGCCTTTTCCTATTGCCGAGATGTTTGATGAGTTTTATCTGCATGTGTACTTCTAATTTTCCGAAGTGTTTGTAGTCCAGCCTCAGCCTTAGCTTTCAGCCCTATCCCTTTTTGGTTGAATGATGATTGCATAATCCCCTCTAGTTGTATAGGCTGATCCGATGTGTTTGGGAGATGTTTGTTTAAGATTTATGTAGATCATATATTGTTGCGACCTTACTGAGATTCTTGCAATCTCATCTTGTTGTTTTTACCATTTTTCAGGCTTAGGTACATTCGTTGTTTGTGGTACTAGTGTGTGATATCAAGGTTGCACGACAGGGCAATATTGCATCACATTCACATTCTTGTTTCTTTCGTTGCTTGCGCATATAACATAAACTTTGATTGGACTATTTTCTGATTCTTCGAATCCCTCATCTTCTTGTTTGTTTTTGGAATATACTAGAGGTTTACTTGTTAGATTTTTAGATCCCTATGGGAGTTGTGTGTTTTGGTTCCAATGATTCAATTGAAAAGACTTACGCTGATGTTTTATTTACTCTATATGATACCAGAATGCTTGTCCAATATCATGCTCTAATTGTTATAAGTACAAAGAATGAACATGCTAAAATCAGAAATTTAGATGGGTAAGCCTTGTGGGATTCAAATAGGTCCTGGTTTTGGGCTTGTTCGGGTTTCCAGCGGTAAGGGTCCTATTAAGAGCAAATTAGAATAGGTTAGGATTATGGGTCCTTACAGGTTTGGTAGTGGAGCATGGTTTAGGGAATATGATTTGTTATATGCTAACTTGTTTGTTGGTTTTGTGTTTGTAGGTAGGTACATGCGCACACACCCACTCACTTAGAGGGCTAATACCGAAAGTGATCTAATGCTAAAAAGGGATTGGTTTGTAGGATTTAAATGATGACATTGATAATTTGATTTGTTGTGTGTTTATGTTTGTTTTTATGCCTTGTATGACTTAATGTGTTTTGCTGTATTTTGATGAGTGTGTGCTTTGGAAGTGCTGAATGAGTTTGTTGCCACATAATTGCAATGTGTTTTTTGCTTATTTCCGAATGTGTGTTGTTGGTGCATACTGCCGAGTGTCCCTTAATGACTGCCGAATACTTGTAACTGATTTGTAAGCATGCTAAATATGCTTTTGTATGATTGTTGCCATAATGTCGAGTGTGATATGTGTGAAATATGTGTATTACCAAATGCATGAGATGTGGTTTTGCATGATTGCCGAGTATGGTTTGAATGAAAGTATGTTTGTTGAGTGCTTGTGTGTGTTAATGTGATTGCCGAGTGTGTAATTGAATGTGTACATGTGATTTCCGAAACTTGTGAGTACTTGTGTGCATGTGTATTTTGTTTTTCCAGCATATACATATCGTCCTGTGCATGCCTCCACCAGGTACCACTTCTTTTTGTAGTTTCATATTTGGGTTATGTGTTGAGTGACATCATGTGCTTGTATAGTATGGCAAGGTTGAACACTACAAGGGATCGACAGGGTAGGTATGGGATTCAGGCTGAATAGCAACCTATAGAGCAGAATGAATCCAAGGCACAGATTGAGCAGGGAGGGCAAGCTAAGCCCGAAAACCAACCTAAGGCACCAGCTATCAATCCTTTGATGGCACAAATTCTAAATGTGTTGAAAGGAATTGCTGCGAATCAACAGCGTATGAAGGCGCAATTTCAGAATGCTCCTCCACCCGTTCCCATGGAAGAACCTATTCCTCCACTTGAATCTGTACAACCGGCTTATCCTAAGGAAGCCAAAAGACTTTCAGTCGTTATTATAAAATTGTTGAAGGAAGCTCGTTAATTGGGATGTGAAGATTTCAGTGATTTAGCCGGAGCCGCAGCAGCTCATGAATGGATAGACACCTTGTGTCGAGTGTCTTTATTCTTGCGTATCTCAAATGATGAGAAGGTTTCCATCGCTACTTTCCTACTTGAGAGAGAAGCCCTCACATGGTGGCAGCTATGAGTTTGTGATTCAGAGATCGTTTGCCTATTTGGGAGGAATTTTGGTATGAGTTCAACGAGAGGTTGTATACGAGATTCCATAAAAGTGAAAAGCAACAAGCTTGAACAGGGTCCCCGTTCGATGCTGGAATATGAGAAGGCATTAAGGGAGTTGTCTTGAATTGCACCAGAGGAGGATCGTTCAGCGTACCAGCTTGCGAGACTATTTAGGATAGGCTAAGTACCGAACTCAAAACCATCATTGGTACGACACCAGTATAGAATTTGCAAGAACTAATCGTTGTCGCGACTGAAGCCAAGAAGATCGTGAAAACTAGGAAGCCGTCTGCAGCAACTAGTGGCGGATTCTTCAGACAAGATTCAGAGTTCAATCGACATACAGGACCCTATCCCTTGAGGTCCTATCCTTCGAAAAGCAATGGTAATGGGGGTAACAACAAGAACTTTTCTGGTCCAAATTCCAATGGATCTACATGGAATTCTCAGCAATATCGATGTTACAACTATGGCGAGATGGGGAATATTAAGAGGGAATGTTCGAAACCAAGTTGTATCACAAGCGCACCAAATGCAGACCGATGTGGGTATGTCAATCTCGCCAAACCACCAACACGTGCATCGAGAGGACTACCAAACGGATCCACAAGTGAGGCGCAACCAAGACCAACGAGGCTATTCAACCTGACTGATGTCAAAGCTAGCCTTGATGTGGTGACAGGTACTATTTCAGTCTTTTCTCAAAATGCTAAAATGTTATTATATCCCGGAGCAAATAGGCCATTTGTAAGTCCAAGGATAGCACTTAGCACGGATTGACCTCTGTCTTCCTTGTCTCCTACTATTGTGGTTCTGACTTTTTTAAGAGAGCAACTGATTTGTGATTTAGTCTACATAGGCTGAGCTATACGTATGGGTCCAAACATACTTGAGGTAAATATGATTCCATTGGACATCCGAGAGCTGGATGTGATCTTACGTGTGGACTGTTTGGCGAAATATCAAGCCCGTATGGAGTATTTCACCAAGTGTGTGTGGTTCACTTTTCCTGACGGTGTCGAGTACTGTTTTGAAGGTGATAGGCGAGTTGTTCCAACTTGCATGATTTCTTGGTTTGATACTTAATGATTGATCAGCAAAGGATGTATAGCGTACCTCGCGCATGTGCATGATGTTTCCAAAGAATCCTCAGATCTGGATTTGGTTCCAGTGGTTCATGAATTTCTAGATGTATTTCCAGAAGATATAGTCGGTATATCACTAGCAAGGGAATTGGAATTTGACATTGAGCTAGTACCTGGTACAAATCCAATTTTCATTCCTTTAAGGAACTAAAAATGCAAATGGAAGATTTTTTTTATTGTGGTTTCATCCTACCCAGTGTGTCACCTTGGGGAGCACCTGTCTTGTTTGTGAAAAAGAAAGATGGTTCGCTGTGATTATGCATCGACTATCGACAGCTAAATAGTGTGACCGTAAAGAATAAGTACCCTTTGCCGTGCATCGACGACTTGTTTGACCAACTCCAGGGTGTAGCCATATTCTCTAAGATCGATCTCAGATCTGGATACAATCAACTGGGAGTTCGTGATGCAAATATTCCAAAGACTATGTTCAGATCGCGATACAGCCACTACGAATTTCTGGTTATGCCATTCAGTTTGACTAATGCACCAGTCGTGTTCATAGACCTGATGAATCGTGTGTTCCGTGAGTTTCTAGACAAATTTCTGATATTCTTCATCGATGACATTCTAATTTATTCAAAGTCAGAAGAGGAGCATGATGAGCACTTGCGGATTGTGCTGAATATTCTGAGGGATCGGTAATTTTGCAAAGGACTCCAAATGCAAATTTTAGTTACGTGAAGTTAGTTTCCTTGGCCATGTTGTTTCCGCCCAAGGAGTGTTAGTTGATCCAAAGAAAATTGAAGCGTAGTTGCTTGGGAAACTCATTGCACTATGTTCGAAGTTCGTAGTTTCCTTGGCTTGGCCGAATACTACAGTCGCTCTGTGGAGAAATTTTCATCGCTCGCCGGACCATTGACGAAATTGACACACAAAAGGAGAGCCTTTCGTGTGGAATGAGAAATGCTAGCGAAGTTTCGAAGACTTGAAAAGCTGATTGGTTTCCGCACCAATCCTCACCTTACTAGTTGGTAGGAAAGAGTACGTGGTGTACAACGATGCATCGAAATCCGGGCTTGGATGCGTATTAAAGCAAGACAGGAAAGTCGTTGCCTATGTTTCACGACATTTATGACAACACAAAAGCAACTATCCTATGCATGATTTGGAACTTACAGCTATGATGTTCACATTGAAACTATGACGCCATTATCTGTATGGCGAGACGTGCAGAATCTTCACCAACCACAAAAGCTTGAAATGCATCTTCACGCAAAAAGTAGTAAATATGAGACAACGAAGATGGGTGGAGCTAATTAAGGACTACGATCTGATAATTGAATATCATCCTGGAAAAATGAATGTTGTCATTGATGCCTTAAGCCAAAAGTTTCATCCTCCTTCTTCATCGGTTTTGGCTTATATGCGCACCCAATACATGCCAATGTTGCTGGATTTGAAAGTTACCTGTGTGCATCTTGGCACTGATTTTTTTGGTTCGTTGTTGGCACGAATCGAAGTCACGCCTACTTTGATTGAGGAAATCCAGAATCAGCAATCAGAAGATCCAAGGTTGGCTGAAATTCAGAAGCAACTATCTGATGGTGTTGATGCCATAGCATGCGATTTCAGAGTGAGATGATGGAGTTCTTGTCTTCAGAAACTGGGTATGTGTTCCACAAGATGTTGATATTTGTAATCTTATTTTATCTGTGGCACATAGTTTGAAGTTCGCTATCCATCCTGGTAGTACTAAGATGTACTGAGACTTGAAGGAGCAGTATTGGTGGTCGAACATGAAGTGCTACATTGCTGAGTTCATTGCCCGATGCCTTGTATGTCAAAAAGTAAAGATCGAGCATCAAAGACCCGCTAGTTTACTCCAGTCACTTCCAATTCCAGAATGGAAGTGCGAGCATTTCACGATGGATTTTGTGATTTGTTTACATAGATCGCAGAAAGGATACGATGCCATTTGGGTGATCGTGGATCGATTGATGAAATCTACACACTTCCTATCTGTTCGTGTGACAGACGCACTCGAGAAATTAGATGTTCGTTACTTGGACTGTAAGACCCCGAATTTTGAGTCCTAGAAGTCCAGAAGTCAGTGCAGGTGAAAAAACGATTTTTCCCCTGAAGGAAAGGATGTGTGATGGCCAAAATTGGTAAGATTGTTTAGTAGTTAACTTTGTTTTAAATTCCCTTTGATCTAAGTTCTTATAGATGGATAATTTCCTTAGAGATTGTCCTTATAGAGGGATAATTGCCTTAGAGATTAAAGACCCTAAAAATAGGGAAGATAATTTAGAGTTTAATTATCTGGTAGATTATCTTATTATGATAAAGTGATTAAAAGTAGTAATCATAATTCTATACCCATTCATTATAAATAGGAAGCCAACCCCACAAAAATCATTCATAGAAAACTTACAAATTCGTATGAGCCTAAAACCCTATACCTCCCTATAGCCGCCATAATTCGCAGAAACTTCAAACAAGCATAACTCACTCATTATTCGTCGAATCTCTGAGAATAATAGCTTGTTGGAAAGCTCTCTTCATTCTCTTTCCAACCATCTTTGAGTTTTTATCATGAGATTAGTATTTCTTTATCTAAGATTAATTTTAAAATTGACGGCGGAATTAGGTTTTTGGCAAATCTTCTTGAAATTCAAAATAGTATAACTTTCTAATAGTTTGTGAGATCATTACAAATAATATCTCATTTGAAAGCTTTTTTCATCCTCTTTCCAACCATATATAAATCGTAGCTTGGATGTAAATATTTCTTTGTTTAAGGTTAAGACGAAATCGTCCTATGCCCTACTTTTAGCGACAAGATTTGCATAGTTAATTGGAATGGTAAATTCAGGTTGAATCTTGTTAAGTTCCTGGCTATCACATCACACATCCAAGGGGGAGGCACCTGCAACGTCTGATCACTGGTTTTCTGATAGGTTTGGTGAGTAGTATTGGTAAGGAAATAGGGTATTCAATTGACTATTGAATATCCATGCTTAGTTTGCTTTTGTCTTTGCCTGGTGATAATTTAGGTGGTTCGGATTTACTTAATAAAGGCAAAGGAGTAGCTTCTTGTTCAGAGACAAGAGAGGTAGGATCTACGCTTTATCGGTTTTTCCAGAGACCCCTGTTATTTTCTTGATATTTTTGTTACCCGCCCTTGTTGTATTGTTTGTAATTGGATTATAGGGTGAGAATATGAAATGCGAAATGAGATATGTATCTCCTAGGCTATATCGGACCCCTGAGTTAGGAATTGAGTGCCTGGGATGCAATTGTTATGTGAATTGGATATGTTGATTGTGTTCTGACATGATTGAGGATACCTTGTTGTGGTATTATGCTTTGTACTTGCCTGTGTGTGCTTGTACATGTCTGTGTGTCAGGATCCTGTTCTAGTGGCCATTCGGGGTAAGCGTTGATGCTCCTAGGGAGAGGAGAGGTCTTACTGGTATGGGTGGCAAACCCCAGCAAGAGCTAGTTGGAGGTCTGGTCCTTGTGTGGCCGGAACCCTGTCCTTGTATGGCAGGAAGCTCTGGTAGGTATATGATCTGGGATGCCCTGGTAGGTATGTGACTAGGGAAGACTTGTCCGTGTGAGGCTAGTCGACTTGTCTTTGCGAGGACAAGGTGATAGACTTACTGATTAGTTTGCGTGTTAACCACCTATCCTTTGTGCAGTAAGTTTTGGACAACACAGGTGGAAGGGTATGGCCTTTTTTCTTTATTGCCGAGGGCAATCTGATGTGTTTCACCTGCCTGTGTACTTCTAACCTTTTGGAAGTGTTTGCAGTCCTCCCTCAGCCATAGATTCGGCCCTAACCTTTTTGATTGGTTTTTGAATTGCGTGATCCCCTTTAGTTGTTTAGGAATGATCTTATGTGAATTGAGAGATTTGTGTTTAGGGATTCTGTAGATCTTATGATGCTGTGACCCTACTGAGATTCTTGTAATCTCAAACCGTTGTTTTTACCATTTTTCAGGCTTAGGTACATTCACTGTTCGTGGTACCAGGGTGTGAGATCAAGGCTGCACGGCGGGGTGATATCGCATCACTTTTGCATACTTGTTACTTGCGCATATAACATGAATGATTGGGCAACTTTCTGGTTTATTTTAAGCACTCTTCTTTACTTGCTATTTCCAAACCTTGATGAAGAATTTCTTGCTGGTTATGTGGATCCCTATGGGACTTGTGTGTTATGAACCCAAAGATTTAATTTAGGACTTCCGCTGATGTTTTATTTACTCCGTATGATACCAGAACATGTGTCCAATATCATGCTCCAATTGTTGATAAGCAATAAGATTAACAAGCTTAAAATCGGTAGTTTATGATTAGCCTGGTGAGATTCAAATTGGTCTTAGGTGTCATTTAGGCTTATTTGGGTTTCATGGCGGTAATGACCTTAATAGGAACAATTATTAATAGTTAGGAATTGGGGTCGTTACATGGACGAGATTGTTCGATTGCATAAAGTGCAAGTTTCCATCGTTTCAGATTGTGATCCTAGTTTTAAATAACGATTTTGGGAGAAATTCCATAATGCATTGGGTTTGAGATTAAATTTCAGTACAACGTTTCATCCCCAGACTGATGGTCAATCTGAGAGGATGATTCAGACACTCGAAGATATGCTACGTATGAGTGTACTAGACCAACATACCAGTTGGGATCGATGCCTACCATTGGCGGAATTTGCTTACAATAATAGCTTTCATGTAAGCATCGGTATGGCACCTTATGAAGCACTATATTGGAGATGTTGCCGAACTCCTATTTTCTGGAATGAAGTGGGCGAGAGACGCCTAGACAATCCTAAAGTGATTAACCAAGCAATGGAGCAGTTGAACTTGATTTGACAACGGCTAAAGACAGCACAAGATTGGCAGAAAAACTACGCCGATTATCGACGAAGGGAGCTAGAATATGTGGTAGGTGACAAAGTATTTTGAAGGTTGCCCCATGGAAAGGTGTCCTTCATTTTCAGCAGCGAGGTAAGCTAACACCTCATTATATTGGTCTGTATGACATTGTCGAGAGGATCGTCCCCGTTGCATACCGACTTGCCTTACCTCCGAGCATGGAGAGAATTCACAACGTGTTTCACGTATCAATGTTGAGAAAATATGTGTGAGACCCTGCTCATGTGTTTGAAGAACCATCAGTCAAGGTTGCTGAAGACCTATCCTATCCCGTATATCCAGTTTCCATACTAGATCGATCAGTTCATCAGCTTCGCAGTTAAATCGTGCCTATGGTATAAGTTGTTTTGCATAATGGCCACATCGAGGAACAGTCTTGGGAGACTGAGGAATCTATGCTTGCAATTTCCTTACCTGTTTGTTTAGGTACTTGTGCTGAAATTTCGAGGATGAAATTCTTTTAAGGAGGGGAGAATGTGAGAGCCCAAATTTTGAGTTATAGAAGTCCAGAAGCCAGTGTATGTGAAATGACCATTTTTCCCCTGAAGGAATGGATGTATGATGACCGAAAATGGTAAAGAATGTTTAGTAATTATTTTTTGTTTTAATTCCTTTTGATTTGGTTCCTTATTGGTTGATAATTACCTTAGGAAATAAAATCCCTAAAATTAAGGAAGGATAATTACAGAATTTAATTCTGATAATTATCTTACTTTAATCTAGCCTTTAAAGTAGGGAAATTAATCCCATAACCACCCTATATAAAAAGGAAGCTGACCACACTTAAATCTTATACAGAAAATACACAAAATTCGTCAAACATCAAACCCTACACCTCCCTATTGCTGCCGAAATTCTAGTAACTTGAAACTAGTATAACTCTCTCATCCTTTGTCGGAATTATACAAATAATAGCTTGTTGGAAAGATTTTTCCATCCTCTATCTAGCTACCTAGGTCAGGTCATCAGGAGGTTAGTTCTTCATTGTCAAAATTTAAATCATATTTTGTCAGTTTTGGTGTCACAATTGTGTCATTCTGCCTTCAATTGATTTCTATTGTTGTTCTTCTTGTTAGTATGATTTGGCATCCATTCATGTTGAAATATCATAAATTCATCCTTTAAATCATCCCTAAATATGAAATAGGCATGCCCTATCCTTGCCCTATTGTTGCTGATTTTAATCAGTTGATTGTCCTGTTGATTTTTGATCTTGTTTCTTTTGATTATATGTGTCATTAACACCTTATCCTTCCTTGTTAACATGAAATAGCAACCTCTATAGCTTGTTAACATAAAATCACAATTTGCTTCATTTCCCTACTCTTAGTACCAAAATTTGTATGGTTGATTGGGATGGTAATTCAGGTTGAATCTTGTTAAGTTCTTGGCTGTCACATCACATATCTTAGGGAAAGGCACCTGCGGCATCTAATCACTAGTTTTTGATAGGTTTGGTGAGTGGAATTGGTAAGGAAATAGGGTATTTACTTGGTTATTGAGTATGCATGCTTAGTTTAGTTTTGTCTTTGCCTTATGATGTAATAAGTGGTTCACCCTTGAATAAAAGAAAAGGAATAGCTTCTTGTTCAGAGACAAGAGAGGTAGGATCTATGCCTCATCGGTTTCTCCAAAGATCCTTGTTGCTGGTTGTTATTTTTTTCTATGCATATCTTTGTATTGATGTATGGACATATGTGAGATAGTGTATGCATGAGTTGCAGATTGATTTGAGGCTTACTTAGGCATTGTCGAACCTTTAAGATAGGTTATGTGTGCCTAATTTGCTTATGTTGTGTGCCTAATTTGCTTATGTTGTGTGCATTGAACATGCTGATTGTGTTCTGACATGATTGAGGATACCCTGTTATGGTATTGTGCTTTGTACTTGCCTGTGTGTGCTTGTACATTTTTATGTGTCAGGATCCTTTTCCGAAGGCCATTCGGGGTAAGCGCTGATGCTCCTGGGGAGAGGAGAGGTTCTTACTGGTATGGAAGTCGTATGGGTAGAAATCCCCAGCATGTGCACGTTGGATGCCTTGTCGTTGTGTGGCTAGACGCCTTGTGTAAGACCCCGAATTTTGAGTCCTAGAAGTCCAGAAGCCAGTGCAGGTGAAAAAACGATTTTGCCCCTGAAGAGAAGGATGTGTGATAGCCGAAATTGGTAAGATTTTTCAGTAAATTAATTTGCTTCTAATTCCTTTTGATTTAGGATCTTGTAGATGGGTAATCGTTTTAGGAAAACATCCTTTAAGGTAGATAGTTACCTTAAAAAAATTAAGGAAGGTAATTTAAGAGTTTTGATTATTTGGTAGATTGTATTGAATTGATAGATTGATTAAAAGTAGTAGACCTAATTCTACACTCATTCAATATAAATAGGAAGCCAACCCCACAAAAGTTTCCCCTAAAACCTTACAGAATTCGTATAGGCTTAAAACCCTATACCTCCCATTAGCCGTCAGAATTTGCAGAAACTTTAAACTAGCATAACTCCCTCATCGTTCATTGGATCTCTGCGAATAATAGCTTGTTGGAAAGCTCTCTTCATCCTCTTTCCAACCATCTTTTGATTTGCTTCGGGAGCTTAGTATTTCGTTGTCTAATGTTACTTTGAAAATCGACGGCCGCGTTAGGTTTCCGCCAAATCTTCTTGAATTTCAAAATAGCATAACGTTTTACTCGTTTGTTGAAATCTTGCAAATAATATGTCTTTGGAAAACTATTTTCATTCTCTTTCCAAAACTATGCTAATGGCAGCTTGTATGTAAGTACTTCGTAGTTTTAGGTTAAGACGAAATCGTCTTCTGCCCTACTTTTAGCAATAGGTTTTGCCTAGTTAATTGGAATGGTAAATTCAGGTTGAATCTTGATAAGTTCCTGGCTATCACATCACACATCCAAGGGGGAGGCACCTGAAACATCTGATCACTGGTTTTCTGATAGGTTTGGTGAGTGGTACTGGTAAGGAATAGAGTATGCAATTTATTTTTGGATATGCATGCTTAGTTTGTTTTGTCTTTGTCTGGTGATGATTTAGGTGGTTCAGATTTACTTAATAAAGGCAAAGGAGTAGCTTCTTGTTCAGAGACAAGAGAGGTAGGATCTATGCCTCATCGGTTTCTCCAGAAACCCCCGATCTTATTTGATGTTTTTGTTACCTGCCTTTGTTGTATTGTTTGTGATTGGATTATGTGGTGAGAATATGAAATCCAGAATGAGATATGAATCTCCTAGGCTGTATAGAACCCCTGAGTTAGGGATTGAGTGCCTGGGATGCTATTGTTATATGAATTGGATGTGTTGATTATTTCCTGACGTGATTGAGAATACCCTATTGTGGTATTGTGCTTTGTACTTGCCTGTGTGTGCTTGTACGTGTTTGTGTGTCAGGATCCTGTTCCGGTGGCCACGCAGGGTAAGAACTGATGCTCCTAGGGAGAGGAGAGGTTCTTATCGATTTATGGGAGGTGTATGGGTGTTGAACCAGCAAGTGCACGCTGGATATCTGTCCTTGGTGGCCGGATCCCTGTCTTGCGAGACAGGAAGCCCATATCTTGCGAGATTTGGGGATGCCCTGGTTGCGACTAAGGGAAGACTTATCCATGTGGGGCTAGTCGACTTATCCTTGCGAGGATAAGGTGAAAGGCTTACTGATTAGTTTGTGTGTTAACCATCTACCCTTTGTGCAGTAAGTCTTGGACAACACAGGTGGAAGGGGATGGCCTTTCTTCATCATTGTGTGTGTGATTTTGTTGTATTTCACCTGCCTGTATACTTCTGAACTTTCGGAAGTGTGGTCCTCCCTCAGCCACAATCTCGGCTTTAACCTCTTTTTGTTTATTGTTGAATTGCGTGATCCCTTTAGTTGTTTAGGGAATGATCTTATGTGAATTTGGGAGATTTGTGTTTAGGGAATCTGTAGATCTTATGATGCTGCGACCCTACTGAGATTCTTGTAATCTCATACCGTTGTTTTTACCATTTTTCAGGCTTAGGTACACCCTCTGTTCGTGGTACCAGTGTGTGAGATCAAGGCTGCATGGCGGGGCGATATCGCATCATAAAAACTTACTTGTTACATGCGCAAATAACTTGAAGGATTGGATGATGTTCTGGTTTATTTTAAGCATTCGTTTGGCTTGCTATTTCCGGAAATTTGTTGATGAATTTCTTACTGGTTATTTGGATCCCTATGGGACTTGTGTGTTATGAATCCAATGGATAGATTTAAGACTTCCGCTGATGATTTTATTTACTCCGTATGTTACCAGAATATGTGTCCAATAGCATGCTCCAATTGATTGATAAGCAACAAAATAAATAAAGCTTAAAATCAGTATCATATGAGTAGCCTTGTGAAATTCTAATAGGTCTTAGGTGTCGCTGAGACTTATTTGGGTTTCACGGCGGTAATGACCTTAATAGGAGCAATTAATAATGGTTTAGGAATTAGGATCGTTACACCTTGTCCTTGTGTGGTAAGATGCCCTTATCCTTGTGTGGTTTGAATACCCTTATCCTTGTGTGGTTTGAATGCTCTTATCCTTGTGTGGTTTGTATGCCCTTGTCCTCGTGTGGCTTGGATGCCTTGTCCTTGTGTGGCAAGATGAATAGGCTTGCTAATTAGCTTGTGTGTTAACCTTTATCCTTTATTCAGCAAAGCCTTGGACAACACAGGTGGAAGGGGATGGTCTTTTCCTATTGCCGAGATGTTTGATGAGTTTTACGTACCTATTTACTTCTGTTTTTCAGAAGTGTTTGTAGTCCACCCTCAGCCTTAGCATTAGGCCTTATCCTTTTTGGTTGAATGATGATTTCTTGATTCCCTTTAGTTGTATAAGCTGATCTGATGTTGTTTGGGAGATGGTTGTTTAAGATTTCTATAGATCTTATGATGTTGTGACCCTACTGAGATTGTTGTAATCTCATCCTGTTGTTTTCACCATTTTTTCAAGCTTAGGTACATTCGTTGTTCTTGGTACCAGTGTGTGAGATCAAGGCTGTATGGCAGGGCGATATTGCATCACATTCGCATTCCTTTGTCTTTGGTTGCTTGTTCATATAACATGAACTTTGATTGGACTATTTTCTGGTTCTTCGAGTCTCTCCTTTTCTTGTTTGTTTCCAGAATATATTGGAGGTTTACTTGTTAGATTTTTAGATCCTTATGGGACTTGTGTGTTTTGGTTCCAATGATTCAATTTAAAAGACTTTCGTTAATATTTTATTTACTCCGTATAAGACAAGAATGCTTGTTCAATATCATGCTCAAATTGTTATAAGTACAAAGAATGAACATGCTAAAATCGGAAATTTAGATGGGTAAGCCTTGTAGGATTCAAAGAGGTCCTGGTTTTGAACTTATTTGGGTTTCACGGCGGTAAGGGTCTTATTAGGAGCAAATTAGAATAGGTTAGGATTATGGATCCTTACAGATCGAAAAGCCAAAATGCATATCCACACAAGTTCAAAGACATGTCATGCTCATTCAATAGGAAAGGGGTGCAAATGAAGTGCAAATTCGTCCAGTCGTGCAGCCTTGATCCCACACCTTTGGTACCAGCAACAAAGCACACACCTAAGCCTGCAAAGTGGTTAACACCTAAAACATCTATGAATAACCAAAAGATCAACACCTAAAACCAGTTAAGATATCCAATTAAAATTGCAAGCATCAATCACACATAATAGGGGCCAAAATCATCACAAGCATATACAATATAAGGGTAGGCTGAAATTGGTAAAAAAAAGGAGGAAAAACTGAAAACACTTATCATTTAAAAGTACACAGACAGCCTATAACATAATCTGATTTTCAAAACCAAAGTTTGTCCCCATCTGCCCATGTTGTCCAAGGCTATGTTGCAAAAAGGGTAAAACGGTTAGACAATAAATATTACAATAAGCCCTTTAGTTGTCTCCGACATCTAGACTTTAACTTGCCTAGGAGCACTCTTGCAACTGCTCATACATGTCATCCTGCCACCCAGAAACATGGCATCCTAATCTCCAGACTCAAACTAGCCTAAAAGGCATCTTAACGTCCAGACTTGAACAAGCCTACAAGGCATTCTGATGTTCGGACTTGAACTAGCCTACAAGGCATCCAACGAGCTCTTATTTGGAAGAACTACCCATAAACTTCCCGGTTTGGTAAGCACCTCTCCTCTCCCTAGAAGCAATAATACTTACCTCGCATAGCCAGTGACAAAAGGATCCTTCAAACAAAACACAAACAAGGCATATACATGCATACACAAATCACAACAAAGGATCCTTAATCAAATCACAACAAATCCAAGTTCAGTCCTCAAAGACAAAACCAAGTTAGGCAACCTATTGCCCTTATTAACTTTCGAGATTTCCTTATTATCATAATCACACATTTCGCAAGCATATAATCCAAGATAGGCAATCGAATTCAATCATATTCAAACAATCAAACTAATAGGTTTACCAAAGGAACCGATGAGGCATATATCCTACCTCTCATGTCTCTGAATCAGATGCAATCCTTTGCCTTCCTAATAAGATCAGAATCTCATAAACCATCACAAGACAAAGATCACACAATACTAAACCACAAGATAATTAAAAATCAAAGACATTGAAAATCCTTACTAATTAACCTACAAAAATCCAGCGATCCGGATGCACCAATATCTTCCCCCTGAATGTGTGATGTGATGGAGAGAAACTTAGCAAGAAACAACCTAATTATTCACCCTAATTCACTGTGCAAATTTCGGCAATACTTAGGGCTTAATAGGGTATATGTGATTTCAACATTAGAGAGACTAAGGGTTGTGATTTCATGAAATTAAGGTTGGAATATATGCAAATTACTCAAACGATTAAAAGGAACAAGATCTGAAACCAATAAACAACTCTATTGATCAAATTTTTGCAAACATACGGTTAGGAATAAAGCAATCTGATTTCTTCATCAAGGAAGATACAAGGGTTGAATTCATCATAACATAACAAGGATAGGTACCAAACATTCAAACGATGAAGATGAACAGAAACAGAAACCAACAAGGGGTTGAATCAGAAGAAATTCAGTTAAGAACCCTGGAAATTATGGCAACAAAATTAAAAGGAAAACACTAACCTTTTGCTTGTGAAACCAAGATAATAAGATGCACAATGAAGAGAGGATTCCAACAAGCTATCACACACAAGGAACTGATGAAAACCAAGCAAGTTCGGCTAGGGTTTTTTAAGAAGAAAAGTCGGCACAAAGAGGGAGAGTAGGGAGAGAAATTTCGGAATTTAGAAGAGGGATTTTGGTGTGATAGATAGGGTGGCCGGCCATGTTAATTTATAGGGTCTTAAGGAGGTTTAACTAAGAGATAATTCCTTACTTTTAAACTTAGAAGGATAAGATAAGATTAAAGGATAATTCTATTAGAAGAGTAATTCTATTTAAAAAGAAGAATTATCTAATACTTCAGATAATAAGGGATAAAAATAAGGTTAATTAACATAAAAACACTAAATTAAAATAGTAAATATCCAGCAGCAACCATTTTAGGTCATCACACATTCATTTCATCAGGGACAAAATATTCATTTCAGCTACATTGGCTCCTGGACTTCTGGAACAAGATCGAGGTCTCACAATTCCAATTATCATACTCTTCCATACGATCCATCCTCAATGGTAGTGGAGCCAAGTTGCAAATTAATACCCAAAGTGTTAAGAGCGTTGGTAAGCCGGTTATGATATTCTCGATAGCAGCAAGGAGCGAAATAAGACCATTCGTAAGCCGCAGGTTTTCCCGTGCTTAACGCCAAAAGGTATGATTTCTCAATTAAACTTTTCTAATATTGAATGGTAGTAGAATATGGAAAGTAAGTAATAGATAGACTTTTAAGGATAAAATCTAAACGACTTAAAGAAAATTAAGATATAGAATCAATGGATTCTACTAATACCTGAAAATTACATATAGCTGCGATAGAAAAAAAATTACATAATTGGAATATACCTAAAGTCCCTAGTCATAAGATATACAAGATGGGATTAGGATTTCAAAATCTATTTACTCATGACTATGTAATTGAAACATCTGAAAGATCTCTACCTGTAAATCCACAGGTAGAACAGATTGAATTAATCGATACCAATTAAATACAAAAATTTAAAGAAAAATATAAATTTATGCATATTAGACTAGTTCAGATAGCTATAAAATTTACATAGAATAGGACTAGATTCTCCCATATTAATACGTTTAAGAGATGCTAGGTTTACATCAGACTTATTATTAGTAGTATGTGAATCCAGCTTAACAACTGGACCAGTATATTTTAATTGCTACCCAAACTTTTTTATAGATTTGTTTGATGATGATTTAAGTAAAACTTTAACGTTAAATATGACGATACCAACAATGATGATGAATAATTTTTAAAATGTAACTATAATATATAGAATACATTATAAAATAATAAAATCTAATTTAAGTCCTAAAGCAAATAATGAATAATATGCCACCAAAGACAATTAAACCCATAACCCAACTAATAGAAATTGTTAGAAAATGATAAAGGACATGCTGAGACAATATTTAGACTTCAAAATAAATCAGAACCATTTAGACAATCATTATCTAGTAGATATGAAACAATGAAAATGATAAATAAATCTGAAAAAAAAACCTTTATTAAAAAGAATAGATTGGACTAAAAGTATCCCTCAATCTTATTATACCGTAACTTCGTCAGTAAAAGATAAAAATAAATCATCTCTCATGTCCCCTACACCTACTGATATGACTAATATAATTAATTATAATAAACAATTATAATATGTTTGAGTTGAATATAAAATTATTATATAATTAATATTTTATAAATAAAAATGATAATAAACGTCAGCAATATCTTCAAGAAATATCCTTGAAGATGAAGGGGAAGATATGGCAAGATTACAAAGATGAGGTAACTAGATACCATGCCCATACATACTTATTTATTTCTTTATCATAATAATTTAATTATATTAAATTTTTATTTTTTGTTATTATATTACTGAAAATATTTTTTTAATTATAATTTTTTTTGTTAATTTTTAAATCTTATATTAAATTATTTAGATTATTATTAAATAAATATTAATTATTAAATATTTTACAATATTATTATTTAAAATTTTTATATTTTATATAAATAATTTGTATTAAAATTATTATTTATTTTTTAAATAATATATATTTAATATAAATAAAGTAATAACAAATATTTTAATTGGCTTATATGTAACCTAAACATCCAAATGAGCACATTAAGAGATTAAATATAAATTTATTAAATTTTGAATTAAATTTAAAATATAAATTTAAACATAATTATATATAAATTTAAAAAATCCTACCTAGTCATTCCTAACTAAAATCATTGCTTGATTGCCTAATCCTATGTCCGGGAGCATACCACTCGAGTCCTTCAAAACGGTGCGAGTAATGCATAATGTGGTTTTGCAATTATCTCTCCTTTTAGTGCATCTCTTTCTTTCACCACTTAAATTCAAATTAAAAATGATTAATTTTATAATAATAAAATTTGATATTAAATTAATATATTTAATATTAAAAAATATTTTTATATTTTTAAAATAAAATTCTTAAATCCAACATTAATTTCTGAAAAAAAAAAATACTCTTAAGCTTATGAGAGACAAATACAGTTAGATCTCTCAAATTTAATATCATCCGTGGATGAAAAAATTATTAATTATTGGAGATTATTAATTAACAGAGTTACCTCTTAAAATTAATATATTATTAAATAGTAGAGGATCATTATATGATTGATTGAAATTATAGCGTGGCAAGGGATCATTATTAAATAATAATATATTATCATAATGTGGAAGCAAATCGTTGCATCCTTATTGATAATGCACCTTCACACATTTTGGACAATCTCAAACATGTCCAATGTCGAAATTTCCTTAATTCCACCAAATACCACATCTAAAATCCACTTGATTGATGCTAGGATAATTTCATCCTTTAAGCATCGGTACTGCCTCTACCAACTACATGCACTGCTTGATATGGATGAATTGGGTTCCAGTGATATTTACATGGTTGACCAACTATGTGTATGCTCTGCAGCAAAGCTACTAAAGAGGAGATTCCCATAGTCTGTGATTGCAAACTGCTTCAAGCACAAAGGACTTTCCGTTAGCAAAAATTTAGACTCTTACTGTCAGTCATCTGATATCAATTGAGAATCTCTTAAATTCAATAGAGGAACTTCAATAAACGTATCAATAATTAACGAATGAGGAGCTTATCGGTTTGGTGATACAATAACAACATAAGTAAGATAGAAGAAGAGAGTGTTGGTCAAGACAATATAGCTCCTAGTCTTTTTTATCAGTTGCATGCCATGCACATGGTGGTACAGATGCTGGACATTGGTAAAGTGAACTAAAGAAGTGTGCAGATAACTATGACAACACAGGTGAGATGGAAGAAGAAAATGTCGGTCAAAACAATATAGTTTATATATTGATTTCAATACAATGACAAGTTAGTCTTTTTATCGTATAACTTCTTCTTCCTCTTCTTAATAAATAGCATCCATATTCTCTTTTTTTATATTCTTCTTATATATTATATATTGATTTCAATACAATGACAAGTTAGTCTTTTTATCGTATAACTTCTTCTTAATAAATATCATCCATATTCTCTTTTTTTATTCTTTTTCTTCTACTATTCATTTTTCAACTCACGATCATTTACATGCTGTGCACATGGTGGTACAAATGCTAGATGTTGATGAAGTGGACTAAAGAAGTATGCTGAGAGTCTTATGTCATCTATAGAATATACTAGAAACCCAAAAAACTTTCAAGATATTACTGGATACATAGATAAGCAAAACAATAACAATCTTTCAAAACTAATAAATACTTAAAATTTTATTAATTATTCAAAATTAAAAGAATATTAATTATAATAAAAGAACAACAATCCGATGGATACAAAACTTACTAATCATTAGAGGATATAAATTTTTAGAATATTAAATTTTAGTGGTCTAACCGTAAATAGATTACGGATAAATTTTTGAGGCAAGGGTTTTGTCTCACTAATTCTGTGGTACTGTTTCGAGGGCTTAAGGCCTTCTTTCTTTATTTCTTTTTTTTCTACTTGAGCCGCCCATTGTTGGGCCTGATGCTTAGTGGATTTGGTGGGTTATATGTGGGCGTAATATCGGTTAGCTTTCTTCTTCTTATATTTGGACGTTAAAATTGAGATGGGTTAGTTGTCTAGCGACCTTGCTTTGTTTGTATTCAATCGAACATAACAGGTAACGGCTCCCATTCTCTCAAGTGTTTTCATACTTTTTTATAAATTAAAGTGTATCTATTAATCCTCAAAATTTTTAATTTTTAATTAAAAATAAATAAATCTTATCACTTAATCATATCCTAACCAATTTACTTTGTTTGTATTCAATTGAATATAACAGTTAACGGTTTCCGTGCTCTCAATGTTCAATGGTTTTGCCCTATGGCTATCTCTCTCGCTCGATCTGTTTGATGCTAGGAGCTAGCTTCGTCTTCTAAGAACAAAGGAATTTCCGTCGTACGACTTGAAACATAATGCAAGTGTAGTGTAGATCGTATATCACTAATTCCTCCCTCGTTTTCTGCTTACGGATGCGTTTCCAATTTAGAAGTGCTCAGAGGATCATTCGTCATGAATCCAGGTGGGTGGCTTGAATACAAAAGAAAAGGTCGGTTGAGGATAGGATCACAATCCGCGAGTCTATCCTAAAGAAGGCACTACATGTTAGGATCACGACTCACACACTCAATCTAGATGAAGAATTATGAAGAATAAGAGAAAGATACGTGATAACACCAGAATGGTAACCTCCACGGCGGCTAGGCTCTTTTATTGATTATTTCAGGCTTATATAGAGAATTGTCTTTCACACACCCTAAACAATTACATAGGAGAGTATTTATATAGCATTAAGAAAACTTAACTATCAGGCCCATAAGTAAACTTAAATATCAGGCCCATAAGTAAACTTAAATATCAGGCTCCACAACCTAACAATTCTCCCACTTGGAGACTGATCCAGTCTTCCAAAAAATTGCATTCTCAAACATTGATCCCTTCATCATCAATATCTTCACCGCACCACATCATCTATAGAAACACAACTACAGAAAGCCAACCAAGGTTTTGCACAACCTCAGTTTTCCAATATCAACACATTTTGTCAACATGTCTGCTGGATTCTTTGCACCCTCTATCTTCTCCAAGCACAAATCCCCTTCTTCCACTGCCTTGCGAGTGAAATGATATCGTCTCCTGATATGCTTTGTCTTTGAATAATAGATTGGGTTCTTCACCAACTGTATGACACTCTGGCTATCTGTGTAAAGAATCTTCTGGCATTGTTTCCTGCCCAATTCGTCCAGATAATCTGCCAGCCATATCATCTCTTTTCCAGCTTCAGCTATTGCCACATACTCAGCCTCAGTAGATGAAAGAGCAACACACTTCTGAAGTTTAGACATCCAACTCACTACTGTTCCACCTAAAGTGTAGATATAACCAGATGTGCTCTTGCTCGAGTCCACATATCCACTAAGATCAGCATCCACAAAACCCTGTAGAGTCATTTTTCCATTGCCATAACAAAGTGAAGTGCTGGATGTACCTCTCAGATATCTCAGAAGCCACTTAACAGCTTCCCAGTGCTCTTTCCCTGGGTTTGCCATGTACCTGCTAACAACTCCCACTGCATGTGTTATGTTAGGTCTAGTGCAGACCATAGCATACATAAGACTTCCAACTGCACAAGCATATGGAACAAGTGCCATGTGCTCCCGCTCCTTATCTGTCTTGGCTGACTGCTCCTTTGACAATTTATGTGATTTGCCAATGGAGTAGTCCTGGGTTTAGCATTATTCATCCTGAATCTGGACAATACCTTCTCAATGTACTGTTCTTGGGATAGATTTAAAGTGCGATAGATCTATCCCGAGAAATCCTCATCCCAAGAATTTGCTTTGCTGTACCCAAATCTTTCATCTCAAACACTGAAGACAGACTTGCCTTCAGACTGTTTATCTCCTTCATACTGGATCCTGCAATCAGCATATCATCCACATACAATAGTAGAAAGACATAAGAATCAGTGTATTTCTTGAAGTAACAACACTGATCTTTTTCACTCCTCTTGAAACCACTCTTGCTCATAAAAGAGTCAAACTTTTTGTACCACTGTCTTGGTGCTTGCTTCAGTCCATACAAGCTCCTATTCAGCTTGCACACCATGTGTTCCTTTCCCGGAGCTACAAATCCTTCTGGTTGTTGCATATAAATCTCTTTGTCTAGATCTCCATGTAAAAATATTGTTTTGACATCCATTTGCTCCAGATGCAAATTCTCTGATGCAACAATACTCAACAAAATTCGGATAGTAGTTAATTTCACAACAGGAGAAAATATTTCAGCATAATCAATACCTTTCCTTTGTGAATAACCTTTAACCACTAACCGAGCCTTGAACCTTCTTTTGCCATCGGGTTCAGTTTTGATTCTGAACACCCACTTGTTCAACAAGGCTCTCTTCCTTGCAGGTAACTTAGTCAACACCCACGTGTTATTCTTCTCAAGTGAACTCATCTCATCATCCATGGCTTGCTCCCACTTGATTGAATCCTCCACGTGTAAGGCCTCATAAAAAGACTCTGGTTCCCCTTCATCAGTCAGCAACAAATAGTGTAATGAAGGTGAATACATATCTGGTGCTCTGATGGTCTTGGAAGATCTTCTTAACACCTGTTCAGGTGTTACTTGCTCCTCCTCTGGTTCTTCAGCAATAGTGTCTGGGATTAGTTGAGTTTCTGTTGCAACATCTCTTGGTTTACTCTTATGCAACTCAACCTCAACTCCTACTTGCTTTGTAGTCTCTGAAACCTTCTGCTCTCTATCCTTGTACAAGACATTCTCATCAAAAATCACATCACAATGTCTCAGGATCTTTCTGTTCTTATCATCCCAAAACCTATAACCAAACAAGTCAGAACCATAGCATATGAAGTAGCACTTCGTAGCCTTAGCATCAAGCTTATCTCTTTTCTCTGGATCAACATGAACATAAGCAATGCAACCAAATATTCTCAAGTGTGAGTATTTGAGTTCCTTTTCTGCTTATACCTCTTCTGGAATCTTGAACCCTACGGGAACAGATGGCTCCCTATTGATCAAGTATGCAGCTGTGCTCACAGTATCTGCCCAGAACATTTTAGGCAGCCCACAATGTATACTCATGCTCCTTGCATACTCATTCAACGTTCTGTTCATCCTCTCAGTAACTCCATTCTGCCTTGTCTTCCCAAGAACAGTTCTCATTAGTCTAATTCCCTTAGCTGCACAAAATGTTTTGAATTATGACTTCTCGTACTTTCCTTCATTGTCAGACCTCAGGCATTTAATTTTCAACTTAGTCTGATTTTCCACTTCAACTTTCCACTTCTTAAAAGTTGCAAAAACATATGATTTATGCTTCAAGAAGTAAACCCATACCTTCCTGCTGAAATCATCAATGAAGGTGACATAGAACCTGGATCCACCAAGTGATGATACAGGAGATGACCCCCAAACATCTGTATGGACCATTTCCAACCGTACTTTCTTCGACTCTCTAATAATCTTTGTGAAGCTAACTCGTTTTTGTTTGCCCATAACACAACTCTCACAAAGACCTATATCAACAGATTTCAAACCCTCCAAAACTCCCTTTGCAGCCAACATCTTCATTCCTTTAGCACTCATGTGTCCAAGTCTATTGTGCCACAAACTTGAAGCACCCTCAGCAGTAACAGTCATGTTAATACACCCTGCAGTGGTGTACAAAGTTCCAGCTTTTGTGCCACGTGCTACCACCATAGCACCCTTCACAATCTTCCACGAACTTTTCCCAAACTCTGTTGCGTAGCCTGTGCTATCCAACTGACCAATAGAGATCAGATTCTTCTTGAGGCCAGGAATATATCTGACATCCTGCAATGTCCACTGATTTCCTGCTGGAGTCTTTATGCAGACATCCCCCTTTCCTTCAATCTCCAAGGCTTTGTTGTCAGCAAGAAACACCTTTCCAAAGTTTCCATATTGAAAGTTCTGGAATAATTCCTTGCTAGGAGATGAATGAAAAGATGCACCAGAATCCAAAATCCAAGATTCAACTGGGCTGTCCACACTGAGGATTAGAGCATCCCTAATGTCTTCTGTTGAATTTACAGAATCATTATCATCTCCAGATTTCTGATGCTGCTTCTTCTTTGGTTTGGGACACTTCGTCCGATAGTGTCCTTTTTCTCAACAATTCCAGCAGGTTATGTTTGGCCTGCTTGGAGATTTTCCTCGGTTCTGTGATTTTGATCGGCTACGTTGGTTTTGACCCTCAAGCTACCTCTCCCCCTTCGGTCAACACTGAGAGTACTGCCCGATGAATCCCCAATTTCTCGTTTGCGAATACTCTCGTTGAGAACAACATCTTGGACGTCATCAAACTTCAGTTTCTCAAATCCACCGGAACTTCTGATCGCAGCAACAAAAGTATCCCAAGACTTGGGGCAGAGATGACATCAAAATGAAAGCTTTAATTTCATCTTCGAAATTAATTTGCACAGAACAGAGTTGACTAACGATCTTATTCAAATCGTTTATATGATCCGAAATAGATTCACTTTCAGACATCTGTAAATTGAACAATCTACGCATCAAATATACCTTGTTCATTGCCAATGGTTTTTCATACATATTTGATAGCGCGTTTAGGAGATCGGACGTAGTCTTCTCCTTAACGATGTTAAAAGCCACGTTTCTCGACAAAGTCAATCGAATCAACCCAAAAGCTTGACGATATTTGAGCTTCCACTGCTCCTTCGTCATTGAATCCGGCTTCACTCCTGTCAAGGGTTCGTGAAGATCTTTATGGTACAGATAATCTTCAATCTGCATCTTCCAGAAACCAAAATCGGATCCATCAAACTTCTCGATTGCAATCTTCGAACTGTCCATCTTTCAGATTGTGCTGAATCACTCCTAGCTCCGCTACTAGTTGTTAGGATCACGACTCACACACTCAATCTAGATGAAGAAATATGAAGAATAAGAGAAAGATACGTGGTAACACCAGAATGGTAACCTCCACAGCAGCTAGGCTCTTTATTGATTATTTCAGGCTTATATAGAGAATTGTCTTTCACTGTGAGGACCCGATCCCGGATACCGGACCTCACCGCCGTAGGACTCGAATTGACCCCACCGAGGGACCAACCAGAACCCTACAAGGCTTCTCTTACAAAATCCATAAAGTTATAAAATTCTGGTTGCCGTTTATCAGCAATACAACCAAGTTTATTGGATTCTCATATAAGTTTATTGGATTCTCATATATTCAAGGAAACCCTTACACTCATGAAAAATTGTTTGAGCATGGTTTTAAAATCTTTGTATTTGTAAGGGGTTTGAAAATATTTATTAAAAGAACAACTTAGATTATTTCAAACACCAAGTTGCGAAGTTGTTTAGCGGAAGGCTTTGTAAAAGAGAAAAAAAAAACATTTATTTTGAAAACACACAATCCGGGAAAAGATTTCAACAAATAAATAAAAAAAATAAAACAATAGAAAACCAAATCAACCCAAAAAGGATGAAAGTCCAGTCCAAAGTATTTATTACAGTCCGAAATATAAATATCAAATAAATGTAAACTGCATAGCCATAGTTCAGCACCTACTGTTCGATGTTCTAGGGGAGGCTAGGCTTCTCCTCAGCTGAACCTGAAAGGGATAACAAATGGGGTTGAGATCACTAGGACCTCCGTGAGAGACACAGCATCATAAGCGTTCACAGGGAGTGAGTAGAGGCAATACGAAAAATCTTTTCTTTTAAAATGCAAGTATAAAACCGGTGTAAGTAACATGAATAGTGAAAGTTCAAAAATCAGACTCAACGGTCTAAAATGAGTGGTTACGGTAAACGCATCATATCGTATCGAGAAATCCCAAGGGACAGACATAAAACACCACACGAATCAGTTCGGCGCGTAGAACCGTCGGAGGCCCAATGACAGTAAAGTTTGAGTTATTACAAGTTATGTTTAAATGTCCCACCGCCATTGTTGTCTGTGGAGCGGAGGGAATACACACGTCCTCCACACTCCATACTCACGACCTGTGATCAAAGGTCACATAACGCAACCATACAACTCCCTACGGTAAGAATCGCTCCCCTACTACGGGACGTCCGAATACTTACCTCGCATTGGCCAAGCGCTTCGTGTAATTCACGGTATCATATCTCTCATATATATACCCACCAACATGCCCCAAAATTCATATAATCATTTCAATGGGATAATTTACACATGTTCAAAACATCATACAACACATGTGTATAGAAATGGTAAAGTAACCAAAAATCATGCTAAATCATCTTTCATAAATTTTTTTTTCAAACATGCATCCTTGTAAGTTCTTAACACCCAAATCATGCCAAAACAAAAAGGAAAAACACTTAGAAAACGGCATGTGATACTCGACAACATCAAGTGTAAACATCACCCATCCAAGTTTCTATTCTTCATCGTAAACACATTTAAACATGTGGGTAGTTTTCACGCATATTTCACAAAACCAAAAACACATACATAAATATTAATTTTCAAACACATGCCGAGTACATCACTAGTCGCAATTAAACCATTTCAAGCATGCCTCATACTCAAAACCAAAACAAAAATCATTTATGTAAACTATATTAAAGGTGAGTAGCCGATCAAACCGATGATACGAAGTCTCCCACCTTTTGTCTCTGATCACGGAGTCCTTTCCTACAAGCCCTGCTATGCCTACCATGAGATCGTAACATACTCATGGTTAGGATCCATCAGCTCCATACTCAAATCCAAAGAACACTTATGGATCTAATTGACCCAAGTATATATATATATATACTCACTAATCAACAACTCACCTTGATGTATCTTGTTTGATTGTGATACTTGTGGGTCTAAGGGTACTTCTGATAGGTTAAACTTAACGATTTCTCATGAAATTTTTATCGTAGATTCCTGACATTCTAAGAAGAACGTGGATATGAAGAATGCAAAATTTGACAGAGTAGAAAAAAAAATAGAAAATCTACAAGTTGCGGAAACTGTAGGGTGACGAGTTTGGTTTATGAACTTGGGGAATGAATTTCTGGATTCAGTCTTGAGTTTCTTAGAAGGTTGGTTCAAAGAAGAGTTAAAGGTATCAGAAAGGGTGTTCAGATAGGCTTAGAGAAGGAAGAAAAATTGAAGAAGATAGATACCAAGATCAAGAACAGATTAGTTCCAAAAGATAGAAGAAAAGGTCTGGTTGCAGCAGCACAAGTTTTGGTTGGTATTTCAGGTGAGACTTCTGGTGACTTAGGTGTACATTCAGGCAAGCAAGAATAGACCAGAGAGTGAAAGAAAATGCATGCCAAAGATAGGGAAAGTCGGACTCAAGAGGGGACACACAAGAGAAACCAGAATTTGCAAGATGGTGAGTGATCAAAGGGGTTCCCAAACCAATGGCAATCAGATGAAAGTGAGTGGGAATCTTGCAATGGCAGACAAGGGTAAGTGGAGAGGTGTGTTTTAGCTGGAAAAGGAGAGAAAATTCTGGTGGGAGGGCCAGGAAATGATGCTTAATCAAGTGTGTTAGGGGAAGGTTGAAGTTTGAATTAAGCATATGTGTAATGTCTAGTTAGGTGGGTTATTAACCAATATAAAACAAAGAAAAATTCAAAAGAATCACTACCAGGAGAGAAATTCCGACTTGAGCTTGAAAGGAAAAGCATCAGGTATGAAAATGGCAGAGAATTTTGATTTAGAATGTGGCCTACACAAAAGGTTAAGCATGTGAAGGCAGATTTGAACAATAATGGCACAACTAGACACTCAACTTGTATAAACACATAAGGGACCCAAATTATGGCTGTATGTGATGTGGATCCTGAGGTAAGAATGGTAAGGTAATGTAGGTTTAATCCAGGTGAAAATATTATGTAATTACCCACTGTAATTTCTGAGTTACGGTACGGTAAAAAATCATGGATTTACGGTGATCAATTATTTTTGTGACTGGTGTAATCTGATTTTACTCTATGATGATTGTCTAATTACATGGCCAATTTAATCAATGTAGAATGAGTACATTGGGCTTTAGGAAATTTCCGAATGGACTTGGGCCTTGGGAATGGTAATTGGACCGAAAATATGAAGATACGAATCAATTACGGTCAACAGCAGTTTTACGATCGGACAATTCGTAAAACTGCGTCATATAAGTAGTTTATATTTATGTTAATTGAGAAGTTACATTGCCAAGAATCTAATTACTCTACTTTTACCTTTCATAGGGTTACTCAGGTGTCTAAGGTTCACTCAGGTCCATCTAATCGTAAAATGTTACCGTCACACGGTAAACAAAACTCATCCGGAGTCCTCGACGGGGTAAAACTCGGGGACTTACGAAACTAATACGGTAGAAATGGATACAGTAAAAATTTAGGCATTGCCGAAATGACTCGTACGGGCGTCGAAGTTATTAGCTAATAGGTCTAGTACATATCTAACACTCAAAATGATGAAAAATAACTTATACGATAAAAATAAAAAGGAAGAATAACTGATGGAAACCTCTAAAAGAGCGAGGTCTCACATTCACACACCCTAAACAATTACATAGGAGAGTATTTATATAGCATTAAGAAAACTTAACTATCAGGCCTATAAGTAAACTTAAATATCAGGCTCCACAACCTAACACTACACAACTTCATTTCCTGTTTCCTATATAAATCATTGTGGTCGGACCAACGAGACCTAGCTACTAGAATAGTATAGAACAAGAAAAGCTGGGTTCAGAAGGCGAAATTAAAGAACAAATGCGATTCCTATGGAAAGATGGAAGTGGTCCGGCATGGAAACAAGCAAGGACAGAACGCACTCTGGCCTCTATGTCTCCACCGCCCTTGCCTCTATGTTCCATCCTACGCTACCTACAACAAGCGGATGCAGGTGGAGACGGGGATCAAGTTTCAGCTGTTTCTCTTGTTCTTGCCTGTGCTGTTCATCTCACTTGCTCAGTTTTGCAAGTTTTGCAAGTTTTGCCAGTACGAGAGGTTGGTGGTTCGCAGGACTAAAAGAGAGTACGGCTCGGCTAATAGAAGCTGGAACTTGCCATGGTGATGGTCTCTTATCGGTCGTCTTTGCAGTCCATGTGGTCTCCAATTATTCCAAGATCTACCCTAGTGATTTCCAAGATCTTTTACTCTTGCCTTCCATCAAACATTTGAAGCTCGATGGGATTATGTATTAACACTAATTCATGTTAATTGAAGATGTTTTGTTAAAGTCGTTTATGTTGTTCCTAAAGTTGGCTTGTCTAAACGGAGGAATGGCTCGTCGGGGTTTATATTTTTCTAAAATTAAAATGTATATATCGTTACGATGAGTAATTTTTCGTTGTATTATAGGTATCCAGAATGATTAATTCCACCGTCAGGTTTATATCAATCCTTCCTCTCTTACCTCATCTTTACTTACACAAACCGACATGGTCGGCGAAATGAAGAAGTAGATTCTTCCAAGGAGAAAACAATACTTTGGTACTTGGGGCTGTCATTCTTGTTTTCATAGAGTAAGTTTTGGGCCCAATTCGAAAATTTAGTACAAGGGGCCCGCCAAGGACTTGTGACAAATATATTAGGCCAGAAGGTCAAAAAGAAATCTAAAGTTTCCTTGTAATTCAATGGCTAAATAAGGATTGAATAATTGGGTTTTGGTAAAAAGTATACCCTTTTAGAATAGAATAATATCCCATCGGTCACAAGTAAGATATTTACGCATACATTTTCGTCGTCAGAGAAAAGCAATTGAAGTATTTCGGAAATTTTGTTTGGTAAATTGTCATCTCTTCTTCCTTTTTTTCTGTTTTAACAACGGCGCGATGCTTTTTTCCCCATAGCGTTCTGCGAATATACTTTTTCCTTCTTCGTCATCAGCTAATTTTTGTCGACGCTGACCTCCTCTCGTTTACACCTCCAATCAATTCTAATTGGCTAGCTAGTTTTCAAATTTTAAAATTAAATCTACTTTTATAGATATTGTTTTGATGAATAAAGCGTAATAGAAATTCGGAAGATTAATTAATGCACCGACCATATTTTCGTGTACCTATAATTGGAGAGACGTCCTCCTGATAAAATTGATGAAGGAATGAAACTATTTGTATATGACGACGTAATGGAACCAGGTAGTTTTGCTGTTTTTTCTGTGTATGATATTTTATACTTGCAGTGCAAAAGTAGAGGATACCGAAAAAGCACCTTTGGTTCCCATGATGACTTTTTCTTTTGTAGAGTGACAAATGCCAGATTTTGTCTGTATTAGAGCTATTGGTATAATAAAAGCCAAAAGTCCACTTTTGTAACATATATAACATGGGAGCAATTTTAATCGTACCGATCCAAACAAAGTGCAAAACATAGAAAATTTGGAAGATAGAACATGTATGAGGTACACAACATGCATGTGTTTCTCGTTCCGGACTTTCCTTCTCTCTTCTTTTCTCTAATTCTAGAAAGGTAGCGAAAAGAAAAAAAATTGCAGCAGTTTTTCACTGACACGGACAAGCTTCCGTGATGTACTACTACTTTCGTTGGGACTTAGGAGGCGAGATTGCTGACCACTAATCCCGTCTTAAGTATTTCAACTAGCCAAACTGCCAATGCCTTTCCCGACACGAGAAGCAAGTTTTACTTGTGCACCGAGTCAGAATCCCGGGCACCGCTTGCTCTGAAATAGCTTACAGGTTGACAAGATATAAACAAAAGGGCTTCGCAATTTGGTGTCAGAAATGGGGACAAAGGGTTCCATAGTTCCGCATATAAAAAACATTTAAAATGACTGGAACAAGTTCACAACTCGAGAACAAAATCTTTAACAGACCATACCGGGCGGCGTCAATTATCATAGGATACGAACTTGCTCAGTAAGCATCTAACAAGTCTTAACAAGTGGGCCCGCAACTACAAACAGGCCCTCGTGAACTCTTAATCAAGCATCTTTCATGGCGCTCAGGAAGGACGAAAAAAACTAGTTAATTATTGATGTACTGAATCATTGAGACATGCTTGACTTTGTAACATATTCCCTGCATGAGCGGTGCGCTTCAGTGGGCTTGAAGAGAGTGTACAAAATTCTCACATGCTGGACCTGGTAGAACTACTACTAAATTGGGTTGAATAGAAGATCATTGGTTGGAATTAATTAAAATCATGTAGTAGGATTCCATATAGAGCATAGTCATATTTAAGAAGGCTTGGCTGATAGAATTTGAATGAGAGTCTTTGATGATGTATTAATTATGCTCTGATTTATTAAATTTCATACTTTAATTGTCTAAATATTGTATTTATCTTATTATTTAATTTAAGATCTTGGGATATTTATAGATTTTGTAGTTAAAGGTGTGCAATCCAGATGCACCGAATACCTCTTCTGAAGACTTCAACAAGATTTTCTGGTTGACAACTATGTGATGTCAACAGACCAACTAAGTGATGTCTGTTATAAAATAAATGAGGAGGAGCAGAGAATTTCAATATTTTTATTACTACCTACATACAACATCACAATGACATATTTATAGGTACACAAATATACTTTTTGCATAAATGATGGAGATGATAACTTGTGTATTCATAGTGAAACTATGAGTTTCAAAGACATTCATTTTTAACACTCCCCCTTGAATGTCTATGTGTTATTTTAAAAATGACTTAATGTTTCGTTCAAACCTTACGAAGAAAAACCCCATCGGAAAAACTTAGTGAAGAAAAAAAAATATTATTCTCAATCTGAGAGTAAGCCATTATTATACTATCTCATTAAAAAACTTACCAAGAAAAATCCAAAGGGAATAAAAATTTGGTGAAGGAAAAAAGAGTGCAGTGTATACTCCCCATTGATTTAGTCATCTTTTCAAACGACGCATTCTGATCTTTTGTATAAACTTCTCAAATGTTGATGTGGGAAGAGCTTTAGTAAATAAATCAGCTAAGTTGTCACTTGAGCGTATTTGTTTGACAGTGATTTCCCCTTTGCTTTGAAGATCATGAGTAAAGAAGAATTTTGGTGAAATATGTTTTGTCTTGTCACCTTTGATGTAGCCTTTGATGTAGCCTTGTCTTCATACAGTGTCGTTGCATGTTCCTTGTTATTTGATAATCCACATGCTTCTCTTATGTATTGTGATATTGATCGTAGCCAAACACATTCACGACTTGCTTCGTGAATTGTTAATTTCTGCATGGTTAGAAGAAGTGGCAACCAAAGTTTGTTTCACTGACTGCCATAAAATGGCTATACTCCCTATAGTGAATAAGTAACCTGTCTGCGATCTAGGTTTATGTGGATATGATAGATATCCTGCATCTGCATAACCAACTAAATCAAAAGTGGATAAATTTGAATAAAATAATCCCATATCCATTGTCCCTCAAAGATATCTAAAAATATGTTTAACTCTATTCCAATGTCTTTGAGTTGGAGAAGAACTCTATCTTACTGCAAATGATATGTCAGGTCGAGTATTATTAGCAACATATGTAAGTGCACCAATAACACTTAGATATGGAACCTCAGGGTTTAAAAGTTCTTCATTTTTATCACGAGGTCGAAAAATATCTTTTTTCACATCAAGTGACCTCACAATCATTAGTGTACTTAAGGGATGAGCTTTATCCATATAAAATCTTTTAAGTACTTTATCTACATAATTTGATTGATGAATAAATATTCTTTCACTCAGATGCTCAATCTGAAGACCCAAACAATATCTTATTTTTCCAAGGTTTTTCATTTCAAATTCTTTCTTTAAATAATTGATAGTTTTATCTATCTCTTTATGAGTTCCAATGATATTTAAATCATCAACATAAACAACTATTATTACAAAACCAGATCCATATCTTTTTATAAAGACACATGGACATATTGGATCATTCTTGAAATCTATTTTAAGTAAGCACTCGTTAAGACAATTATACCACATTCGACCAGATTGCTTCAGTCCATATTAAGCTCTATTTAGCTTTATCAAATAAATTTCCTGGGAATTTGGTTTATTTGTATCTGGTAATGTAAATCCTTCAGGAATTTTCATATATATATATATATCAGTATCCAACGAGCCATATAAATAGGCTGTAATTACATCCATTAGATGCATTTCAAGTTTTTCATGTATTACCAAACAAAGTAAATATCGCAATGTTATTGCATCCACCACTGGAGAATACGTCTCATCATAATCAATACCCGGTATTTGGGTAAAACCTTGTGTGATGAAACTTGCTACAACTTTATTTTTCTTATTTCTTTTTCTCACAAATACCCATTTATATCCAACTGGTTTTACACCTTTTGGTGTATGGACTATAGGTCCAAAAACACCACGTTTTTCAAATGATTTTAATTCTGATTGAATTGCAATTTTCCACATTGGCCAATCTTTTCTACTTTTACATTCCTTTATAGAGATAGGATCAAAATCTTTAGTTTCTTCCATAATATTTAGTGCTACATTATATACAAAAATATTATTGACAAGTACTGTGCTTCGATTCCATCTTTTTCCTGTAGTGACTTAATTAATCAAGATTTCTTCATTCTCTTGTATTTCTTCCGGAATTTTATTTATTATGTCAACTGAATTTTTCAAAATTGTATTCTCTTCCTGACCATCTTATGTAGTTGCTTCTTTCTTTTTTCTAGGATTTTTATCTTTAGAACCAAATGGTCTTCCATGCTTCTAGCGTGGTCTAGATTCACTAACAACTTTAGGTTGTCCTTTAGGGACATCAATTCTTATCGGAGTATTTACAATTGGAATATGAGACATAGTTATTCTTTTAAGGTCAGTAAATGCATCTGGTAGTTGATTTGCAATCGTTTGTAAATGAATTATCTATTGAACTTCATGCTCGCATTGATTTGTTTGGGGATCAAAGCTAAATAATGATAATTCATTCCAAGAGATCTTCTTTTCCAACTATTTATTTTCTTCCCCGAATGTTGGAAATATAGTCTCGTCAAAATGACAGTCAGCAAATCTTGCTGTAAATAAGTTTCTAGTTAATGGCTTAAGATATTTAATTGTAGATGGCGACTCATATCCAATATATATTCCTATCCTCCTTTGAGGAACCCATCTTTGTATGTTGTGGTAGAAAAATTAGGACATATACTGCACAACCAAAAATTCTTAGATGAGAAATATTTGGTTCCTGATCGTGAACCAATTGCATTGGGGAGTGTTCATAATAACTTATTGGCCTAATGCGTATAACTGTTGTTGCATGTAAAATGGCATGCCCCCAAACATAAACTGGGAGTTTGGATCTCATAAGCATAGGTCTTGCAATCAATTGTAAACGTTTTATAAATGATTCTATAAGACCATTTTGTGTATGAACATAAGCAACAGGATGTTTAATTTTTATTCCAATAGAAATACAGTAATCTATAAAGGCTTTAGATATAAATTCACTAGCATTATCCATCCGAATAGACTTTATCAGATAATCAGGAAATTGAGCTTGCAAACGAATTATTTGTGCAAGTAATCTCGCAAATGCCACATTATGAGATAATAATAAACATACATATGACCATCTAGTTGATGCATCAATCAAAACTATAAAATACCTAAATGGTCCACATGGTGGATGTATAGGTCCATAAATATCTCTGAATTCTTTCTAAAAATTTTGGAGATTCAATCCTAATTTTTATTAGTGATGGCCTTATTATTAATTTTCTTTAAGAACAAGCAGCACATGATAATTTATTAGATTGAAAAATCTTGTTATTTTTCAATGGATGATCACAGGAATTCTATATTATTTTTCGCATCATTGTTGAACCGAGATGGCCTAACAGGTCATGCCAAATTTTAAATAAATCATTAAATTGATGATTTATTATAGAATGAGATTCTATCATCCTTATACTCGTGTAGTATAATCTGGAAGGAAAACAAATAACTTTTCTGATATATCCTGTGAGACCCCGAATTTTGAGTCCTAGAAGTCCAGAAGCCGTTACATGAAAAAACAATTTTGCCCCTGAAGGGAAGGATGTGTGATGGCCGAAATTGGTAAGAGTTGCATGGTAGTTAATTCTGGTTTTAATTCCCTTTGATCTAAGTCCTTATAGCTAGATAATTTCCATAGAAATTAAAATCTTTAAAAATAGGGAAAGATAATTAAAAAATTTAAATCTGATAATTATCTTACTTTAATAAAGCCTTTAAAGTAGTAATCTTAATTCCATACCCATCCATTATAAATATTAAGCCAACCCCACAAAAATTATTCATAGAAAACACACAAAACTCGTATAGCCTAAAACCTTTACACCTTCCTATAGCTGAAAAAATTCGCTGAAACTTTAAACAAGCATAACTTTCTCATCTTTTGTTGGATCCCTGAAAATAATAGCTTGTTGGAAAGATATCTTCATCCTCTTTCCAACCATCTACGGTTTTGTTTCGGTAGGTTAGTATTTCTTTCTCTAAGGTTAAGTTGAAATTCAGCAGCACTGCCAAATCTTCTTGAACTTCAGAATAGCATAACTCTTTCATCGTTTGTTGTATCTCTACAAATAATAGCTTTTTGGAAAGCTATTTTATCCTATTTCCAACCATATATGTTTTGTTGTTTATAAGTAAATATTTTCTTATCTAAGATTAAGTTGAAAATCGACGGCGGAATTAGGTTTTCGGCGGAACTGCCAAAATCTTCTTGAACTTCAATGTAGCATAACTTTTTCATCGTTTGTTGGATTCCTGAAAATAATAGCTTGTTAGAAATATATTTTCATCCTCTTTCGAACTAGATATTTTTTGTTGTTTGGACGTAAATAAATCCTTGTCTAAGGTTAAGTTGAAAATCGGCGACGAAATTACATTTTCATCGACGACAGAATTAGGTTTTTAGATTTCTATAGTTTTTGTCTTCTGTTGATTTCTGTTGTCGTTTCGCATGTTATTATGATTTCTTAGCATCTATTCATGATGTATGATCATGAATTTCTTTCTTTTAAACTTCTCTATGCTTAAAGTCGAAATTATCCTATGCCCTACTCTTAACGACGAAATTTGCATAGTTAATTGGAATAGTAATTCAGGTTGAATCTGGTTAAGTTCCTGGCTATCACATCATGCATCCAAGGGGGAGACATCTGCAGCATCTGATCACTGGTTTCTGATAGGTTTGGTGAGTGGAATTGGTAAGGAAATAAAGTATTCAATTGATTATTGAATATGCATGCTTAGTTTGTTTTCGTCTTTGCCTGGAGATAATATAGGTGATTCGGAATTACCTAATAAAGGAAAAGGAGTAGCTAATTATTCAGAGACAAGAGAGGTAGGATCTACGCCTCATCGGTTTCTCTAGAGACCTCTGTTATTTTCTTGATGTTTTTGATACCTGCACTTGTTGTATTGCATGCGATTTGATTATAGGGTGAGAGCATGAATTTCAAATTGAGATATGGATCTCATAGGATATATCGAACCCTTGAGTTAGGTATTGAATACCTGAGTTGCATATGTTATGTGAATTGAATATGTTGATTGTGTTCTGACATGATTGAGGATACCCTATTGTGGTATTGTGCTTTGTACTTACCTGTGTGTGCTTGTACGTGTTTGTGTGTCAGGATGCTTTTCCAGTGACCATTCAGGGTAAGAGCTCATGCTCCTAGGGAGAGGAGAGGTTCTTACTGGTATGGGTGGCAAAACCCAGCATGCGCGTGCTGGATGTCTGGTCCTTGTGTGGCCGGAACCCTTTCTTTGTGTGGCAGGAAGCCCTTATCCTTATGTGGTTTGGGATGCTCTAGTCCGTGTGTGGCTTGGGAAGACTTGTCCTTGTGTTGCAAGACGACTGAACCCTGTTCTTGTGTGACAGGAAGCCCTTATCCTTGTGTGGTTTGGGATGCCTTATTCCGTGTGTGGCTTGGGAAGACTTGTTCTTGTATGGCAAGACGACTTACTAGGCTTACTGATTAGCTTGTGTTAACCGTTTACCCTTTGTGCAGTAAGCCTTAGATAACACAGGTGGACGGGGATGACCTTTCTTCTTCATGAGAGCAATCTGATGAGTTCTACCTGCCTGTGTACTTCTGATTTTTCGCAAGTGATTGTAGTCCTCCCTCAACCATAGATTTAGCCCTAACCCTTTTCGATTTGTTCTTGAATTGCGTGATCCCCTTTAGTTGTTTAGGAATAATCTAATGTGAGTTGGGAGATTTATGTTTAGAGTTTCTACAGATCTTATGATGCTGTGACCCTACTGAGTTTCTTGTAATCTCATACCGTTGTTTTTACCATTTTCAGGCTTAGGTACATCCACTGTCCGTGGTACCAGTGTGTGAGATCAAGGTTGCACGGTGGGGCGATGTCACATCACATTTTCATACTTGTTCCTTGTTTACTTACGCATATAACATGAATGATTGGGCTACTTTCTGGTCTATTTTAAGAACCCTCCTTTGCTTGCTATTTCCGAAATATGTTGGAGGATTTCTTGCTGGTTATTTGGATCCCTATGGGACTTATGTGTTATGAACCCAATGATTTAATCTAAAGACTTCCGCTGATATTTTATTTACTCCGTGTATTACCAGAATATTTGTCCAATATTATGCTCCAATTGTTGTTAAAAATTGAAATAAACCTGCTATTAAAATCGGAAGTTAATGGTAAGCCTGGTGAGATTCAGATAGGTCCTAGGTGTCATTTGCGCTTATTTGGGTTTCACGGCGGTGGTGACCTTAATTGAAGCAAATAGTAATAGTTAGGAATTGGGGTCGTCACAGGTTTGGTAGCGGTGCATGGTTTAGGGAAAATAATTTGTTATATGCTAACTTATTTGTTGATTTTGGTGTTTGTAGGTAAGGACATGCGCACACACTCACTCACTTAGGGGCTAATACCGAAAGTGAACTAATACTAAAATAAGATTGATTTGAAAGATTTAAATGATGAGAATGATAATCTGATGTGATGTTTGTTCATGTATGTTCTTATGCCTGGTATGCCATGATATGTTTCAGTGAGTGTTTGCTGTGTTTCTTATGGTTGCTGAGAATGTGTGTGTTGATTTATACATGCTACCGAGTGTCCCTATTTGACTCCTATATTGACGAATGTATATGTATGTGATTGCTGTATGTATTGCCGAATATGGATGTTGTGTGAATCCATACATACTTAATGTTTGATGATGATTTCTGAGAGTATATATGAGTGTTGATGTAATTGCCAAGAATACCTTTGCATGTGTGCATGAGATTTCCGAAAATTTGTATGTTGCTTTCCAGCATATGTGTATCGTCCGGTGCACGCCTCTCCACCATGTACCACTTATTTTTCTAGTATCGTATTTAGTTATGTGTAAGTAACAATCGTATTCTTAAATAGTATGGCAAGGTTGAACGCTACGAGGGATCGACGGGGTAGGAATGGGATTCAGGCTAAACAACAATCTGTTGAGAAAGAGGAGCCAAATGCACAAAATGAGCAGGAAGGGCAAGTTGAGCCCGAAACCAACCTGAGGCACCAGCCGCACTAGTTATTGATCCTGTTATGGCACAAATCTTAAACGTATTACAAGGAATTGCTGCAAATCAGCAGCGTATGGAGACGTAATTTCCGAATGCTCCTGCACCTGCACCAGTGGAAGAACCTATTCCTCCACTTGAACCTGTACAGCTGGCACATCCTAAGGAAGCCGAGAGACTTCCCGTCGTGATTACAAAATTGTTGAAGGAAGCTCGACAATTGGCATGTAAAGATTTTAATGGTTCAGCCGGAGCTGCTGCCGCTCGTGAGTGGATAGACACCTTATGCCGAGTATCCTTGTTCTTACGTATCACAGATGATGACAAGATTGCCATTGCTATATTCCTACTCGAGGGAGAAGCCCTCGCACGGTGGACAATCTGTTAGCTTGCGATTCGGCGATTGTTTGCCAACTTGGGAAGAATTCCGGTACGAATTAGACGAAAGATTTTATACGAGATTCCATAAAAGCAAGCAGCGACAAGTTTTTTACAAAATTGAACAAGGCACCTGTACGGTGCTGGAATATGAGAAAGTTTTAAAGGAGTTGTCTCGATTTTCACCAGAAGAAGATCGTACACCGTACCAGCTTGCGAGACGATTTCAGGATGGGTTGAGTACCGAACTCAAAACCATCATTGGTACGGCACCGGTGCAGAATTTGCAAGAACTGATTGTTGCCGCAACTGAAGCCGAAAAGATCGTGCAAACCAAGAAGCTATCCGCAGCCACTAGTGGCGGATCCTATAGGCTAGACTCAAAGTTCAAACGACGAACGGGACCCTATCCTTTAAGGTCCTATCCTCTGAAAATTAGTGGCAATGGAAATACCAACAGAAAAAACTTTTCTGGTTCAAATTCCAATGGATCTTCATGGAATTCTCAGCAACGTCGATGTTACAATTGTGGCAAAATGGGACATGTTCAGAGGGAATGCTCGAAACCAAGGCGAATCATAGGTGTACTAAACGCAGAATGAGGTGGGAATGCCAACCTCGCCAGACCACCAACACGCACACCAGGATGACCACCCAACGGATCCACAAGCGAGGCACAACCAAGACCAACAATGCTCTTCACCCTAACTGATGCCGAGGCTAGTCCTAATGTCGTGAGAGGTACTATTTCAGTTTTTTCTCAAAATGCTAAGGTATTATTAGATCCCGGAGCAAACAGATCATTTGTAAGTCCAAGGATAGCACTTAGCACATATCAGCCTCTATCTCTCTTGACTCCTCCTATAGAGGTTCTAACTCCATTGGGAGAGCAACTGATTTATAATCTAGTCTACATCGGCTGTGCTGTACGTATGGGTTCGAATGTACTTGAAGTGGATCTGATTCCATTAGACATCCGAGAGCTGGATGTGATCTTAGGCATGGACTGTCTAGCGAAATATCAAGCCCGTATGGAGTGTTTCACCAAGAGTGTGTGGTTCACTTTTCCTGATGGTGCCGAATACTGTTTTGAAGGTGATAGGTGAGTTGTTCAAATTTGCATGATTTCCTAGCTTAAGGTGAAGCGATTAATCAACAAAAGATGTACACGGTACATCGCGCACGTATATGGTATTTCTAAAGAATCCTCGGATCTGGATTCTGTTCCAGTGGTTCGTGAATTTCCAGAAGTATTCCATAAGACTTAGCCGGTCTACCACCAGCAAGGGAAGTGGAATTCGGTATTGAGCTAGTGCCTGGTACGAATTCGATTTCCATTCCTCCGTATCGTAAGGCTCCTGTAGAAATGAAGGAACTAAAAACGCAATTGGAAGATTTTCTGGATCATGGTTTTATCCGACCTAGTGTGTCACCTTGAGGAGCACCTGTTCTGTTCGTTAAAAAGAAAGATAGTTCGCTGCGATTGTGCAACGATTATTGGCAGCTGAATCGTGTGATTGTGAAAAATAAATACCCTTTGCCGCGCATCGACGATTTGTTCGACCAACTCCAGGGTGAAGCCGTATTCTCTAAGATCGATCTCAGATCTAGATACCATCAATTGAGAGTTCGTGTGCTGATATTCCAAAGACCGCATTCAGATCGTGATACAGCCACTACGAATTTCTGGTTATGCCATTCGGCTTGACCAATGCACCAGCTGTGTTTATGGACTTGATGAATCGTGTGTTCCGCAAATTATTGGATAAATTTGTGATAGTCTTCATCGACGACATTCTGATTTACTCAAAATCAGAAGAGGATCATGCTATGCACTTGCAGATTGTGCTTAAAATCCTAAAGGATCGACGGTTGTTTGCAAAGTACTCAAAATGCGAATTCTGGTTATGCGAAGTTAGTTTCCATGGCCATATTGTTTCTGCCCAAGGTGTGTTAGTTGATCCAAAGAAAATTGAAGCCGTGATTGCTTAGGAACCTCCGTGAAGTGTGTTCGAAGTTCGTAGTTTCCATGGCTTAGCAGAATACTACCGTCCCTTTATGGAGAATTTTTCATTGCTTGCCGGACCATTGACAAAACTGACACGCAAGGGTGAGCCGTTCGTTTGGAAAATGGCCTCCTTAGTTCATACTACGATACGACATTTCCTACGAGACGGATTTAGGACTGACGGAGAGACTGCACTACAAGAATGAGAAATGCCAGCAAAGTTTCAAAGAGCTAAAGAATCGGTTACTTTCCGCACCTATCCTTACCCTACCTATTTGCGAAAAAGAGTATGTGGTTAATAGCGACGTGTCAAAATCTGGAGTTGGATGCGTATTGATGCAAGATAGGAAAGTCATTGCCTACGGTTCCCGAAAATTGCGACCGCATGAGAGCAACTACCCTACGCATGATTTGGAACTTGCAGCCGTGGTGTTTGCCTTAAGAATATGGCAAAACTACTTATACAGCGAGACTTGCCGAATCTTCACTGACCACAAAAGACTGAAGTACCTCCTAATGCAAAAAAGAATTGAATATAGGACAACGAAGATGGGTGGAGCTGATTAAAGACTATGATTTAATCATCGAATATAATCCTGGAAAGACAAATATTATTGCTGATGCCCTGAGCTGAAAGTTTCATCCTCCTTCCCCATCAGTATTGGCCTACATGCGCACCCATTACTTGCCGATGATTTCAGAATATGAGATGACGAAGTACTAGTCTTCAGAAACCTGGTATGTGTTCCACAAAATGTTGATATTCGTAACCTTATTCTATCAGAGGCGCATAGTTCGAAGTTTGCAATTCATCCTAGAAGCACTAAGATGTACCGAGATTTGAAGGAGCAGTATTGTTGGCCAAACATGAAACGTCACATTGCTGAATTCGTTGCCCGATGACTCGTATGTCAATAAGTAAAGATCGAACATCAAAGACACGCTGGTCTACTTCAGTCACTTCCGATTCCAGAATGGAAGTGGGAGCACGTCATAATGGATTTTGTAACCGGTTTGCCTAGATCGCGCTGGGTTCAAGATTGAATTCCAGTACAACATTTCATCCCCAGACCGATGGTTAATCAGAAAGGACGATTCAGACACTCGAAGACATGCTACGAGCGAGTGTGTTGGATCAGCAAACCGATTGGGATCGATGCCTGCCATTGGCAGAATTTGCTTACAACAATAGTTTTCATGTAAGCATCCGTATGGCACCATATGAAGCACTTTATGGGAGACGTTGCAGAACTCTTTTTTTCTGGAATGAAGTAGGCGAGAGACGCCTAGACAATCCAAAATTAATTGACCAAGCAACAGAACAATTAAGCTTGATCCGACAAAGGCTAAAAATAGCCCAGGATCGGCAGAAAAATTTTGCCGACAATCGACGAAGAGAGCTGGAATTTACGGTAGGTGAAAAAGTATTTTTGAAAGTCCCCCCATGGAAAGGAGTCCTTCTTTTTCAACAGCGAGGTAAGCTAGCACCTCGCTACATTGGTCCGTATGACATTGTAAAAAAAATCGGCCCTGTTGCATACCGATTTGCCCTACCTCAAAATATAGAAAGAATTCACAACGTATTTCACATTTTAATGCTAAGAAAGTATATACGAGATCCTGCTCATGTCCTTAAATAACCGCCAGTTGAAGTTGCTGAAGACCTATCCTATCCCGTACAGTCAGTTGCCATACTAGATCGCTCAATTCGACAGCTTCGCATTGAGGACCAAATTGAGGAACAGTCTTGGGAGACTGAGGAATCTATGCGTGTAAAATTTCCTTACCTGTTTGATTAGGTACTTATGTTAAAATTTCGAGGATAAAATTCTTGTAAGGAGGGAAGGATGTGAGACCCCGAATTTTGAGTCCTAAAACTCCAGAAGCCAATGCAGGTGAAAAGATGATTTTTCCCCTGAAGGGAAGAATGTGTGATGGCCTAAATTGATAATAGTTGCATGGTAGTTAATTCTGGTTTTAATTCCCTTTGATCTAAGTCCTTGTAGCTAGATAATTGCCTTAGAAATTAAAATCCCTAAAAATAGGAGAAAATAATTAAAGAATTTAAATCTGGTAATTATCTTACTTTAATAAAGCCTTTAAAGTAGTAATCTTAATTCCATACACATCTACTACAAATAGGAAGCCAACCCCACAAAAATCATTCATAGAAAACACACAAAAGTCGTATAGCCTAAAACCCTTACACCTTCTTATAGCTGCCAAATTCAATGAAACGTGAAACCAGCATAACTTTCTCATCATTTGTTGGATCCCTGCAAATAATAGCTTGTTGGAAAGATCTCTTCATCCTATTTCCATCAATCTATGGTTTTTCATCGGGAGGTTACTATTTCTTTCTCTAAGGTTAAGTTGAAATTCGGTGGCACTGCCAAATCTTCTTGAAATTCAGAATAACATAACTCTTTCATCGTTTGTTATATCTCTACAAATAATAGCTTGCTGGAAATATTTTTTCATCCTCTTTCCAACAATATATGTTTTGTTGTTTTGACATAAATATTTCCTTATCTAAGGTTAATTTGAAAATTAATGACGGAATTAGGTTTTTGGCAGAACTGCCAAAATCTTCTTGAAATTCAATGTAGCATAACTATTTCATCGTTTGTCGAATTCCTGTAATTAATAGCTTGTTGGAAATCTCTTTTCATCCTCTTTGCAACCATATATTTTTTTGTTTTTGCAAGTAAATATTTCCTTGTCTAAGGTTAAGTTGAAAATCAGCGACGGAATTAGGTTTTCATCGACGACGAAATTAGGTTTTTAGATTTCTACAGTTTTTGTCTTCTGTTGATTTCAGTTGTCATTTCGCGTGTTTTTATGATTTCTTAGAATCTATTCATGAGGTATGATCATGAATTTTTTTCATTTAAACTTCTTTGTGCTTAAAGTCGAAATTGTCCTATGCCCTACTCTTAACGACGAAATTTGCATAGTTAATTAGAATAGTAATTCAGGTTGAATTTTGTTAAATTCCTGGCTATCACATCACACATCCAAGGGGGAGGCACCTGTAGCATCTGATCACTGGTTTCTGATAGGTTTGGTGAGTGGAATTGGTAAGGAAATAGGGTATTCAATTGATTATTGAATATGCATGCTTAGTTAGTTTTCATCTTTGCCTGGTGATAATATAGGTGATTCGGAATTACCTAATAAAGGCAAAGGAGTAGCTTCTTGTTCAGAGACAAGAGAGGTAGGATCTACGCCTCATCAATTTCTCTAGAGACCCCTGTTATTTTCTTGATGTTTTTGATACCTGTCCTTGTTGTATTGTATGCGATTTGATTATAAGGTGAGAGTATGAATTTCAAATTGAGATATGGATCTCATAGGCTATATCGAACCCTTGAGTTAGGTATTGAATGCCTGAGTTGCATATGTTATGTGAATTGAATATGTTGATTGTGTTCTGATATGATTGAGGATACCCTGTTGTGGTATTATGCTTTGTACTTTCTTGTGTGTGCTTGTACGTGTTTGTGTGTCAGGATCTTTTTCCGGTGGCCATTCGGGGTAAACGCTGATGCTCCTAGGGAGAGGAGAGGTTCTTACTAGTATGGTTGGCAAAGCCCAGCATACGCATGCTGGATGTCTGATCCTTGTGTAGCCTGAACCCTTTCTTTGTGTGGCAGGAAGCCCTTATCCTTTTGTGGTTTGGGATGCTCTAGTCCGTGTGTGGCTTGGGAAGACTTGTCCTTGTGTGGCAAGACGACTGAACCCTGTCCTTGTGTGGCAGAAAGCCCTTATCCTTGTGTGGTTTGGGATGCCTTAGTCCGTGTGTGTCTTGGGAAGACTTGTCCTTGTGTGGCAGGAAGCCTTTATCCTTGTATGGTTTGGGATGTCTTAGTCCGTGTGTGGCTTGGGAAGACTTGTCCTTGTGTGGCAGGACGACTTACTAGGCTTACTGATTAGCTTGTGTGTTAACCGTTTACCCTTTGTGCAGTAAGCCTTGGACAACATAAGTGGAAGGGATGACCTTTCTTCTTCATTGACGAGAGCAATGTGATGAGTTCTACCTTCCTGTGTACTTCTGCTTTTTTGGAAGTGATTGTAGTCCTCCCTCAACCATAGATTCGACCCTAAGCCTTTTTTATTGGTTCTTGAATTTCGTGATCCCCTTTTGTTGTTTAGGTATGTTCTAATGTGAATTGGGAGATTTGTGTTTAGGGTTTCTGCAGATGTTATGATGCTGTAACCCTATTGAGATTCTTGTAATCTCATACCGTTGTTTTTACCATTTTTTAGGCTTAGGTACATCCACTGTCCGTGGTACCAATGTGTGAGATTAAGGCTGCACAGCGAGGCGATGTCGCATCACATTTGCATACTTGTTCATTGTTTACTTGCGCATATAACATGAATGATTGGGCTACTTTCTGGTTTATTTTAAGAACCTTCCTTTGCTTGTTATTTCCGAAATATGTTGGAGGATATCTTGCTGGTTTTTTGGATCCCTATAGGACTTGTGTGTTATGAACCCAATGATTTAATCTAAAGACTGCCGCTGATATTTTATTCACTCTGTAGGTTACCAGAATATTTGTCCAATATCATGCTCCAATTGTTGTTAAACATTAAAATAAACATGCTAAAAGTCGGAAGTTAATGGTAAGCCTGGTGAGATTCAGATAGGTCGTAGGTATCATTTGGGCTTATTTGGGTTTCACGGCGGTGATAACCTTAATCGGAGCAAATAGTAATAGTTAGGAATTGGGGTCGTCACATATACTTTTTATCCGAAATTATAGAAGTTATGCAAAGATGCTCAATGCTTCCTTCATTCATTGTCTCAATATGATATTTATTCAAACAAATATCTTTAAAACTTAACAAGTTTCTTTGAGACTTAGAAAAATATAATGCATATTCTATTATTATTTTGGTTCCTCCAGATAAAATAATATTTGCTCTTTCGGAATCCTCAGTTAATCTTGCACTACCACATATTATATATACATTGGTTTTTCTATTGTTTAAATAAGAAAAATATTTCTTATTTCTTAATATTGTATGCATTGTGGCACTGTCAACCAAATATATTTCCATGGCGTTCATTTTATATATATCCATGTCGATATCCATCCTTTTCAATGAATAAATAAAGTTAATAAGAAAATATAAATATAATAAAATAAATAAAAATATAAAAATAAAAATTAAATAAATAGAATAAATAAACTTTTATTATAATAAAATAAGAAAAATATAATTGAAATTTGCATAATAAAATAATATCATTTTTGATTTCTTGCACTTTCATCATTTGGATAATTAAGAAAGTCAACAACATCCAAGTGCGTTATATCCTCAAGGCCTTAGCAAATTCATTGAAATCATTTTGGATAAAATTTGTCTCCATATTCTTGCCTTTAGACTTTAAAGATTCTTGGAATAGGTCGGCAAAATATCTTGGTGTACGACAAATACATTGCCAGTGACCTTGCATTCCACATCGATGACAGTTACTAATTATAACTTTTTTCTTTATGCCACCTATTATCTTTTTTGGTCTTTCATCCTTTACGATTTTATAATCTTGAAGGATAATTTTACTTGACTGACCAACACCATGACAAAATTGATTATAATTTCTTCCTCGTCTTCGGCTTCGTCTGCGGCCTCGACCATGACCACGATTATGAAATAACATCACATTCACTTCACGGAATGTAGCAGAACTAGTAGGATGAGATTTATGATCTCTCATTAATAACTCATTATTTTATTCAGCCACAAGAAGACATGAAATCAACTTAGAATATTTTGAGAAACCTTTTTCACGATATTGCTATTGTAAAAGTATATTTGAAGCAGTAAAAGTATATTTGAAGCATGAAAAGTGGAGAATATTTTTCAAGCATATCAATATCAGTGATATATTCTCCATATAATTTTAATTGTGAGCTGATTTTAAATAATGCTGAATTATATTTACTCATAAATTTAAAATTTTGTAAACGAAGGTGCATCCATTCATAACAAGCTTTTGGGAGTATCAGCGTTTTCTAGTGATCATACCTCTCTTTTAATTTTTTCCAAAGATCTGCAAGATCTTTTACTGTGAAATATTCAAATTTTAATCCCTCATGGAGATGATGGCGAAGGAAAATCATTGCTTTCTCCTTATCTTGATTTAATGCTACATTTGGTATTATGATTGTCTCTTCAAGACGTTTAGCATCTAAATGAATTTTAGCATCCAATATCCATGATAAATAATTTTTTCCAGTAATGTTGAGAGCTTCAAACTCAAGTTTTGCAATATTTGTCATTGTAGAACTATAAAAATATTAAAAACACATATAATTAATCACATAATAAGATGAGAAATAAACTTATAATTTAAATAATAAGAAGTGAGCTATAAAAATAAAAATAAAATTTAATAATACTAATATTATGATAAAATATTATTAGAATTTTAGATTTTATCTTTTTTTTACTTGATCTCAATTATACCTTGTGAAAACTAGGGCTCTTGTTTGTTCTTTGTGAAGAACTCTTGTAAAACTCTTGATTCTCTCTTTTTCTTTTTTTTTCTTTATTTTTCTTTTTAAACCTTCGTGCTAATAACGTGCTATAAAATAAATGAGGAGGGATCAAAGAATTTCAATATTTTTATTGCTGCCTACATACAACATCACAGTGTTATATTTATAGGTACACAAATATACCTTTTGCATTAATGATGGAGATGATAACTTGTGTCTTCATAATGAAACTATGAGTTTCAAAGACATTCATTTATAACAATGTCCTTGTTTTTATGTATTTCCTATTTTTGGCAAACAAAACATTTATTCAGAATTTATTATGGGATCCTGCGGGATCTAATTTTGACAGTATATATGATGTCAAAACTATCTATGGTCAGACATCAAGCACTCTACCTAGTTTTATTTTGAGTTTTATTAGATTATGTCAGGCTAGAAACTCTTTGTTTTGGTTTTTTCTTATAGCTAGTCACAAGTGTGAGATTCCGAATTTTCAATTCTAGAAGTATAGAAGCTAGTGCAGGTGAAAAGACCATTTTGTCTCTAGAGAAGAGGATGTGTGATGACCGAAATTGATAAAGAATGTCCTGTAATTATTTCTGGTATTAATTCTCTTTGATTTGAAACTTTATTTGTTGATAATTACCTTAGAAAATAAAATTTCTAAAATTAAGGGAGGATAATTACAAAATATAATTCTTATAATTATCGTACTTTAATCTAATCTTTAAAGTAGGTAAATTAATTTCATAATCACTCTATATAAAGAGGAAGCCGGCCACACTTAAACCTCACACATAAAATATACAAAATTCGTCCAACCAAAAACCCTACACCTCCGTATTTCTGCAAAAATCTACTTGAACTTCAAAATAGCATAACTCTTTCATCGTTTGTTAGATTCTTAAAAATAATATCTTTTTGGAAAGCTATTTCTGTCCTCTTTCCAACCATCTTAGTTTTTTTTGTCTAGAGATTACTTTTTATTTATCAAAAATTAAATTATAATTCAGCAAAATTGCCAAAATCTGTTTGAACTTCAAAATAACATAACTCCTTCATCGTTTGTTGGATTCTTGAAAATAGTAGCTTGTTTGAAAGCTTTTTCTGTCCTTTTTCAAACCATCTTGGGTTTTCATCTGGAGGTTAGTTTTTCTTTGTCTTAAGTTAGGTCGCAATTCGGCGGGATTAGGTTTCAAAATTGTGCGATTCTGCCTTCGATTGATTTCTGTTGTTGTTCCTCTTGTTTGTATGATTATTTAGCATCTATTCATATAGTAAAATTATGAATTCATCCTTTGAATCTTCTCTATACATGAAATTAGTATGCCGTACCCTTGCCCTATTGTTGCCTATCTTGATCAATTGATTAACCTATTGGATTCTGATCTTGTTTCTTTTGATTGTACATGTTGTAAACACCTAGTCCTTCTTTGTTAACATGAAATTGTAACCCTTACAACTTGTATGCATGAAATCGCAATTTATCTTGTGTCCTATGCTTAGTACCAAAATATATATAGTTAATTGGGATGATAATTCAGGTTGAATCTTGTTAAATTCTTGGCTATCACATCACACATCCAAAGGGGAGGCATCTCGGCATCTGATCACTGGTTTCTAATAGGTTTGGTGAGTGGAAATAGTAAGGAAATAGGGTACTTAGTTGGTTGTTGAGTATGCATACTTAGTTTGGTTTTGTCTTTGCCTTGTGATGCTAAAGATGGTTCGAATCTATTAAATAAAGGCAAAGGAATAGCTTCTTGTTCAGAGACAAGAGAGGTAGGATCTATGACTTATCAGTTTCTTCAGAGATCCTTGTTGGTTGTTGGTCATTTTCGATGCACACCCTTGATAATATTACATGCGAATTGATTATATAGTATATGCATGAATTACGAAACAAGATCTGATTACTTAGGCTATACTGAAACCTTGAGTTAGGCTATGAGTGCCTAATTTAAATGTGTTGTGTGCTTTGAACATATTGAATGTGTTCTGACATGATTGAGAATATCTTGTTGTAAGAATGTGCTTTGTGCTTGCCCGTGTGTGCTTGTTTGTGTGTCAGGATCCTATGCCGATGGCCATTCGGGATAATCGCTGATGCTCCTCGGGAGAGGGAAGGCTCTTACAGGTAAGGGAGTCGTATGGGTGGAAATCCCCAGCTTGTGCCCACTTGATGCCTAGTCCTTTCTGCTGGCTATGTAATGACCCCAATTCCTACCTATTAAAATTTGCTCCGATTAAGGCCATTACCGTCGTGAAATCCAAACAAGCCCAAAGACACCTAGAACCTATCTGAATCCCATCAGGTTTACCCATTATTTTTTTTTGACTTTTAGCATGATCGTTCTATATGTTTAATAACAAATGGAGCATGATATTGAACAATCATTCTTGTATCATACGGAGTGAATAAAACATCAGCGGAAGTCTTTAAATTTAATTATTGGAATCAAAACACACATGTCCCATAGGGATCCCAAACCAGCAAGAAATCTTCCAACATGTTCCAAAATATAACAAGCAAAAGAGGAATCTTGAAAAACCATAAAAGTAGTCCAATCTATGATCATATTGTATGCACAAGCAACCAAAGAAATAGGAATGCAAAGATGATGCAATATCGCCCTGCTGTGTAGCCTTGATCTCACACACTGGTACCACGAACAGTGAATGTACCTAAGCCTGAAAAATGGTGGAAACAACAGAATGAGATTACAAGAATCTCAGTAGGGTCACAACATCATAAGATCTGCAGAAACCATAAACACAAATCTCCCAAACAATATCAAATCATTCCTAGCAACTAAAGGGGATCACGCAATTCAAGAATTCAGCTAAAACGGGTAGAGCCGAATCTAAGGCTGAGGGGGGACTACAAACACTTCCGAAAACTCAGAAGTACACAGGCAGGTAGAACTCAATAGATTGCTCTCGGCAATGAAGAAGAAAGGCCATCCCCTTCCACCTGTGTAGTCCAAGGCTTACTTCACAAAAAACGTAAATGGTTAACACACAAGCTATTCAGTAAGCCTATTTATTTTACCACAAGGATAAGTCATCCCAAACCACACAAGGACAAGGGCTTCCTGCCACACAAGGACAGGGCTTCTGGCCACACAAGGACCAGACATCCAGCGAGCTCATGCTGAGGATTGCCACCCATACGACTCCCATACCAGTAAGAACCTCCCCTCTCACAAGGAGCATTAGCGCTTACCCCGAATGGCCACCGGAAAAGGATCCTGACACACAACATGTACCAGCATACACAAGCAAGTACAAAACATAATACCACAACAGGGTATCCTTAATCATGTCAAAACACAATCAACATGTTCAATACATATAACACATGCAAACTAGGCTCTCATTTCCTATTTTATGGGATTCGGTATAGCCTAAAGGATCGCATCTTGGTCCGCAATTTAGGCATTCCTACTACAACATATGCGCATACAATGTTACATGTAAAGGCACCGAAATTAACAAGAAAAAAACAAGGATCTCTGGAGAAACTGATGAGGCTTAGATTCTACCTCTCTTGTCTCTGAACAAGAAGTTATTCCATTGTCTTTATTCAATAATTTTGCACTACCTATAGCATCACAAGGCAAAGCCAAAACCAAACTAAGTATGCATATCCAATATCCAATTAAATACCCTATTTCCTTACGAATTCCACTCACCAAACCTATCAGAAACCAGTGATCAGATGCCGCAGGTACCTCTCCCTTGGATGTGTGATGTGATAGCCAAGAACTTAACAAGAAACAACCTGAACTACCATCCCTAATTATCATACAATTTTCGGCACTAAGAATAGTGCAATAGGGCAAGTTGTGATTTCATGTTAACAATTTGTAGGAGTTGCGATCTTATGTTAACAAGGAAGGATTAAGGGTTTATAACGTGTATAATCAGAATAAACAAGATCAGAATCCAACAGGTTAATCAATTGATAAAGATAGGCAACAATAGGGTAGTAGGGCAAAGGTAGGGCATACTGATTTCATGTATAGAAAAGATTCAAAGGATGAATTCCTGATTTTTCACTATGAATGGATATTAAATATCATACGAATAAAGGTAACAACATCAGAGATCAATCAAAGGCAGAATTATAAAAATCTGAAAACCTAATTCCACTGAATTTTGATTTAACTTTAGAGAAAGAAATACTAATCTTGAGACAAAAAAAGGAATGGCTGGAAAGAGGATGAATAGAGCTTTCCAACAAGCTATTACTTTTAGGAATCCGACAAACGATGAGAGAGTTATGCTTGTTTGAAGTTCAAGAAGATTTTGGCAGTTAAGCCGAATTTCGATTTAACTTCAGAGAAAGAAACACTAACCTTTAGATGAAAATTCAAAGATTTTTGGAAAGAGAATGAAAAATTATTTCAAATAAGCTATTATTTTCAGGAATCCGACAAATGATGAGAGAGTTATGCTTGTTTGAAGTTTAAGAAGATTTTGGCAGAAATTGGGAGAAGTAGGGTTTTTAGGTTCTACGAATTTTGTGTGTTTTGTGTATAAGATTTTTGTGTGTCTGACTTCCTAATTATATTAGATGGTTATGAGATTATAATCCCGTTCTTCAAGGTTTAATTAAATTAAGATAATTATCAAAATTAAATTCTGTAATTATCCCCCCTTAAACTTAAGGTTTTTATTTTCTAAGGTAATTGTCAGCCAATAAAGAATCAATTTAAACGGAATTAATACCAGAAATAATTACTAGACATCCCTGACAAATTTCGACCATCACACATCCTTTTCTTTTGGGGAAAAATGGTCTTTTTCACCTGCACTGGTTTCTGGACTTCTAGGACTCAAAATTCAGGTTCTCACATCCTCCCCTCCTTGTAAGAATTTCGTCCTCGAAATGTTTAGCACAAGTACCTAAGCAAACAGATTTAGAAATTTTGCACGCATAGATTCCTCAGTCACCCAAGACTGTTCCTCAATTTAGCCATTACGCCAAACAACTCGCACCATAGGCACATTTCGACTGCGAAGCTGTCAAACTGACCAATCTAGTATGGCAATTGGTTGTACAGGATATGATAGGTCTTCAGCAATTACAACTAGGGGTTCTTCGAGCATGTGAGCAGGGTCTTGCACATATTTTCTCAACATAGATACGTGGAACAAATTGTGAATTCTTTTCATATTTGGAGGTAAGGCAAGTCGGTATGCCACAGGGCCGATCCTTTCAACAATGTCAAACAAACCAATGTAACAAGATGCTAGCTTACCTCGCTGCTGAAAACGAAGGACTCCTTTCCATGAGGTAACCTTCAGAAACACTTTGTCATCTACTGAAAATTCTAGCTCCCTTCATCGATTATCGGCGTAGTATTTCTGTCGATTCTGGGTTGTTTTTAGCCGTTGTCAAATCAAGTTCAACTGTTCTGTTGCTTGATCAATCATTTCCGGATTGTCTAGGCGTCTTTCGCCTACTTCATTCCAGCAAATGGGAGTCCTGCAACATCTCTCGTATTGTAATGACCCCAATTCCTACCTATTAGTATTTGCTCCGATTAAGGTCATTATCGTCGTGAAAACCAAACAAGACCAAAGACACCTAGGACCTATCTGAATCCCACCAGGCTTACTCACTAAGTTTTAGACTTTTAACATGTTCATTCTACATGTTTAATAATAGTTGGAGCATGATATTGGACAATCATTCTGGTATCATATGGAGTGAGTAAATATATCAGCGGAAGTCTTTAAATTAAATCACTAGATTCATAATACACAAGTCCCGTAAGGATCCAAATAACCAGCATTCCTCCAACATAGTCAAAAATAACAAGCAAAGGAGGAATCTTAAAATAAACCAGAAAGTAGTCCAATTTTTATTCAAGTTATATGTGCAAGTAATCAAGGAACAGGTATGCAAAAGTGATGTGATATCGCCCCGCTGTACAACTTTTATCTCACACACTGGTACCATGAGCAGTGAATGTACCTAAACCTGAAAAAAATGGTTAAAATAACGGAATGAGATTACAAGAATCTTAGTAGGGTCACAACATCATAAGATCTGCAGAAACCATAAACACAAATCTCCCGAACAACATCTGATCATTCTTACACAAGTAAAGGGATTCATGCAATTCAAAGATTCAATCAAAAAGGGTAGGGCTGAATCTAAGGCTGAGGGGGGACTACAAACACTTCCGAAAAGTATCAGAAGTACACAGGCAGGCAGAACTCATCAGGTTAATCTTGGCAATGAAGAAGAAAAGGCCATCCCCTTCCACCTGTGTTATCCATGGCTTACTGCATGAAAGGTAATTGGTTAACACACAAGCTAATCAACAAGCGTATTCATCTTGCCACATAACGACAAAACGTCCCAAGCCAGACAAGGACAAGGGCATCCCAAACCACACAAGGATAAGGGCTTCCCAAACCACACAAGGATAAGGGTTCCTGTCACACAAGGACAGGGCTTCTGGCCACACAAGGACCAGACATCCAGCGAGCTCTTGCTGGGATTTTCCACCCATATGACTCCCATACCAGTAAGAAGATCCCCTCTCACTAGAAGCATCAGCGCTTACCCCGAATGGCGACCGGAAAAGGATCCTGACACACAAACAAGTACAAGCAAACACAGACAAGCACAAAGCACAAAACCACAATAGGGTATTCTCAATTCTGTCAGATCACATTCAGCATGTTCAATACACATCACACATGCAAGCTAGGCACTCCTAACCAACCTCATGGGATTCGGTATAGCCTAGAAATTCCTCAATTCAATCTGCAACTCAAGCATGCATTATTTAATATGAATGCGCATACAGTTTTATAATCATAGGTACCGAAATCAATTAAGCAAACAACGAGGTCTCTGGAGAAACCGATGAGGCATAGATCCTACCTCTCTTGTCTCTGAACAAGAAGCTATTCCTTTTCCCTTACTAGATACTTCCGAACCACCTAAGTCATCATAAGGCAAAAGACAAAAAAAAAAACAAACTAAGCGTGCATACGCAATAACCAAGTAAATACCCTATTTCCTTACCAATTCCACTCACCAAACCTATCAGAAACCAATGATCAGATGCCGCAGGTGCCTCCCCCTTGGATGTGTGATGTGATAGCCAGAAAATTAACGATTCAACTTGATTTACCATCCCAATTAACTATACAAAGTTCGGCACTAAGAGTAAGGCACAAGACAATTTTCGACGTCATGTATTCAAGGGATAAAATCATCATTTTTCACTATTAATGGATTCTAATCAATCATATGAATAAGGGCAACAACATCAGAGATCAATCAAAGGCAGAATTATACAAATCTTAAAACCTAATTCCGCCGCCGATTTTCAACTTATCTTTTGACATATAAATACAAACTTACAAACAACAAAAAAAATGTGGTTGGAAAGAGAATGAAGAGATATTTCCAACAAGCTATTATTTTCAGGAATCCAACAAACGATGAAAGACTTATGCTACATTGATGTTCAAGAAGATTTTGGTAATTCCGCCGAGTTTTGACTTATCTTACGAGAAAGAAGTACTAACCTCTTAACAAAAAACCAAATATGGTTGGAAAAAGGATGAAGAGAGCTTTCCAACAAGCTATTATTTTCAGGAATCTGACAAACGATGAGAGAGTTATACTGGTTTAAAGTTTCAACGAATTTTGGTAGATATAGCGAGGTGTAAAGGTTTTAGGCTATATGAGTTTTGTGTGTTTTTTATGAATGATTTTTGTGAGGTTGGATTCCTATTTATAATGGATGGGTATGAAATTAATTTTACTACTTTAAAGGCTTTATTAAAGTAAGATAACTACCATATTTAAATTCTGTAACTATTCCCTTTTAATTTTAGGGATTTTAATTCCTAAGGTGATTATCAACAAATTAAGAACCAAATTAAAGGGAATTAATACCAGAAATAATTACCAAACATTCCTTACCAATTTCGGCCATCACACATCCTTTTCTTCTGGGGAAAAATATTTTTTTCACCTGTACTGGCTTCTGGCCACTAAGCCAAACAACTCGTACCATAGGCCCGCTTCCATTGCGAAGCTTTCGAACTGATTGATCTAGTATGGAAACTGGCTATACGGGATAGGATAGGTCTTCAAAAACTTCGACTAGGGGTTCCTCGAGCATGTAAGCATGGTTTTGTACATACTTTCTCAACATTGAAACATGAAACATGTTGTGAATTCTTTCCATATTTGGAGTAAGGCAAGTTGGTATGCAACAGGGCCGATTCTTTCAACGATGTCATACGGACCAATGTAGCGAGGTGCTAGCGTACCTCACTACAGAAAATGAAGGACTCCTTTCCATGGGGCGACCTTCAGAAACACTTTGTCACTTACCGCAAATTCTAGCTTCCTCCGTCGATTATCGGCGTAGTTTTTCTGTCGATTCAGGGCTGATTTTAGCCGTTGTCAAATCAAGTTCAATTGTTCCATTGCTTGATCAATCAATTCCGGATTGTCTAGGCGTCTTTCGCCTACTTCATTCCAGAAAATGGGATTTCTGCTACGTCTCTCATATAATGCTTCATAAGGTGCCATACCGATGCCTACATGAAAACTATTGTTGTAAGCAAATTCTGCCAACGGCAGGCATTGATCCCAACTGGTTTGCTGATCCAACACACTCGCTCGTATTATGTCTTCGAGTGTTTGAATTTTCCTTTCTATTTGGCCATCGGTCTGGGGATGAAATGCCGTACTGAAATTCAATCTCTAACCCAGTGCATTCTGGAATTTCTCTCAAAATCATGAGGTGAAACAAGGGTCATGATTTGAAATGATGGAAACTGGCACTCCATGCAATCGAACAATCTCATCTAAGTAACGAACAACCAATTTCTCAGGTGTATCCATCACACGTATAGGAAGAAAATGTGCAGATTTCGTCAATCGATCTACAATCACCCAAATGGCATCATATCCTCGCTGTGACCTAGGCAAATCGGCCACAAAATCCATTGTGACATGCTTCCACTTCCATTCTGGAATTGAAAGTGACTTAAGTAGTCCAGCGGGTCGTTGATGTTTAATCTTTACTTGTTGACATACGAGGCATCGGGCAACGAACTCAACAATGTGGTGTTTCACGTTTGGCCACCAATACTTCTCTTTCAAATCTCAGTACATCTTAGTGCTTCCGGGATGGATAGCGAACTTCGATGTGAAACCTTGAATTTTGAGTCCTAAAAGTCCAGAAGCCAGTGCAGGTGAAAAGATGATTTTTCCCCTGAAGCTGTAACAACCCCAATTCCTAACTACTATTATTTGCTCCGATTAAGGTCATTACCGCCGTGAAACCCAAATAAGCCTAAATGACACCTAAGACCTACTTAAATCCCACCAGGCTTATCATGAACTACCAATTTTTAGCTTGTTAGTTTTATTGCTTATCAACAATTGGAGCATGAGATTGGACACATGTTTTGGTATCGTACGGAGTAAATAAAACATTAGCGGAAGTCTTAAATTAAACTTTTGGGTACATAACACACAAGTCCCATAGGGATCCACATAACCAGTAAGAAATTCTTTACAAGGTTCGGAAATAGCAAGTAAAGAAGAGTGTTTAAAATAAACCAGAAAGTTGCCCAATCATTCATGTTATATGCGCAAGTAAACAAGTAAACAAGTAAGCAAATGTGATGCGATATCGCCCCGCCGTGCAGCCTTAATCTCACACACTGGTACCACGAACAGTGGATGTACCTAAGCCTGAAAAATGGTAAAAACAACGGTATGAGATTACAAGAATCTCAGTAGGGTCACAGCATCATAAGATCTATAGAATCCTTAAACACAAATCTCCCATTTCACAAAAGATCATTCCTAAACAACTAAAGGAGATCACGTAATTCAAAAATCAATCAAAAGAGGTTAGGGCCGAATCTATGGCTGAGGGAGGACTGCAAACACTTCCGAAAGGTCAGAAGTACACAAGCAAGTGAAACACATCAGATTGCCATTGGCAATGAAGAAGAAAGGCCATCCCCTTCCACCTGTGTTGTCCAAAACTTAATGCATAAAGGGTAGATGGTTAACACGAAAACTAATCAATAAGCCTTTCATCTTGTCCTTACAAGGACAAGTCGACGAGTCCCACACAGATAAGTCTTCCCTAGTCACATACCTACTAGAGCATCCCAAACCTCGCAGGATAAGGGCTTCCTGCCTCGCAAGATAGGGATTCGGCCTCGCAAGGACAGATATCCAGCGTGCACTTATTGGTTTTGCCGCCCATACAAATCCCTAAACCGGCAAGAACCTCTCCTCTCCCTAGGAGCATTAACGCTTACCCCGAATGGCCACCGGAATAGGATCTTGACACACAGACACGTACAAGCACACACAGGGAAGTACAAAGCAGAATACCACAACAGGGTATCCTCAATCATGTCAGAACACAATCAACATATCCAATTCACATAACAATTACATCCCAGGCACTCAATTCCTAACTCAGGGGTTTGATATAGCTTAGGAGATTCATATCTCATTCCGAATTTCATATTCTCACCCTATAATCCAATCACAAACATTACAACAAGGGCAGGTAACAAAAATATCAAGAAAATAACAGAGGTCTCTGGAGAAACCGATGAGGCGTAGATCCTACCTCTCTTGTCTCTGAAAAAGAAGCTACTCCTTTGCCTTTATTAAGTAAATCCAAACCACCTAAATTATCACCAGGCAAAGACAAAAGCAAACTAAGCATGCATATTCAATAGTCAATTGAATACCCTATTTCCTTACAAATACCACTCACCAAACCTATCAGAAAACCAGTGATCAGATGTTACAGGTGCCTCCCCCTTGGATGTGTGATGTGGTAGCCAGGAACTGAATAAGATTCAACCTGAATTTACCATTCCAATTAACTATGCAAATCTTGTCGCTAAAAGTAGGGCATAGTACGATTTTTTCTTACCATTAAACAAGGAAATATTTACATCCAAGCTGCGATTTATATATGGTTGGAAAGAGGATGAAGAGAGCTTTCCAACAAGCTATTATTCGCAGGGATCCGACAAACGATGAGTGAGTTATGCTGGTTTAAATTTTCTACGAATTATGACGGCTATAGGGAGGTATAGGGTTTCAGACTCATACGAATTTTGTAAGTTTTCTATTAGGGATTTTTGTGGGGTTGACTTCCTATTTATAATGAATGAGTGTAGAATTATGATTACTACTTTTAATCACTCTATCAAAATAATATAATTTACCAGATAATTAAACTCTTAAATTATCTTCCCTATTTATAGGGACTTTAATCTCTAAGGCAACTATCTATCTTTAAGGATGATTCCTAAGGAAATTATCCGTCTATAAGGATCTAGATCTAAAGGAATTTTAAAAAAAATTAACTACTAAACAATCTTACCAAGTTCGGCCATCACACATCCTTTCCTTCCGGGGCAAAATCGTCTTTTCACCTGCACTGGGTTCTGGACTTCTAGGACTCAAAATTCGGGGTCTTACATCCTCCCCTCCTTATAAGAATTTCGTCCTCGAAATTTTAACATAAGTACCTAATCAAACAAGTAAGGAAATTTTGCAAGCGTAGACTCCTCAGTCTCCCAATACTGCTCCTCAATTTGGCCATTATTCCAAACAACTTGTACCATAGGCACGTTTCGACTGCGAAGCTGTCGAGCTGACCAGTCTAGTTTGGCAACTGGCTGTACGGGATAGGATAGCTCTTCAGCTGTAACGACCCTAATTCCTAACTCATTATTAATTGCTCCTATTAAGGTCATTACCGCCGTGAAACCCAAATAAGTCTCAGCGACACCTAAGATCTATTAGAATTTCACAAGGCTACTCATATGATACCGATTTTAAGCTTATTTATTTTGTTGCTTATCAATCATTTGGAGCATGCTATTGGACACATATTCTGGTAACATACGGAGTAAATAAAATCATCAGTGGAAGTCTTTAATCAATCCATTGAGTTCATAACACACAAGTCCCATAGGGATCCAAATAACCAGCAAGCAATTCATCAACAATTTCCGGAAATAGCAAGCCAAACGAATGCTCAAAAATAAACCAGAACATCATCCAATCTTTCAAGTTATTTGCGCATGTAACAGGTAAGTGTTTATGATGCGTTATCGCCCCGCCATGCAGCCATGATCTCACACACTGGTACCACGAATAGAGGGTGTACCTAAGCCTGAAAAATGGTAAAAACAACGGTATGAGATTACAAGAATCTCAGTAGGGTCGCAGCATCATAAGATCTACAGATTCCCTAAACACAAATCTCCCAAATTCACATAAGATCATTCCCTAAACAACTAAAGAGATCACGCAATTCAACAATAAACATAAAGAGGTTAAGGCCGAGATCATGGCTGAGGGAGGATCACACTTCCGAAAGTTCAGAAGTACACAGGCAGGTGAAATACAACAAAATCACACACACAATGATGAAGAAAGGCCATCCCCTTCCACCTGTGTTGTCCAAGACTTACTGCACAAAGGGTAGATGGTTAACACACAAACTAATCAGTAAGCCTTTCATCTTATCCTCGCAAGGATAAGTCGACTAGCCCCACATGGACAAGTCTTCCCTTAGTCGTAACCAGGGCATCCCCAAATCTCGCAAGATATGGGCTTCCTGTCTCGCAAGACAGGGATCCGGCCACCAAGGACAGATATCCAGCGTGCACTTGCTGGTTCAACACCCATACACCTCCCATAAATCGATAAGAACCTATCCTCTCCCTAGGAGCATCAGTTCTTACCCTGCGTGGCCACCGGAACAGGATCCTGACACACAAACACGTACAAGCACACACAGGCAAGTACAAAGCATAATACCATAACAGAGTATTCTCAATCAGGTCAGGATATAATCAACACATCCAATTCATATAACAATATCATCCCAGACACTCAATTCCTAACTCAGGGGTTCTATACAGCCTAGGAGATTCATATCTCATTCCGGATTTCATATTCTCTCCATATAATCCAATCACAAACAATACAACAAAGGCAGGTAACGAAAACATCAAATAAGAGCAGGGGTTTTCTGGAGGAACCGATGAGGCATAGATCCTACCTCTCTTGTCTCTGAACAAGAAGCTACTCCTTTGCCTTTATTAAGTAAATCTGAACCACCTAAATCATCACCAGACAAAGACAAAACAAACTAAGCATGCATATCCAAAAATAAATTTCATACTCTATTCCTTACCAGTACCACTCACCAAACCTATCAGAAAACCAGTGATCAGATGTTGCAGGTTCCTCCCCCTTGGATGTGTGATGTGATGATAGCCAGGAACTTATCAAGATTCAACCTGAATTTACCATTCCAATTAACTATGCAAAACCTATTGCTAAAAGTAGGGCATAAGACGATTTCGTCTTAACCTAAAACAACGAAGTATTTACATCCAAGCTGCGATTAACATAGTTTTAGAAAGAGAATGAAAAGATCTTTCCAACGACATATTATTTGCAAGATTCCAACAAACGACTAAAAAGTTATGCTATTTTGAAATTCAAGAAGATTTGGCGGAAACCTAACGCGGCCGCCGATTTTCAAAGTAAAATTAGACAACGAAATACAAACCTCCAGAAGAAAATCAAAAAATTTTTGGAAAGAGGATGAAGAGAGATTTCCAACAAGCTATTATTCGCAGAGATCCAATGAACGATGAGGGAGTTATGCTAGTTTAAAGTTTCTGCAAATTCTGACGGCTAATGGGAGGTATAGGGTTTTAAGCCTATACGAATTCTGTAAGGTTTTAGGGGAAACTTTTGTGGGGTTGGCTTCCTATTTATATTGAATGAGTGTAGAATTAGGTCTACTACTTTTAATCAATCTATCAATTCAATACAATCTACCAAATAATCAAAACTCTTAAATTACCTTTCTTAATTTTTTTAAGGTAACTATCTACCTTAAAGGATGTTTTCCTAAAACGATTACCCATCTACAAGATCCTAAATCAAAAGGAATCAGAAGCAAATTAATTTACTGAACAATCTTACCAATTTCGGCTATCACACATCCTTCTCTTCAGAGGCAAAATCGTCTTTTCACCTGCACTGGCTTCTGGACTTTTAGGACTCAAAATTCGGGGTCTTACATCAGCAACTTTAACTGGCGGTTCTTTAAGCACTTGAGCAGGATCTCGCATATACTTTTTAGCATTGAAACGTGAAATACGTTGTGAATTCTTTCCATATTTGGAGATAGTGTAAGTTGGTATGCAACAAGGCCGATTCTTTCAACAATGTCATATGGACCAATGTAGCGAGGTGTTAGCTTACCTCGCTACTGAAAACGAAGGACTCCTTTCCATGGGGAGACTTTCAAAAACACTTTGTCTCCTACTGCAAATTTCAGCTCCCTTCGTTGATTGTCGGCGTAAATTTTCTGCCGATCCTGGGCTGTTTTTAACCTTTGTCGAATCAAGCTTAATTGCTCCATTGCTTGGTCAATTAATTTCGGATTGTCTAGGCGTCTCTTGCCTACTTCATTCCAGCAAATGGGGGTTCTGCAGCGTCTCCCATATAGTGTTTCATAGGGTGCCATACCGATGCTTACATGAAAACTATTGTTGTAAGCAAATTCTGCCAATGGTAAGCTTCGATCCTAGCCGGTTTGCTGATCCAATACACTCACACGTAGCATGTCTTCAAGTGTCTGAATCGTCCTTTCTGATTTACCATCGGTCTGGGGATGAAATGTTGTACTGAAATTCAATCTCGAACCCAGTGCATTCTGAAATTTCTCCCAAAATCGTGAAGTGAAATGAGGGTCACGATCTGAAACTATAGAAACTGGTACTCCATGCAATCAAACAATCTCGTCCAAATAACAAACTGCCAATTTTTCTGGTGTATCTGTTACACATATAGGAAGAAAGTGTGCAGATTTCGTCAGTCGATCCACGATTACCCAAATGGCATTGTATCCTCGCTGCGATATAGGCAAACCGGTCACAAAATCCATTGTAACGTGCTCCCACTTCCATTCTGGAATTGGAAGTGACTGAAGTAGACCAACGGGTCTTTGATGTTCGATCTTTACTTTCTGACATACGAGGCATCGGGCAACGAATTCAGCAATATGATGTTTCATGTTTGGCCACCAATACTGCCCCTTCAAATCTCAGTACATCTTAGTGCTTCAAGGATGAATAACAAATTTCGAACTATGCGCCTCTGATAGAATAAGGTTACGAATATCAATATTTTGTTGAACACATACCCGGTTTCTGAAGACTAGTACTTCGTTATCCCGTATTCTGAAATCACGAACTATGGTATCAACAACATCAGCAAGTTGCTTCCGAATTTCAATGAATTTCGGATCCTCTAATTGTTGATTCCGGATTTCTTCAATTAAGGTAGGTGTGATTTCAATTCGTGCCAATAACGAACCAGAGAAATCGGTGCTAAGATGCCCACGATTAGTTTTCAATTCCAGCATCATCGGTAGGTAATTGGTGCGTATGTAGGCCAAAACTGTTGGCGAAGGAGGATGAACCTTTCTGTTCAGGGCATCAACATCAACATTCGCCTTTCCAGGATGATATTCGATGATTAAATCGTAGTCTTTAATCAGCTCCAGCCATCTTCGTTGTCTCATATTCAATTCTTTTTGCGTGAGGAGGTACTTCAGGGTTTTGTGATCAGTGAAGATTCGGCACATCTCGCCGTATAAGTAATGTCGCCATATTTTTAGGGCAAATACCATGACTACAAGTTCCAGGTCATGTGTAGGGTAGTTTATCTCGTGTGGTCGCAATTGCCTTGAAGCGTAGGCAATGACTTTCCCATCGATTCTTTAGTTCTTCGAAACTTTGCTGGCATTTCTCGTTCCATACGAACGCCTCACCCTTGCGTGTCAGATTTGTCAATGGTCCGGCAAGTGATGAAAAAATTTCCACAAAACGACGGTAGTATCCTGGTAAGCCTAGGAAACTACAAACTTCGAACACACTTCGCGGAGGTTCCCAAGCAATCACGGCTTCAATCTTCTTTGGATCAACAAACACACCTTGGGCGGAAACAATATGGCCAAGGAAACTAACCTCATGTAACCAGAATTCACATTTTGAGTACTTTGCGAACAACCGTCAATCCTTCAGGATTTTAAGCACAATCTGAAAGTGCATAGCGTGATCCTCTTCCAATATTGAGTAAATCAGAATGTCGTCGATGAAGACTATCACAAATTTATCCAGGAATTTGCGGAACACACGATTCATCAAGTCTATAAACACAGCTGGTGCATTGGTCAAACCGAATGGCATAACCAGAAATTCGTAGTGGCCATTTTGCGATCTGAACGCGGTCTTCGGAATATCAGCATCACAAACTCGCAATTGATGGTATCCAGATCTGAGATCAATCTTGGAGAACACGACTGCACCTTGGAGTTGGTCAAATAAATCATCAATGCGTGGCAAAGGGTATTTATTTTTCATGGTCACACGGTTCAGCTGCCGATAATCAATGCACAATCGCAGCGAACCGTCTTTCTTTTTCACGAACAGAACAGGTGCTCCCCAGGGTGACACACTAGGTCTAATAAAACCACGATCCAGCAAATCTTCCAATTGCGTCTTTAGTTCCTTCATTTCCGCAGGAGCCATGCGATACGGGGGAATGGAAATCGGATTCGTACCTAGCACTAGCTCAATGCCGAATTTCACATCCCTTGATGGTGGTAGCCCGATTATGTCTTCTGGAAATACTTCAGGAAATTTGCAAACCACAGGAATAGAATTCAGATCTGAGGGTTCTTTAGAAATATCCTGTACATGCGCAAGGTACGCTGTACATCCTTTGTTGATTAATCACTTCGCCTTAAGCCAGGAAATCATGCAAGTTGGCACAACTCGCCTATCGCCTTCAAAACAGTATTCGGTACCATAAAAAAAAGTGAACCACACTCGCTAGGTGAAACACTCCACATGGGTTTGATATTTTGCCAGACAATCCATGCCTAAAATGACATCCAGCTCCCTGATGTCTAATGGAATTAGATTCACTTCAACTACATTCGATCCCATACGTATAGCACAGCCGATGTAGACTAGATCACAAATCAGTTGTTCTCCTAAAGGAGTTAGAACCGCAAAAGGAGGAGTCAAGGACGATAGAGGATGATCCGCGCTAAGTGCTATCCTTGGACTTACAAACGATCTATTTTCTCCTGGATCAAATAATACTTTAGCGTTTCGAGAAAACTCTGAAATAGTACCTGTCACCACATCAGGACTAGCCTCGGCATCAGTCAAAGTAAAGAGCCTTGTTGGTCTTGGTTGAGCCTCACTTGTGGATCCGTTGGGTGGCCCTCCTGGTGCGTGTGTTGGTGGTCTAGCGAGGTTGACATTCCCACGTCGACCAGTGTTAGGTATTCCTGTGATTCGCCTTGGTTTCGGGCAATCAGCCTGAATATGTCCCATCTCGCCATAGTTGTAACATCGCCGTTGATGAAACTTCCACAAAGGTCCATTAAAATTTGGATCAGAAAAGTTCTACCTGTTGGTATTTCCATTGCCATTAATTTTCGGAGGATAGGACCTTAAAGGATAAGGTCCTCTTTGTCGGTTGAACTTTGAATCTCGCCTATAGGATCCGCCACTAGTGGCTGCAAATGCCTTCTTGATTTGCACGATCTTTTCAGCTTCCGTTGCGGCAACAATTAGTTCTTGCAAATTCTACACTGGTGTCGTACCAACAATGGTTTTGAGTTCGGTACCCAACCCATTCTGAAATCGTCTCCCAAGCTGATATGGTGTACGATCTTCTTCGGGGGCAAATCGGGACAACTCCCTCAACACTTTCTCATATTCCAACACCGAACGGGTGCCTTGTTAAAGCTTGTAAAAGGCTTGTCGCTGCTCGCTTTCATGGAATCTCGTATAAAATCTTTCATCGAATTTGTACCGGAATTCTTCCCAAGTTGGCAAACGATCGCCGAATCGCAAGCTAACAGATGTCCACCAAGCGTGGGCTTCTCCCTCAAGTAAGAATGTAGCAATGGCAACCTTGTCATCATCCTAGATACGCAGGAACAAGGATACTCAGCATAAGGTGTCCATCCACTCACGAGCGGCTACGGCTCCAGTTGAACCACCGAAATCTTTACATCCAAGTTGTTGAGCTTCATTCAGCAATTTTGTAATCATAACGGGAAGTCTCTCTGTCTCCTTATGATGCGCCGGCTGCATAGGTTCAAGTGGAGGAATAGGTTCTGGCGTAGGCGCAGGAGCATTCTGAAATTGCGCCTCCATTTGCTGCTGGTTTACAGCAATTCCTTGTAACACATTTAAGATTTGTTCCATAACAGGGTCAATGCCTGGTGCGGCTAGTGTCTCAGGTTGGTTTTCGGACTCAGCTTGCCCTTCCTGCTCAATTTGTGCATTTGGCTCATCTTGCTCAACAGGTTGCTGTTCAGTCTGAATCTCAAACCTACCCCGTTGGTCCCTTTGTTGCCTCGAGCGTGCCATACTACACAAGTGTACGATTGTTACTTCAACACACACTAAATACGACACTAGGAATAGGAGTGGTACCTGGTGGACAGGCATGCACCGGACGATACGCATATGCTGGAAAGCAATATACAAATTTTCGGAAATCACATGCACACATGCAAAGGTATTCTTGGCAATTCCATCAACACTCATAGGAATCATTATCAAACATCAAGCAAGCATAGACTCACACATCACCCATATTCGGCAATACACATCATCAATCATATACATATACATTCGGTAATGACAAGAAACATAGCTAATCGTCCACGGAAACATATTAAGGCATACTAAAGATGAACAATCATTACATCAGATTATTATTCCCATCAATTAAATCCCATGTTAGCCGTAGTTCCTTTTCGGTTTTAGCCCCTAAGTGAGTGAGTGTGTGCCCATGTTCTTACCTGCAATCACCAAAAAATAACAAATAAGTTAGCATATAACAAATTATAATCCCTAAACCATGATCCGCTACAAAACTTGTAACGACCCCAATTCCTAACTATTATTATTTGCTCCGATTAAGGTCATTACCGTCGTGAAACCCAAATAAGCCTAAATGACACCTAAGACCTACTTGAATCTCACCAGGCTTATCATGAACTACCGATTTTTAGCTTGTTAGTTTTATTGCTTATCAATAATTGGAGCATGATATTGGACACATGTTCTGGTATCATACGGAGTAAATAAAACATCAGCGGAAGTCTTAAATTAAACCTTTGGGTACATAACACACAAGTCCCATAGGGATCCACATAACCAGCAAGAGATTCTTCATCAAGGTTCGGAAATAGCAAGTAAAGAAGAGTGCTTAAAATAAACCAGAAAGTTGCCCAATCGTTCATGTTATATGCGCAAGTAAACAAGTAAGCAAATGTGATGCCATATCGCCCCGCCGTGCAGCCTTGATCTTACACACTGGTACCACAAACAGTGGATGTACCTAAGCCTGAAAAATGGTAAAACAACGGTATGAGATTACAAGAATCTCAGTAGGGTCACAACATCATAAGATCTACAGAATCCCTAAACACAAATCTCACATTTCACAAAAGATCATTCCTAAACAACTAAAGGGGATCATGCAATTCAAAAATCAATCAAAAGAGGTTAGGGCCGAATCTATGGCTGAGGGAGGACTACAAAAACTTTTGAATAGTCAGAAGTACACAGGCAGGTGAAACACATCAGATTGCCATCGGCAATGAAGAAGAAAGGCCATCCCCTTCCACCTGTGTTGTCCAAAACTTACTGTATAAAGGGTAGATGGTTAACACGCAAACTAATCAGTAAGCCTTTCTTCTTGTCGTCGCAAGGACAAGTCGACTAGTCCCACACGGACAAGTCTTCCCTAGTCACATACCTACTAGGGCATCCCAAACCTTGCAAGATAATGGCTTCCTACCTCTCAAGACAGGGATCCGGCCTCGCAAAGACAGATATCTAGTGTGCACTTGCTGGTTTGCCACCCATACAACTCCCTAAACCGGCAAGAACCTCTCCTCTCCCTAGGAGCATCAGCGCTTACCTCGAATGGCCACCGGAACAGGATCCTGACACACAGACACGTACAGGCACACATAGGCAAGTACAAAACATAATACCACAATAGGGTATCCTCAATTATGTCAGAACACAATCAACATATCAAATTCACATAACAATTACATCCCAGGCACTCAATTCCTAACTCAGGGGTTCGATATAGCCTAGGAGATTCATATCTCATTCCGCATTTCATATTCTCACCCTATAATCCAATCACAAACATTACAACAAGGGCAGGTAACTAATATATCAAGAAAAGAACAGGGGTCTCTGGAGAAACCGATGAGGCGTAGATCCTACCTCTCTTGTCTCTGAACAAAAAGCTACTCCTTTGCCTTTATTAAGTAAATCCAAACCACCTAAATTATCACCAGGCAAAGACAAAAACAAACTAAGCATGCATATTCAATAGTCAATTGAATACCCTATGTCCTTACCAATACCACTCACCAAACCTATCAGAAAACCAGTGATCAGACATTGCAGGTGCCTCCCCCTTGGATGTGTGATGTGGTAGCCAGGAACTGAACAAGATCCAACCTGAATTTACCTTTCCAATTAACTATGCAAATCTTGTCGCTAAAAGTAGAGATAGGACGATTTCATCTTAACCTTAAATAAGGAAATATTTGCATCCAAGCTGCAATTTATATATGGTTGGAAAGAGGATAATGAGATCTTTCCAACAAGCTATTATTCGTTGGGATCCGAAAAATGATGAGTGAGTTATGCTGGTTTAAAGTTTCTGCGAATTATGGCGGCTATAGGGAGGTATAGGGTTTTATACTCATACGAATTTTGTAAATTTTCTATTAGGGATTTTTGCGGGGTTGACTTCTTATTTATAATGAATGAGTGTAGAATTATGATTACTACTTTTAATCACTCTATCAAATAAATATAATTTATCAGATAATTAAACTCTTAAATTATCTTCCCTATTTTTAAGGACTTTAATCTCTAAGGCAACTATCTATCTTTAAGGATGATTCCTAAGGAAATTATCCGTCTATAAGGATCTAGATCTAAAAGAATTTAAAACAAATTAACCTACTAAAAAATCTTACCAATTTTGGCCATCACACATCCTTTCCGTCATGGACAAAATCGTCATTTAACCTGCACTGGCTTCTGAACTTCTAGGACTAAAAATTCAGGGTCTTACATCCTCCCCTCCTTATAAGAATTTCGTCCTCGAAATTTTAACATTAGTACCTAATCAAACAAGTAAGGAAATTTTGCAGGCATAGACTCCTCAGTCTCCCAAGACTGCTCCTCAATTTGGCCATTACGCCAAACAACTCGTACCATAGGCACGTTTCGACTGCGAAGCTGTCAAACTGACCGGTCTAGTATGGCAGCTGGTTGTACGGGATAGGATAGGTCTTCAGCAACTTCAACTAGCAGTTCTTTAAGCACATGATCAGGATCTCGCATATACTTTCTTAGCATTGAAACTTGAAATACGTTGTGAATTCTTTCCATATTTGAAGGTAGTGCAAGTCGGTATGCAACAGGGCCGATTCTTTCAACAATGTCATATGGACCAATGTAACGAGGTGTTAGCTTACCTCGCTGCTGAAAACGAAGGACTCCTTTCCATGGGGCGACTTTTAAAAACATTTTGTCTCCTACCGCAAATTTCAGCTCCCTTCGTTGATTGTCGGCATAAACTTTCTGCCGATCTTGAACTGCTTTTAACCTTTTTCGAATCAAGCTTAATTTCTTTGTTGCTTGGTCAATTAATTCCGAATTGTCTAGGCGTCTCTCGCCTACTTCATTCCAGCAAATAGGGGTTCTACAGCGTCTCCCATATAGTGCTTCATAGGGTGCCATATCGATGCTTACATGAAAACTATTGTTGTAAGCAAATTCTGCCAATGGTAAGCTTCGATCCCAGCCGGTTTGCTGATCCAATACACTCGCACGTAGCATATCTTCAAGTGTCTGAATCGTCCTTTCTGATTGACCATCGATCTGGGGCTGAAATGCTGTACTGAAATTCAATCTCGAACCCAGTGCATTCTGAAATTTCTCCCAAAATCATGAAGTGAAACGAGGGTCACGTTCTGAAGAAATAGAAACTGGTACTCCTGCAACCGAACAATCTCGTCCAAGTAACGAACTGCTAATTTTTCTGGTGTATCTGTTACATGTATAGGAAGAAAGTGTGCAGATTTCGTCAGTCGATCCACGATACCCAAATGGCATTGTATCCTCGCTGCGATCTAGGAAAACCGGTCACAAAATCCATTGTGACGTGCTCCCACTTCTATTCTGGAATCGAAAGTGACTGGAAGTAGACCAGCGGGTCTTTGATGTTCGATCTTTACTTGTTGACATACGAGGCATCGGGCAACGAATTCAGCAATATGACGTTTCATGTTTGGCCACCAATACTGCCCCTTCAAATCTCGGTACATCTTAGTGCTTCCAGGATTAATAGCAAACTTCGAACTAAGCGCCTCTGATAGAATAAGGTTACGAATATCAATATTTTATGGAACACATACCGGTTTCTGAAGACTAGTACTTCGTCATCTCGTATTCTGAAATCACGAACTATGGCATCAACACATCAGCAAGTTGCTTCCAATGAATTTCGGATCCTCTAATTTTTGATTTCGGATTTCTTCAATTAAGGTAGGTGTGACTTCAATTCGTGCCAACAACGAACCAGAGAAATCGGTGCCAAGATGCACACGATTAGTTTTCAATTCCAGCATCATCGGTAGGTAATAGGTGGCATGTACTGGAAAATAGAGAAATATATAAGGAATCCAATGACATATAGTTTTCTTGATTTGGATTTGATTTGAGGGGAGTAAAAATTAGGAGAAGTTGATAGAAATTCGTAAAATGTCAGGAAAAATCCCAAGAAAGTTTGTATAGGCTAATTGAGTCCCTTAGGACTAAGTAAGGGGTTATGTGATTTCAGTTTTTAATTTATTACCTTAAGGATTGAGAAAAATTAAGTGAGTTTATCGATCATAACTTGTATAGGTGTTGAAATACATGCACTAGATCATGTAGCGAGACCCAGTTCTGTGCCATTAGAATAAGGTGAGTGGATTAATCTTAATACTTCCATCAATCATTTATGTTTTGTATTTTATTTTTTTATTAAACGTGTTATATGTCATAAATATGTTTTTCATTAACAGAAACTATGAGACCCGTATATTTATATCGGTGGGTCAGAATTTGGTATTTAGGCTTAGATATGAAAAAATGGCCTAGTAGCCGGAAGGAGAGAGATTCGAGGAGGATAACACCGAGTCACTCGACTCCCCCATGACTCAGTATGACTTTTTTACCCTCAAAGGTGACAGTATCCATTGCGTATAACCCAATCATACACTAAATCACAAGTCACCGACTCTGCTATATGTCATCTTCTTACTTGCTTTCCTCTGCTTTCTCGTGCTTTGTTTTAATTGATTCAGCTATGGTTGTTTCCGTTTATTATTCTCTGGAACTACCTAAAAAGCTCATAAGAGATGACAAAACAACCATTTAACCTTCCATTATTTGGGCGAATTGGCATGTCTGCCCCGTGGAAGGCTGACTCTTTTTGTCATTTTGTCTTTCCTTAGCCGAACCAAACTGTCAAAAGTGAGCGTTGGGACAAGAAGGAAATAAAACAGCCAGGTAAGGGGCAATTTTGGGAAATAAGACAGAAGAAGAAAAGGATAAGTTTGAAGTGGACGTCATTTTCTTGAGAGGGAGAGGCATCAGGGCTGTATGCCACCTAGAAGCCACAATAGAGAATTTTCCGGAGGGTTAGTCTATCATAATTTTATCATAATGAGTTGGCAGCTGTATGCCACCTGCCAGCTCATTATGATAGAATTATAACCACTGAAAACTTCTAATTATAAAATTTAGTAACCATTGAAAATTTTTAATTCATTGAAATAAATACTAAAAATTATAAACAAATTATATAAATAATATTTATTCTTATCCTATCTCTTAAATCAATAAAAATAATAAAAATAATTTCTTTTATTATTATCTCTTCTTATTATATTTTAATTTATATATATCTCCAAAATTATGAATTTATTTTTTATTAATTAAAAAATATATTATAAGTTGATTTGGTCAGCAATATTTCGTAAATTTCATACCACCCACAAAGAGTTCTCAATGAATCCACTAATATTCTTAAAAGTTCTAATTTTACATAAAACAAAAGCACGCAAAACAATAATTACGTCTTTTCTTTTCTTTCCAATTCTAAAAACGCATTTTCTTTTTTTTTTCTTTTCTTTTTTTCTGTTTATTTGTTAAGCTGTAATCACGGGGTTTTCCCACTTCTCCTCCATACAAATATTTATAGTGTATAAATCCAACTAAGGCAAGGGATTCCAATGGTGATGTTCATGGTCTAATTCACTTCACTTTGATTAAATAATGCCAGAAAGAAGTCCCATGGATTTGATTCTTGGGTTGCTGTAGAAGAGACCCAAGCCATGTTTATGGACACCATGGTTAGTAGGAAGAAGAATCCGAGGAGGAAGAAGATTCCAAGGTTGAAGAAGAAGATGGGTTGACTTATCGGTTGCATATCTAATTCACTTCGCTTTGATTAAATAATACCAGAAAAAAGGCAGAGACTCCCGTGGATTTGATTCTTGGGTTGTTGTAGAAGAGACCCAAGCCATGTTTATGGACACCATGGTTAGTAGGAAGAAGATACCAAGGTGGAACACGGGTGGAACACTGAAGGTGGAACTAAACAGAGTTTATCCAAGGAAAAGAGATATGCGGTTGGTATTGGAATTCCATAAAGCATTAAGATGAGTTTTTGAAGAACATTTGATGAAAGATTCCAAACAACAAAGAGCAAAAAATGATATGAGGTGTAAGCAGCCCGCAGATTAGGGAATTTATCAGCAGCGATTTAGATTTAGATTAGGGAACTCATCACAGGTTTCTTCACTAACTTCCTCTGCCACACCCTTATAAGCAGCCAGCAAAGTCCCAAGCACTCTTGAAAAAAAATATGTTTCCTACTTATAATTCGTTTCTTGTCACGACAATTCTTTTTCCACAGACTTCTGGCTTGAAATCATAGGTCTCACATGCCATCTTGAATGGTATTCTGAAACATTAAAGGAGATTGATTAAATGCACAGAATATTGGATGCTTTGGAATGTTAATTCAAAATTTTGATCAGTTTTCTGCTAATTACCTTTTCTTGAAACAACATCTCCACAGTATGATTCAGATTGCCATCCCAACGATGAGAACTTTCGTCGGCTAAAGCCAAGTTAACTTTCTCCAATTTTGGTGTGCTCAAGTATCCTTCTGAGAAAATCTTCATCTTAGAACATTGTTCCACAAGTAGCTCATCCAACGACGGGAATTTCAAGGTGTGTTTTGTAGAGCAGAAGCAACTGAGCTCTGGCAAACCATCAAGTTCCAATCGGGCTAAGTTGGGGAAGATAATGCTGTCATCTAGTCTGTCTCCCTCATTTTTCACTATTTCTGTCACCTTATCACAATCTTTGACATGCATATAAGTGAGTTTCACCAGACTTTTTGCTGTAGTTGGTGATAGTAAGTACTGTAATCCTATGCATCTCGTAACTTCTAATCTTGTTAGATTGAGGAAAGATGTGGCAGATGGCGCTAACTCAATCAAACTTGAACATCTGTATATGTTTAACCTTTCCATATAGTCTAATTGGGAGTCTGAATTCCATATACGGTTCAGACCACCAAGACAATGCAGATGCAAATATCTTAATTGTTGGAAGATACTCCTCCCAAGCCTAAAGGTGCCGTCTTCTTCTTCTTCACGAGGGAATAGAACCTTAAAGTTGCCATTCATGACATAAAGAGTTTCCAGATGAGAAAATTTATGAAGGAAGTCAAATGGAAAGACAGTTGATTCATCGTATTCAAAAGACAGACCAAGGATTTTGATTTGGTAATAGAGACCAGCAGGAAGCTTTCTGATTTCAAAACTAGATATCGTCAGACTCTCCAAGTTGGGAAGGATCTTCAAACATGTAAAGAAAAGCAATTTTCAATAAATACTAAAGGAAAATTTTAAAATATATAGATTTTAAAATTATTTGTTTGTTATTCAAATTATAGAAAATCATTCCAATAAATGTAAAATCGTATGTACCTCGGCAAATGGAAGAAATGGTTGCGAAACTGATTTCAATCCATCCTCAGCTGTAGTAATTGAAGAGTCAAATATATTCAGTTTTGGAGTTTGATAGAGAAACAATATCTTTAACGCCGGCCATTCTGAAATATGCATTCCTTGGTAGAACACGGAGAGGTTCGGTAGGTCCTGGAGGTGCAAATAACTCAATTGATTGAGCTTAAACAGAGGAACCTCTTTATTTACACCTTCCTCCTCCTTAACAACAATTTCCTTCAACATCTCGCAGTCAAATAAATCAAGCACTTCAAGATAAGGAAGTTCCTTCGCAACAGAAATAGGGAAGAGTGCTTCAAGACTCCCGCAAAATCCAACATCCACTTTTCGAAGGTTATGAAACGATAAAATGCATTGAAGATCATTGGTTTCATCCCAATTCCATATATACTTCAAATTGGGTAGATTCTTAATAACTATGCTCTGTAACTGCGAGGCTGCTCTCGAATTTGATACTTGTGAATAAATTACCATTTGCTTATCAAAAAACCTCTCCAGTGAATCACAATTTGAGATGGACAGTTCCTCGAGATGGCGGAATTGTGTGAAAAATGAATTGGAAGGGAAAATGAACTGCAACTCTTTTACATCGCTAATCCTTAATGTCTTTAGCTTGCAAAAGGAATTCGGATGGAATTGGGTGTGCCATATCATCGTCAAGTTTTCCATGTTGCTGATTTGTAGTATCTCTAATTTGGGAAGGGAAACCTGCAATAACATTCCTTAGCTTAAATTATTAATAGTTAGCACTACTTGTTCACAGGTAAAGGTTGCAAAGCCAGAGAAAAGTTCTGGTAGTAAGCCGTCAGATCAGAGTTCTCACAAAGGTATGCAACATATAGAAAGGTACCGAAAAATGGTTTCTCTCACCACCCCCGTTCTCCCGCCTCTCTCTAAACCTATTTCCCCCCACGTTCAAATCCCAGCCTCCCAACACTCTTCACCCATCCTTCACGCAAATGGTAAGTCCCGAGTCTTCCCTCCTGTTCCTACCCACCACAGTTCCCAGCCCGTGGCAGCTCCTGAACAGGCTACCCTCAGCTGGTCACCAGCACAGGTGTTAGGCAAGGATCGCTACATTTCCTACTATATCGATGGCATCCCTGCAGATTGGACTTCCTCTAAGTTATTTCGCGCGATAGCTGAGGTGGAACCGGTGGTAGATGTTTTCATCCCTGGCCGTCTTTCCCAAAAGGTCTTGAGATTCGGCTTCCTTAAGTTTGTTAAATGTGGAGTACAGGAAGCAGCGAGACACAACAGGTTGAACTCGAAATTTGGAGGGTATGCATGGACCCGCATTAATGTAGCCCGGTTTGAGGTAGAAAGGGGGGAACGAAGGGTTCAGACAGGTCCACCAGCTAGAGTTCGAGATCATGCACTAGATGAAGGACACCCACGGGTGACAGGCCTTCGCGATCCGTCTTTGAAGGAGAGGGATGGACGCACGTATGCTGCTGTCACTGCTGCTCAAGGAATGAAGGAGCTTGCGGATTTTCCTGTGGAGCTAGTCTCAGATCGCGAGCTCATGCATAGATTACAACGATGTGCTGTTGGTCTGCTACATGAGGTTTCTCATGTCCAAATAGACCTTCCGATGGGGATTGACTGTATTGCTATGGGTCCTTTCCAGAAGCTCATTGTCTTTGAAACTCCCGAGCAGCTAAAGTATGAACTGAACTCTAACCGTGTTTTTTGGAATAGCAAGTTTTGCGAGCTGCATCCATGAAGGGTCGAAGATGCTGGGGTGAGTAGATTATGTTGGGTGGAAATAACCGGTCTTCCCCTTAGTGCCTGGGTGGAGGAATCTTTCCTGAAGATTATGAGCCAGGTGGGGGTGGTGGTCCAGATTCATCCCTCCACGGCAAATTGGAGTAACCTGTCCAGTGCAGTTCTACAAATTGCCACGCCAATTCCCCAGGAACTCCAACGAACAGTGCAGTTGAGTTTAGATGGCAAACAGTATTCAGTGAAGCTTTCAGAAGTTAAAGTTAAAGGAGTTATGGGGCCCGAGGAGGGGGAACAAGGGTCTGTATCAGGAAGTAGCAATAGCCTTTTTGTCCCACCTACACACAATACAGCGGTTGATAGACACAGCAGCAAGGCTACGGATCAGGTTAGTAGGCAAGCAGTACAGACAAAAGGAATGGACACAGATCATGTCCTAACCAATCCGGATATTAGGCCACAGTGTCCTCCAGCTCAGCTTAGTATCCCTAGTCCAACTGCACAGGTGGCTGCCAGCAACTTAGTGAAGCAGCAGGGAGAGGGGCGTGTTGGTCCTTCACAGGTTTTTGAAGGACTGCACGGTCATTGCAGGTTGCCTAGTTCTATTATTGTGGAGCAAAGGTGTGTTTCACGACAGGCTTTTTCTGGGAGCAACCCAGTGAACCATACAGCGATTACTTCAACCTTGCCATCCTCCTCTGAGGTTATGGCTTTCACCAAGATGAGGAAAGAAGGTGAGAAAGCCTCCAGGGTCGGTGTACATAGAAGGGCTGGGGAGCGCAGGCTTAGTAGGCAGAAAAAGCTCAAACACGTCAAGCCTAATGGAAGCTTGTCTTCGGAGAACCACAACCCAATCAAAGGAGGTGAAGTCTCTGTGCAGGCAGAGGAGCCTTCCTTTTTTGTGGGGAGACCGGATAAGGGAGATGGTTCCTCTACCAGTGGTTGCCTTGCTCAATCAGGTGGGGAAGCCTGTCCAGGCGACATTGAGGCACAGCAGACTCTCGACATTGGGGTTCATTTGGGTTTAAGCCGCAAGAACACGAAAGCTGCTATCCGAAGGAAGTTGAAGGCTCAGATTGTTGAGGAAGAGAAGGAGTGGCTGGCTCACTGCACTCCTTAGTGGAGTTGCAGCGACAGGAGTTAAGGGTGCTGTCATTCAATGATTAATTTAGCCTTTTGGAACATACGTGGTTGTCGGGGGAAGATGAAGGAGAGTCAGATTAGTACCATTATCCTAAGGGAGCAGTTGGGGCTTATGTTTTTATGTGAGACAAAGAGGGAGTGTTTTTCTGATCAACTGGTAGCTCGTTTCTGGCCTGGTCAACACATCCAATGGACAGCTATTGATGCCCAAGGGAGTGCAGGAGGAATTCTGTGTATGTGGAATGACTTACGTGTGCAGGTCTTGGATGTTCAGAAATATGAGCACTGGATGTTATTGGAGATACGGGTGCGCGATACAGGCTTTACTTTTATTTGTGTTGGTCTCCATGCCCCTAAAGTGGTGGTGGAGCAGGCGAGGGCTTTGGGACGAGATGGAAAGAAGGAAGGCAGTCGTCAATGCCCCATGGCTCATTTTAGGTGACTTCAACGAGTCACTTTCACCGGATGAACGGTTAGGTTCTTCGTTTAACGTTACAGCAGCTTCATGTTTATTACATTTTATCAGTCGAGCTGGCTTAGTTGATCTGCCTCTGTTAGGGAAAGCTTTCACTTGGTTTAATTCGACTAGTGCATCTCGTATAGACAGAGTATTAGCGTCTCCCCAATGGTGCGCTCATTTCAGCAGACATAGATTGTATGCCGGCGATAAAGGGTTTTCCGATCATGTCCCCTTATTGATGAAGGCCGACTCATTTAGGTGGGGCTGTAAGCCTTTTCGTTCCTGGGATATTTGGTGGGAGGAACCGCAGTTTCTTCAGATGGTGGACGGTTTGTGGAGGGAGGCTGGACAAGTGTTTCCGGGTGATTTCTGTGTGGTAAAGAAGTTTGCGTTTTTAAAGAATCGTCTGCTGGAGTGGCACACAACCCACTTCGGGGCCTTGGAAGGTAAACTCCAACGTATCCTGACTGAGATTGATTCTCTAGACAGGATTCGAGGTGCTGCTGGGGATGTACGGGATGCTAGATATCAAGAGTTACAGTTGCAAAAATGGGAATACAAACAGAAACTTGAAGCGATGTGGAGACAAAAATCCCGACAGCAGTGGCTTAAGTCGGGGGATAAGAATAGTAAGTTCTTCCATGCGTGTGCTACGATGAGGCGTGCATACAATTTTATTGGTTCCATTCGGTTTCAGGGGAGGGTTTGCACCACCCCTTCCGAGATACAAGGAGCTGCAGTGGAGCATTTTAAAGGGTTCTTTGCGGCAGAACGAACTCGCTGGTTGGGCCTGGGAAATTTAGCATTGCCCCGCTTATCAGCATCTGCAGCGGATCAGTTACATGCACCGTTCCTAGAAGATGAGATCAGAAGTGCAGTTTGGGCTTGTGGAAGCCATAAAGCACCAGGACCGGATGGGTTTAATTTTTACTTTCTGAAGAAAGCCTGGTCTGTGATTGGCAAGGATGTAGTGACAATGGTCGCTGAATTTTATTCTAGTGGTGATCTCCCTCGAGGGATTAATAACGGCTTCATTACGCTTATACCCAAGATTTCTGGTGCAGCTGAGTTTGGAGCGTATAGATCTATTAGTCTCCTGAATAGTCTGTATAAAATTATTGCCAAGATGCTATCTACTCGACTTAGGAGGGTGATGCCTCAGTTAATCTCTCCTTTCCAAACTGGTTTCTTGGAAGGTAGACACATCAGTGACTCTATAATGGTTGCTAATGAGATCCTTCATAGTATGAAGCAATCAAGACTGAAAGGGTGGTGTCTCAAGCTAGACTTCCAAAAGGCTTATGATTCAGTGAATTGGATGTTTCTTCTTGAGGCGATGGAACATATGGGATTCGGTGGAAGGTGGAGGAAATGGAATCAGAGTTGTATCTCGTCGGTTCGTTGTGCCATTCTCATCAATGGGGCGCCCACAGAGGAATTCTTGGTAGAACGCGGTTTGCGTCAAGGTGATCCACTATCCCCTTTGTTGTTCAATATTGCAGCTGAGGTGTTATCACGCTTATTGATTACAGCAGCTGATGGCCAAGTCATCCAAGGGATTACTATGGGCGGCTTACGCCTCACCCATTTGCAGTATGCGGATGATATTATCCTCTTTAGTCAGGGTGATCAGCAAGAGATTATTCGAATCCAGTGGATACTGCGATGTTATGAATTGTTATCTGGTCTGAAGATTAATTTCTTCAAGTCTGGTTTAGTCGGAGTAAACGTTCCAGGTGTGGAGATTGCTGAACTGGCATCCAGGATTCATTGTAGACAGCAGGAGTTGCCGTTTATCTACCTTGGCGTTCCGCTGGGTGCGAATCCACACTGCAGAAGCACTTGGCAAACGGTGCTCGATCGCTTCAAAGGTAAGCTGAGTTCGTGGAAGGGATCCTTATTGTCGTTGGGAGGACGAATCACCTTAATCAAAGCAGTGTTGAACAGCCTCCCGGTATATTATATGACCTTCTTTCAAATGCCAGCGACTGTACGAAAGGAATTGGAAAAGTGGATGAGGAGGTTTTTATGGACTGGGAAAATTGATTCTCGCTGTTTCTATAAAGTTAAATGGTCTGAAGTGGTACGAGTGCAAGACAAAGGTGGGGTGGGATTGGGGTGCTTGCAACTCAGGAATCAGGCACTACTTAATAAATGGTGTGCAAGATTGGCCAATGATACGTGTTCGCTGTGGAAGACAGTGATTGAACAAAAATACCGACCTCGTTTGCGTCCAGCGGGCATAGTGAGTCCGGTGAGCAGCGGCTCAGCAATTTGGCGCGGGATAGTGCTGGCCAGCAGAATGTCTTTACCTAACGGACAGTGCATTTCTGAATTCCATCGTTGGCGGTTAGGCCAAGGTACTGCTATTGATTTCTGGAGGGATTGCTGGTGCAGTAGTTGCCCCTTAATGTGTTTGTTCCCTCGCTTGTATGATATTTCGCTGGATAAAGAGGGTTCCATTTCTCAATTTGGGGTGATGGTTGGACAGGTGTGGGACTGGAGGCCATTATGGAGGAGACGGTTATTCGTGTGGGAAGAAGAGGAAGTTGATCACTTGTTAGATTTACTGAGAGGGATAGTCCCCAACTCTGTACAGGCAGATGAATTACTTTGGGGAGAACAGATGAGACCATTCTCTGTACGTGAATGTTACACCACAATGGAAGCACTCACTTATCCGGCCAGTGAACCATTGATTCCAAATGTATGGAGAGTGTTGGGCCCTCCCAAATGGCAAGCTTTTATGTGGTTGGCTTGTAAGGAAAAGATCACAGCTAAATGTCAGCTTGTTCGCCTTGGTATCCTATCAGATTCCGATAAGGAATGCGGAGCATGTGGCCAGGAGGAATGCAACTCAAACCATATTTTACTTCACTGTCCAATGGCATGGAGGTGCTGGTCTCTCCTCTTCCACAAATGGGGCCTAACTTGGGTACTGCCTAGATGCATGTCCGACATGTTCACCCAGTGGGGAGGATTTTCTATTCCAGCTAAATGGAAAAATCTCTGGTACGTGCTACTTTTTGCGCTCACATGGAGCATCTGGTTGGGCAGGAATGCCAGAATCTTCCGCCAAGCAACTTGTACCGTGGATGATATGTTTTACAACGCTCTTCGGCATGGTTTTGGTTGGGCTAAGTATAACTTGCCAAGGGGATGTCCTGATTGTCTGTCTGTATTGCCTGCAGGGGATTTTGCTTTTTTCCGATTCCATTAGATGGAATGGATGGTGACAATTTAAGCTGCTTACTCTGGTGCAGATGCAGATAGTTCGGAGGGGATTTTGCTTCTTTCGGCTTCACTGAGTGGTATGGTTGGTGGCAATTTCGGATGTCTACTTTAGTGCAGGTACAGGTCTGCTGGTAGTGATGCCATTGGTGGGTTTCTGTGGGTTTTTGCTTAGTTCTCCAGCTGCTGGTGATGCTCACTGGTTTCTCCAGGGGCTGCTGTATTCTGCTGCAGATTGATTTGCCAGTTTGGAGGGGATTTTGTTTTCTTCTGGCTTCACTGATTGGTATGGTTGGTGGCAATTTCGGATGTCAGTGGCTTAAGGCTTAGTTAATAATGACACTTTTTATCTGTTATGAAGACTGTTTGCAGATTTTTCAGAGGAGCAGGTCGCATTGCAGCAGCCATGCAATTCACTGGCAAGCGGTATGGTTTATTGGGGGCCGATTAATCTCTCAGATGTTAGAATTAATATTTTGGTTGTCTTGCCTGTGGGGTTATTGTTGTTATACTGGTTATATAGTTGCTTGGAGTGCTGAAAGATACAGATCCTATCAGTTATTCACAGGATCTGCATGTTTCACTTTGTTCATTGAGCTAGGACACAGTTTCATTGTCCAGCTTTTCTATAATATATATATCGATATTTCTTCAAAAAAAAAACATTCCTTAGCTTAGCTTTATAATTTATTATTACGACTATCTAATAGAATTAAGATATAATCCCTTTGAATACAGCAAAATTAAAATGTGAAGCAAAGTTTAAAATCTGCTGAACTGAAACAAGATATTACCTTTCTATCGAAGAAAGTCAAGTTGGCACCGTCTGAATCTAAATTGCTGCTCATAAATTCCATCATTGCAGGGCATCCCTGAATCTTCAAATCTTTTAGGGAAGACAATTCGATCATGTTTGCAATGCAGAAACTTGCAAGTTTGGGGAGACCATTCAACTTTAGAGAATGCAGATTAGGGAGCAGACTTAAAACCGTTTCTCTTTCTTCACCAACATCAAGCTCTTGCAGTTGTAAAATACTTGTAACCATTGAAGGAGAAAGCAAATAACATAAATTTCCACAATCTTCAATCACCAAAGTTGTTAATTTGTGAGTTCCGGTAATAAAGTCTCCAGGCTGTTCTTGCCATATATTCTCCACTTGAATGGACGAGAGCCTTAAGTATTCCAAATTAGGAAGTGTAACCTGCATATGCTTAACTTCATCATTCTGTTTATACCAGTTTTAGATGGAAAAAAAAACAAGTTTAAGCACTTACCTTTGCATCAAAAAGGGACGTACGACTAGGAGAAGTCATCTGCCTTTTCACCAAGGCATTAAAGCATTTCAGGCGAGGCAAACGTTCAAGCGACAAGGAGTATAGCTGGCTGAAGCAAATAGAATTATTTGCTTCACTTTCCTCTGATAGAACCATTTCCAGGTTCATGCAATCACTCACTGCCATCTTCTGCAACTGTGATAACCCCTTTGCTACAGAGAATGTGAGAATCTTTTCCCTCGCTTGTATACATTATCATTGGATAAAGAAGGTGCAGTATGGCGGTTTGGGACCTTCAGTGGCGAGGATTGGTGTTGGTCTTTTCTTTGGCGGAGAACTCTTTTTGCATGGGAGGAAACTGAAGTCGGACGCCTTATGGTCGCACTGGATGGGATCCGACCTTCACTTGCGGATGAAGATATGTTGTCATGGGGATCTCAGATGCGTCCTTTTTCGGTGCGTCATTGCTATACAACATTGACTGAAGGTTTAGTCCTTCATACTGAGCAGCAGATTCCAAATGTCTGGCGCAAGCAGGGAGCACCTAAATGGCAAGCTTTCATGTGGCTCGCGTGCAGGGAGAAGCTTACCACCAAGGGTTACTTACTCTGACTTGGTCTTTTAACAGAGACTGATCAATATTGCGAGGCATGTGGAGCAGTTGAAGGGGACTCAAATCATATTGTGCTTGATTGTAAACAGGCATGGATCAGTTTTTTTTGAAGAAATATCGATATGTATATTAAGAAGTAATAAGAATACATATAGGGTGTACAATGGAGCATTGTATCACCACAATGGCCAGAATGAAACAAAACAGATCCTATTACTAAGTTACAGGATTCATAATTTTCAAAACACCCATTCACTGCATATCCATTAAGGAGATCAAAGGATAAACCTCCAAACTGTCAATCTAATCTGCAAGACTATACAGCAGCCCCAGGAGAAACCAATGAACAACACAATCATCTGAGAGAAAGAAAATCCCTAGCAGGCAGTAAAGACAAACAATCAGGACAGCCCTCCTTGAGATTATGCTTGGCCCAGCTGAAACCATGCCTAATGGCATTGTAGAACAAATCATCCACGCTGCAGGTGACTCTTCGAAATATTCTAGCATTTCGTCCCAACCATATGCTCCACGTCAACGCAAAAAGTAACACATACCAAAGATCCTGCCATCGAGCCGGGATGGAAAAACCTCCCCACTGAAAGAACAAATCTGTCATACACCGTGGCTGTACCCAACTTAGACCCCATTTGTTAAAAAGGAGTGACCAACATCTCCATGCCATTGGACAGCCCAGTAGAATGTGATTCGAATCTCCTTCCTCCAGGCCACATGCCTCACAATCCCGTTCTGAAGCTGATAACAATCCAATGCGAATAAGTTGACCTTTAGCATTAATCTTCTCCCTACACGCAAGCCACATGAAAGCTTGCCATTTGGGTGCGCCCTGTCGTCTCCAAACATTTGGTATCTGCTGTTCGCTATGTGGAATCGTAAGAGATTCTATTGTGTTGTAACAATTGCGAACAGAGAATGATCTCAATTGTTCACCCCACAATAACTCATCCTCTTTGTAAGGAGGTCGGAACAAATTCTCTCAACAAGTCCCGTAGTCGAGCAACTTCCCCTTCCTCCCAAGCAAACAGCCGTCTCCTCCACGTCAATCGCCACTCCCAAAACTGTCCTACCATATCCCCAAACCTGGAGATTGATCCCTCTTTATCAATAGAAAGATCATACAATCGCGGAAACAGCAACACTAAGGGCCGATTACAGCACCAACAATCCAGCCAAAAAGCAATAGAAATACCTTGGCCTAATCTCCAGCGATGGAATTCAGAAATGCACTGTCCATTGGCTAAGGAAATTCTGCTGTTCTTTACTATCCCATTCCATGTATTTGACACATTGCGTACTGCACTCTTTATACCCGCATGAGTTAAATGGGGTCTGTATTTCTGCATAATCACCTGTTTCCACAAGGAACATGTATCAGTAGCAAGTCTGGCACACCACTTAGTGAGTAGTGCCTGATTCTGGAGCCGCAGACACCCCAATCCAGCACCACCCTTATCCTTAGAACGAACCACCACAGACCAACGTACTTTACAAAGACAGCGAGTTTCAGTTTTTCCAGACCATAAAAAACGCCGCATCCATTTTTCCAATTCCTTTCTTACAGTCACTGGCATCTGAAAGAAGGACATATAATATACTGGAAGGCTATTCAACACAGATTTGATGAGAATAACTCTTCCACCCAGCGACAATAAGGACCCCTTCCATGAGGCTAACTTACATTTGAATCGCTCCAGCACCGTATTCCAAGTACTTTTACAACGTGGGTTCGCACCAAGGGGAACACCAAGGTAAATAAATGGTAAACTCTGCTGTCTACAATGAATCTTGGACGCCAGTTCAGCTGCCTCACCATTAGAAACATTAAATCCAACTAAACCAGATTTAAAAAAATTTATCTTCAATCCTGATAACAGTTCATAGCATCGCAGTATCCGTTGGAGGCGAATAATCTCCTGCTGGTCGCCTTGACTAAAGAGAATAATATCATCTGCATACTGCAGATGCGTTAAACATAAACCACCAATGGTAATACCCTGAAATAATTGACAATCTACCGCTCTAATCAGCATCCTGGACAACACCTCTGCCACAAGATTAAACAATAAAGGAGAGAGCGGATCCCCTTGACGCAATCCGCGCTCCACAGAAAATTCCTCCGTTGGCGCACCATTAATAAGAATGGCACAGCGGGCAGATGAGATACAGCTCTTAATCCATTGCCGCCACCGCAACCCGAAACCCATTTGTTCCATTACCTCGAGAAGGAACGTCCAGTTAACTGAATCGTATGCCTTTTGGAAGTCTAACTTCAAACACCACCCTTTATGCTGAGACTTCTTCATGCTATGGATTATTTCATTGGCCACCATGATTGAATCAGCAATGTACCTACCTTCCATAAAACCAGTTTGCAAAGGAGAAATTAATTGGTCCATCACTCCCTTAAGCCGCTTAGACAATAGCTTGGCAATAATCTTATACAGACTATTCAATAAACTAATAGGTCTGTAAGCATTGAAATCAGCAGCCCCTGATATCTTGGGGATGAGCGTTATAAAGCCATTGTTAATCCCCCGTGGTAGAAAGCCACTGGTATGGAATTCATTTACCATCGCTACAATATCACTGCCAATAACCGACCATGCTTTCTTCATAAAAAAGAAGTTAAACCCATCTGGGCCAGGAGCTTTGTGACTACCACAGTCCCATACAGCACTTCTAATCTCATCTACCTGGAACGGCACTTGTAACTGATCCGCCGCTGTAGAAGATAAGCAAGGCAAAACTAAACTGCCCAATCCCAAACAACATCGGCCCTCATCCATGAAGAAACGCTGGAAGTGACCCACTGCAGCACTTCTTATATCTGTGGGCGTGGTGAAGACCCTCTCCTGAAACCGAATGGACCCAATGAAATTATGTGACCGGCGCAGCGTAGCACTAACATGGAAGAACTTACTGTTCTTATCACCCATCTTAAGCCACTGCTGTCTAGATTTTTGCCTCCACATCGCTTCCAACTTCTGTTTTAAATCCCATTTCTGCGCTTGTAAATCAGTGTATCTGTTAATCATCCCCGTCCCCTCATCACCTCTAATCTGATCCAATGAATCAATCTCAGCCAGTATATTTTTTAAAGTGCTTTCCAATGCTCCAAAGTTGGTTGTGTGTCACACCTGCAATTTCTTCTTTAGGAAAGCAAGCTTCTTTACCACACTAAACTCACCTGGAAAACAGCGCTCTGCCTCCCTCCATAAACCTTCCACCAGGCTGAAGAAACTGATTATCTTCCCACCAAATATCCCATGAGCGGAATGGCTTTCTTCCCCACCTAAAAGAATCAGCCTTCACTATTAAAGGAACATGATCAGAGAACCCCTTATCTCCAGCATACAACCTATGACGATTAAAATGAGAGCACCAATGCGGTGAAACCAGTACTCTATCTATGCGTGATGCGCTATGTGAATTAAACCAAGTGAATTGTTTACCAAGTATAGACATATCAACCAGACCATTCCTACTGATAAAATGCAATAAACGCTTAGCCGCCACCGCATTAAAGAAAGTGCCTAACCGTTCTTCTGCAGTAAGAGAATCATTAAAATCACCCAAAATAATCCAAGGTGTATTGTCTACACACTTCTGTCGTTCCAGCTCGTCCCATAACAAACGCCGTTCTGCCACTACATTAGACGCATGCAGCCCAACACATACGAACTTAAAACCCGTGTCCCTCACCTGCATCTCCAATAACAACCATCTCTCAAATCTTTCAACCCCTAAAACCTGCACCATAACATCATTCCACAAACACACAATTCCCCCTGCACTCCCATGGGCTGCAATAGCTTCCCATTTGATGTCGTTTCCAGGCCACAATCTCGCTGCCATTCGATCAGTAAAAATCTCCATCTTTGTCTCACATAAAAACATAATAGTTAGCTGTTCCTTTTGGACAATGGAACGAACAGAACTCTCCTTCAGCTTCCCCCTACAACCTCTTATATTCCAGAAAGCTAAATTAATCATTCAATTTCAGCACCCACAACTACATGTCACTGAAACTACACTATGTAGGACAGTGAGTATTCCACTCCTTGTCTTCCTCCACTATCTTTGCCTTCAACTTTTGCCTGATTGCAGCTTTCGTATTCTTCCGACATAATCCCAACTGGTCCACAATATCCAGTGTCCTCTGCACCTCCGTTTCAACTGGACAACCAACAACATCATCTGAATTCGCTAAACCACCGTTGGCTGCCGAACCATCTCCCTTGTCTGATGTGTCAACAAGAAACGAAGGTTCGCCCGCCAAGAAAGACATTCCACATCTGTCGGGATGACTATTTTTCTCCGAGGAAAGACTCCCATTCGGTTTAATGTGCTTGAGCTTTTTATTCTTACCCTGCCTACGGTCGCCAGCCCTTACTTTGGAAGCTGCCCTCGATGCTTTCTCTCCTTCCTTCCTCATTTTGGTGAAGGCCATAACCTCAGAGAAGGATTGAAAGGTGGGACTATCATCTGTATAATCATCTGGTGCACCCTCAGAAATGGCCTGACGATGGGCACGTCTCTGTTCCGCAGTAACCAAGGCTGCAGTATTAAGAACAGGGGCTGTGTAATGACTTGGAAACCCCTCACAACTCTTTGAAAGACCGGACCACCCTTCCACCTGCTGAGTCAGTGGATGATTCATCTCCACCTGGGCAAGCTGAGCTGGTATTATAATCTGAGCTGGTGTGTTAGGGAACCTGGTTCCAACACATGTTGAATTCATCCCAACCTTCATCCCCTGACTCCGCACCATCCCGTCCCTCTTTTCTGGACCTTTTGTCTGTGCTGTTGGAAAGCTAACCTGACTCAGAGCCATCTTATTGTACCTGTGAACTAGTGGATTGGGTTTAAGGGGAACAAAAGAACTGTTGCACCCTCCAGACACGGAACTTTGTTCCCCCTCTTCGGGCCCCGCATTACCTTTTTCTTTGACTTCTAGGATTTGTGCAGTAAACGGTAGACCATCTATCACCACCTTCACTTGTTGCTTAATTTCCAACGAAACTGGAGTAGCTATTTGCAAAACTGCACTGGCTAAATTACTCCAATTTGCAGTGAGTGAATGAACCTGAACTACCGAACCAACTGGACTAATAACTTTCTTGAAAGCATCCTCAAACCAGACATTAAGGGGGAGACCAAGAACCTCCACCCAACATAATCGTCGGATACCAGCATCTTCCAATCTCCAGGGGTGCAGATCATAAAACTTGACATTCCAAAAGGCATAATTAGTACTAAGTTCATGCTTCATATGCTCAGCAGTAGCGAAGACAAGAAGTTTCTGATAGGGACCCATGGCAAAGCATTCAACCTCAGCCGGAAGGCTCAGCTGAGTATTGTGAATCTCACGAAGAAGGCCAACAGCACTACGCTGCAATTTATCCATAAGCCCCGGGTCAGAGAAAAGCTCCAGGAGAGGTTCCTTAAACTCATTCGTCTTCTGAGCAGATATTACTTCTACATAGGTACGATCATCCCTCTCCCGCAGAAGAGAACATCCAGGGACTGTTGGTTTTGGTTGTAACTCTACTGACTCAACTGCCCGCTCTTCTGTCACATTCTGTTCTCCTTTCTCCCCGATACCAGTTACATAACGTGCCACATTAATGCGGCACCAAGCTACACCACCTAGTCTCAAGTTTAATCGTTTATGCCTTGCATCTTCCTGAACCCCGCATCTAACAAACTTGAGAAAACCAAAACGAACTCCCCTCTTGGAGAGGCGGCTAGAAATGAAAACATCAACCACTGGTTCCACTTCAGCTATTGCTCGGAATAACTTGTTAGAAGTCCAGCCTTCAGGAATACCATCAATGTAATAAGATATATACCGATCCCTTCGAAATACCTGCGTTGGTGACCATGTTGGTTTATCTTGCCCCAAGATGTCAGGGGGGGGCGTGCTTCGCATGTCGGACGCAGAGTTCTTGCTCATTTCCAGGCATGGATCAGTTGGTCACTCCTTTTCAAGCATTGGGGCTTAGTATGGGTACAACCTCGCTCCATGGCTGTTTTGTTTGTGCAATGGGAGGGGTATCAGATTCCGCGTCGCTGGCAAGGTTTGTGGTACACCCTGTTATTTTCACTCACATGGAGCATTTGGCTGGGTCGTAACCATAGGATTTTCAGACATGAAACCTGTAGCGCTACTGACATATTTTATAATGGTTTGCGGCATGGTTTCTGTTGGGCTAAATCTAATCTTAAGGATGTCTGCTTTGATAGTTTGAACTTGTTAGCTACAGGTGATTTTGTTTCCTTACTGGTTTCATAGTTTGTCAGGCAAATGTAAAGGTCTGATACCGTCACATGTGTCTGGTTTCTGGCAGTTTCATTTAGGCTATTTAGGGAGCACAATGTTTCATTGTCTTCCACTGTATTTGTTACTTATATGCTTAATATATCGTCGATATTCCTCAAAAAAAAAACAAGAGACTCCAACATTGGGAAGGCATTGTTGGAAGGACGCCAATTACTTGATTCAACAACAATTAAATGTTCAATTTCAGAGTGATTTTGGATATGCAAATGCTTTAATAGAAGAAATCCTTGTGAATTCAACTGATCGAGGACATTCTTAACCCCCTTTACTTGGTCCAGATATAGCCTCTCAACAGTCCTCATCAAGATTCTGGCACCAAACATCTCATTGCCAATGTCTGTATCCAGCTTGAGTTTCAATATTTTTGATGGGGTCCGGAGTGAATCGTAATCCCAAGCACTTCCTACATATATTTTGTGTCTTTTCAGCCTTTCAGAGAACAGCCCATCTGGTATCATCTTGGGATCTCGAATATGAATATCTAAATTGGTGAGATTGGACAAATGTTTCAACTCCAGAAGGCTAGCATTCATTTGTTCTTCAAATATTCCCCATCGATCAAAACTGTTCTGCATGCGCAAATCTTCAAGGTTTGAAAGCTTTGACAGGATATTTGATGGAATCATTTTAAGGAAATAACACCTGGTCAAATCTAACAATTTCAACTTGGATAAATGCCCAATCTCTGCAGGTAAACACTCAAGTTTAGACCCAACTATGCTGAAGATTTCCAGATTTGTAAGCTTCCCGATCATGGATATGTCTTCTAACTCGCAAAAAGCAAGACACAATGTTCGAAGATCCTGCAGTTGAACTAGAGAAGAGGGCAATGACGGAAGAGAGAGGTCAGTTATATCCAAAACTTTGAGATTCTTAGTCTCTTTAAAAATTTGATCAGGTATTTCCAAATGTGGATTTTTGCTAGAGAGATAAAGAAAGCCAAGGTCTGGACAACCTATTTCTTCGGGAAGTTGAGTGCATCTTCGTGACGACATTGCTTTATAACTTCCCTGAATATCCTCTTTCTTAAGTTCAAACTCCCCATGTCTCACAAAAAAGTTTTCATCCTTTGAAGCAATCGATATTCCAACGTCTCGCAGGAGATCATGAGTGGAAATATAGCCATCATCCTCTTTAATCAAACAAGCGGCCACGAGATGATCCACCAATGACTGCACTCTGTCTTGCGCTTCCTCAATTGATGAAACCTCTGGAAACAAAGACAAACCCAGACCATATTTCACCAAATAGTCAACTACAGTAAGAGTCACATAGCATAGCAGAAAAGTCGACTTGAGTTCTTTTGAAGCTAAATGATTGTAACTTAATTCCAAAGCACAATAAACCTCTGATGGAACTCTTATCTCATTGAAATTATGGGGTAAAGGATTTTCCAACTGTCGCAAGGCATCATTCCATTGTGCCAAACTCTTATTCTTCAAAGCACTTGCAACCGTTGAGATGGCCAGTGGTAAGCCTCCGCACTTCTTGGAGATCTTTTGCGCTACGGATAGCAATTCAGGACTTTGCAAACAATCTCCTGCCCTTTCTTGAACAGATTCCAAACTTCTTCTTGTGGTAAAACATCAATTTGAATATTGGTTTGGCAATCCATTCTACTTGACAAAACATAGAGATCTCTCGATGTCAGTATAATCCTGCAGCCTTTGTGATCATCCTTGAGTGGTATCCCAACTTCCTTCAAATTCAATTTTTCCCATACATTATTCAAAACAATAAGAATCTTATCTTTTTGTTTCAGTCGTTGATGCAGTCGACATGCTCTTGCCTCCATACTTTCTTCAGGAAACTTTAGGCCTAGTTGGTCCCCTATGATCATTTGAAGACTCTTTAAGTCTGGTTTCTCGTCAACATGAGCCACAACCACCTCATCGAATAACCTTTTTATCCTAGATTGCCTGGCAACCTCTTTAACCAACGTTGTTTTGCCAATACCGCCAATTCCGTACACCCCAATCATTTCTGAACTGGAAGAGACAAGAGCATCCATGATTCGTTCAAAGATATCCAACCTGGAGTCAAATTCCTCATAATCTTTGCCATACATGGAGTCAGTCGACAGAGGAGGTTGGCAGGTGAGTGTTTTGAATGCATCTCTTGTGCTTTTCATAGCGTCAACGTTGAGTGCTTCTCTCTCAGCGTATTTGCTGAGTTTTTTTTTTTTTTTTTTTGAAGAATATCGATATGTATGTTATATATATCAGTAAAACAGGAAAGCTGAACAATGAAATTGTGTCCTACATGAAGAACAAAATGAAACATGCAGATCCTGGGAATACATAAAACGGGATCTGTATCTTTCAAAGCTCCAAGCAACTATGTAACCTGTAAAACAACAATAACCCCACCAGCAAGACACCAAAATATCAATTCTAACAACTGAGAAAATAATCAGCCCCCCATAAGCTATACCTCGTGCCAATGAGTTACATGGCTGCTGCAATTCAAACTGCTCCTCTGAAAAATCTGGCTGGTTGGCCAACATAGAGTAAATCACCACCGCAACCGTTCCAGCTCAAAGAACAACCCAATGAATAATGAACAGTATCAGGAACTATCAAGTGCCAGTGTACTACACATGCAGTAAACCAACAACATCCCCAACAGGCAAAATATCCAAACTATCAATACAAACATCAGGAAGATTAATCTTCGCCCAGTAAAACCCATGCCGCAAACCATTGAAATAGATATCTGCCGCACTGGATTCCTCTCCTCTGAAAATTCGGTTATTACGACTCAGCCAAATGCTCCATGCACAAGAGAAGAATAACACGTACCAGAGTGCACGCCAGCGGCCTGGAACGAAGAAGCTGTCCCATTGGGAAAATAAATCGGCAATGGACCGGGGTTGGACCCAACAGAGTCCCCAATGCTTAAACAACAGTGACCAGCATGCCCACGCCTGTCTACAATCCAGCAAAATGTGAGTGGAATCCTCTTCCACGCAACCGCATGCCTCGCAGAACCTATCAGCGGCTGGCAAAATGCCTAGGCGTATTAAGTATGCCTTGGCCGATAGTTTCTCCATACACGCCAACCACATAAACACCTGCCATTTGGTTGCAGCCTTGCGACGCCACACATTAGGAATAGGCCTTGGAGAGGACACCTCTGCTGACCTTGCGAGAGACCGATAACAATTATTTGCGGAAAAAGGTAGCCTTTGTTCGTCCCACAGCAGTACATCGGATAGTAGGGGATTCGGTCGGTATTGAATACAGCATCCATCGATCAAATTTCTCTATACCCAAAATCTGGACATTCGTATCATCCCACATACAAACCATACCACCAGCCCTACCTCTTGCATCAATAGCCGTCCAGAGAACATTATTACCCGGCCACAACTTGCGCACCACATGACTTGCAAAGCGTTCCCGCTTTGTCTCAAACAAAAATAATACACTCAACTGCTCCCGAGTTATCAACATACGTATTTGATTTTCTTTAAGTTTACCACGGCACCCACGAACATTCCACATAGCAATATTAACCATGAAATAAGAAGACCCTGAAGAACTCACCGACACCTTGCCCATCCTAGTGCTTGCAGTGAGCTTGCCACGCTCGCCTATCCTCTGCAATACTCCCCAGCAGTTTTTGCCGGATGGCTGCCTTCGTTTGTTTGCAGGCAAGTCCCAAAGTATTAGCCACTTCTAACGCCCGTTGCGCCTCCACTCCACCAGAGCAATGCTCATTTGCGGATCCCCTGGAGCACGACTGGGCCGAAGTTTCTTCAGTCATGTCACAGTTGCCTACAAGAAAAGAAGGGTCCTCCACCTGTTGGGAAGCTCCACGGCCCTCGATAAGACTTGCTTTCCCGGACGACAAACTCCCTGTTGGCTTAAGATGGCGTAGCTTTTTCGACTTTCCAAATCCACCAAAAGCAGTCTTTCGATGGAAACCAAAGCGGGAAACTTTTGTACCTGCCTGCCTCATTTTAGTGAAAGTCGTACTGGACGGGCAATCCACAGAGATGGCACCCTCCCGTGTGGATTCCAGCAGCAATTTATCAGGGATGGTTTTACGTATAGGTATGAGTTGCCCACTCTGAATCTGTTCCCCACGAGCCACAAGAACTGCTGGTGCTGAACTATTGCTAAAACCCTCACTGGGAGTGGAAAGACCAGAAAGTCCCTCAAAACTTGGAGGGACCCGCGATCCAACAGGTACATGACTCGGCTGGATCTTTGCCAGCTGAAGGCTCGTTAAAACCCGATCCCCAACATTTTGGTTGACCTTCTCAGCACTATCTCTATTTAGTTCCTTTTGCAGCTGTTGTGTCAGCTGATGAAAATCCTTTTCTCCTGCTGTGGACGTGCACTCCTGACCAGCAGCAGACACAAGGTTCCCGACAACTGGGATAGCGTGAAGACGAGTAGTATGGCGGCTGGTGGTCCCCCGGGGGCTGACTGACTTTGTACCAACCTCATTGCCCGTTTGAAATTCGTCCTGAGCTTCCTTTACACTGACTATGAACAGTTGACCATCCACATGAAGCTCTACTGTCTCCTGGAATTGTCCCACCTTAGTAGTCGTTACCTGCAACCTTGCCACATCTAAGAGTGCCCAACTATCGGTGTCAGTATGTGTTTGCACCAACTGTCCAACCGGTTGAACAATCAGTTGAAAAACCTCCTGTGACCAAACATGCAGAGGGAGACCTTCCACCTGAACCCAACATAGCCGTTGTCCCCCTACATCTGATGGACGCCAAGGATGTAAAGCTTCGAACTGGTCTGCCCAAAACTGGAGATTGGTCGTGAGAGCACTTTGCATGGAAGCTGTAGTAGCAAAAGTTAGCAACCTTTGCATCCCTCCTAAAGAAAAACAACCCACGCCCGGTGGAAGGTTCCAGCTATCTTGTGTATTCTGTCGGAGGAATCCTACCGCGCTGCGTCCAAGCCTTTCTAAATTTTCAGGCGTAGCAGATACCCGGAAGGAAGAGGCCATTACAACACGAGAAGGTTTCCCTGCTGTAACTTCCACATAAGTTCTACCATCGCGCTCCCCTGGGGAACTCGTGTGTGCAGGTAACGATGAAACGCGCTGCAAACTGGATCCGCTTCCTCGGACCTGAGCATCATGCTCCAATGACCGTGACCCTGTTCTACTCGTAAAACGAGCTATGTTGAACCTCATCCTCGTGGTAGCACAAAAAGCCGATGCCAACCTCCGTTGTCGATGCATCTCTTGAGAACCACAGCGCACAAATTTTGCGAAGCCAAAACGAGAACCTCTCTTGGACCTGTGGTTCGGGATAAAAACGTCTGCCACAGGTTCTATAGCTGCAACCTCGCTAAACAGCCTACTCGAAGACCAACCATCGGGTATACCCTCGATGAAATAGGAAATATAACGGTCCGCCGAAAACACCTCAGCTGGAGACCATTTGAACTTTGACCGTGTCTCTGGTTTCCTGGATGGAAGAGTGGATGGACCAATCAAAGGTTGTTTCCCGGTATTTGGACGATGCTGAGTCGAAGGTTGGGTTGGAATGGAATGGTTGGGTGTGTTGGCTATGGTTGGGGTCGGGTTAGAGAGGGATGGGAGTGTTGGGGAGGTGAGAGAAGGCATTTTTTTTGCTCATAAACAACACCGTATTTGCTGAGTTGATAGCGTGCTTTGACATTTGGACACAACCGAAAGAAGCAATTGTTCTGTACTCGTTCCTCCCCTTGAGCAATTCTAGCTCTCAACCTTTCAGCAGTCTCATGCACCTGACGAATCCACTCATCCACTTCCTTCTCAGCCACTGCCCCATTTCTTGCCTCCAAATCTATCCGACTTTGTACACCTGCTCGTGCATCTTCCAATCCATCAAGCCTTTCTCTCAAATTGGCAACGTTGCTATTGCACTTGAAAGGGTATCGAAGGAAACGCAGGGTTGGACCGATGGTGTAATTAAAAGCTATTTCCAAAATTGTAGGACCGAAAGCAAGAGCGGCTTCTACACCCGTCATCTTCTCTATGATCTCAATAATTAAAAGCTGATAAACAAACAAGATAAGCATCAAATCAAAAAAATGAAAGAGCAAGGGTTTTGTTTGGTTTTGTTTTCAAATCTTGCAAAAACAAAACACATGAAAGAAACAAGTATTAGGAAGAACTGGCAAAGACTAGAATGAGTAACGAGTCTTTTTTATTTACTATTATTTTCCAAATGTTGCAGCTGAAAAGTAAGCAAAAAAGCACAGCAGAATGACTATAATTATGGGCAACGGACAATGGAGGAAACTAAAGAAGAAAGGAAATGCACAACAGAATAGAAGAGAAGATGATAGAAATGCTCATGAACAGTAGGCAGAAACATCACTCACGCTGATGCTTACAAATAAACAGATAGGAGTTTTCTCTAGTCTTTGTTTATTCAGGTGCATTCTTATCTCTTAAAGCTGCCAAATAAATAGAAAATTCTCTGTACATAAACAGTGGGACGTTTCAAACCAATTGGGTGAAAAAAAAAAAAAAAAGGTTTGTAATAATGCAACTTGAATTTGTTATAAAACAAGAAAATTTGTCTTTGTTGTTTGGGATTTAGGATGTCGACATGTATCTGTATTATAAGCATAAATACTAAAATAATGCAAGTTAAATTTGTTAAAAAAGAAGAAAATTGGTAGAAGCCAAGCAGAGATATTGATTGATACGTCATGTGATCACCATATCCCTTTTAATATATACACACTTTGTTATTTAGTGCCCAGCCCACCTCCAGGCTACCTGCTACCGTTGGCTACTTTGTAATTATACTAAATAATAATGAACAAGGTTGTTAATATATTATCCATCCAAGGAAAGATGAAAATTGAGCAAAGCTTTGGACTTTTATTCGTTGACATAGACATGTTGTTTTACGTATTATCTTATTTGCCACCGTTGGCTACTTTGATTAAAGCCTTAGACTTTTATTCGTTCACGTGGCATGTTTTAGGTCCCGCAACGAAGACTTACTGACCACAAATGGGTTGAATTTTTTATAGTTTTTATAGTTTTATAATTTTTATAGTTTTTTACGTGGCATCTTACTGACCGCAACGAAGACTTTTATAGTTTTTTATATTCATTACCTTGGACACACTCCAAGGCCGCAATCACAAGACAGAACTCATCGAGTGGAGATGTCCACCCAAGTCTTGGGCCAAGTTAAATATTGATGTCTCTGTAGGAGAGAACTTGAACATATGAGGGCTCATTCGAGAATATAGAGGGAGATAGCTTGGGGGTTTCAGAGCTAAGTTTGTTGGATCAACATATTTTCTGTAGGCACCACAGGAGTAGAGACCGAATTGCAAGAATCCATGTTTTTTTTGAGGTAATGTTCGAGATGTATTACTAATGATAATAATCAATACATTATGAGGGAACAATGAAGCATTGTATCCACTCAATAAGCAGAGTGAAACTATCAGATACCGAACATCTATGTCGGTATCTAACACTTACATTCGCTAAGATAGTCAATAAACAACCGATGCACCCAGCGCAGATAGAAAATTTCCTGAAGCAATCAGTGCCAAAATGTCAACGTCTAACTTCGGCAGATTAATTCAGGCCCAGCAGCATCCATATCGTAAACCATTATAACAAAGATCGTTGGCACTACTATCCTCTTGGTGGAAAATCTTACGGTTTCTGCCTAGCCAAATACTCCACGTAATGGAAAATAGCAATACGTACCAGAGATCTATCCACCTTCGAGGAATTGAATAGCCGCCCCACTGCTCAAATAGATCAGCCATAGACCTTGGTTGGACCCAAACCAAGCCCCACCACTTAAACAACCGCGACCAACATGTCCATGCCTTTCGGCAATCAAGCACGATGTGATTGGAATCCTCCTCGCTAACGCCACATTCGATACAATATCGATCTGAAACAGGTATTACACCAAGTCGAGCAAGATGTTGTCTCGCAGAAAGCTTCTCCCTGCACGCCAACCACATAAAGGCTTGCCACTTAGGTGCACCTGGCTTAGTCCATACGTTGGGTATTTTCCTGTCCGTGGATGAGAGCAGGCACTCTGCCAGGGAGGAATAGCAGTGACGAACCGAGAACGGCCTTGCCTGAATCCCCCACAATAGTAGGTCATCATCCACAGGTGATGGTTGAACTTCAGCCAACAAAGACATGAGACGCCCAGCCTTAGTTTCCTCACATGCGAAGAGTCGTCGCCGCCAAATGAAGGACCAGCGCCATTCCGTTTCGATTATAGTCCCAAAGCGCCGCACTGGCCCCTCCTTATCCATTGATATCGCGAATAATCTGGGGAAGAGTAATCTGAGAGGCACCGGACTGCACCAAATGTCATACCAAAATGCAATAGTGTCACCTTGTCCCAGTCGCCATTGATACAGGGATGAAAGACACTGACCATTCGGCAAAGAAGACCTGCTCGTCCTCACAATTCCTCTCCAAATTGCCGAACCATCTGGAATTTCACTCACAATGCCTTCAGGTCGCAGGATAGAGTTATACTTCTGTGCTATAACCTTACTCCACACCGAACTATTATATGTAGCCAACCGATAGCTCCACTTCATCAACAACGCATCATTCCTTAATTTCAGACACCCCAACCCGACACCTCCACTATCTTTTGATCTCACTACAACTGACCAGTTTACCTTACACAAGCAGAGTTTGTCCGCCTTACCACTCCAGAGGAAACGTCACATCCACTGGTTTAGTTCCTTACGCACTCCAACAGGCATCCGAAAAAAATTCATGTAATAAAGTGGAATGCTATTCAATACTGTCTTTAGCAGAACAATTCTACCACCCAAAGACAATAGGGATCCCTTCCAGGAAGGTAATTTCCGTTTGAACCTGTCAATCACCGTAAACCAGGCGCTCCGTCGTCGCGGATTGGCCCCAAGAGGAACTCCAAGATAGTGAAAAGGTCTGGTCTGTATCCGACAGTGAATTGAAGACGCCACGTCCCGAACCTCCTCGCTTGGTACATTGATTCCCACTAAGCCAGATTTAAAAAAGTTGATCTTTAAACCTGACAATAGCTCGAAACAGCGCAGAATCCGTTTTAAACCGAATAGTCCTTGTTGTTCTCCTTGGTAGAAGAGTATAACATCGTCCGCATACTGTAAATGCGTTAGCCGGATGTTCCCAACCGCTATGCCAGTGAACAAGTGCTGATCAGCTGCTACACCAAGTATACGCAAAAATACTTCTGCCGCTATATTAAATAATAACGGAGACAAAGGATCGCCTTGGTGCAACCCTCTGTCTGTGGTAAACTCGGAAGTAGGCACCCCATTGACAAGCACAGAACAACGGGCTGTGGAAACGCACATCAAAATCCAGCGACACCATTGCCCACCGAACCCCATCCGTTTCATCACATCGACTAAGAAGTCCCAATCCACCGAGTCGTACGCTTTTTGAAAGTCCAACTTGAGGCACCATCCGCGTTGTTTAGAGCTCTTCATGGTGTGGACAATTTCATTGGCAATCATGATAGAGTCTGTTATATATCGACCCTCCATAAAACCGGTCTGTAAAGGAGATATAAGTTGTGCCATAACCCGCTTGAGCCGTGTTGCCAACAATTTGGCGATAATCTTATACATACTGTTGATAAGACTAATAGGCCGATATGAATTGAAATCTGCTTCGCCCATCACCTTAGCAATTAGCGTAATGAAACTGTTGTTGATGCCACGATGGTAATACTCTGCTAGAGTGAAATTCCTGCACCATTGTCACTATCTCACCACCGATTACAGCCCATGCATTCTTGATGAAATAAAAATTAAATCCATCAGGTCCCGGTGCTTTATGGCTGCCACAATCCCACACCGCGCGCTTAATTTCCTCTTCTAAGAACGGATCTTCTAGAGCAACTGCTTCCGCGAGAGGAAGACTAGGAAGAGTCAACCGTCCCAAGCCTAAACACCTGGTTCCTTCAGACGCAAATGCCTGCTGAAAATGCCTAACAGCTGCCCCTCTGATTTCAGCCGGTGTGCTGCTGCTCATCCCATCAATCGTGACTTTACCAATAAAGTTGGAACAACGGCGGATGGAAGCACAAGAGTGGAAGAATTTGCTATTCTTGTCTCCCAATTTGAGCCACTGCTGTTGTGCTCGTTGCCTCCACATAGCCTCCAATTGTCTCCGTAACTCCCATTTTTGAGATTGCAGCTCTTCATACCGCTGACAGTAACCATCAGCCCACTCCCCGCGATGTTGATCCAGGGAATCAAGTTCAGTCAATATATCCTTCAGACGAGCTTCCAGTCCCCCAAAAACACTTGTGTGCCACACCTTTAACTGCTGTTTCAGACAAGCCAACTTCTTGATGACACAAAATTCGCCAGGAAAGCGGGTGCCTGCTTCCTGCCAAAATTGCGCGACCACATCGATGAACTGCTTATTCTCCCACCATACATCCCAAGTACGAAACGGTCTCCGACCCCAGTAATAAGAGTCAGCTTTCAGAACCAAGGGAACGTGATCCGACAATCCCTTCGCACCTGTGTACAACCTATGGTTGGCGAACTGTACACACCATTCAGGTGCCACCAATGCCCTATCAATTCTTAAGGCGCTGTGGGAATTAAACCAGGTAAACTCCTTGTCTAAGAGAGGCATATCGATCAGACCTGCTTGGTGAATGAAAGACAAAAAACGACGGGCTGCTGCAGGGTTAAATGAACTGCCAAGCTTCTCCGTTGCTTGAACCGATTCGTTAAAATCGCCAAGAATAACCCACGGGGTATCATCTCCAGATTTTCGACTAAGTAACTGCTCCCACAAAACATTCCGCTCATTCGCCACATTAGGGGCATGAAGCCCCGCACACATAAAACAAAACCCTGATACCCTCACCCTCATCTTCAATATAATCCATCTGGAAAAATTTTCAATGCCAAGATTTTGTACCTTTTCATCATCCCAGAGACAGGCAATGCCTCCAGCCCTTCCTTGTGCATCAAAGGTCGCCCACTGAATGTGTTCTCCACTCCACAATCAACCTGCTAATCGATCAGAAAAACATTCCTGTTTCGTCGCACATAAAATTAAAATACTCAACTGTTCTTTATGGATCAGGTTAGAGATCTGTTGACCCTTCAGCTTACCTCTACTTCTTCGAACGTTCCACATGGCCAGATTAATCATTCAAACAAGTATGAACCCCTTGACCGCTCTGCCCAACAATACACTACTAATTGCAATGAGCTAGCCATTCCTCACCTTCCTCAATTATTCTCTTCTGTAACTTCCTTCTGATAGCATTCTTCGTCTGCTTACGACTGAGCCCCAAAGCTTCCAACACCTCCAAGGATTGCTGTGTCTCTGTCTCAATTGGGCAACTGTCAAAGTCAGGACTTCGAGCGCTAGATCGGATCGCTGCACCATCGTTCTTCTCATTGCTAACCAACAGAAAAGAAGGTTCATCCACCATTGACACACCCAAACCGACGTCCTATTGACTGATTCGACCTGAAGAGAGACTTCCAGTGGGTTTGACACGTTTGAGCTTTTTGTTTTTACTCGCCCTATTGATGGCAACCCTGCCTTTAACTTCAACACAAGACGCTTTGGACCTTGTCTTCCTCATCCTAGCAAAGGCCATCTCTTCATACAACCCTGTGAAGTCCACCTGTGTGGCGACAGCCTCCTGAGGCGAACCTTCCGACATTGCTCTCCTGAGTAGTTGATAATGATCAGCTTCGTATTTGTCGCCGTGAGGCTGTGGTAATGCAGGGGCAGTAAAATTACTAAAGCACCCTCCACTTTGCCCAGAAAGACTTGCTACTCCTTCAACATACTGACGCACGTGCAGAAAACGATCAACTGGTTTGTGTTGTGTCTGAACTAGATCCGTTGGAATCTTACCTGACCCCACCAATCCCCTTTTGGTTGACTCTATTCTACCTACTTTCGCAGCCATGTCCCCTGTCATATTCATCTGACCATCAACTTGTGTACCTATAGAGGATGTACTGCCCTTGTCTTCCCCCACCTGCTCCTGTCTTGCCGCTATGAAAGATTGATTGAGGTGGCCAGCCACACTATAATATCCGTCCCCTACTGGGTACTATTTATCCACCTTGGGCCCCACATAATCTCTCCCCGGGACTTCCACAATGGATACTGGGAAGAGTTTACCAGCTACCTGCACTTGCATGCTCTCCTGTATCGGTGATAGACGGATGGTCTCCACTTGCAAGACTACGGCGTCAATACGTTCCCAGTTGGTGGTGCTACTAGCAATCTGAACTAATGTGTCGATCGGATGCATGATCTTTCGATAAGCAGTGTAGGACCATGCCTGTAAAGGAATACCAACAACTTTCACCCAGCATAATCTTCTAATCCATATGTCTTCAATCTGCCATGGATGAATATCAAAGAACAATCCTTGCCAATACCGTATATTAGAACTCAGTTCCTGCTTCATGCATTCGACAGTATCAAAAGTTAACAGATATCGATGACCCCCCATATATGCACATTCTATGCTGCCAGGAATGGCTTCCTTGTCAAAACTTCCCCTACCAAAGGAGCCAACTGCACTCCGTTGCAACCTTTTCTGAATGTGTTTACCCTTGTTGTGACTGTGCTGGTTTGGTCACGGCCACATATGTACGACTGTCACACTCCCGCCAGGGAGTATTTGTCTCTACCGTAGGCTTCTTCTGGGAATCCACCTCTGATCTGTTACATGCATTTTTCTCCTTATCTATACTACGTGTGCCATTCCGTGTGTCATACCGCGCGACATTAAAACGCATTCGCTGCAATCCACCGAAAGCCTGATTGAGCCGCCATTTGACTGAATATCTTCCTGCACCCCGCATCTGACAAATTTACAAAGCCAAAACTTAGCCCTCGAATGGATTTACTGCTTGGAGATAAACACGTCTGCAACTGGTTCGATCGCAGCGATCTCCTGGAAAAGCCTGCCTGAGGTCCAGGTCGCTGGAATGTTGTCTACAAAGTAAGAGGTGTATCGATCAGAGCTGAGCACCTGGTGTGGAACCCACTGAGACGTAGCCAATCGAGGTCTGGTACGCTCGACCAGGGAGGAGGGACGAATGTCGGCAGATAGTCCATGTGAACCTTGAGCAAACCGCTGGTGTTGGGATGAAGGAGATGGCCTGTGTTTAGGTGGTTGTGGTGGGTGTGTGGGTGTTTGGGTGGATGTTTTGAGACATGGCCAAATCCTCTTCTATGGGTAGAACACGATGATCTCTCTGCAAGAATCCATGTTAAACTTCTTCAACATATTTTCTGTATAACGCCTTTGACACAACAAATAACCATCTGGTTTTTGCTCAATTTCCATGCCCAGAAAATAATTCATCACACCAAGATTTGTCATTTCAAACTGTTTCTCCATACTTGCTATGACTTCAGCCATCTTAGCTTCACTGGTTCCAGTAACAAAAAATGTCGTCCACATAAATAGAAATAATTATTCTTGCATCAAGGTCTTCTGTAAAGTTACCAACCGGGGTGTTGACGCAGTGGTCTACAGCATACTGCGTTCTCTTAATTCAAGATACCGGGTTCAATCCGGGAAAACTGGGAGGTATGGAAAGTGCACAGTTGGCAGTGGTCCCACACAAAGAGGTGGATGTTGTACCGTACCACTCATGGTTGCAGGCTAAATGCCTGCGAAGTGAGTCGGGTGGTCGAGCCACTGGGAGAGATTAGTCTGGTTATCGACTGGGATACTCTTCATTCTCAAAAAAAAAGGGTAAAGAGTTACCTCATTCAAACTCCGCTTGAATGGGATACTCTTCATTCTCAAAAAAAAAAAAGTAAAGAGTTACCTCATTCAAACTCGGCTTGAATCTAATACTAACCAGGTAAGAATTAATTCGATGATACCAAGCTCTTGCAGCCTGCTTGAGTCCATAAAGACATACCTGTTTCTATCCTTCACGTCAAATCCATCTGGTTGTTCCACATAAAGCTCTTCTTCAATACAACCATTCAAGAATGCAGATTTGATATCTAGCTGATGCACTTTCCATCCTTTTTGAGTTGCAACAGCCAAGATGCATCTAATTGTATCAAACCTTGTAACTGGTGCAAATGTCTCTTCATAGTCCACTCTAGGTTCTTGAGCATAGCCTTTTACAACTAATCAAGCCTTCAGCTTGTTTAAAGTTCCATCTGCACTGAATTTTCTTTTAAAAATCCATTCACTCCAATCACATTCTTCTCTAACAGGCCTTTCTATCAATACCCATGTATCATTTTTATCAATCATGTGCATCTCCTCTTTCATAGGCCTTACGCCATTCACTATGAAGCATTGCTTCTTCAAATGAACCAGGTTCCTTAAGAATTTCATTACATCTTTCATAAGCATCTGCCCATGTGCTGTATCTCCTCGGAGGAGTGTCAGAGTGATAGTCCTCCACTCCAATTTGTTGAACATTGGCTTTCTTCTTCATCCGTTTCAAGTCCACATATAACTTTAATTTTAGATTTAACACTTCTTTTTCCAAAATTCCACCTTGCCTCTTCATAAACTATCACTGTAACCACTTTCCCACTATTTATAATATATACCATTTCGCCTTTAGATTGACTACTGTAATCAAGAAAAATTCACTTTATGGCTTTGACATCCAATTTTGTTCTATGCTGCTGTGGAATATGTGCATAACAAACTGAACCAAAAATCTGCAAATGCTTTGCAGAAGGCTTGCTTCCAGTCCATGCTTCAATAGGAGTTAGATCTTTTTACAGCTTTTGAAGATAACCTTGTTCAGAAAATATACAGCAGTGTAAGTTGCTTCTGCCCAAAACTCGTCAGGTAGATTTTTCTCAGCCATCAAACACCTAACCATCTCCATAACTGTATGGTTCTTCCTCTCACTCACCCCATTCTGTTGGGGAGAGTATGGAATGATTAGTTGTTGTACAATGCTCCAGGTAATGGCACATAATCAAAATTCAGCATGATCAAGCCAAATGGCTGAAGCATAGGCTTCCTGGTAATGGCAACTTTCTTGTTTGAGATTCATGCAACTCAAACAAGCTACCGATGTGAATTCACGGATTGAATCATAGGTAGGATATGTAATATATATAAATTCGATTAAAATTTGAAAAGAAACTTAATAAGCTGATCAAGATATTCCTTTGATTGGAAAAAAGTTTTTGTTAGTTATCAATGGAAAAAGCACAGGAAGAAAAGACAGTATGCAGGAGCAATGATGAGGGCTCAGGTTGTAGAGAATAAAAGTCTTGTACAAATAGATAGATGTGTTTGCTCTCTATGGCTCCTAAATCATTGTTCCAAGTGGATATCAAAAGGCTAACCTTAAAGATGTTTGAAATTCAAAATAAAGGTTGAGAAGAACTTTCTCGCTCGTTGGTAAGATATTTATCTGATTGTCGAGATTTATTGTGTAATTGACGGGAAATTCTTCTATTCTGAAACAAAATCCTTCTGCATTCCCCCATAGGATCCATGCTCAGAAAAAATTCAAACATTCTACCATTAAGAAAGATTAAGAGAAAAATGTGATCACAAATCTTGGATAACAATTCTGTATTCAGTCCATCTTCCAGGCATAGAGCAGCAAAGAGAACCCACCATTGCTCCAACCAGACCTGGTGGTGGATGACGAGCATGAACTCCTCCCACAGTCATTGAACAGCCACGAAGTGATGGCTACTCTCACTCCACAAAACCTCCCCCCACTCTCTAAATCTCATCCACCCACTGTACACAACCACACCATCTTGCCACGGTCCCAACGTCAGTCTCCAGGTCAGAATACTTTCGGGCTACAAGATTCTCCTCCCTCTCTCCCCCGGTTGATCGAGACAAGTCCGGACCTGTTCATTTCTAGTGGGAACCAGCAAAGGTTTTTAGCACGGACAGATACACATCCTACTTCATAGAAGGTATTCCAGAGGAATGGAACTCCAGCAGGCTTTTTAAGGAGATTGCGAAGATTGAACCAGTAGCTGATGTGTTTATTCCAAAACGCAAGTCTAACAGAGGTTTATGTTTTGGTTTTGCAAAGTTTGTAAGGTGTGGGTTTCAGGAGGATGCTCGACAGAGGAGACTTAACTCAGCACTTGGTGGCCATACCCGAATGCGTTTCAATGTAGCTCGTTACGGTGCTAGTTCAGGTCCACGTCGTACTTTCACTGCTGATACTGCACGTAGGCATGAAGCAGTTGCCCTGAGAAATGCCCCACTGGTCGAGGCCAATAAGTCATGGCAGGAGTGCGATGGACGGACTTATGCTGCTGTCACCAAGATGCCAACATCTACTGAAGGTGTGGATAAGCCAGTGGAGATCTCTTCTAATACTGGCATTCAGGAGAAGTTACAACGGAGTGCTGTTGGGTCTTGCCGTGGAGGTTTTTTTGACAAAGACTCTCTCCTGACGGGTGTAGAGTGTGCAACTATGGGGGGGCATCGGAGTCTTCTTACCTTTACCACTGCAGAGTTGATGAGACATGAACTTAGCTCTAACATCAGATACTGGCAAGGCTTGTTTTTCGACATTCAACCTTGGCAGCCAGAGGATACAGAGCACCAAAGGATATGCTCGGTAAGGGCAATTGGAATTCCTCTACATGCATGGTTCGAAGAATCTTTCAGGAAAATCATCCAGCCAATGGGCACACTGGTACAGGTCCACAATAAGACAACAACATGGGAATGTTTGGATGCAGTTCTGCTGCAAGTGGAAACCACCAATGGGTTGAACATACAAGAAAGCATGCAGCTGTTGGTTGATGGTAAACTGTTCCTGGTGAGCATTGTGGAAGTCTAGGAGGGAGATTTTGAGGGGACCAAGGTCAGCAGAAAGGAGACAGCAGGGGGTGGGAACAGCAGCTTGTCTGTTAAAGTCAATAATCACTCTGTAGCAGGGAGGAAGGAGCAGCCTGATGAGGAAAAAGGCAGTACATCCTCTGTAGAAAAAAAGAGGCATTGTCGGCAGGTTGTGATGGGGGACAAAAGGGTGGATAATGTAGGACAGATACAGCCAAAAGGGGTGAGGCAGGCCATGTAAATTTTCCCCAAGTGTTTGTTGAGTCACAGAACACTAACGTGGGTACTTTCCCACACCTGCCTCAATCCAATGGAGGACTATTTAGTCCTTTGGTGCACAGTGGGGGGCATTGGAGTAATCTCACTGCCCCTATTTTTTCTAAAGTCCCAGGGGATGAAAGTGAAGGCGGACAACACCAGTTTTCTCGCAGGACACTTTCAGAGTGTTTGCCCCAAAATGCTGCAGATGAGCGATTTGATTTCACGAGTTTGTATGACGACATGGTGTTTGCTAGGATGAGGAAGGAAGGCATCAAAGCATCATGTATTGGAGTGAAAGGTAGGGCAGCTGATAGTAGGATTGGAAAGCCGAAAAAGCATAAACACCTCAGACCCACAGGTAGCTTGTCTTCAGGATGAACTAGTCAGCAAGGGGGGTGTCCGGTTTCCCAACTAGTCGATGATCCATCCTTTTTTAGGGCTTCTCACGAAAAAGGTGATGGTGTCTCGGACAGGACCTGCTCCAGACCCAAACCTGATAGTTGTTCAATTGAAACTGAGGCTCAGTAGTCGTTGGAGCTTTTGGAAACACTGGGTATTAGTCGTATACAAACGAAAGCTGCCATCCGTCGTATACAAAGGAGTGGCACCCACACTGCACTTAGCAGTGTCGTGAGCATACTCCAGGGGTCTTTCTATTAGTGATGATTAATTTAGCCATGTGGAATATACGAGGATGTCGTGGTAGGATGAAGAGGCAACAGATCAATACTCTGATAATGAAGGAGCAGCTGGGTGTTTTGTGTTTATGTGAAACAAAAAGGGAAAGTTTCTCCAATCGTTTAGTTGGTAGACTATGGCGTGGACAGAATATTAAGTGGGCGGCTATTGATGCCCAAGGGAGGGCCGGAGGTATTGTTTGTCTTTGGGATGATGCGCAGGTGCAGAATATTGGTGTAAAAAAATTTGATAGGTGGCTCTTATTGGAGATGAGGATACGGGTCTCCGGTTTTTGTTTCATTTGTGTTGGATTACATGAACCTAATGTGGAGGCTGAACGAGGTGTTTTGTGGGAAGAGATACGCAGAAGGAAATCTACGGATACCAGTCCTTAGGTTGTCCTAGGTGATTTCAACGAGTCTGTCCAAGCTACGGAGCGGATTGGCAGTTCTTTTAATAGTGCCGCGGCTCGTCGATTTCTGACTTTCACAACTCAGACGGGGTTGATGGATATGCCCCTTCTTGGCAAGGAGTTTACTTGGTTCAATACGCAGAATGCCTCACGAATTGACCGGGTTTTGGCATCACCATCGTGGAGTCTGCATTTTGGTCGTCATAGGTTGTATGCTGGTGATAAGGGTCTGTCGGATCACGTTCCATTGATTTTGAAATCTGATTCCTATTTCTGAGGTTTTCGGCCTTTCCATTCGTGGGACCTGTGGTGGGAGGATAGACAGTTTATTGTGTTGGTTGAGAAGTATTGGCAGGAAGCGGGCATACATTTTCCTGGGACTTTCAGCGTGGTTAAAAAGCTGGCTTTCTTACTAAAGCACTTAAAGGTTTGGCACAAAGAGGTTTTTGGGCAGTTGGAAAATAGGATGAAGCTTCTTTTGGCTGAGCTTGACTCTCTTGATTAGAGCCGAGGGTATGGGGAGCTGACTCGAAAAGACGATACGAAGAATTACAGCTTCAAAAATGGGAGCTGAAGAAGAAGCTGGAGGCTATGTGGAGGCAGAAGTCTAGACAATAGTGGCTCAAATTGGGTGATAAAAATAGCAAGTTTTTTCACTCTTGTGCTTCCATCCGCCGTTCCTCTAATTTTATTGGTGCAGTGAAAATCAATGGGTTGGATAGATGTACACCAGATGAAATCAAAGCTGAAGCGGTTAGCCATTTCCAGAAAGTTTTTGCGTGTGAGGGCAATAGGTGTTTAGGGCTGGGCTGGCTCAACCTTCCTAGGATATCTTCTGCCGCCTCAAATACTCTCGAAGGCCCTTTCTTGGATGAGGAAATAAAGAGAGCTGTCTGGGATTGTGGAAGCCATAAGGCCCCGGGCCCAGATGGTTTTAACTTTCATTTCATCAAGAAAGCGTGGCATGTAATTGGTGAAGACATACTGACGATGGTGAAGGAATTTCATTCCAGTGGTGATCTGCCTCGCGATATAAACAAAATTTTTATCACTTTAACTCCCAAGGTCCCAGGAGCTGCTGATTTCAATGCATATCGGCCTATTAGCCTCATTAATAGCCTGTATAAAATAATTGTCAAGCTCCTGTCTACTCGGCTCAAGCGAGTAATGGAGCAGCTTATTTCGCCTTTTCAAACTGGATTTCTGGAGGGTCGATATATAGCAGACTCCGTCATGATTGCCAATGAAATCATTCATTCCATGAAGACATCTAAACAGAGGGGCTGGTGTTTTAAATTAGATTTTCAGAAGGCGTATGATTCGGTGGACTGGGTTTTTCTACTTGAGGTGCTGGAAAAGATGGGTTTCGGTGGTCAATGGCGGAGATGGATTCAGACCTGCATATCCACAGCTCGCTGTTCAGTCCTCATCAATGGGGCTCCCATGGACGAGTTCCCTATGGGACGAGGTCTAATACAAGGAGATCCACTGTCTCTCTCTTGTTTAATTTAGTTGCAGAAGTCTTGTCTTGTCTAATTGGTGCAGCAGCTGAGTGTCAATTGTTTCAAGGAATAACTGTTGGGCGTGTATGGTTAACGCATCTGCAATACGCGGATGATGTTATTCTCTTCAGTCAAGGCGACCAGCAGGAGCTTTTCTTACTAAAAAGAATATTGAGATATTTTGAGTTACTATCCGGCTTAAAGATTTATTTCTTTAAACCTGGTTTAGTAGGGATCAATGTGCCACTTGAGGAGGCTAGGAACATGGCGGCCACACTTTATTGTCGGCTTCAGACCTTACCATTCCAGTATCTAGGGGTGCCTCTTGGAGCGAATCCTTGGCGGCAAAGCACATGGTCGACGGTGCTAGATAGATTCAAAAGCAAATTGGCGTCCTGGAAGGGCTCCCTGTTGTCATTGGGGAGCCGGCTCACATTGCTGAAATCAGTGTTGAATAGCCTACCAGTTTATTATATGACCTTTTTCCGGATGACTGTGGGAGTACAGAAGGAATTCGAAAAATAGATGCGGCAATTTTTATGGGCTGGGAAGGTGGATAAGCGATGTTTGTGTAAAGTGATCTGGTCGGTGATAGTGAGACCGACAGATAATGGTGGTGACGGAGTGGGGTGTTTGAAGCTGCAGAATGATGCTTTGTTGATGAAGTGGAGTTACAGATTGGCTACAGATACTTGTTCATTATGGAGTCAGGTAATAACCCAGAAATATCAGCCTACATTGTGGTATGATGGTATTGTGAGTGCTGTGCCTAACGGTTCTGCTATGTGGAGAGGAATTGTGCAGACGAGCAGCTCAACATTTCCAAATGGTCAGCATCTATCAGCTTTTTAACATTGTCATCTAGGCAAAGGGGATTCCATTGCCTTTTGGCACGACGTTTGGTGCAGTACGTTGCCTTTAAGGAGTCTCTTTCCTCGCTTATACGAGTTGTCTATGGATAAAGAGGGCCCGGTTTGTCGGTTTGGGACACTGAGTGGTACGGATTGGAGATGGTCTCTCAATTGGCGGCGACGCCTCTTCGCGTGGGAGGATGCTGAAGTCGGACGCCTACTGTCCCTGATGGAAGGGCTCAGGCCAACTCCCGAGGATGAAGACCTACTGTTGTGGGGAACTTAGTTGAGGCCTTTTTCAGTTCGTAATTGTTACAAAGCACTGGCAGAGAGTTCAGTCATACCCAATGAGCAGCAGATTCCAAACGTTTGGTGCAAGCCGGGAGCACCTAAATTGCAAGCGCTCATGTGGTTAGCGTGCAAGGAGAAGCTTATAGCCAAAGGACACCTAATCAGACTTGGTCTATTACCTATGACTGATCGCTACTGCGAGGCCTGTGGATCTGTCGAAGGGGATTCTAATCGTATTGTGCTTGATTGTAGACAAGAATGGGAAAGTTGGTCACTCTTCTTCAAGCATTGGGGTATAGTTTGGGTCCAACCGCGTTCTATAGCAGAATTATTCGTGCAATGGGATGGTTATCCGATTCCGCGCCGGTGGCAAGGTTTGTGGTACGCTTTGTTATTTTCTTTAGCATGGAGTATTTGGCTGGGTCGTAATCACAAGATTTTCAGGAATGAAGATAGTACTGCTAATGATATGTTTTATAATGGTTTACGGCATGGTTTTTGTTGGGCTAAGACTAATCTTAGAGATGTATGCATTGATAGTTTAGATTTGTTACCTTCTAGAGATTTTGTTGCTTTGCTGGTTTCATAGTTTGCATAGTGAATGTAAGTGTTGAATACCGTCTCATGTCTACGGTATCTGCCAGTTTCATTTTGCCTATTGAGTGAGCACAATGTTTCATTATCCTCCTCCCCTGTATTAACAGTTTCTACACTTAATATATCTTCGCTAATTTCTCAAAAAAAAAAATCCTCCCACAGTCGCTGCTCTCCTCTGCCCATTGCAGCACATTTGAGCACGACGGTGATGGCGATACTGACCATATCGCCTGTGATGATGGGGGCCCCACCATTGACAAACTCGTCTTCATTAGCCTCTTCTCTGGACCGATCATTTCAGGCCACACTCCACCGTCACCAATTTGGAATATGAACACACCGTGGCCATTAGCAGAGCTATGGCTATGGATGTTACTGCTACCGTGGTTGCCATTATTTTTGACCCAATTGAACACATCCCAAAAGAACTCTGTATTCAATACCAATCTTGTTTTTGACACATAACTCTTCCGTCTGAAGCATGCTCCCTCCAAGATAGTAGAATTGCCTCGGAGATTTGGGGAGCCATGATCAGGCCAGACCGGCGAGTCAACTCTGCGTGGAGGTCACCAAAAAAGAATTCAAACCTTGAACCTTCCTGCCATCAAGGATTACTATTTTCTTTCCTGAGCTTTTATTTTCTGAGGGGGTTCCTATTTGAATTAACAAAGCCACCAATTTCATCCAACAAATTTGCCAGAAAAGCGTATGTAGAACGTAGAAGCTTTATTACACGAAAAGCAATCCAACCAAGAGCACACACACTTGAATTGATGCTGCCTCCCTTGATTTGCGCCTCAGAAAGAGCACAGCTTCCCCTACTTTCTCATGAATGTGAGCTGGGTTGCACTTGGCTTGACCCGTCACGATTATATTTTCAAACTCTTGTACATCCTAGACCCATGCTTGCCAGTATAAGCTGCTGTCTATGGGTTTTTTTTTAATTAAAATGCCAATAATCGATCTGACTGGAAAGAACTAGCTAGACTAAACGCAGCAGTGTCTTGATGTTATAATAGACCATTTGAGCAATTTTGCTGTTTTGTTCATATTATTAAGGATTAATAATAGTGGATTGTTCAATTAGGATATTCTTTATTATTAAAAAAAGAATGGGTTTACTCTCCCTTGAATATACAAATTTGGATGTTTGTATCTGAGGCAGCAAGGATAAAGATGTATAGCCAGTCTGGTGATAATTTCAGTATCGAAGTTTTATGATAATTTTTACAGAATTTACCAATAATTTTACCATAAGAGATAATTTTTCAAAAGATAACTAATTTTTTTAATTTATCAATAATTAATTTTTATCAAAATTTTGATAAAAATCAAATGATTTTTTATCAATTTATTATTGAATTAATTAAATAATTTACTATATTATATATTTGATAAATTAAAATTATTTTTATTATACCATTTATTAAAAATATTCATCTGAAAGGAAATAATAAAGTGAACTTTTGATTGTCTAAACCCAAATACCCATGCCCGTGGTAGTGTATGTTCTCGTGATTTATGCAACATCATAGTTCGAAAAATACATCTTGTTATAAATTATACATTCACACAACATATATAATTCCAAAACTTCCTCGCTCCTTTCTGATGTGGGATTGGATAAGGTGCATCAAATCTAAGTTAGTCGTATATCAAAAAGCTGGGACACCGATTGATCGAATGCAAGGAAACTCTAGGACGAGGCATATGACAAATGATATTGAAGAATAGGCAGTGTCTTGCTCATTCATGGCCTGAAGAAAGCGCATGGCATTCATCAGTTCTATGTTTTGTCTGCTCACAGAAGATAAATGCATAATGGTTTTACAAAAGAGAATGGCTACAGAAATTTAGCGAGGTGTCTATCTTGAGATTCATACCAGTAAACCATAAAGTAAAAAAGGAAATGAACCAACAAAACTGAGATTTGCTTACCCTTCTGCAAGCATGAATGATGTCAGATTCTGCTTCATGTGCACCGAACCTTGTTTCCTTTTTCCAGAATTTCAGAATTAGGACACCTACAAAGGTTGGAAAGAAGAAATCTAAAGGCAGGACCAGCAAAGATACCTCACTGAAGTAACGCCGGAGAAGGCATTTTTCCTTCAATCAAAAGTATAACAACTTCATCTCAGAAAAACAATCAAGCTAGTGAGACATGTCCAAAGTAAGTATCACAGTTCCACCATCGTTTTCTTCTCATTTCAATTGGTCTTGTCAGGAAGATGAAGAATTGAACCTTATTGTAAAGCCATTAAGTCCAAGAAGGTGCTTTGCAGACAGGGGAAACAAGAATCAACCCAAGAACTCGTTCTTTATACTTCATCTGCATTAGAAAGATAAACCAAACTCCGTAAGGATATAAACATAAGGCAATAAAGGATTTTCGGACCATGTTCCCCTCATCTTGAAAGCCGATACTTTCTTTTGGGGCTTCCGACCATTTTGATCGTGGGACGTATGGTGGGAGGATAGACACTTTCTTGATCTGATATAGACTTATTGGCAGGAGGCAGGTCAATGTTTTCCAAGCGAGTTTCGGGTGATCAAGAAGCTGGCCTTCTTAAAAAAGAGGTTCAAAGACTGGCATACTAATACATATGGTGCGCTGGACAACAAGTTGCGGCTCACTCTGACCGAACTTGATTCCCTGGATAAGGATAGACGTGGTTTGGCGACAGTTTTGAAAGGGCGGTACGATGCTTTGCAGGTCCAGAAATGGGATTTAAAGAAGAAAATCGAGGCTATGTGGCAGCAGAAATCTAGGCAACAATGGCTCAAGCTTGGAGATAAAAACATTAAGTTCTTCCATTATGTGCTTCCCTACGACGCTGTTATAATTTCATTGGAGCTGACTGTCAATGGTATGGAGTTAATTGAGCCATCCGAGATCAAGGCTGCCGCGCTTACACACTTTCAGAAGCTTTTTGAGGGTGATACAGTTCGTTGGTTAGAAATGGGAAGCCTCAACTTACCTCGGCTCTCATCTGCTGCAGCTGCCAATCTGGAAGTACCTTTCCTCGATGATGAAATCAAGCAGGCGGTTTGGGTTTGTGGCAGCCATAAGGCCCCTGGTTCAGACGGTTTTAATTTCTATTTCCTTAAGAAAGTGTGGAACGTGATTGGAAAGGATATTGTTACGATGGTGAAGGAATTTCATTCCAGTGGAACATTGCCTCGCGGGATAAATAACAGCTTCATTACCTTGATTCCCAAGATACCAGGTGCCTCTGATTTTAATTCCTACTGGCCTATCAGTCTTATAAATAGTTTGTACAAGATTATCGCCAAGTTATTGTCCCAACGACTTAAACGAGTGGCGTACCAACTCATTTCTCCGTTCCAAACCGACTTTATGGAAGGTCGACATATAGCTGATTCGATCATGATCGCCAACGAACTGATTCACACTATGAAGCAATCAAAGCAGCGTGGATGGTGTTTTAAATTGGATTTTCAGAAGGCTTACGATTCGGTCAATTGGAACTTTCTACTTGAGGTGATGATACAGATGGGTTTTGGTGCCCGTTGGCGACGGTGGATCATGGCCTGCATCTCCACAGCGAGGAGTGCAGTATTGATCAATGGTGCGCCGACTACAGAATTTGCAATGGGGCGAGGCCTACGTCAACGTGACCCGCTGTCGCCGCTGTTGTTTAATTTGGTGGGGGAGGTTTTGTCCAAATTAATTGTCACAGCGGCTGAACGGCAGCTGTTTCAAGGTATAAAGGTTGGAACTTTGCAGTTAACGCACTTACAATATGCCGATGACGTTATCCTTTTCAACCAAGGAGACCATCAGGGGATTCTCAATCTGAAACACTTGTTGCGATGTTATGAGCTGCTATCTGGTTTAAAGATAAACTTTTTTAAATCAGGATTAGTAGGGATTAATGTGTCTAATGGGGAGGTGGCACGTATGGCGTATATGCTTCAATATCGGTTGCTGGTTCTGCCATTCCAGTATCTTGGGGCGCCTCTTGGGTCGAATCCTCGTCGCCATAGTATGTGGGTGACGGTAATTAACAGGTTCAAACATAAGTTGGCTTCCTGGAAAGGCTCTATGTTGTCATTAGGAGGTCAGATTATATTGCTGAAATCGGTGCTGAATAGCTTAACAATTTACTACATGACTTTCTTTCAAATGCCAGTGGTAGTACAGAGGGATTTAGAGAAATGGATGAGGCGTTTCCTATAGGTTGGGAAAATCGATCAGCCTTGTACGTGTAAAATGAGCTGGCCGGTGGCAGTTAGAGCGAAGGACAATGTGGGTGCAGGGTTGGGATGCCTGAAATGGCGGAATGTAGCACTGCTCACGAAGTGGAGCTATAGAATTGCCAGCGATTCCTGCTCGTTGTGGAAACAGGTCATAATGCAGAAATACAGTCCCACTCTGCATGCTGAAGGGATAGTATGTGATGACAATCATGGTTCTGCTATTTGGAAAGGCATTGTGAAGACGAGAAGACACATTTTGTCAAATGGAAAGTGCATCTCCGCCTTTTATCGTTGGCAATTGGGCAAAGGAGACACAATCGCTTTTTGGGACGATGTTTGGTGCAGCATAACTCCCTTGAAGGACGTCTTTCCCAGGTCATATGCGCTATCCTTAGACAAAGAGGGATCTATCTTGCGGTTTGGTTTGCTGACAGGGACTGAATGGAGATGGAACCTAATTTGGAGACGCAGGCTTTTTGTCTGGGAGGCTAACGAAGCTGATCGTCTACTGTCTATGCTGGGACGCTACACTACGAAGGACACGGTTGACGATCTGTTATTATGGGGAGATCAACTGAGCCCCTTCTCGTCCCATATTTGTTATCAATCGTTGGAAGACATCTCTGTTATGCGCGGAGAGGGGCTAATCCCAAATGTCTGGAGCAAGTAGGGAGCTCCCAAATGGCAAGCGTTCATGTGGTTAGCGTGTAGGGAGAAGATTTCCACCAAAGCTTATCTGATCCGCCTTGGTATATTGCCTGTTAGTGAAGGCGACTGTGAGGCCTGTGGATTTCTGGAGAGGGATTCAAATCATGTTTTACTCACTTGTAGGAAAGCCTGGGCAAGCTGGTCATTATTATTCAAACACTGGGGATTAAGCTGGGTACAACCGTGCTCCATGGCTGATCTGTTCGTACAGTGGGCTGGTTTCTCAATTACTCTCCGCTGGCAAAAGGTGTGGTATGTCTTGCTGTTTTCTTTTGCTTGGAGTATATGGTTGGGTAGAAATAACAGCATTTTCAGGAGGGAAGCTGCCAGTACAGATGACATGTTTCTTAATGCTCTGCGGCATGGTTTTTGTTGGGCTAAGTCGAATCTTAAGGATGTACATATAGATAGCTTCGATCTGTTGCCTGTAGGAGATTTTGCTTCCTTGCTGGCCAGATAGTTTGTCTAGCTTATGAAAATTTCCGATACTGTATTTACGTATAGTATCTGATAAGTTTCATTTTGCCTAGGCAGTGGGTACAATGTTTCATTGTCCCGCAACCTGTATTACGGCTTTTGCTCTTAATACAATCGATGCATTTTCAAAAAAAAACACAAACATCACTTGAACTAGAGTTACTATGGGATTACAACCAGGACAACATACAATTCAAAGCAACATCTGGCTAAGTTATCAAAACACTCTTCCCCTGGTCACCACATACATAAACTGAAACCGACCCTCTACTTGTCCCCACCACATATTCCTGCAGCATTTCCAGAAAACATAAAAATATGAAAAACAAAAACAAAAAACCAAAATTCAAAAACAACCCCTTCTCTTGGTTGGTTGGTAGCACACAAATCTTCAAAGTTACACACACTCACCTTCCCTCCAAAAGAAACCATGTCAACATCAACCGACATCGGGTCACTCGACTCTCCCATGACTCAGTATCTCTATTTTACCCTCAAAGGTGACAGTATCCGTTGCGTATATCCCAATTAGTTACACTAAATCACAAGTAACTGACTCTGCTATATGTCATCTTCTTACTTGCTTTCCTCTGCTATATGGATACAATTTCGTATGCATTGGTTTGCATTCCCCAAATTCACCATCGGAGAGGATAGAATTTTGGAAGGAACTATAGGAAGTGAGACAAAATAGCAGACTTAGGGTGATGATAGGGGACTACAACAAGATACAGTATCCCGAAAAAAGATTGGGAAAAGATTAGGCGAAAGAGGAGCTGAGGCATTAAGAATACTCATGGATAGTCGTGGCTTAGTAGATATGTCGTTAATGGGAAAAAGATTCACCTGGTATACAGCCACCAAAGCCTCTAGAATTGATAAAGCCCTGTCAAGTATACATTGGGTGACAGACTTTAGACAATGTAATTTGATCATTGGGGACAAAGAGCTATCAGATCACACACTAGTAATTCTAAAAGAAGAGGAGGTACAATGGGGGCCAAAACCATTTCGCTCGTGGGATCTATAGTGGACAGAGAAGAATTTCCTTGAGGTAGTTAGAAAATTTTGGTTAGCAGGAGGGAAAAGACACCTTGGAAAGTTCGTGCTACTTAGGAAAATGACCTTCCTGAAGACAAGGCTAAAAGAATGGAGACAGAATGATTTGGGAGACCCGAAGAAGGAATGGTTGTTGATACTGAAAGAGATAAATGATATTGATAGCCAGAGAGGGCATGGAGAGACAAAAAGTGAAGCTACATAGAGAAGATATAAGACCCTGCAAGAGGAAAAGTGGAAACTGAAGAGTCAGGTTAAGTCTAAATGGAGATAGAACACAAGAGTGCAGTGGCTAAAGCTAGGGGACAGGAATACTCGCTTATTTCATATTTTCGCAAGCTCTAGACACAAACGAAATCACATGGGTGCACTTGAAATCGATGGGAGGATAACGAGAAATCCGGATAAGATAGAAACAGAAGTCTAACGATATTTTGAATGCATATTCTGGTCCTATAGGGATGCGTGATTGGGAGACAATAATTTAGCATTTAGCAGGCTAAATAAGGAAGAAGCTTGCAGGCTCATAGTCACATAGAGGAAGTCAAGGAGGCAATATGGGATTGTGGAAGTCGGAAAACCCCCAGACCGGATGGATTCAACTTCCTCTTCCTGAAAAATGCATGGGTGATCAAGGAGGATATCATGACAATGGTGGATGAGTTCTACACAATGGAGACCCTTCCCAAAGGAATAAACAGTTCGTTTTGGGTGCTTATGCCAAAGATAGTAGGAGCGAGTTCTACAAGATGGAGACCCTTCCCAAAGATTTTTGGTGCTTATGCCAAAGATAGTAGGAGCAACGTGTCACGACCTGGCCCCCTGACCCCTAGTTCAGCGGACCCGGACGTGTATGTATGCATAATGGATCACAATTGCAACGCTCGGTTGGGCTTTCTAACCACATGACCCAAAAGATACATCTTGTTACAAATGATCCATCCATACAACATATAAGCCCAAAATCTCCCCCACTCCCTTCCGATGTGAGATTGGGTAACACTGACCCCTTACGCAGGCTAGGTCTCACAATCTTCCTGCTTTATAGACCTCGTGTCCTCACGAGGGGAGCCCAAGACTTAGGCCCAAACTCATGGGCCCAAATATGAACACACAACACGACCCAAGCCCGCCCGAAAGGAGAACAAGATCGGCTCCACTATCATTTGTCACAACTCGGCCCTGCGGGCCCAGATGTGTATGTGCGCGTGATGGATCACAATAGCAACGCTGAGTTAGGCTTCTAACCACATGGCCCAAAAGATGCATCTTGTTACATATGATCTATTCACACAACACATATAAGCCTAAGATCTCCCCTACTTCATTCCAAAATGGGATTGGGAAACTTGACCTCCTATGCAGGCTGGGTCTCACACAACGTCCCTCAACGCCTATAGACTGATTAGTCTCATTAATAGCCTGTGCAAGATAGTAGCAAAGATGTTAACTATGAGACTAATGAAGTGGGGATATCTATGTGACTAACAATACGCAGGCTATTAATGTATGGGATAACTTAATGTAGAGGGATATCTAAAATGGGTCAATGGTGATTCCATTACTATTGTCTTCCTACAAGAGAAACTAAGATGGAAGCTGGGGAGGGGGATAACGTATTGTTTTGGAATGACTACTGGTGGGGAAACAAGATACTGGCAATGAAGTTCTCAAGGCTGTACAAGATCTCATTGCAGAAACAGGCAAGAGTCAGCCAAATGGGAGAGTGGAGAGGGGAGAGATGGCAATGGAATCTGCAATGGAGAAGAAGATTGTTCATGTGGGAAGAAAGCCTGCTAGAAGAGTTAAATGGTTGGCTGAACTGGGTGATTTTGCATAGGAATAGAGATGATGGTGTGCTGGGATGAAGGAGAGTCGACATTATCCACTACACTCGGATACAATGCTTTGGACATAGCCTTCGCAACTATGGGACCTATCGAAGAGCAAGCCTCAATTCCTAATGTTTGGTGGCTGCAAGGAACAATGAAGAGCAAGATTTTTGTATGGTTAGCTTTCCAAGACCAAATAATGATAAAAGAAAAATTGACTAGAATGAGGATGATAGATTCAAATGAGCAGCAATGTCCGTGGTGTACAGAAGAGGAGAAGGATTAAGATCATGTCCTTTTAAGATGCAAATATGCATGGCTATACTGGTTGGAAGCTTTGAGTCATTGTGGAGTGAAATGGGCTCAACCCAGGAACTATGAAAAAGAAAAAAGTATGGGAATGCATATTAGTATCTATGATCTGGAGCATCTGGCTTTCCATGAATAATAAGATTTTTAGAGAAGGCTGCAAAAGTCTGAAGGAAGTGGCAATGGAGGGTCTCCTCTAAGGCATTAGCTTAGCTGGGCAAGAGTCAATCTCAATCCTAGCATTTGCATCAGCAACGAGTTGCTCCCGCTAAGAGATTGGTATCAGGTGGTGTAATTGTGCAGTGAATATCTCACTTATATGCCTAGCACTGGAAACTCAGATCTTCGCAGTGGACTTTTGGAGGACCTTTGGGTCTGATTGTATATAGAGTATCATAGAGACGTTGTAGTTTGTTATTATCTCTTGTATATAATACAATGCAATTGTATCTTTCAAAAAAAAAATCATCCTCCACCTAAAGCAAGTTTTGGTATGCTAGATTTGAGGACAATAGTTTCCATCCAATCATATCTGTTGTACTTGCAACAACTACTGCCAACAATCCAATGATAAACTCCCAATTCCTCTGGATGATGATGTCTGGAGGCTCTTGCTCTTAGAAACTTGCATGCTTTGTTGAAAGTCTTGCAGTCAAACAAAGAAGTATTTACATCAAAACATCAATGGCGGCACTTTGTATCTTTTTCCAATTTCGCAAGAATCATATGAACATAAAGTATGAGGCAGAAATATAATCTTCTAGTTGAAATAAAACATAATTTTGTGGAAACTAAAAAATACGCAAAAGCATCTGCAAACTGAAGGTGGAAGGAAAAAGAGTTCATCCAAGGAACAAAGATATGCTGTTGCTATTGGAATTTCATAGAGCATTAAGATGAGTTTTTGAAGAACATTTGATGAAAGATTCCAAACAAGAAAGAGCAAAAAATGATATGAGGTGTAAGCAGTCCGCAGATTAGGGAATTTATCAGCTGTGATTTAGATTTAGATTAGGGAACTCATCACAGGTTTCTTCACTAACTTCCTCTGCCACACCCTTATAAGCAGCCAGCAGAGTCCCAAGCACTCTTGGAAAAAAATATGTTTCCTACCGATAATTCGTCTAATGTCACGACAATTCTTTTTCCACAGACTTCTGGCTTGAAAAAGATCATAGGTCTCACATGCCATCTTGATTGGTATTCTGAAACAAAAAAAGAGATTGATTAAATACACAGAATATTGGATGCTTTGAAATGTTTATTCAAAATTTTGATCAGTTTTCTGCTAATTACCTTTTCATGAAACAGCATCTCCACAGTACGATTCAGATTGCCATCCCAACGATGAGAACTTTCGTCGGCTAAAGCCAAGTTAACTTTCTCCAATTCTGGTGCGCTCAAGTATCCTTCTGAGAAAATCTTCATCTTAGAACATTGTTCCACAACTAGCTCATCCAACGACGGGAATTTCAAGGTGTGTTTTGTAGAGCAGAAGCAACTGAGCTCTGGCAAGCCAACAAGTTCTAATCGGGCTAACTTGGAGAAGATAATGCTGTCATCTAGTCTGTCTCCCTCATTTTTCACTATTTTTGTCACCTTACGGCAATCTTTGACATGCATATAAGTGAGTTTCACCAGACTTTTTTCTGTAGTTGGTGATAGTAAGTACTATAATCCTATGCATCCCTTAACTTCTAATCTTGTTAGATTGAGGAAAGATGTGGCAGATGGCACTAACTCAATCAAACTTGAACATCTGTATATGTTTAACAATTCGATATGGTCTAATTGGGAGTCGGAATTCCATATATGGTTCAGACCATCAACATCGAACAGATATAAATGTCTTAATTGTTGGAAGATACTGTAGGTGCTGCCATCTTCTTCTTCACGAAGGAATAAAACCTTAAAATTGCCATCAATGACTTCAAGAGATTCCAGATGAGGGAATTTATGGAGGACGTCAAATGGAAAGACTGTTGATTCATCGTATTCAAAAGACATACCAAGGCTTTTGATTTGGTAAAAAGGACCAGCAGGAAGCTTTCTGACTTCAAAACTAGATATCGTTAGAGTATCCAAGTTGGGAAGGATCTTCAAACATATAAAGAAAAGCAATTTTCAATAAATACTAAACGAAAATTTTAAAATAAACATAAAATATACAAATTTTATGTTTATTTGTTTATTATTCCAATTTTAGAAAAACATTCCAATAAATGTAAAATCGTATGTACCTTTGCAAATGGAAAATATGGTTGTGAAACTGATTTCAATCCATCCTCGGCTATAGTAATTGAAGAATCCGCATCAAATATATTCAGTTTTGGAGTTTGATAGAAACTCAATTGCTTTAACGCTGGCCATTCTGAAATATGCATTCCTGGGTAGAACACGGAGAGGTTCGGTAGGTCCTGAAGGTGCAATAACTCAATTGATGGAGCTTAAATAGAGGAACCTCTTTATTTACACTTTTCTCCTCCTCCTTGGCAACAATTTCCTTCAACCTCTCACAGTGACCTAAGAAAAGCATTTCAAGATTAGAAAATTCCTTGCAACAGAAACAGGGAAGAGTGCTTTAAGACTCCCGCAATATCGAACATCCACCTTTCGAAGGTTATGAAACGATAAAATGCATTCAAGATCATAGGTCTCATCCCAATTCCATATATATTTCAAATTCAGTAGATTATTGATAAATATGCTCTGTAACTGTGAGGCTACTCTCGAATTTGATTCTTGTGAATAAATTACCATTTGCTTATCAAAAACCCTCTCCAGTGAATCACAATTTGAGATGGATAGTTCCTCGAGATGGCGGAATTGTGTGAAAAATGAATTGGAGGGGAAAATGAACTGCAACTCTTTTACATCGCTAATCCTTAATGTCTTTAGCTTGCAAAAGGAATTCGGATGGAATTGGGTGTGCCATATCATCTTCAAGTTTTCCATGTTGCTGATTTGTAGTAATTTTAATTTGGGAAGGGAAACCTGCAATAACATTCATTAGCTTAGTTTTATAATTTATTATTATGACTATCTAATAGAATTAAGATATAATCCCTTTGAATACAGAAAAATTAAAATGTGAAACAAAGTTTAAAATCTGCTGATCTGAAACAAGATATTACCTTTCTATCGAAGAAAGTCAAGTTGGCACCATCTGAATCTAAATTGCTGCTCATAAATTCCATCCGATTGATCCATTGTCCAAGTTACATTGATCTTTTCCGTATGCAACTGTAAAGTATCATAATGTACCTACAAAATATTTTATGATCAATCAAAGTCCATTTGATTGATTTGTTGTGTAAATTGGGCTGATTCTTTATCATTGCCCGTAAAGTAAGAAAATTATTGTAATTAAAGGTTTCTGTGACGATAAATGGTAACATATCATATTTGAAAGTTAAACCAGTTTTTTTTTATATAAGTTAAAGTATGTAAGTTTTCATGTTACTTGTTACTTGTTACTTGTGTTCTATTTGGCCAAGCATGGTGAGTGCTCGGTCTCTGAGAGTAAGCGGAGAGACACTCATCTGTTGGGAGGTGTATGGATGTTGTATGTTCCCTGCTTCGCACGATGATCTGAGATGACTAGTTGATCTTTTACGTATAAATTTTTATTAATCAATCTAGTCTCGGACAACACTGGTAGAAGGGGGCTATGTATGTAAATGTTTTAAAACTATATATAAAACCTACCAGTGGTCTTCCAGTTTCCCTTTAGCGGGGATTACTCGGGAAGTGATTTGTAGTCCGCCCATTTTATTACTTTTTACCCCTGTTGCGTTCTATATTGAAAGCGAAAATACATTTTCGGGTCCAGTAAGTAAACGTTTTATAAACTAAACAGTAAAGTTAAAGTTTTGAGAATACATAGATTTAGCGATGAACTAATGAATTCCTTGTTGCTCCTCTCCTTTGATAAGTTCGCCTTGTTGTTCCCTACTGAGATTCTTGAAAATCTCACCCCCTTCGTTTTTGTTTTCCCCTCCCAGAACTAGATCATGATTAGTAGCTGTTTTCAGTGTGAGCGTCGGGACTACTCGCTGGGACTATAGCATCAGCATATGTTAGTATGTTTTGGTTTTATTGGCACATTGTTGTGTATTTATTGATTCAACATTTGGTTTGTTTTCAGATACTTGGGGTTTGTGAGTTATGGTTTCACTTGTTTGTCTTGTGTTATTATAATAAGACTTCCACCGTTTTGAATGTTACTTCGTTAATTATTGTGCCATGTATTTGGTGCTTATCTGCTATGCTATAATTTGTAAATATTTAAATTTTGTTTTTGGGGTTTACGTTTGAAAAGTCAAAATAGCCTTGTGGAGTTCTGATTGGTCCCCGTGTCGGGCTTTTCCGGGCTTCACGGCGGTAAGGGCCCGATTTCCGGGGTTGGGTCCTTACAGGAGTGGTAGCAGAACCCCAGGTTTTTACAAACAAAGTTTTGAAAGTGTTTTCATAATATTTTCAAAGTATGATTTCCAACTCACTACACTGCACATGCATAGTCCAGCGTTGTATCGTATTAATTGTCCCCTTTAGTCTTTAGACTAATTAGGATGTCCTTGTTTGTTTGATGTGCACAGCATGGTTAGACTACACTGCACGTGCTGGGATTCCATCAACTTACCTTGTTTGGCCAAACCCATTCGTCAATTCCATTTGATTCCAGAAATATATATATATATATATATATATATCTTTGTATTAAAACATGTAATGCATGGTATGCTCAATATCTGATCCCACCATAGGACCTTCTCCCACTCAGATAAGCCACTTGGTTTCAATAATTAATCACAAATATATCACATAAAAATCCACACATCACAGGGTATTATTTAGAAGAAAGAAAAGTTCAGATTGCACTACTCTAGAGGAGTAGGCAATTACTAACTATTGGTCGAGACTTCTCTGTTTATTTTTCACTCGAAGTAGTTGATTACCTCCTGGAATAATCAACTACTTATTGCTGTCGACACATGTGTTTAACTCGCTGATAGTAGGTAATCGACTACTCAATATGAGTAATCGCCTACCCACTGCTACTGAAGGTGTTTTGCTGGGTTTTGACACCAAAAACAGGGCACCAAATTCCTTGCACTTCAAGGTTACAATGCACACACCAATTCTCACTTCCAGATCATAAAACAAGACACAAAACTATATCCTTGCACCAACAAGCACAAAGGCTGGTTACATACCAACATTTTCATTCCACTCTCAATAAATTTTATGGATCAAAACTCACAACAATTTCAGTTTATACTCAACTCAACAACCAGAATATACTCATGGTCATTCATGCACCGAAATCTTGCAATCACATTCCCAGCATGCATAAGAGTTCAAATATATATTTTCTGCACATAAACATGACAAGTATTATCATGATACTAACATGAGTATCCAACATACTTTTAAGTATTGCCTTTATTCAAAACAAATCATACATTTCCAGATTTTTAGATTACGCAAACCAAATCATTTCGCATACGCAAATAAAACTTAAACTCCCACCTCTTAATGCGCAGACAATACACTTACAACCACCTTTTTGCCCTTATCAACTTTCTGAGAATCACCTACAAACAGAACAAGAAAATTCAAGCTCAACGCAAACCTAAACCAGAAAAATCAAAAATCAAAAATCTGATTCTTGTGACCCCTTCTAACGCATTCTACAATGCTCAAACCAACCTTAAACACTCATACTTAAAACCTTCCTAACTCAGGGATTAACCTCTATAAACTCATATTACAGAGTATCAACAATCAAACCAGAATACATAACCAAAGTTGATTCTACGCGAATTGACAGCATAATCGCCTACCGACGTACTTCGCAACCTCCATCGTATTTAATTATATCCTCAAAGTCAAGGGAAACAAAATCAAGGTTCACATTCTCTAGAACCTTAAGAAATCCCAATATCAGACCCACACATTACCAAATTTACAGAACCAAGCAAAACCTACTACAAATCCATCTTCCACGACATCATAAAACACCAATAAAACTGATTTTTCATCACGAATGCAAAGGAATCAGAAACTTACCCCAAAATTTCGAAATTTCCCTTTCAGAATCTAACTCTGTCGAAACCACTCCAAGAACAGCTAACCCCAGCAAAAAGTTCCACAAAGGGTTTCAGAATTGCTGCAAAAAACTCAATTTGTCATCAATTTTGGAAGAAATTGTGTTTTGGAGGTTTGGGTTTTCAAAAGGGGAAAGAAGAAGAAGGAGAAGAAGAAGAAGGAGAAGAAGAACTCTGGTGTGGTATCGTGAGAAGCCAGAGAAAAGAGAGAAAAGGGGAAAGAAAAAAAAGAAAAGGAAAAAAAGGAAAGTGGGCTGGTCCGCCTGTGGGTCAGGCCGACCCGACGCGGAGCCTGAAAATCCTGAAATTCAAAATACGTTTTAAAATGTCCCGACGCACCCAAAAATGTGCAAAATATACTTGAGAACTAAAAATAGTATTTCTAGCTCTTGAAACAACATTGGAACCAGTGAGTAGTGAACGGGCTTGTTTTTGGCAAAAATCGGCTCAAAGGCTTATGGTCACTCAAAACGGACCTAGAACGCATTTACGGGTTCATGATAATGAAATAGAATTTCCGCTGGACTCAACCTCAAAACACATCTAATCTCACTTAACACACTATAGCTTCCTATAACTGTATCCGCGCTATTAAGGACACTTAGTTCAGCTCACTCGGTCGACTAGTCAAATGCTCAACATCGACCACTCTAGCCATGCTAATTTTCCTCTCTCTCTCTATCGCTGACTAAGCACTCGAAAGGATGGGGTTCCACATACCTGCCCAGTCACAATCGATAGCTTCCAGTTAGAGCATAGGTAGACTCATGTCGTGGTGCGACAGATGTCAGAAGCGCCACATTCCGCCATCTCCACAGAACAGACAGTGTTACAACTGCTCAGAGTTTGGTCATATGTCAAGGGACTTCCCAAAGCTACCGAGATCACAGTCTTTTAGTGTTTCGAGGCTAGGTAGCAGTCGTGCACTTTCTCAGGGTCCTACCAGGCCACCGTCCAGAATACCGGGAAGACCTTCTGGTAGTCAGAAATCGGGTCAGCAGTCCAGTCAGCCAGCACAGACGAGACAGACCAGTTTCTTTACCTTGACTGATGCTGAGGCCTGTGCTAGCCCCGACATAGTGACAGGTACTATTACTGTATTTTCTGTTCTTGCTCGAGTTTTGTTAGATCCAGGAGCAAATAGATCTTTTGTCGGTCCTAGAATTTCAGCTCGTGCAGATCGCCTGTTGTCTCCGTTAGCTCCACCTATTGAGGTTTTGACCCCGCTAGGTGAGCTTATGACGTGCAGTCAGGTGTATATAAGTTGCGTTCTGAGGTTGAGTACAGCTATGTTGGAGGCAGATTTGATTATGCTTAACATCTGGTAGTTTGATGTTATATTGGGTATGGATTGCCTAGCCCGATATCGTGCCTTAATGGAGTGCTTCACCAAGCGGGTTTGGTTTAGCCTACCCGATAGTTCGGAGTATTGCTTCTAGGGAGATATGTGTATTGTGCCTACTTGTATGATCTCATGGCTTACTGCAAAGAGGATGATCAGTAAAGGCTGTACAACATTTCTGGGCCATGTCAGGGATACCTCAGTCGAGTCGCCGGAGTTGAATCAAGTTCCGGTTGCCAGTGAGTTTCCCGATGTATTCCCAGATGATACAGTTGGTTACCGCCGGAGAGAGAGGTGGATTTTGGGATCAAGTTGATGCCTGAAACAAACCCGATATCCATTCCGCCATATCGGATGGCTCCGGCAGAGATGAAGGAGCTGAAGACCCAGTTGGAGGATTTGGTGGATCGTGGTTTCATCTGACCCAGTGTTTCTCCATGGGGAGCGTCGGTATTGTTCGTGAAGAAAAAGGACGGCTCATTGCAATTGTGCATTGATTACCGACAGTTGAACCGGGTTACCGTGAAGAACAGGTACCCTCTGCCCCGAATAGATGATCTGTTCGACCAGCTTCAGGGAGCGTCGGTGTTCTCAAAGATTGATTTGAGGTCGGGTTATCATCAGTTGCGAGTCCGTGAGCCAGATGATCCGAAGACAGCTTTCAGGTCTCGTTACAGGCACTACGAGTTCCTGGTCATGCCATTCGGATTGACGAATGCACCGGCCGTCTTTATGGATCTGATGAACCGAGTATTCCGGGAGTACCTTGATTGATTCGTGATTATCTTCATTGATGACATCCTCATTTATTCAAAGTCAGAGGAGGAGCATTCTGAACATTTGAGGATGGTATTGGAGACACTTAGAGCTCGACAGTTATACGCCAAGTTCTCTAATTGCGAGTTCTGGTTGCGAGAAGTCGGTTTCTTGGGACATGTTGTGTCGGCTAGAGGAGTATTGGTGGATCCCAAGAAGATCGAGGCTGTTGTATCATGGGAACCTCCCCGTAATGTGCTTGAGATACGAAGTTTTCTGGGTTTAGTCGGTTATTACCGACGATTTGTAGAGAACTTCTCGACGTTAGCAAGACCATTGACTCGTTTGACACTTAAAGGTGAACCATTTGTGTGGTCCGAGAAGTATCAACAGAGTTTTGAGGAGTTGAAGTCTAGATTGGTTTCCGCTCCTATTCTTACCTTACCGGTCAGTAGTAAGGAGTATGTGGTGTTCAGTGATGCATCAAATCATGGTTTGGGTTGTGTACTGATGCAGGATGGGAAGATAGTCTCCTACGCCTCGCGAAAGTTGAGGCCACACGAATGCAATTACCCTACACATGATTTGGAGTTAGCGGCTGTGGTATTCGCATTGAAGATTTGGCACCACTATCTGTATGGTGAGACTTGCAGAGTCTTCACAGATCATAAGAGTCTCAAGTAACTCTTGACCCAGAAAGAGCTTAACTTGAGACAGAGGAGATGACTTGAATTGATAAAAGATTACAACCTTGTGATCAATTATCATCCCGGTAAAGCCAACGTAGTTTCCGATGCCATGAGTAGGAAGACTTCTTCTTCCTTGGCTTATATCGGATCAGAGTACCTTCTGATGCTTATGTGCTTAAAGGCATCTCGAGTCCAGCTTGACAGTGACAGTTCTGGAGTGTTGTTGGCTCAGGTTGTTGCCAGACCCTCTTGACTTGAGGAAATCCGAGTCAAGCAGTCAGAGGATTCAGTGTTGGTTCAGTTGAGACAGCAGCTGGATAGTGGTACTAGTGGTGACACAGCTAGTGAGTATAGAGTTCGAGATGATGATATTCTGACGTTTCGAGGCAGAATTTGTGTTCCTCAAGATGAGGAGTTGCGCCAGTTGATTTTGACCGAGGCATACAGTTTTATGTTCTCGATCCATCCCGGCAGCACCAAGATGTATCGGAACTTGAGAGAGTAGTATTGGTGGTCGGGGATGAAGAGACACATCGCTGAGTTTGTCGCTCGTTGCCTAGTTTGCCAGCATGTCAAGGCCGAGTATCAGAAACCCGCCGGTCTGCTCCAATCTCTTCTGATTCCTGAATGGAAGTGGGAGCATGTCACGATGGAGTTTGTTGTGGGTTTGCCGAGGACTCAGCGACGTTGTGACACGGTGTGGGTGATCGTTGACAGGTTGACCAAGTCAGCCCACTTCTTGCCAGTACGAGTTACCGATACGCCGGACAAGTTAGCTCACCGATATATTGATGAGATCATCAGACTTCATGGGGTTCCAGTCTCTACTGTTTCAGACCGAGACCCGAGATTTACTTGTTGCTTTTGGGGAAAACTTCAGGGTGCTTTGGGTAACTGTCTAAATTTCAGTACAGATTTTCACCCAAAGACGGATGGATAGTCAGAGAGGACGATATGGGATAGATTTCTTCCGTTAGCAGAGTTTGCCTACAACAATACTTTCCAAGTCAGCATCGGTATGGCACTGGTGATTGTCGTGCGTTCACCAAAATAATCTTCCTCTTTTTGGACAGGTAGCTAGCAGCAAGGAAGGTCAAATCTTCAGGGAGATGGCCTGTAAGAGTTGGAATTCTTAATGTGGAATCGGCTGTGGTCGCAGTGTGCCCACGGTTGATAAGATCGAAGGGTTATGGGTTCGCAGTAATAGATAGAGATTTAGTAAGTAAGTGTAACGAATTGAAAATAAGAAATAAAGTTATGACTCAAATGCTTTTGATATTCCTCGATTCAATCCATACCTAGACCACCCATGATCACGGGCCTTCTAAAGATGCACTCACGTCTTTTCTGTTGGATCCTAGTTAGTAGGTTGCTCAGTACGACTGAGCACTCCAGGGGGGTGGAACGTCCTCCGCCTTTTCGTGTCTAACTTCCCAGAAAACCTTACCCTCAGATCTGCTACGTAGTTAATCTGAGTGTACCTTCTCTCCGTTCGTGTTCAAATCACCACCCACGATTATCAGTGTTTGGCTTCTAATTTGTTGTGGAGTTGATCAGACACCATAACATCAATATGCACAAAGAATGACGAGAAATAACAGAAGAAATTGAATAACGGAATGAACGGGGCCTCATAAGGGTCAAGTCTGGCAAATGAACTAAATTGAGGAAACAAAGAGGTTTAGCTCTTCATTGATTTTGAGTAAAATCTATAAAGATGTTGTTTTTCGAAAACAAAGAAAAATCTCCCCCTCCTTGCCACAGGCGGCCAAGGTCTATATATTCTGTCTACCAAGATCTCGTAGGATCTGAATCAGATTACTACCATATCAGTTAGGATTTCCCGAGATGCCAGGCAGATCTTCGGACCGCGGTCACGGTCAGCCCCCGATCTTCTTGGCCATTAACTATCGAATCGTGGCTTCTGATTCCTCTTCAAAAAATCCGCCTTCAAATCCTCAAAATATCCTGTGAAATCCTGCTTACAGAACAATCTTGTAAGATATCAGTAATAACTTTATAAACGTATTTATTTGATAATAGAAAGTACTAACTAGCAGTTTTTACGTAAAGTAAAACCGCATTTTTACCATACTATCAAATATCCTCATACTTAATCCATGCTTGTCCCTAAGCATGCATTCTAGTCCAAAGAAACTCGATTGTTCACCTCAAGGAGCCTAACGGAGATATATTAATCAGAAAGAGAATTTCTCAAACGAGTGTATGCAAGAATTAAAACACACAACCATGTACTTGATCAAACCACACAGAAATTTCAGAACTACCAAGGACCTCTCCTCATTCACACCAGGTTCTAAATACCATAAGCTTGCCAAGCTTTCCAAACTCCCCTGCTTGCCTAAGTAAGTCTAAAGATTAATGGGGCTTCGTTCAGAGACTGAACCGTGGCCTTGGACAGGGGTATGGTGGAAAGGCTATTTGGCTGAGAGGGTGCCAACCAACCACTAACCGTTTTGTTACCTTCCCTGGCCTGTTTCTCTTGCCCAAGCACTTCCCGCGAGCCCTTTTGCTTCTTCTTTTGTTGTTTGTCTCTTGAGTTGATCATTGTTTCTGGTTGTACCCTTCGTCTCCTTTTCTTCGTGTTTAATTCTTCAGATGTCTGGGGTTATGTCATTTCCCTTTTTCGTCCGCTTTCTTTTACACGTGGTGGAGGAGGGACGTGCGTATCAACCGTGGTCACGGGGCGGTCATGGTGTGTTTTTCTGGGACTGGTCAGGATTTCTTTCTTTGCTGGTTGGTGGGTGGCTGGCCCCCAGGTTTTCTAGGAGTAGGAGAGAGAGTTGTCTCCTGGGTAGCAAAAAAAATAGGCTTAGGCTCAAGGATGGCTCCTAATGGTATTGTTCAAGGGTTGGCTTCAACAAACAAAGGTCTATGTATGCAAAGGTTGTAATCTAAGGGCCCAAATCACGTCTCTAGACATACTTACGATGTAGGTTTATGAGGCAAACCTGGCAAGTTCTAGATTTGTTCTCTGAGTATGAACCACTCATAAAATTTTTTTCCCAAAGTCTCACATGTTATGCTATGTGGTCTTATTTCAAGCTATCATAGTGAGTGTGCCTAAGTCAGGCAGTGACCCCGGTAAGAAGAAATTCAATATCTGAGCCTACACCTCTGTAGTTTCCAAGTGGTGGTAGTTCTAGTTCCTACGGCTTTGAACACATATTTAGGTATATGGCATAAAATAGCTAGAGGGTAATTATCAAGTATGGCAAATGCACGGTAACGTGATGCTAAAATTGGAAAAATAAACGCGAAAAATAAACACACATAAACACAATAGACACAGTGGGTACCCATATCCTCATACTTAAGTCATGCTTGCCTCTAAGCATGCATAAGATAAGCACAAGGAATAGAAATACTGCTGTATGGAAACCTAGTCTGGGTTGGCTAGACCCCTGAAGCAGCTCCATCATCCTTGGAGTTGGCAGGACCCTCTGTTGAATCATCCGTGGGCAATCCGAGGGCATGGCTGACCCTTGTGCGGAGCGGCAGCATCTGTTCTGCCGGCGACTCCATCCTCCGGTCCATAGATCTCATCCATGCCAGGAGTTCTAGGTGCAGCATGGCTGGAGCGGAGGGTGATGGTGGCAGGTCAGAAGTTGACGGATCCGAGGGCTGCCTGTGACGTGGTCCTCCTCCCACCGCAGGCTTACCGGGGGCACGAAATTGGTACCCCCCTTCTTCGGTTTGCAACAACAGTCTCATGTTCAGAAGACTAGCTATGTGCAGGGGTGCCATCTCGTGGAGCAACCTCAGAATACTCGGGAGCTTAATCTTTAGTGCCTTCGCCAGGTGGGTGATGATGCTCCCGAGAATCAATGGCTGGCCCTTCTTCTGATGTTTCTGGAACTGTGGGGTCAGGAACACAGCCAGGTTCAGCTTCGTTTTCGTCTGCATACACCATAGGAAAAAAAGCTCCATTTTGTTCAGTGTGGTGGCTGCGTTCGGTCTTTCGGAGAAGCTATAGGCCAGGAAATGGTGGATGTACAGGTAGGCAGGACGAAGCAGGTAATAGTCCTTTGACCCCCCGGGGTTGTATGGCGTAGGACAGTTGGACCATTCTTTGTACAATGCTGCTGGGTTGAAATTCTTAGGTTCCTTGGTGATGGAATTCCTTGAGTTTGTAAATCCAGCAAGGAGTTAAAGTATGCATACCACATACTGAACTCTTGTCCCAGTAGCTGGAATTTGATGAGATTAGGTGTCCTCATACTGAACTGAGCCGGCCGTCGGCACTGAAAGGTAGCATAGAAGTCAAGTGTAAGCTCCAGATAGGCCGACTCATTGATATGAAAATAACCCCCGCCAGCCTATATTATCCAGTAATTCGTCGATTTCCTCGGATAAGCCCAACGCTACCATTGTGTCGGGGCACAGACTCTTGCACTGGTAGATGGTTCGATGTCTGAGCTCCTCGTATTTATCCTGCAGCGCACGGGCAGATACTGGTCGTGGGCTGTCCGTGACCACAGCTTTGCCCTTCGCCTTTTTGCTCGGCTGTGGGGGTGATTTCGCAGCTTTCCGTTTGCGAATTCGGTGACTGGCCCTGCGTGTGAATCCTGCTAGGGACAGCCAGAGGCACATCCGATTCCTCTGCTGGCTCTGGAGCTTCCTTACTAGAATTCTCTGTCCAAGAAGTCTGCTCATCTGCCTCATTTTCCTCTGCCGCATACTCGTTGTCAGACTGGGGAGGAGTAGACGCAGTGTGACTGGTGGAGGTATCAGCATCCCCGGGAATTCTTGATTCGTCCTGTCCCGAGGTCTCGGGTGACCATTCGCCGATTTCACCAGGACTACCACCTGAAGAAGGAGTCCCTAGTTCTCTTACCTCTTCCATAGGGCTCCGTACGTCTACCGCTTCATCCCTTACTGTAGGGACTACTTCCTGGTAGTCTACCGGAGATTCTGCTTGGTCTGGCTCGTGCTGCAGAGCCCCTCGATGCTCCATTAGGTCTGGGTATGCTTCCGCCAAGGCTGCCATGTCCGCATCCTCATGGGCTGTGCTGTCTGGGGTTGAAATCACGGGAGTACCTGGCTCGTCTCCCGCCGAGCTGATTGGAGGGGTGATATTGACGGGGTTCGTTGTCGTGCTACCCTCGTCGTTAGAATTCCTTCCACTGCCATGGGGTATGTTACTGGCAGGACTGGCGAGTTGATCCTCCCGTGGGTTTGCCGTGGGTGTGGCCATAGTGGGCTATCGGTGTGGGACTATCACCATGGAGGGTGGAACAGGTGCCGCCGCTGCCTCATCCATTGGTATTGCATCCAATGGTGGTACGTCGAGGGCATCCCCATCAAACGGGATGAAGCCTTGTTCCATGCGGGCACCCATGGTCCTCTGAATCACATATGGGCGGCGGTTCTGGCGTTTTCTTCGTTGCATTTCCTCCATCTCTATCTGCACAGAACCGAATGCCGGGACCCCGGTCGTCTGGCGTGATGAACGCCGAGGGTAGCTGGGGCGCCCGGTATTCATTTTCTTTGGGAGTGGGGTTTTTCTTGGGGGTGCCATATGCGATTTATGGGAATGGGCGCTAGGTTTTAGCCTTTGGAAATCTGGTAAGTGATTGGGGCTGTTTCGTCGCTCTGTGTTAAGGTTAAACCGTAATGACCTTGGTGTGCTCCTGGTCTCCAAAGTGAACAATGAGATACCTGGATGATTACATAAACAACAAGCGAAGTGAAAACAAAAATTTCTGGGTTGCCTCCCAGAAGCGCCTTTGTTTAGTGTCGTTTGGCTCGACTTATTGCTGATACTTTTTGTATTACTGGTATTCTGGGACCGCAAGATCCTGTCTTGCGCCCTCAGCGGGTAGTTCATAGAAAGGTTTAAGCCTGTGAGCGTTGACTTTAAAAACCTTCCCGGTTTCGTGGCTCACAATTTCGACAGCACCGTGGGGATAGACCGTGGTCACGGTGAAGGGTCCTATCCATTTCGAGCGTAATTTTCCTGCAAAAATTTTGAATTTCGAATGGTATAACAATACCTGTTGTCCTACAGCAAAGTGCTTACTTCGGATGTTCTTGTCATGGAAGTGCTTGACCTTCTCCTTGTATATCTTCAAACTGTCATAGGCATTAAGTCTCAGCTCCTCGAGCTCTCCTAGCTGCAATAGCCTCTCCTCCCCAGCTCGTGCAAACTCCTGGTTGCACTGTCTGATAGCCCAGTAAGCCTTGTGTTCAATCTCTACCGGAAGGTGACAGGCTTTCCCATAGATGAGGCGAAAGGGGGTAGTTCCAATTGGGGTTTTATATGCAGTCCTGTATGCCCAAAGTGCGTCATCAAGCCTGAGGCTCCAGTCTTTCCGGTTAGGATTGACTGTTTTCTGGAGTATAGACTTGACTTCCCTGTTGGTGACCTCGGCTTGTCCATTGGTTTGTGGATGATAGGCTGTGGAAGTTTTGTGCATCACACCATATTTCTTCAATAGATTCCGGAAGAGCTGGTTGCAAAAGTGTGTACCTCTATCACTGATGATGGCTCTAGGCACTCCATATCGGCAGAAGATTCTCTTGCGGATAAATTCCACCATGGTCTTGGCACAATTGTTTCTGGTGGCTTTCGCCTCTGCCCATTTTGAAACATAATCCACAGCAAGAATGATGTATATGAAGCAAGATTAGGATGGGAAAGGGCCCATAAAGTCGATTCCCCATACATCAAAAACATCACAAACGAGGATGGACTGTAAGGGTGCTTCATCTCGATGGCTTAAAGTACCTTCTCGTTGGCATCTGGGACACGTTTTGCAGAACCTGTAGGAATCATAGAACAAAGTGGGCCAAAAGAACCCACTTTCCAGAATCTTCCTAGCGGTTCTTCGGGGTCCGAAATGTCCTCCACATGCCTCATTATGGCAGAAGCGTATGATTGATTAATGTTCTTCCTTGGGTACACATCTCCTGATCATCTGGTCATTGCAAAAACGCCATAGGTAGGGATCATCCCTTATGTATAACCGTGACTCCCTCATGATCTTGGCAGCTTCATTTCGTGTCAGGTGGTCAGGCAACTCATTAGTAACAAGAAAATTGACAATGTCAGCATACTAGGGGGTGGATATGGCTTCTGTAAGCATGAGATGCACATCTGGAAAAGTCTATTGAATTGGCCGGGGTTCGGCCGCGGTCACAAGCTTGCTAAGGTGATCTGCAACATAGTTTTCAGCGCCCTTCTTATCTTTGATGGTGATGTAGAATTCTTGTAAGAGTAATACCCATCGGATTAGCCGCGGTTTAGACTCCTTTTTGGCCATCAGGTATCTGAGAGCGGAGTGGTCTGAGTAGACCGTGACCTTGCTCCCTAGTAGGTAAGGTCGGAATTTCTCCAAGGCGAAGACTATTGCCAGGAGCTCTTTTTCCGTGGTTGTGTAGTTTACTTGAGCAGTGTCCAGCATCCTGGAGGCATAATAGATCACGTGGGGGTCGCGGCCTACTCTTTGCCCAAGCACTGCGCCTATGGCATAATTACTGGCGTCACACATCAGTTCAAATGGCAGTGACCAGTCCGGGGGTTGTATGATTGGGGCAGAGATCAGCAATCTTTTAATTTTGTCGAAGGCCTGCCTACATTCTTCGTTGAAATCAAATTCTACATCCTGTTGTAGTAATCGGCACATCGGCTGAGTTATCTTGGAGAAGTCTTTTATGAATCGTCGGTAAAAGCCTGCATGGCCCACGAATGACCTGATTTCTCTGGTTGTTGTGGGGTAAGGTAGGGTCTTGATGACTTCTATCTTGGCCTGATCAACTTGGATCCCTTCTGATGAGACTATGTGTCCCAAAATCAGCCCTTTGTCTACCATAAAATGACATTTCTCGTAGTTTAGGACTAGATCCTTTTCTATGCACCGCTGCAAAATTTTCGTGAGGTTGGTTAGACAGACTTGGAAGGAGTCCCCATATACAGTAAAGTCGTCCATGAACATTTCAATTTGTTTTCCACGTACTCCGAAAAAATACTGACCATGCATCTTTGGAAAGTTGTCGGTGCATTGCATAGACCGAAGGGCATACGTCTGTAAGCTAATGTACCGAATGGACATGTGAACGTTGTCTTCTCCTGATCCTCTGGAGCTACGGGAATCTGTTGAAAGCCTGAGTAACCATCTAGACAACAGTAGTGACTCTTTCCAGCTAACCTTTCAAGCATCTGATCGATGAAGGGGAGTGGGAAATGGTCCTTCCTCGTTGCCTTGTTTAACCTCCTGTAATCTATGCAGACTCGCCATCCATTTTGGACTCTCGTGGGCACGACTTGCCCTCGGTCATTCTGGACTACCATGACTCCGGTCTTCTTAGGCACCACTTGTACTGGACTTACCCATTTGCTGTCGGAAATCGGGTATATCATATCTGCATCTAGAAATCTCAGTACTTCTTTCTTTACCACCTCCATCATTGGCGGGTTTAGTCTTCTCTGCACATCTCGGGTGGGTTGTGAGTCATCCTCTAGTAAGATTCTGTGCATACAAACAGCGGGGTTGATTCCTTTAAGGTCTGCTAAAGTCCATCCGATAGCTTGTTTGTATGCTTTGAGTACTGCTGTTAACTGTGCATGTTCTTCCATAGATAGCTTGCTGGAGACTATTACTGGAAGGGTGTTGTTTTCACCTAGGTAGGTATATTGCAGATGTGATGGTAGTGGCTTCAGGTCCAAAGCTGGCGGGTGCTCTATGCTCAGTTGTAATTTCTCGTGCAAAACTGGGAGTTTAACGTAATTCACCTGAGGTGGCTCTACCGTGGTCGTGGTAAGGTCACGGAGAGCGTCGATCATCAGGTCATCTACTTCGGTGCTTGCATCCTCAAAACCTTCGATTACTATACTGTCTTCCAAAGCAACCTGCAATCTGTCAGTGTCGTATGTCCTGGAAGCAGTCTGAAAAAGTTCGTCTATAGTATCTAGGGCATATATAGTGGCTCCAGGATCCGAAGGTCTCATGGCTTCAGATATACTGAAGGTCACGGTATCCTCATCAAACTCCATTGACAGAGTACCTCTGTGGACATCAATCTTTGTTCTGGATGTCTTTAGAAAAGGCCTTCCGAGTAGAATCAATTGTTGTCCATCGTTTTCCATCTCTAGTACAAAGAAATCTGCTGGGAATACCAATCCTTTTATCTGTACTAACAAGTCTTCAACCACTCCAGATGGATGCACCACTGATCTGTCAGCTAGCTGAATTACAACTCCAGTTTTCTTTAATCTCCCGAGGTTGAGAGTTTTGTACACAGACAGAGGCATCACATTGATTGATGTGCCCAAGTCGCACATAGCTTGTGCTATTTGGACGCCTCCAATTTTTAGTGGGACTGAAAACATTCCCGGATCGTTGCATTTCTGGGGCATGTTTTTCTGGAGGACTGCAGACACAACCTCTCCTACCGTGACCTTGGAATGATCAGACAATCGTCTTTTCTTGGTGCATAGCTCTTTCAGGAATTTAGCAAATTTTGGAATTTGCTTTATTGTCTCCAGAAACGGTATATTGACTTCCATTTTCCGAAAAATATCTAGAATGGCCTGCTCTTCTTGATTCCTTTTGTTCTTTGCTAATCTGGCAGGGAATGGTGGAGGTACCGTGATCACGGGCTTGGGCCGCACTTCAATTTCTTTTTCAACTTCTGCTTCGTTGTCTTGCGGTATTGTTTTTGGTTGAGACGAGGGTATCTCCGAAGTGCCGGCTCCTTCTCGAGTAGACTGTGGTTCCTCCGGAATCTTTGTTTGTCTGACCTGCACCTGTGGTGGCTCCTGAAGCTCTTTTGCAGACATGAGAATGATAGCACTAACATTATGCTTGGGGTTAGTTTCAGGTTGTGCAGGTAACTTACCTTCCCTCGTATTCTGAGCATTTTGGTTGGCCAGCTGTTGTTGTATGAATAATTTCTGGTTCAGTGTCACTTGCTTCAGGGCATCCCATATTTTGTCTAACTCCTCCTGAGGGTTGCGGCTGGAAGACCCCCTCTCATAAGTGGTTCCTGGTTTGTGCTCTTGTGCTCCATTATCATAGGACAGATTTGGATGAATTTTTCTCGGTTCATAAAACCCACCTTGTTTTCCAGCAAACTCTTGGTTCCTCCGGTATGGTGGGACATACTGATTGTATGCGTTTGCATCCTGGATTTCATTGTTGAGGACCTTGGGGCATTCGTCTGTACCATGGTCACGGTTTCCGCAGAACTCACATGGCTTTGCTTGAAGTTGTGAAACATATTTCTTGAATGCATTTCCCACGGTTTTGTCAATCATTTGCTGGAGGTCTGCTTCTGCGATGTTCATGGAGGTTCCTGCAACTGTTCCTGTGGTTGGTTTTGGAGCTGGTCTCCCTCGCCTCACACGGTGTTTGGCTCCCTTTATCATGTTGAGAATGAGATCTTTAGCTCTCCGGGAGTCAAGGGAAAGAAGATATCCATTAGCAGAATGGTCTACAGCACTCCTAGTTTCATCATCCATACCATGATAGAAAGCCTGAAGCAACTGGAAGTTAGTATAGCCGTGTCGTGGGCATGCTGAGCAGAGTTTCTTAAATCGTCTCCAGTAGTCGTACAAGGTTTCTGCGTCATCCTGTCGTACCACAGCTATTTTCCGTCTGAGGTTATCTTCGACAGAAGGTGGGAAATATTCGTATAAGAACGCGTCAACCATTTCGTCCCATGTCCTGATGCATCCAGGGGGCATCTCACTAAGCCATTCCTCGGCCTCTCCCTTTAATGAGAAAGGGAACAAACGAAGCAGTACCTGATCCATTAACAAACCTTTTGGTTTAAAACTCGTACATGCCATCTCAAACTTCCTCAGGTGTTCGTTTGGGTCTTCTCGGGCTCGTCCATGGAAGAAAGGCAAAGTTTGAAGGAGCCCGGGCTTCATTTCATAATTAACATCTCGATCATTCTCGTGAATGATGCACATTGGTCTTCTAAATCTACTGGTTCCCCCCATTTCTTCCATTGGAATGAGTTGGGCTTCATCCTCCTCTTCATCAGCTAGAAAGGCATCTAGTACCTTGTAAGGTCTTCTTCTTTCGACCTCATTATTCATTGGAGGAGGATCCTCTTGTGGGGGATCTCCTATTGGTGCTGGTGGATCCCCATGGTTCCTTGCTCTGTTTGGGTTTTCAGCCATTGGAGAGGCCGGTATATGGGTTGGAGAAACTGGATTGCTTGGTGATGAACTGACCGTGATATCGGTCTGGTCACGGACACTTGCTTGATTAGAACTTGACGCTGCAGCAGATGTAGATGGGTCTCGTTTTCGTCTAGAGTTATTCAGCCGACAGGTTGACTCAATTTCTGGGTCTAGAGGCAACAAAGGTCCTGTTCGGCTTGAACGGGTCATATACTGTAAGAATTCCAAATTTTTATCTGCCGTCTCCCCGGCAACGGCGCCAATTTGGTGATTGTCGTGCGTTCAACAAAATAATCTTCCTTTTTTTTGACAGATAGCTAGCAGCAAGGAAGGTCGAATCCTCAGGGAGATGGCCTGTAAGAGTTGGAATTCTTAATGTGGAATCGGCCGTGGTCGCAGTGTGCCCACGGTCGATAAGATTGAAGGGTTATGGGTTCGCAGTAATAGGTAGAGATTTAGTAAGTAAGTGTAACGAATTGAAAATAGGAAATAAAGTTATGACTCAAATGCTTTTGATATTCCTCCATTCAATCCATACCTAGACCACCCATGATCACGGGCCTTCTAAAGATGCACTCACGTCTTTTCTGTTGGATCCTAGTTAGTAGGTTGCTCAGTACGACTGAGCACTCCAGGGGGGTGGAACGTCCTCCGCCCTTTCGTGTCTAACTTCCCAGAAAACCTTACCCTCAGATCTGCTACATAGTTAATCTGAGTGTACCTTCTCGCCGTTCGTATTCAAATCACCACCCACGATTATCAGTGTTTGGCTTCTAATTTGTTGTGGAGTTGATCAGACACCATAACATCACTATGCACAAAGAATGACGAGAAATAACAGAAGAAATTGAATAACGGACTGAACAGGGCCTCACAAGGGTCAAGTCTGGCAAATGAACTAAATTGAGGAAACAAAGAGGTTTAGCTCTTCATTGATTTTGAGTAAAATCTATAAAGATGTTGTTTTTCGAAAACAAAGAAAAATCTCCCCCTCCTTGCCACAGGCGGCCAAGGTCTATATTCTGTCTACCAAGATCTCGTAGGATCTGAATCAGATTACTACCATATCAGTTAGGATTTCCCGAGATGCCAGGCAGATCTTCGGACCGCGGTCACGGTCAGCCCCCGATCTTCTTGGCCATTAACTATCGAATCGTGGCTTCTGATTCCTTTTCAGAAAATCCGCCTTCAAATCCTCAAAATATCCTGTGAAATCCTGCTTACAGAACAATCTTGTAAGATATCAGTAATAACTTTATAAACGTATTTATTTGATAATAGAAAGTACTAACTAGCAGTTTTTACGTAAAGTAAAACCGCATTTTTACCATACTATCAGCATCGTATGCTCCGAGCTTGTGCACATGGAGGATATGCTCCGACATATGGGATAGATGTCTTCCGTTAGCAGAGTTTGCCTACAACAATACTTTCCAAGTCAGCATCGGTATGGCACCGTATGAGGCATTGTATGGTAGACGTTGTCGTACACCCCTGTGTTGCGATGAGGTAGGCGAGAGACGTCTGGAAAATCCTGAGATGATAGATCAGGCGACATAGTAGTTGGCTTTGATCAAACAACATTTGCAGACAGCTCAGGACAGACAGCGGAGTTATGCAAACAACCGACGTCGTGACCTTGAGTTTCAGGTTGGTGACAAAGTATTCCTGAAGGTTGCACCGTGGAAAGGAGTACTTCGGTTCCAGCAGCGAGGCAAGTTAGCGTTGCATTTTATTGGACCGTATGAGATCACCGAGCGGGTTGGGCCAGTGGCATACCGCCTTGCTTTGCCACCGTCCTTGGAGAGGATCCATAGTGTCTTCCACGTTTCAATGCTACGAAAGTACGTTCGGGATCCGTCACACGTGTTGGATGCACCGCCGGTAGAGGTTGCCAGTGACTTGTCATTTCCAGCTCAGCCAGTGGCTATCGTTGACGAGTCGATCAGGCAGCTTCGCAGTCGATTAGTCCCTATGGTTTGAGTTTCTTGGCGTAGTGGTAGTTCCGAGGAGCTCTCTTGGGAGACTGAGGCATCTATACAGGAGTGATACCCCTACCTCTTCCAGTAGTACGACACATAAATTTCGAGGTCAAAATTTTTGTAAGGGGGGTAGGTTGTGAGACTTGTCGCTTACATGGAAAAATGTTTGCCACGTCACCCATGGGGTATAACCCCTCCCCCTTCCTTCTCCCTGCCAAAACATCTCCCCTGCCATTTTTTCCTTCCCCTCCTCTCTTCCTCACTGTCGTCTCCCTCCTTCAGAATCGTCACCGACCGTCCGATCATCTCACCGCTCACACCATTGTGTTCCTTTAGTCATCGCGAGCAACCGGCCGTTGGTTTTATCTTCATCGGAGGTCGGAAGTTTCGATTTTTGCATCGGAAAATCGTAGATCCCGGCCGATCGGAGGTGATTTTTAAAGTTTGGTGTTCGGATTTGTGTTCCTGGTGTTTGTAGCTTCGTTTTGATGTAAAAATTTTCGATTTTGGATGAAGTTGAATTTTTTCGGCCGTTGCCAACCACCGGTGAGCACCGCGCATGCCGCCACGTTCTGCTGTTGACCGCCGCCGACCGCCAAGCGCCGTTTGGTAATTTCGATGTTCTGATCACAATGGCGTGATCCATTTTTCCATTTGATGTGTCGTTGTTGAGTTATAATTGTTTTAAATTTTATTGTTTAGGTTTAATACCAGTTGTTTGAGCCTAACCTTATTGGAGTTCTATTTTGGGATGTTGTGTTCTTAGGAAGGGCGAGTGTTGAGGACAAGGGCAAGTGTATCGCTTCCTCTTCTTCATCCCTTAAGGTCGGGTCTTTACCGTATGTGACCCATCATGAGTATTTCCTTATTGTACAATCCGTGTTACCTTGTTTTTGAATTGATTTGTTGTATAGTCGATCGGAGCCCATCCGATTGATTCATTGTTCAAATTACATTGATCTTTTCCCCGTATGCAACTGTGAAGTATCATAATATATCTCCAAAATTTCTTATGATCAATCAAATTCCATTTGATTGATTTGTTGTGTACATTGGGCTGATTCTGTTTCATTGCCCGTAAAGTAAGAAAATTATTGTAATTAAAATTATGGAGTTTTAATTGTAAAATATGGTATTCCAGTGTTATTGAAAGTATATAAGTTAAAGTATGTAAGTTTTCATGTTACTTGTTACTTGTGTTCCGTTTGGCCAAGCGAGGTGAGTGCTTGGTCTCTGAGAGTAAGCGGAGAGACACTCATCTGTTGGGAGGTGTATGGATGCTGTATGTTCCCTGCTTCGTAGGATGATCTGAGAGGACTAGTTGATCTTTTACATATAAAGTTTTATTAATTGATCTAGTCTCGGACAACACTGGTAGAAGGGGGCTATGTATGTAAATGTTTTAAAACTATATATAAAACCTACCAGTGGTCTTCCAGTTTCCCTTTAGCGGGGATTACTCGGGAAGTGATTTGTAGTCCGCCCATTTTATTACTTTTTACCCCTGTTGCGTTCTATATTGAAAGCGAAAATACATTTTCGGGTCCAGTAAGTAAACGTTTTATAAACTAAACAGTAAAGTTAAAGTTTTGAGAATACATAGATTTAGCGATTAACTAATGAGTTTCTTGTTGCTCCTCTCCTTTGATAAGTTCGCCGTGTTGTCCCCTACTAAGATTCTCGAAAATCTCACCCCCTTCGTTTTTGTTTTTCCCTCCCAGGACTAGATCGTGATCAGTAGCTGTTTTCAGTGTGAGCGTCGGGACTACTCGCTGGGACTATAGCATCTGCACATGTTAGTATGTTTTGGTTTTTATTGGCACACTGTTGTGCATTTATTGATTGGACATTTGGTTTCGTTTTCAGATACTTGGGATTTGGAGTTATGATTTCACTTGTTTTTCTTGTGTAATAATAAGACTTCCGCTGTTTTGAATGTTACTCCGTTATTTATTGTGCCATGTATTTAGTGCTTATCTACCATGCTATAATTTGTAAATATTTTAAATTTTATTTTTGGGGTTTACGTTTGAAAAGTCAAAATAGCCTTGTAGAGTTCGGATTGGTCCACGTGTCGGGCTTCTCCGGGCTTCACGGAGGTAAGAACCTGATTTCCGGGTTTGGGTCCTTACAACAACAGAAGAGTAGCTAGAGAAGATGAGAGAATGATTATGAATGGTAGCCAGAAACATCACTCACGCTGATGCTTACTAAAAAACAGATAAGAGTTTTCTTATAGTCTTTGTTTATTCAGGTGCTTGTTGAATTTTTTCAAATAACGCATCTGATTCTACAAATTTGAAATTAAGATTTATCCGCATCTTATACAAAATGTCTTCTTGCATGGGAGGATCAAGTTGTTCAAATAAGGCATAAAAACTTTAGTATAATAAATTTAATGCATTCAAAAAGTAATAAATTTAGTATAATCATTAGCAATCGTTAGAGATTGCTAATGATTTGTCTTATTCGACTCAACCAGTGACGATAGTGGACAGAGCTGTGAGGCAGTTATACAGTCATAGTGTGCAGATGGTTTGTGTGTTGTGGCATAGTGACCGTATGGAGGAGCGGACTTGGGACCCAGAGCGGTCGATGAGACAATAATATCCGCATCTGTTTGAGGATTCTGCTAAGTGAATTTTGGGGGCAAAATTCCTATACAGAGGGGAGGCTATAAGATCCCGTTTCTCGAAGAGTCCAGCCAGAATTTGATTATAGTTGGATTGATCGGATTGGTCAGTTTGAGTGGGCTTGATCAGTTGACTAGTCAGAGTTGACTGTTTGACCAGAGACTTGGGATCAGAGTGTTGACCCTTTTGATCGAGTGATCTGAACACAGTCATAGAGCCTAGGTGTCAAGTCTAGGTTGTCTAGAGTGTCGTGTCGTTGGTTGTGTGTCGATGATTATGCACGACGTATCGTTTGGTGATATTAGCATGCATTAGTGTGCTTTTCTGGATCTATGAGTTGTTCGAGGCCTGAGTCCAGTGGAATTATCCTTTTTTGCCTTTGAGACCCGAAAGTGTGTTTACCAAGCTCGTTTTGAGTGGTTTGAGGCCTTTGGGCCGATTTAGTAGTTGTGGGATCAATAACTATTCATCGAGCTCATTTGTATTTAAAAGGTCCAATTTGATGGTTTGAGTGCCTAAACACTATTTTGGCCAGTTTGGGGTGTGTTTAGCAGTTTTTAAAATTTATTTCGGGTTTTCGGGATTTTCATGACTTTGAGTATAAATACCTAGCCCAACATTTAGAAATTTCTAAGAGTTGAGCCAAGCCCTTCCCTTTATTTTCTCTTAAGCCATTTCGCCCCAAAGAATCCACACCTCACCAAATTGATTTTCCTTCTAAAACAACCTTTGGGTTTTCTTCCATACATCATTCCTAACCTCTCTCAATGGATTTCCGCTAGTGGTTTGAGGATTTAGAGCGAGTTTTTCCGGTTTGTTTGCTTTAGGGAAAAAATCTCATTTTTTAGGTAAGGACCCGATTTCTTCCCTTTCTTGGTTGATTTATGGTTCGTTTAGCTTCTATTGGTTTAGATCGATCAGTTTGTGTGTGGAGTGTTTTGGATGGATTGATGAGTTTAGGGCTTTTGGTGATTTTGATCCCATTGGAGTTTTTGTTGCTTTTGATGGTTACCTGAGATTCCTTTGAGTTTCTGAGAGTGTTGTTGGGCCTTTGTTCCTCTCGTTTTGAGCTGGTGTGGATTCTGGTATGGTGTTATGGCCTTGGTGAGCCCTCCATTTTGGTTCCAGTTTGTGTTGGTGATCTTTTGAGGATGTTTCGAATTGATTATGTGTTGGTAGATGATCTGAGAGTTAGAGAGTGTGTTGGGAGGAGTCTTAGGCTTTGTTTTCAGTTTATGTTATTTTGTTCGATTTTGGTTTTGAGTGTGGTTGCATGCCTGCCTTGCTTGTAGGTGGTATTTCAGTTCGTGATAAAGGCAAGAGTGTGGTTGTTAGTGAGAAAGGCAAGAGCGGCATCTACAATAGCCATTTTTTCTTGTGCACATAAAATTACAGCAAACAGGTTTTGCAAAGGATCAGCGAATCTGTAAGAAAAAAGAAGCACAAATTTCTTTTTTGTTTTCGAATGATGCAGAAGGCAAAATCACTAAAAAGAAACAAGTATTCGTAAGAACTGGCAAAAGACAAAACACTTGAAATAGCAAAGAAGTCTTCGATCGGAAGAAGTGGCAGTGGAAAAGAACTAAACGAAAAGCTCCCTGGTGATTATAATTATGAGCAACGGACAATGGAGGAACGAAAGAAGAAACGAAACGCATAGCGGAAGAGCAGAGAAGATGAGAGAGATGATTTTAATTATGAGCAGTGGACATTGGAGGAAACTAAAAAAGAAAAGAAAAGCACAAGATGAGATAAGATAAGATAAGAGAATGTATGATTATGAGAATGTTTATTCTTTTGAGAGGCATGTGAATATATTGTTGGTTTTTGAAGGAGGATATGGGTTATAGGAAGACACTGTGTAAGAGAGTGTGAACTGGAGAGCAAAGATATTATACTTTGGGAGCTAAGTCCGTCTTATTGATGTCTGGTATTTAAAGAAAAACATAGATAATACCCTAATCTATTAACCAAATAATATAATAAAATTTCTCCTGAATACTAATATAACTTATTCAAATTTCAGTATAATCAACGTCATATCCTAACAAGGTCATCATTGCCGTAGTATTTGCATATTCCTAGGCAAAGAAAAATCAAAGTCATAGCTTTTGATTTTTTTTTTGTCTCTCCTTATAGCTTTTCATTTGTCTCACCATTGGATTTGTAGTCAATGATGCACTGTCATAGTCTTCTTTTGGAAAGTCCCAAAGATCAATACCATTAAGATAGACTTTCATTCGAATAGCCTATGCTTGATAATTTTGTCCATCAACTGATGACGTGACATATTGGCTAAAAGCCGACTGTGTTTCACTCTCCATTCTCATAGGTCCCTCAAGAAATTTTGCTCCGTTACCAATTTGTTGGTTTTAGGAGGATATGGGTTATAGGAAGACCTACTATGTAAGAGCATGCGAATTGGAGAGAGAAAATATTGTATTATGGGAGTTCAATCCCTCTTATTCATGCCTGGTATTTAAATGAAAACATAGATAATATCCTAACCTATTAACTAAACAATATCATAATGATTAAATACTAATATAACTTATTCAAATTTCTAGCAGCATAATCAAATACTAACGGCATATCCTAACATATGTCAAAATATTATTTTTTCTTTTCCTTTTCCTTTTCAGAACGGTTTCTCTCCACTAGTATTTTTCTCAGACTTTTTTTTTCTTTTTCTTTTAAGTGGTAACAGACCAACAAAAGAATGACAAAGGAGGAAATTAAAGAAGAAAAGAAAAGGCACATCTGAGAGAATGTTAGTTCCTTTACAACGAATATATAAAAGCTTGATGCTAAGTAATAAATCAAGATATCCTGTGAAACCAGTTTGCTTTGGTCCCTATGCATGTACACCATTTAGAGTCAATTAATATTTTAATATATCTAATCAATGCCACTTTAGTACATTGATGTGTAAAGTTATAAAGAGTCTTTAATTTGGGTCATTATTATAACAGATTATTTTTTATTTTTTTATTCTAGTAAGACAAGTTCTCTCTGTTACTGTTTATTTTTTTATTCTAATAAACTATAATCTCTCTCATTTTATCATATTATTTTTCATTATTTTATTCTGAAATATCAATTGTCTCTCTTCTCTCTATTATTTTTTTTATTTTTTATTCAGACACACTGATTGTCATATATTGAAGGTAGCATTGGGTATATTACCTTCGGCATGTCATATTGATTATAACATGGTGAAGGTAACATTGAGTATGTTACCTTCAATATGTCATATTAATTGTAATATTTTTTTTAATAAACATATTCCTCTTAACATACTAAAGGTAACATTAGATATGTTATCTTCCGCATAAATATATTCCTCCTAACATACTAAAGGTAACATTGGATAAGTTACCTTCCGCATGTCATATCAATTATAATATTTTTTTTAAGAAATATACTGATCAAAATATTTTGAAGGTAACAGTGAGTATATTACCTTTGGCACGTCATATTGATTGTAACATGCTGAAGGTAATATTTGATATGTTACCTTTGGATATCACATTGATTGTAACATGTTGAAGGTAACATTGGATATATTACAATCAATGTGATGTCCGAAGGTAATATACCCAATGTTACCTCTAGCATGGTACGATTAATATGTTTATTAAAAAAATAATTAATATGACATGTCGTATGTTATGATCAAATATTTCTTAAAAGATAACTACAATTAATATGACATGCTGAAGATAACATATCAGCATGTTATCTTCAGTGTGCCTGAATAAATAAAAAAAATAACAGAAAGAGGAGAGGGACAGTCAATATTTCAGAATAAAATAAAAAAACAATAAAGAGAGATTGTAATTTGTTAGAATAAAAAAATAAAAAAAAATCTTGTACTCATACTGAATAAATAATGCGGACCCATGATTGTAAGATTCCCAGTTGTTTTGATTTGATCTTTTTAAACTAAACTGGTTTGAGTTTCTCAAGAGGAACATTTCTATGGTGAACCTTCTTTATATATATATATATGACCTCTCAAATTTAATATTATCTGTGTATGAAAAAATTATTAATTATTAGAGATTATTAATTAATAGAGTTATTTCTTACAATTAATATTATCAATTATTAGAGATTATTAATTAATAAAGTAATCTCGTATAATTAATATATTATTAAATAATATAGATGATCATCATATGTTACTTCTGCTTCTTATTTACAGATGTGAAAGGACGAGGATCTGTTAGCTAAATTGGCAAACAAGCAACTCTATAATCTTATCAATAACTCTATTATGTCTGAAATGAATCGGAAATATTTTACGAACTTATAACAAGATATGACTAAAGAGTTACACATGAATGTTGATTTGAATGGAAGGAGATTAGAGATTTTTTGGCTGGTGTTATCCCAATTGATAGGACAACAGAACTTTTTGCACTTAGAATTAATAGCTTTGTTTCAGAAATCGGTCTCAAGATGTGCCTTGGATGTGGCTTTGGTCTCAAGCCCTTTGCGAGAAGCTTGCCATAGTTGGCTCTCAAGTCCTAGTTTCTTCAGCTCCAGCAACCCTCGCTCAACTGTCCATGGAAAAACAGACAAAATCATCATATCAAGCCAAGAAAACCCAAGTTGAGCTACCATTCTTATGGGTTCTTCTTCTGGTCATTTTGGATGGTTTCTTGAAAACGGGGAGAGGGAGAGAGAGAGTACCATCAACTGCATCATGTGATAAGGAAGACCGGCTACTGTGTTCTATCCAAAACTGCAGTTTCTCTTCTGCTATGTCAGGTTCCAGTTCATGATCCTTGGCTCTTCTCCAGAAATATGCAAGCCAAGCCTGTGTATTGCCAGGTCCAAAATTAAAAAGAGAGGTGTTACTGAATAGCTTGTCATCGAATTTTATTCCGTAAAATTCTAATCCCGTGATAATATTCATAACAAACAATGGAAGTATCTATGTTATGCTTGGAAGATATCTATCTTACCTGCTTAAAACGCACGTCCTGAGACTCATCTTGGCTCAATTCTGCAAGCAAATTTATACTTTATGAAAAGGTTATGATTTCTTCCAAATATCTGACTTGTAAAATCCAGCTTTGTTAGAGAAGAACAAACCTAATGCCTTCGTTATAACTTACCAAATGCTTCCAGGTATCCTTCTCCAGCAAGTTTAACCTCATCTTCACCCATATAATGTGTCAAGCAGCAGAGTTATTTGTCAGAAACCAAGTAAACTTATACCCAAACCACTAACTTGAGACAATCAAACACAAAAGCAAAAGCCACCCAGATGGGAAAGAATTAGGGGTGTGTGATTGTCGTTGCTGACAATTAATTCACACCTGATTTAAGAATCTGTGATCGTCGTTGTTGAGCCATAGCAAGTGCTACTGCTTCCCCTACCTGCAACGAATGTGCGGACAAGTGAACATTGAGTAGCAGCCACAGGTCTCTAGAGATTCATCAAATTATGTTTTTCTTTATAATGAAGATAATCATCATTGATCGATTAATCCATTCCGATTCGATACTAATATAATAAGATTATTCTTCCAATTATGTCTGTTACATTGTATCCGTCAAAATTCGAACCCGGACCGGACCTGGACGGATCAACTTAAGTCAGTCATCCATACATCAGAGCTAACCTTACCAGCAAAGGAGGATGAAAGCTGGTATTCCAAAATGTATACAGTTAAAAGAATGCAAAGGGTATTGCAGAAACCTTTAATGAAGCCTGCTCCCGGAGACCTTTCTCTACTGAGAGCATGCTCTCCACCGTACCCTCGCCAGAAATTTCTCGAGCTTCTTGCAAAAGTCTCTCCCTTTCCTCTGAATCATTGTTTGCTGCTCAGCATGGAGTATATAGACAGGGAATTGTAAGTGTACATCAGAACAAATGAAGAAAATACTGGCAAGAAAATGCAGTCCAGTGAACCCTTACCCTCAGGGTTTTCTTCTATAGCTCTCTGTCCAGCTGCAGACACAACTTCAAATGGAAGAGGTGCAAAAGATGACCAGTATTCATATCTTGCATTGGCAATCTCAGCATGGATGCCTGCAAAAACATTAAAATGCTCTGAAACAATGCCTTAAAAGACTATAATATGCTTTTCCTATCCTTGTATCCTGTTCTCGTCGATCGCAGGACTAATATTTTCCGTTGCATCGTCACAAACACTAAAGAGCATATGAAATTCATGTTCTAGAAGTGAACATTGATTGGAATAGTCTTACCATACCGAACGCATAAGTTCCAATACCATGAAAGCCAACACCTCTTCAGGACAACTTCTTCCTAAGATGAAAACTTCGAATTATGTCTCTATGACATAAAAAGAGTGCAAAGGAAAGAAATCTGAGACAAACCATCTCTTCCTGAGTCAACATCATCCTCTGTGTCATATTCCGAAGTGATTTAACTTCACTTGCAGCCCCATTAAGGTGCTCCATGGCAGATGCTGCTTCCTCCTTTGCAATCTGAACAACAATTTCAGGTTTAATTCATCAAGACCGGGATTTGTCATGACAAACATACAAGATGTAATTTCTTGGTACCTGAGCATCCATTTTAAGAGCGGTCATTTCTTCAGATTTTGTGGCAGTCTGCTCTGCAACTTTCAGAGCAGCCTGCAGGAAAGTTGTATTTATGTTACATAGTTCATATGGTATCTCAGAAGATAAAGTTTGCACCAATAGTTAAAGAGCAGACCGCAAACCTCTCTTTGCTGCAGAGCTGCCTCCTTTCTGGCAGAAATTGAAAGAATAGAATAATTTAGCAAAATCCAAATTGAACATAATGATGATACATGAGCATCTTCATTTCAGAGCTTGCCTGCTTAGAAGACGGGCTTCCAATGTCACACCTTCACCAAGAGTAGCAACCTGAGGAAAACAATTTCATTAGTACTGAACATGTTGTGTTATCTATATTCATCAGGACCTATCATACCCACAAGGTTGAGTGGTAAGACTCAATTATCCTTAGCCGAGCCGAAGAATATTAAATACTCGATTCTTGAGTTTGAATATAGAATACCTTAAAAAAGATGTACCTGTTTCTCCAGCTGGCGAGCTCTTGCCTCTGCTTCCTCACACTTCTCAGCAGCCACTCGAAGCTGAATAGGCACATCACAGTGGAGGATCAATTATCATAGCTTCCAATCAAAATCAATGAACACCCTTTTTCCTTTCATCTTGTATCATAATAGTAAAATACTTGGTGTCACGGGATTAGAGTTATGGAGTCGAACTCCCATACGGCATTTAGACTAAACACGGAGCGTGAAAATGGTGACTAATTAAACCTTTATCCAAACATTACAGAAACTGCAGTCATGGTAGAACAACATTACCAACCTTGTCAAGTAAATTTTCATTTTCTTCTTGTAGCATGTCAATCTGCAAATGACCAAGTAAATGAAATCCATGAAATGACCAGAAGGATATTTTTTGCTTCTATAGTATCCATACCTCATCCTGTAATGCTGATGTTGAACTCTGATTGTCACTGCCTCTTATCTTCATATTTCCAAAGTCAAGTGACAATCTGTAGCAGGAACACAGATTTGAGAGGAATTCCACAATGCCACTACCTCTTAGGAGGCTCTCTACAATTCACTGAAGCAAACATCCACAGGTTTATACTCCTCAAAATACCTTTGTTCTCTTCGATTAGGCCCTGGAACTTCTGAATGAATTATAGGAACAGGCCTTAAACCTGCCGGTACACTGGAAGGGTGGGGCACTGTCTTTATTCCTTGACGAACAGAACGGGCTGATGGAGGTTGATCCATGGAGTTTGCAGAAGGTCTTCCAGCAAACGAAGAATTATGCTCGACAGCATGGTTGGATGATCGACCAGATATTGAAGAATGAACATATGAGCTTTGTTCAGCAGAGTTCTCTGCTGATTGACCAGCCATTTTAGTAGAACAAGCAGATGGTGGTTCTTCCAAGTTGCTTGCAGGCTGGGATGGTGGTGGGATTGCTGAAGATGGGGTAGCTGATGATGGTGTTTCCACAGAGTTCCCAGTTATAGATGGTCTAATGTTTGACGTTGTCTGTGCTGGAGTTTGTTCTTGACGAGAACGAACTGTCTAATAGAAACAATAAAGAATGTCAGCTCAGCACAGGTTTCCTGGATGATCGGCCAGAAACCTATGTACCTATGTATGAATACAATGTAAAAGCCGACGGAGGAGATTAGTCATTATTGTCGACGGTGAATTACCATAGGAGAACGAGCTCTCATGGACCTTCCACCGGCACGTCCAACAGCAACTGAACCACCACTCCCTAATCTGTAAGGAACCGAAGCTTCATTCGCCTCATCATCCTCATCAGCAGGTTGGTTTATCTTCGCCCTTGCAGGAATATTAGCTGCAGATCTGCCCTGCACTTCAAAATGCAAATCAATATCAGGGAATCTATTGCAAAACTCATCTTATTCAAGACATCCAAACACAAACACGAACAATCTATCACATTACCATTGGAGATCTTGTCATTGTTCTTCGCCCACCAGCAAGGCCAATGCCACCAATGCTGCTTGGGTTATAATCGTAATTTAGATCATCGTCATCCTCGTCATCCTCGTCAGCTGATTGGTGTGACATAACCAGTGCAAGCCTCTGCGCTGCAGCTTTTGTATGCGCTTTTTTCATGTTAGGTGTGCTTACTGATCCTGTACGACCATGGCGGATTTACAGAGGAGAGATTGATGGTGATAATGGAGTCATTGGATTCCCTGCTGTGCTCTGGTGCACTGGCTTCAATCTACGATCCATGTCTGCTACAGAAATGGAAAATTTACAGCCCAACAAGCAGACCTATTGATCACTAGATCAAAAGGGCCACAGCATTGAAACCATGAGAAAAACCTGACCAGGTTGCAGCCATTGTTGACAAGAAATCTGAAACAACTATATCATTCATGAAGGTAAAAAGGATAGGACGGAAACCTGACAATTGAAACGGAGAAAAAAAATGCTTCACTTGATTGCTTCAGAACGGTACAACAACCTCAGAACCTGATGTTTAAACTGGTCATGGCACCAAATGGAGGTTGGATGAAGATCATGATCATGATCATAGACAAAGAAAAACCATATATGTGAATAAAAAACCAATTAAAGCTCTGAGGATCCATAGCATTCAACAGAAGGGATTATCATGGGAAACTAATCAATCCAATGGTGCTTTTCTGGAAACAGAATTAGATTACCGAGATTCCTAGACCAGCTTTCTTGTTCTTCTTCATCTGGGTTTCCTTTTGTTTTTTTTTTTTCCAGTTTTTCCTTTTTTGAAGCTTGCAGGAGTTAAAATGGAACAAACATGATCCGATTGTCAAGGCAAGAATGGAGGCAGGGAGGCTTTTAACAGTCAGTTCTGGAAAGTATTCTTGTTAATGAATTACTTAATGGTATCATATCACCGATTTCCTCTTTTCTAATTATATGATCTCTTCTTCTAAGATAGATTTTTTCCTGCAGATTTGCTCTTCTTAGGTTAAAATTCTAATACTTTAATTTTTTTTCAAGATTAAATTTTTATAAAAAAATATAATTCTCAGACTTAACTTTTGGATAGGATGTAACTAATATAGGTTGGGATTTAAGGAAGAATAACTAAATTTCTTTAAGGTATTTAATCAGGTTTGAATAAAATTTGTTTTGTTGATAAAAATATCAATAAAAAATAATTAACATGTTGCTCGATCACATCTCTTAAGAGAACAAGTTGATTTAGCTAGGTTATAATACTTTGAATATTATATATAAGCATCAATAAAAATAAAAAATTACAATAAACAAAGATATTTTTCTATCATATACAAATAAAACACGTAAAAATATTTATGAAGTTAAATTTGGAAAATAACTTTGATTTGATAAAGGGCTCAAGCTTTATTAGTGACATGCACCGCCCTTATTGCTTACAACAACAAATAATCACCCAAACGTTAGCAAATTAGCAGTTTAGCACTGAGGAGAAGACCCCTTTTACTGCTTAAATCTCCCCTTCTTGTTTATCTTCCTCTTCATCAATAGCATAATCCTCCTTCAAGAACAAACCCAACAGCTCAATTGGACTCCCATGGTATGTCCGCCATGTTGGTTCATCACAGCTCCATTCGTGACAGAAGCTTACACTATAGGCCATGGAGCACCCGCAGAGATTTTCCAGTTCTGCTGTAACATCCAAGTTCTCTTCAAGGTTGGCATGATTTTGCATCTGTACACAACAGGTCCAATATATATGTAAGACTTGAGTAAAAATGCGATCTGTCTCAAGCAAAAGATGTGATAAATCAGGAAAATCTATAGACAGACCTTCTCAAGCGCAGCCCGAGCAGCTTCTCTTTCTTCTTGTCGTTGCCTCTTCAAAAAGCCCTCCCTTCGAGAACTAGCTTCACTTGTAAGAAGTTTCCCTTCTTCAGCTTTTAAGATGGTGTCAGCGTACCGACTCTTTATCATTGCAGCACGAAGAACTTTGCATGGAGACATAGAATTATCAGCTGGAAAAATAAACATATGCGGTCAGGAACTCATTCGTTACTACAATCATCAGCTGCAGAAAAGAAGAAATTAATTATAATAGTAAAGCACCTGCAACTGTGAAGCCACTATCATTACTGGTATAGCTAGAATCATTCGACTGGTGAATCAATGGCTTTTTTTTGATGGAGCCACGTTTATGTCTATCAATTTTACCATCATCAGTTCCTGCAATTTAAACGTACATAAAGCCAATTAGCTAGCTATGTTTATGCTTAAGAGCAGAAAACAGATACTGAAACCTGCCGCAGACCTTTCTATTTGTTGCATACCTTTGTGAGAACTCTGATCTGACGGCTTACTACCAGAAGTTTTCTCTGGCTTTGCAACCTTTACCTGTGAACAAGTAGTGCTAACTATTAATAATGCTTTATCATGAAAGAGCAGTCATTATTATAGCTTTAAACTCATATGTATCAGGTTTCTATCGAAATATGCATGGAAGACCACGCATATAAAGCTAAAATTATACATGACAGATTAAAGTAGAATGTCTGATCAATATTTAAGCAGTTCTTTTGAGAACTCTTATACTTACTTGTGCTGTCTTGGGATTGAAAGAACTCGTCGTCTCCACTGTTTTTTCAGAAATCTTTGCTCTCTTGGGCAAAGCAGCTCCAAGCATAGATGAACCAGGATCATTCTGTTTCACAGCAGAATTTTTGTCCGACTGCTTGCGAGAAAACTCCTGCCTCTCAAACTGACACTTCCATTTTTCCTCCAAAGATTTCCACCTGTTCTCAAACAACTCGCTCATTTCCACTGCCACTTTGTGCACATAATTATGTGATTGATAACACGAGGCGACATTTGAGAAGGTCAGTCTAATATCTGCCGCGAACGCATCGACGTCAACATAGAGACTCTTCTCCAGATTTGCTTTTATTGTCCCCAAATCCATAGGCTTCGGGATGTTCCACCTTTCAGGATCCATTGGCTCAGTAAAAGGCCAGCTCTTCCTGTGCCCCATCAGAGACTTTAAAAGAACAGAACACTGTCCTGATACACTACGATTCATCTCCTGTGTTTGTTTTTGCCTCTTCTCCGGTGGGAACTGTATCAATCCTGATGAATCCCGTTTATTACCGGCCCGTGTCTTGAGCTTCTCAGTAGACTTCTGTGTCGTCTCAGCAATTTCGGAAGGAACTTTGACCTTCCCACCACTACGACGAGAAGGTTTGCGAATAACTTCGTGTGACGGTGGTTTGTGATGTCGATGAATATCCAAATGCAGCATCCTCACAGAGGATTTAGCCTGTGCATCACTCATATTACTTGGCAAAAGCGATGACGCTTACCCTAAAAGATCCGTGTAGAGATATAATCAACAAGCATGAGAAGGGAACGAAACAGAAACACACCCATCACTATTTCTTTATACCCAAGAGAACAGAGAATTTTTACAGAGAAAAAAAACAAAAATAAAACAAGGAGAGAACATATAAGCTTACCCGTATGATTTGCTCGACAAAGAAGAATAACTCTGCAAGTTTAAATAGCTTTCTTAATGTTGCTTGAAAACCAAGTTTCCAAAACCCCAAACCGACATTCCCGCTCTTTGTTTTTCGCCCTTTTCATGTTCTAACTGTATATTCTAAAATTTTATAATTATGTTTTTTTCAACAAATTTTTTAATATTATTAACTTAAAACACAATAGCGGGAAAATAACTCTAAATTAACCTAAATTATAAAAAATCATACTTACCCAAATTACTGCATACAAAAAAGCATTATACTGAGCACATACATAATTGACAGGCGAAAGGTTTCCACACCAATTCGAGAATATATAGAAGAAGAAGAAGAAAAGAAACCTACCTCCCTAAAATCGTACACATCATTATCCGGTCGGGTCGGGTCGGATCCGGGGGCTTCCGAATGAAAAAATCGCAATCAAGCAAGCTAATCTTGTGAAACTCGTCCTCATCCATTCTATAATCAACGGTTTTCTTAAGGCCAAGTTAATGCTGTCATACGATACTGTCCTTTCAAAAAATGTCTCTCACCTCCCAAGTCCTCCCACCTCTCTCTATCCCATGTCCTACCGCTGCACCCAAGCCCCTCACCCTCTCCCCCTCCCCGTCCTTGCCTCAAGGTAGTCGGAATGCAGGGAAAGCACCGATATCCAATCCAGCTCCACTGGATGACGTCGTTATGGCAATGCAGTCCCGTTTTAAATGGGCTCCTGCAAAGGTTTTTAATGAAGATAGATATATTTCCTACTTCATCGATGATATTCCAGAGGGGTGGACTTCGAACAAACTTTTTACAGAGATAGCCAATATTGAACCTGTAGCGGACGTGTTCATCCCGAATCGCAAATCCAAGAGGGGCGTCCGGTTTGGTTTCGTTAAATTTGTGCGGTGTGGTACTCAAGAAATTTATCGACAAAGGCGACTGTCATCATCATTAGGTAAACAAACTCGGATGCGTTTCAATGTAGCTCGCTTTACAGATAGAAATGGGCATAGTGATATTGAGGCGAGTGCTCATGCTCGCGGAAAAGGTCCACGGCCTTCGCAGGGAGTGCAGCCGGCAATTCCCAAGGTTCCCATACGAGAACGTGATGGTAGATCGTATGTAGAAGTTACTAAAAGGAATATTCACCAAGCTGGTGAGACAACACCAGTGGTGCTCCCTACTCATGTAAGCACGTTAGACTGGCTTACCCGGAGTGCCGTGGGCTTCCTTCGAGGGGATCTTAGTGCAGAGTTACAGCTCCCGCAGGGAGTTGGGTGCAAAGATATGGGGGGGAACCAGCGCTTGATCACGTTTGCCACTGCAGATTCCATGCAACATGAACTTACTTTCAATCTCGGTTTCTGGAATGATAAGTTCGATGGTTTCCATCCCTGGAGTTTGACAGATGTAGGCAGTAGCAGATTATGTTGGGTGGAGGTAGTTGGTGTGCCCTTACAGGCATGGTTCGTGGGAGCTTTTCAGAAGATCGTACAGTCGTTTGGTTCTCTCATTCAGATACATCCCAATACAGCTACCTGGAATCGACTTGATAAGGCCATACTGCAAGTAGCAACGACTAGCTTGTCCACAGTTCAGGAGATGGTGAAGATCCAGGTTGATGACCACCAGTTCATGGTGCGCATAGTGGAAGCACGGGTAGCAGACCAGGTGGATTCCAAGGTTGGTGAAAAACAATATGTGTCAGGAGGGCCCACTCATCATCCTGCGCCGGTCCCTCTGTCCCCTTCAGTTGGAAGTATGGATAGAATTGCTAAAGGTAAGGGTCACGCATTTCCTGTAGGCCACCACGAAATTAATCAGCAGGCTTTGTTGATAAATAATGCAAAAGGTAGGGTGGGAGTAGCGAAAGTCAAATCTGGAATAGTGGACCCTATTTTCTTATCTCCACTTTGTGAAAAAGTTCAGCGGGAAAGGAACCAGCATAGCCATGTGCTTGCTGGCCCACGGGCACTTTCATGTAATGGGGGAGCTTTAGGTCTTTCCAATCCCAATAGTGAGGGCTTCAGTAATTGCTCAGCACCAGAGGCTCCATTGTTTCGTGAAGAACAAAACGGAAATGGGAAGTTGATGCCTCGTAAGGCAATATCTGAGAGACTGCCACTAGAATCTGCAAAAGAGGGTGCCATCTCTTTTACCACTCCATCAGACACAACATTTACTAAAATGCGGAAGGCCGGTGCTAAAGCTTCACGGTTTGGATTCCATGGGAGGGCTGCTTTTGGTAGATTAGGGAAGCCGAAAAAAGCTTCGTCACCTAAAGCCCACAGGGAGTCTGTCGTCAGGGAAAGCTAGTCTTTTAGAGGGGCCTGGCGCTTATCAACAGGTTGAGGAACCATCATTCCTTCTTGCCAACTGTGACACGACAGAGGAAACCTCTGTGCAGTCCTGCTCTAGAGGGTCTGCAACGGCATCTGAAACTGCACATTGTTCTGAAGAAGGAGAGGTCCAACGAGCGATACAAGCAGCTAACACTCCGGGACTCACTTGTAAGCATACCAAGGCAGCTATCCGGGAGAAACTGATGGGGAGAATCGCTGATGACAGGAAAGCGTGGAATGCTCACTGCAAGAAATAAGTCGGGCACGATGTAGGTGAGTTTTCAAGGGTGTCTTTATCTAATGGTTAATATTGCAATGTGGAATGTGCGTGGGTGCCGTGGTAAACTCAAGGAGAATCAAATTCGTACGTTGGTGATTCGAGAGCAGTTGAGTATTCTGTTCCTGTGTGAAACAAAACGGGAAAGCTTTGCAAACCATTTGGTGCGCAAGCTGTGGCCGGCGAATAATATCTTATGGACAGCTATTGACGCGATAGGAAGGGCTGGTGGTATAGCTTGTTTGTGGGATGATACAATTGTACAGGTTTTGGGAATAGAAAAATTTGAGCGGTGGGTGTTATTGGAGGTGTCAATTCGGGGCACAGGTTTTTTCGTTTCGTATGTGTTGGTCTTCATGCACCGAATCTGGCTGCAGAGCGTCGAATTTTATGGGCAGAGCTGCAGCGTAGGAAGGCTGCGGACAACAGTCCTTGGCTAATAGTAGGGGACTTTAATGAATCCCTTATTCCGGAGGAACGGTCAAGTTGTGCTTTCCAGCGGAGTGCGGCGCGCAGGTTTGCTAATTTCCTCCACAGGAATGGTTTAGTTGATCTGCCTCTCCTCGGCAAAGCGTTTACATGGTTCACTGCTCATAGTGCTTCCAGAATTGATCGAGTTTTGGCGTCACCGTCTTGGTGCACTCAATTCAGTAATCATCGGTTATATGGAGGGGAGAAGGGCTTCTCGGACCATGTCCCTCTGATATTGAAAGCAGACACTCTGTTTTGGGGCAGCAGGCCCTTTCGCACGTGGGATACCTGGTGGGAGGATAAGGACTTCTTGAAGATGGTGGAACGTAGTTGGCAGGAGGCAGGGGAGATTTTTCCCGGTGCATTTTGTGTGGTGAAGAAGATGGCTTATATGAAGAAGCACCTGCAGACATGGCATAAGGAGTGTTATAATGCGCTAGAAACTCGATTACATAATATCCTTTCTGAGATTGAAGAGTTGGACCAAAACAGGACGAGTGCGGGCGGTAGCTTGGAGTGCAGATACGTGGAATTATAGGAGATCAAATGGGATTTAAAACGTAAGATAGAAGCGATGTGGAGACAGAAAGCAAGACAACAGTGGCTACGATTGGGAGATAAAAACTCTCGTTATTTTCACACTTGTGCCACCATTCGTCAGGGAAGAAATTTCATTGGTGTGATTCGCTTCAATGATGTTGAATTTCGTAGGCCGGACGACATCAAAATAGCAGCCCTGGTATATTTTCAAGACCAATTTGCAGAAGGGGACAACATTTGCTTCGGCTTGGGGGGTTTGTCCCTACCTCGGCTTGGCTTGTCTGATGTTGCCGAATTGGAGCAACCTTTCCTAGCCGTAGAGATACAGCGAGCAGTATGGGCATGCGCCAGTCACAAGGCTCCAGGACCAGACGGGTATAATTTTTATTTCCTCAAACAGGCATGGTCAGTTATGGGAGCCGATATTATCACAATGGTGCAAGAATTCTATGCCAGCGGGATTCTGCCTAAGGGTATTAATACTACTTTCATCACTTTAATTCCTAAAATTCTTGGGGCTGCGAGCTTCTCAGAATATAGGCCTATCAGTCTTGTTGGCAGCTTATATAAAATCATAGCCAAACTTCTGTCATACCGCCTGAAAAGGGTGATGGACAAGTTGGTTTCTCCAGTACAGACCGGCTTCATGCAGGGACGTTTCATAGCTGATTCAGTAATGGTTGCGAATGAAATCATACACTCCATGCAGATTTCTAAATGTCCAGGCTGGTGCTTCAAATTGGATTTTCAGAAGGCATATGATACAGTTGGGTGGTCCTTCTTATTTGACGTGTTGACCAAGATGGGGTTTGGCGACAAATGGCGCAGTTGGATTCAGGCCTGTGTATCTTCAGCGCGATGTGCTGTTCTTATTAATGGCGTGCCCACTAACGAATTCTCAATGGGTAGAGGATTGCGTCAGGGTGACCCTCTATCGCCTTTATTGTTTAATCTAGCTGCAGAAGTGCTATCTCGTATGCTTAAGACGGCGGTCGATTGCAATTTATTTCATGGATTCAATATCGGCAGTATTCATTTAACGCACCTGCAGTATGCGGATGATATAATCCTATTCTGCAATGGTGACCAGCAGGGCTTGCTCAATATACAGAGTATTCTTCGCTGCTATGAGTTACTGTCAGGGTTAAAGGTAAATTTTTTCAAGTCCGGGTTGGTGGGCATTAATGTACCTCAGAATGTTGCAGCAGAAATGGCGCACCTGTTGTATTGTAGGGTGCAAGCATTCCCTCTTCAGTACTTAGGGGTGCCATTAGGTGCTAACCCACGCCTTCATAGCACGTGGGCACCAGTAATTTCTAGATTCAAAGGCAAGCTGTCGGCTTGGAAAGGCTCACTACTGTCTTTAGGGGGTCGTCTGATTCTAATTAAATCTGTGCTTAATAGTCTGCCGGTGTACTATATGACCTTCTTCAAATTGCCGGTGGGAGTTAGGCGGTTGTTGGAAAAGTGGATGAAGCGATTTCTCTGGGAAGGAACAGTGGACACACGCTGCCTATACAAGGTAAGGTGGGAAAAGGTGACTGCTGGACCAGAGGAGGGAGGAGCCGGTTTGGGTTGTTTGCAGTGGAGGAACTACTCATTGCTCATGAAGTGGAGTTATCGCATAGCCAGCGAAAAGTGCTCTCTATGGCGACAGATTATCGCGCAGAAGTACAGACCTATTCTGTCTATGGACGGCATTTCGAGTGATGTTCGTCAAGCCTCTGCAGTATGGAATGGAATAGTGACTATCAGCAGACACACAATGCCCAATGGTCGGTGTCTATCATCCTTCTACCATTGGAGATTAGGCAAGGGGGATTCTATCCGATTTTGGCTTGATCCCTGGTGTGACGCAGCCCCTTTGAAAGTTCTTTTTCCCAGGTTGTGCGTGCTCTCCATGGAGAAAGAGGGATCAGTCTTGCAGTTTGGGTCAGGGACGGGTCCTGAGTGGCAATGGAATTGTTTGTGGCGACGTCGCCTGTTTGTTTGGGAAGAGGAGGCTGCAGCGCGTCTCATGCTCATTCTTGGGGATTTCCGGCCCAATCCTTTGGTAGAAGATGTCTTGTTATGGGGTGAACAAAGGCTGCCTTTTACGGCAAAAAATTGCTATCAGTCTCTCGCAAGGACAGCAGCGGAGTCACCTGCGCGGCCTATCCCGAATGTCTGGCGTAGGAAGGGTGCACCCAAATGGCAGGCATTTATGTGGTTGGCATGTATGGAGAAACTATCTGCCAAAGGCTACTTAATACGCTTAGGAATCCTGCCAGCGACGGACCAGCTTTGTGACGCTTGTGGCTGTGTGGAAGGGGATGCTACGCACATGTTGCTGGATTGCAGGCGGGCATGGGCATGTTGGTCGTTGCTGTTTAAACATTGGGGATTATGTTGGGTACAACCTAGGTCCACAGCAGATTTATTTGTTCAATGGGAAGGCTTCTCCATACCAGTCCGATGGCGTGCTCTTTGGTATGTGCTACTCTTTTCTTGTGCATGGAGCATTTGGCTGAGCCGTAACAACAGAATTTTCAGAGGAGTTGTATCAAGTGTGGCAGATATGTATATTAATGGCATGCGGCATGGGTTTTACTGGGCAAAGACAAATCTTCCTGATATAAATATTGATACGCTGCATGTTTTAGCTGTTGGGGATGTTGTCTCATTATTGTCCTCATTAGCAACGTAGTTCATTTGTTCTTTGGCATGCGTAAAGCAATAGTTATGGGATGGAGGAGAATCGGGGCATGATGTACAACAACAGCTACCGCTTCTTTGACAGCAACTGGGACTAGAGTCTCAGGTCGTCATATACCTAGCAGGTTTCAATCATACTGTTGTATATTCAGGATATTGTCACAGCTGCAGGAGCAGCTCGAAATGCAGCAGATAACAGCATGAATCATAATTTTGGCAACCTATCTAGATGCGTTTCCTGATGCATCAATGTCTGCTGGTTGTTGCAAACTAGGGGGATCCTGGGGCTGCTGCATATTCCGGCAGATTGTTTGGAAGAGTTTCTGTTGGATTCCTCTTTGTGAGTTGCTACTGTTTTGATGTGTTGTTCTCTTCTCTGGATTTGTAGCCAATTGGTGCTTGTTAGCTAGTTGGATGTTTTGTGAGTTCCTGCAGATTGCTAGCTTGATCCATAGATCATGTAATTCAGTAACAGGGGTATTTATATTTGTTGTATTCATCATGTACTGCGCTGGCACAATGATTCCATTGCCCAGCCCTCTGTATTACTCTTACTTCTTAATATATTTATCGATCTTTTCAAAAAAAAAAAAATAATCAACGGTTTCCTGTATTCAGTTCGTAAAACAATACAATTTCGGCGTATTTTTCAAAAAGTAATCATATGACATATTAAAAAAATTATTTAACATATTCTTCTTGAGTGACGTGTCCATTGACAAACAGTCTGCCAGCTTCAAAAAGTAATCAACGGATTCCCCCGACTCCCAACCCTGCGTGTACACCAAAGTTTTGCTGTCGACCATGCCTATTTTCCCCTCTTCAGCAACTCCAGTGGGGACCGAAACGAACGCACGCTCGGGCTCATATTCGACGTCGTAGTCCTTCCTGTTATCCGTCTCTTTAATCTCCTCGTCCTCCACTTCGTGATCGTCAGGGATGTCCATGTCGTAGTCTCCGTCGTCGGCCTTGGGGATGAAGTTCCTCCTTGTTCCATGCCTATGTGGGGACATCAGAGCGTTTACGGGAGTAGCGAGATGAAGAAGCAGGGGAAAATCAATGGAGCAGGAGCAGCAGAGAACAGTGACCATTGCTGCTTATGTGAGAAGGAAGGAGAGTGAGCTTCTGCCTTCTTCCATTCCCTGTGGTTTATGGATTGGGATTCTGGGTGGAGTGAGAAAGGAAGCTGGCAGACTGTTTGTCAATGGACACGTCACTCAAGAAGAAGAATATGTTAAATTTTTTTTTAATATTTATTTTTTAAAATAAAAAATAGTACATACAACTCTCTTATTTCTTAGAATTTATTTTTACTGGTAGTATAAAACAAACTTTATTGATGGTAATAAGTAAATGAAATTATATTTTATAAAAAAATATTAAATATCTTAAAGTGAGAAACAAATTATTAATAGATGGATCAAAAACCACATCCACATAGCTTCTCAGTTTTTTCTTATGGTTTCAATGCTGTGTCCCTTTTGATCAAGTGAACAATAGGTCTCCCTGTTGCATTGTAAATCTTCTATTTCTGTAGCAGACATGGATCGTAGATTGAAGCGAGTGCTCCTGAAGCAGAAGAGCACAACAGGGAGTCCAATGACTCCATTATCACCATCAATCTCTCCTCTCCAAATCCGCCATGGTCCTACATTAATTGTACATCTTCTTCTTCTCACAGAATCTCAATCCATAAACCCCAGGGAAGAGAAGAAGGCAGAAGCTCACTCTCCTTCCTTCTCACAAAAGCAGCCATGGTCACTATTCTCTGCTGCTCCTGCTCCATTGATTTTGTCACGATCCGGCCCCCGAACCATCGGCCCAATGGGCCCGGATGTGTATGTGTGTGTGATGGATCATAACTGCAACACTCAGTTGGGCTTTTAACCACAGGGCCCAAAAGATGCATCTTGTTGCAAATGATCCACTCACACAACACATATAAGCTCAAGACCTCCCTTGCTCCTTTTCGATGTGGGATTGGGTAACCTGACCCCACTACGGGCTGGGTCTCACAATCTCCTCTTCTTATAGACCTCGTAACGTAACCGCTTTGGGCCCAAACGTGAACACACAACACAGCCCAAGCCTACCCGGAAGAGGAAATGAGATCGGGTCCACTACCATTTGTCACGACCCGGCCCACGGACCCTCTGTCTAGCGGGCCCGGACGTGTATGTGCATGTGATGGATCACAACTGCAACGCTCGGTTGGGCTTACAACCACATGGCCCAAAAGATGCATCTTGTTACAAATGATCCACTCACACAACACATATAAACTCAAGACCTCCCTCGCTCCTTTCCGCTGTGGGATTGGGTAACCTGACCCCCCTAGGGGCTGGGTCTCACGATCTCCTCTCCTTATAGACCTTGTGTCCTCACGAGGGGAGCCAAACGTAACTGCCTTGGGCCCAAACTTATGGGCCCAAACGTGAACACACAACACGGCCCAAACCCACCCGGAAGAAGGAACGAGATCGACGCCGCTACCATTTGTCACGATCCGGCCTCCAGACCCTCGGCCCAATGGGCCCGAACGTGTATGTGCGTTTGATGGATCACAACTGCAACGCTCAGTTGGGCTTTTAACCACAGGGCCCAAAAGATGCATTTTGTTGCAAATGATCCACTCACACAACACATATAAGCCCAAGACCTCCCACGCTCCTTTTCAATGTGGGATTGGGTAACCTGACCCCCTACGGGCTGGGTCTCACAATCTCCCCTCCTTATAGACCTCGTAACGTAACTGCCTTGGGCTCAAACTCACGGGCCCAAACATGAACACACAACACGGCCCAAGCCCACCGGAAGAGGGAACGAGATCGGCTCCGCTACCATTTGTCATGATCCGGGCCCGGACGAGTATGTGCGTGTGATGGATCACAACTGCAACGCTCAGTTGGGCTTTTAACCACAGAGCCCAAAAGATGCATCTTGTTGCAAATGATCCACTCACACAACACATATAAGCCCAAGACCTCCCTCGCTCCTTTCCGATGTGGGATTGGGTAACCTGACCCCCCTACGGGCTGGGTCTCACAGATTTTCCCCTACTTCTTCATCTCGCTACTCCCATAAACACTTTGATGTCCCCATATAGGCATGGAACAAGGAAGAACTTCATCCCCAAGGCCGAAAACGGAGACGACGACATGGACATCCCTGACGATCACCAAGTGGAGGACGAGGAGATTAAAGAGACAAATAACAGGAAGGACTACGACATCGAATATGAGCCCGATCCTGTGTTCATTTCGGTCCCCACTGGAGTTGCTGAAGAGGGGAAAATAGGCATGGTAGACAGAAAAACTTTGGTGTACACGCAGCTAAAGGTATTAAAACCCGAACATGCTCCCTCTTGATGAAGTCTAGATAAAGATAGTGCTATAAAATTTAACGTGGATCCCAACTCCGTAATATTCTCCTTACTAGACTTATCAAATCTCTCCCTTGGATTCCGCAGATTACTAGTATTAACATTACTGGTACCCTATCCATTTGGAAATTTATTTTTGACCTTCCTAACCAAGGCCAAATCCCGAGAGACACTATAACTTTCCTTACTCGTTGAGTCCTCCCGAATATCTTTATCATCCCTTCCTAGTGCTGAAAATCTTGATCCCCTGATATCCTCTTCAAATTGGGTCCTTCTTTCCTTAAATTGCCCAATGATAACGCCCTTCCTTTCCAAGACCTTGTTGGGAATAACACTCATAAAAGGTAAGAGAGAGTGAGCAATTGTACTAGATATTCTTCCATAAGAAAAATAACCAGTATAGTAACCACTATTACTATACCAAACAAAAGCTATTAAATAGAAGAGAATACCAGAAATTTACGAGGTTTAGCCAGTTTGGCTTACGTCCTTGACACTACTGAATAATATTTTTGGTAGAAATATTACAAAGATAGGAAAAGAAGAACAAGCTATATAGGAGAAAACTAATGCTTGTTGGGATGAAGAAGTAATATGGTGGGGTGTTCCTTTTATGGGTGAAGGAAGCCCCATCCCTTTGTAAATTTGCAATGTGGGATTAGTCACACCCCTTATCTCTACTAATTTAGCCTGTGGGATTAGCCATACCCACACCCCTTCTTCTTCTGCTAACAAATCTCCACCTTGCCAAATTCCACATTCATTTTGTACTCATCCACCAGAATATCTTGTAGTGTCTTCAATCAATTTTCTTCAAATTGTGACAATATTCATCAAGTTTAAACAATGTTAAAACCTGATTGCAGTCACTACCTTCGTCATCATATCAGCAAGATTCTCAGTGGTCATGATCTTCTGTATCTGAACTCCACCTTCATGAATGCACCCTTTGTGAAACCTCATCCTAGTTATATACTCAGTCAGCATGTTCTGTCATCGTCATCTTAATAGTTCATGTGTCCTTTTGACACTTTGATCTAGTAGGAAATCCAGGCATTAGAAATTATTGTTTTGCCCCTACTAGATCTGAGCATATTTTTGGGCTCATTTTGTGTAGCTGGGTGTTTTTGGATCATTTTGTAGGTCTTTGGGTGCAAAATTTTATTTTTTCTACTTTTATTGGTTTTTAGAAATTTATTTTGATTTTCTAAAACAATGTCGATTCATGTGGACGTGGACGACAGTTTGGCCGTATATGGTGACCCACTGACATCGAGTATTGAGCCTGATAGTTGGTTCCATATGGGTGGTTTAGTGTAGGATGCTGCAAAATCTATCAATTTTGGGCTATTATGGGGTGATCTTCATTGTTGATTCGACTGGAGCCATTATTGGACGGAATCCAGTGACTTTCGAACCATCCCCAGCAAGATTTTGGTGTGTGTAAGTTGAAATTTTTCCAAGAGTAGAACTAGTTATTTCATGTGGATTTGATGCATTTTTATAGGGTTTTTACCATGGAAGATGAGACAGACGTGTTGGTATGGATTTTAGGAAGGTTCTTTGGGAAGATTGGTAGGAGCCCGACTAGGGTTCAACCTCTGGACGGGTGTCCAGAGGTTGAAGATGACTCAGTGGACGACGGGTCGTCCACGAGTTGTCTGAACAACAAGTCGTCCATAGCCAGACTGGACGACAAGTCATCCGAGGGTGAATCCAACAAACATGTCATTAGTTCAGGAGGAGTCAAATCGGGTTTAGGTCAAAACAAACCAAGTCAGACCAAATTCAGTCAAATTAGGTCGAGTCAAATCGGGTCAAATCGGATTGAGTTGAATCAAACCGATCCAGGTTGAACTGAAATTAGAGAATGAATGAGGTGATGATACGTGGCAGTGTTTGGTGATGACATGTCCATTGACTTTTCTAAGTTTGACCAATTTTTAAGAAATTCTGAAAATAAAAAACAGTTAAGGAGAAATAGATGGAAATGAGAAAGAATCTAGAAAATAGAGACAAATTTAAGAAATCCAACGACATATAGTTTACTTGATTTGGATATGATTTAAGGGTGTAAAAATTAGGAGAAGTTGATAGAAATTCTAAAAATTTTGGAATAAATCCCAGGAAAGTTTGTATAGGCTAATTGAGTCCCTTAAGACTAAGTAAGGGGTTATGTGATTTCAATTCTTAGTTTATTAACTTAAGGATTGAGAAAAATTGAGTGAGTTTATCGATCATAAACTGCATAGGTGTTGAAATATGTGCACTAGATTCTAGAGCAAGACCCAGTTTTGTGCTATTAGAATAAGGTAAGTGGACTAACCTTAATATTTCCATCAATTATTTATGTATTGTATTTTATTTTTCATATTAAATGTGCGATATGTCATAAATATGCTTTTCATTGATGGGAACTATGAGACTCAGACATTTATATCAATGGGTCGGAATTTGTTGTTTGGTCCTAGATCTGGAAAAACGGCCTAGTAGCTAGAAGGAGAGAGATTCGAGGAGAATAAGACTGAGTCACTCAATTCCCCCATGACTCAATATCTCTCTTTTACTCTCAAAGGTGACAGTATCTGTTGCGTGTAACCCAATCAGTTACACTAAATCGCAAGTCACCGACTCTGCTATATGTCATCTTCTTACTTGCTTTCATCTGCTTTCTCGTGCTCTATTTTGTTATGTTCTAATTGGTTCAGCTATGGTTGTTTCCATTTATTATTCTCTATAATTACATAAAAAGCCCATAAGAGACGACCAAATAACCATTTAACCTTCCATTATTTAGGCGAATTGGCATGTCTGCCCCATGGTGGAAGGCTGACTCTTTTTGTCATTTTGTCTATCCTTAGCCGAACCAAACTATCAAAAGTGACCGTTGGGGCACTTGCAAAGAAGAAAATAAAACAGTAAGGTAAGGGAAAATTTCGGGAAATAAGACGGAAGAAGAAAAGGGTAAGTTTGAAGTCGACGTCATTTTCTTGAGAGGGAGAGGCATCAGGGACAGCTGTATGCCACCTGGAAGCCACAATAGAGAATTTTCCGGAGGGTTAGAGGTAGCTTTAAGGTGGTCCCACAGTACCACTTGGGATTTACACCACCTTCTCACAGAGATTATTTTATAATATCGAATTAGTATCTAGCAAGCCTAGTGGGATAGTGCAACTCAAATTTCGGGAGGCAAATGATCATTTTACCCTTCCCGTTTTTCACTCAAAAATCAAACTTTTGCCCTCAAATTTGATTTTCAAATTAGGTCTTCATATATAGATATAATCCACACAAGTACCACACAATCTGGCCATTATCAAAGCAATCTACAAGATTCAACATACAATCTACAGAAGCCATGATTTTTTATACAATCTTCAAGCCCCTCACGAATCTTTCGTAAACTCCACTTTTCTATCCTGAAAAAAAAACTGTTTGTTGATTGGAGGAATATCTCAGCAAGTGCTCAATATTTTGGTAAGATATTGGATAATTTGGTTCTGGGTAGTAATTTGTGTAGAGTTTGCCTTTAGGGTTTTATTAGTTTGCCTTAGAGATTTTGTGGATATGTTGATATTAGGTCACGCTGTTCATATTGTATAATGCATGTGTACTATGGTTTTAGTGTTTGTTTGTGTGGTGTAATGCATGTAATATAGGATATTGTGTATGTACCCAACACCATGTATGTACTAATATGTTATTTTTTATTTGCAGATATTTGCTAACAATGCCTCTTCTTTTCAACAAACTGTACTATTACATTGCATAAACAAACGATGTCAAGAATATGGGGAGTGGACATTGATAAGGATTTGTCAATCGGATCCAAACAAAGAGAAGTTAATATTTTGGTGTGGAGCTCATCATTTTGAGGGGTGGTGTATACCCATAAATGTGGACGATTGTACCATTTTGAGGGGTGGTGGTAATCAATTGAATGGTTGCATTTGGTATTGTAAAATATGTTGTATGAATTATTCTGAAATGTATGAATAAATTTTCCAGGACATATTTTGTGATATATTTATAAAGATTATTCACATTTATAATGATTGTTCCTACAAACACTCATATGATATGCATCACATGCGGTATGACACTAATATAATGTTGGCTGATTAGATTGAACATTAAACATTACATAAAAGTCATATGGGGTGTGTATCTCATGTGATGTGACTCAATTTTATCAAATGGTTGACATTACATGCATCATATGGGGTGTGTATCTCATATGATGTGGCCCGATTCTATCAAATGGTGGACATATATAAGTCATATAGGGTGTGTATCTCATATAATGTGGCCCGATTCTGAGTAAGATTGACATTATATGCGTCATATGGGGTGTGTATCTCGTGTGATGTGGCCCGATTCTTTCAAATGGTGGACATTACATATGTCATAACGGGTGTGTATCTCATGTGATGTGGCCTGATTATGAGTAAGATGGACATTACATGCGCCATATGGGTGTGTACCTCATGTAATGTGGCCCGATTCTATCAAATGGTGGTCCGATTCTATCAAATGGTGGACATTACGTATGTCAAATGGGGTATGTACCTTATGTGATGTGGCCTGATTCTGAGTAAGATGGACATTACATGTGTCATATGGGGTGTATACCGCATGCAATGTTGTTATATTGTTAATAGAATCACAACCATAATGAATATTAACCGTGAACAATCCACTGATAAATGTCATTCACCAACAAATCAAAGACATTACATACTAAAAGTTCTAAAAGACCAGTGGACGCTACAAAGTATAGGAAAATAATAATCACTACACTATGCTTCATCCTGAGTTTCTTCTAGAGTTTCATCTGGAGGTGTAGTAATGGGCCGTGGTGGAGCTTGACTGAATATGTGTCTTATCTTTTTTTAAGAACCCAATCACACTATTTTGCATCCAAAGCATTCGGTCTTGGCATTCATCAATCCGATCGCACACGCAGGTTATATACTCTTGTCTATCTAACAAGAAAAATGATGAGTGGAAATCATAATATGTTTCGACATTGTGTAAAGCACATTAGACAAGGAATAACCATCATGTCATGAAACAGGTGTTACAAACATTTTGTTCATATCAGTTTTTGCCAGGAATTGTCAAAGGATACAAGATTTACGTTTCACAAAAACAACCTCATAACTCATAAACATTTACTCACACCTAACTAATTTATAACTCATATCCATTCATAAATACAATACAACAATCAGCATTAAACATAATAACTTTACATTACCTTACAATGATACATCCGAAATCCACGCCTCCAAAATATTTCAGATAGATTCTGAGGCTTTTAATGTCGACTTCTTCAAAAGTTATGAAGCTCTAACAAATATACGTCTTCTCTGTGATTTTTTTCTAGTTTCACTAACGCTCTCCCTAAAGAAAAACCACCTTCTTCTTTCTTTCTTCCACGAGCATGAAGAGAAAGAATTATGAAAGTCAGCCTATAGTACAAAAAGCAACTTTTGAAAGTCAGTCTTGCTCATGTCAGTTTTCTGACGTCAAAATCAACTTTATCAAAAAGAGCACGAAGGGTAAAATGACCATTTACCCTCCCAAAAATTTGAGCTGCCCTGTCCCACCAGTTTTGCTGAGTGGATGCTAATTGAATATTATAAAATAATATTTGTGAGAGGGTGGTGTAAATTCCAGGTGGTACTCTGGGACCACCTCAAAACTACCCGGGTTAGTCTATCATAATATGCCAGCTCATCACCAGCCTTATGAGACAATTGGATTCCAAATATGTGGATTTTTATCTCTAATCAATAAAGAATCTAATGACTATAAAATTATAAAATTATAAACATTGAAAATTTTTAATTAATTGAAATAAATACTAAAAATTATAAACAAATTATATAAATAACATTTATTCTTATCCTATCTCTTAAATCAGTAAAAAATAAAAATAATTCCTTCTATTATTATCTCTTTTTATTATATTTTTAATTTATATATATTATGAATTTATTTTTTATTAATTAAAAAATATATTATAAGTTGATTTGGTCACCAATATTCCGTAGATTTTCATACCGCCCACAAAGGGTTCTCAATGAATCCACCAATATTCTTAAAAGTTCTAATTTAACATAAAGCATAAGCAAGCAAATAATAATTTTTTTGAAGAAATATCGAGATATATTAAATGAAGAACCATATACAACTATACAAATGACAGGATAATGAAACATTATCCAGTGCTATCAAAATGAAACTTCCAGATACTGTGACCTTAATGCAGTATCTGCAACTGTCATCTTCCTAGCACACTACCTTGCCAACAACGAAGCAAAAGCATCGGATGGAAGAAGATCTAAGCTATCCAGGTGAACCTCTAGGAGATTCGTCTTAGCCCACTGGAACCCGTAGCGCATACCCTCATAATACAGATCAACGGCACTGCTTGCAACACCTTTGAAAATACGATTATTGCGGCCCAACCAAATACTCCAAGCACAGGAAAACAGCAGGACATACCATAAGCCTCGATAGCGTCCTGGGAGAGGAAACCCTTCCCATTGTATGAACAACTCAGCCACAGAACGCGGCTGGACCCAATTAAAACCCCACTGTTTGAAAACTAAGGACCAACATGTCCATGCCGTCCTGCAATCGAGCAGGATATGATTAGTGTCCAATTCCAAGTCACCACAAGCATCACAAAAAAGGTCTGAAACTGGAAGGATGCCAAGCCGACACAAAAAGCCCTTAGCAGGAAGGTGCCCCCAACAAGGTAGCCACATGAAAGCCTGCCATTTGGACGCGCCCGGCTTACGCCACACATTAGGGATCAACTGCTCAGTAGACGCCGCTGTAGGGGAAACTAAGGACCGGTAACACAAATTGACTGAGAATGGACAACCCTGCGACCCCCACTGGATCAAATCCTCCTCCAGTGGGTTCGGTTTATAATCCTCCAGAAGAATCAACAAGCGACGGGCATCCTCAGCCTCCCAGACGAACAAACTACGGCGCCAAAGAAACTGCCACTGCCACACATTGTCAACCCACGAGCCGTATTGGATAACTGGTCCTTCCTTCATCATAGAGAGAACAAATAGTCTGGGAAAGACAGTGCACAATGATGATACACTACACCAGACATCCTCCCAAAAACTAATGGCATTTCCCTTTCCCAATTTCCAGTGGAACAATTCAGAAATGCACTGTCCGGTTGGGAGAGTGAGACGATTATTCCGGACTATGCCAGTCCACATAGCGGACCCACTACTATCCCTGCAAACTATACCTTCAGGACGAAGCGTAGGATTGTATTTGTGAGTAATTACCCTGCTCCAAAGAGAACAAGTATCAGTGGCTATACGGAAACTCCACTTGGTAAGGAGGGCCTAATTTCGCAGCTGCAAGCAGCCCACCCCGGCCCCCCCCGGCCCTCCCCGGCCCCCCCCCGGCCCCCCCCGGCCCCCCCGCAGTCAGCCGGACGTACCACCGTTGCCCATTTCACTTTGCAGAAACAGCGTAAGCAAATAATAATTAATTAAGTCTTTTTTTTTCTTTCCATTTCTGTAAACGTATTTTCTTTTTTTCTTCTTTTTTTTTTCTGTTTGTTTTTTAAGCTGTGATCACGGGATTTTCCCACTTCTCCTCCACATAAATTTTTATAGTGTTTTTTAAACTGTCAAAAGTGACCGTTGGGGCACTTGCAAAGAAGAAAATAAAACAGTCAGGTAAGGGGAAATTTCGAGAAATAAGACGGAAGAAGAAAAGAGTAAGTTTGAAGTCGACGTCATTTTTTTGAGAGGGAGAGGCATCAGGGACAATTGTATGCCACCTGGAAGCCACAATAGAGAATTTTCCGGAGGGTTAGAGGTAGCTTTAAGGTGGTCCCATAGTACCACTTGGGATTTACACCACCTTCTCACAGAGATTATTTTATAATATCGAATCAGTATCCAGCAAGCCTAGTGGGATAGTGCAACTCAAATTTCAGGAGGCAAATGATCATTTTACCCTTCCCGCTCTTCACTCAAAAATCAAATTTTTGCCCCCAAATTTGATTTTCAAATTAGGTCTTCATATATATATATATAATCCCTACAGGTACCACAGAATCTGGCCATTATCAAAGCAATCTACAAGATTCACCATACAATCTACAGAAGCCATGATTTTTTATACAATCTTCAAGCCCCTCACGAATCTTTAACAATTCGTCAACTCTACTTTTCTATCCTGAAAAAAAAACTGTTTGTTGATCGGAGGAATATCTCAGCAAGTGCTCAATATTTTGGTAAGATATTGGATAATTTGGTTCTGGGTAGTAATTTGTGTAGAGTTTGCCTTTAGGGTTTTATTAGTTTGCCTTAGAGATTTTGTGGATATGTTGATATTAGGTCACGCTGTTCATATTGTATAATGCATGTGTACTATGGTTTTAGTGTTTGTTTGTGTGGTGTAATGCATGTAATATAGGATATTGTGTATGTACCCAACACTATGTATGTACTAATATGTTGTTTTTTATTTGCAGATATTTGCTAACAATGCCTCTTCTTTTCAACAAACTTTACTATTACATTGCATAAACAAACGATGTCAAGAATATGGGGAGTGGACATTGATAAGGATTTGTCAATCGGATCCAAACAAAGAGAAGTTAATATTTTGGTGTGGGGCTCATCGTTTTGAGGGGTGGTGTATACCCATAAATGAGGACGATTGTACCATTTTGAGGGGTGGTGGTAATCAATTGAATGGTTGCATTTGGTATTGTAAAATATGTTGTATGAATTATTCTGAAATATATGAATAAATTTTCCAGGACATATTTTGTGATATATTTATAAAGATTATTCACATTTATAATGATTGTTCCTACAAACACTCATATGATATGCATCACATGCGGTATGACACTAATATAATGTTGGCTGATTAGATTGAACATTAAACATTACATAAAAGTCATATGGGGTGTGTATCTCATGTGATGTGACTCAATTTTATCAAATGGTTGACATTACATGCATCATATGGGGTGTGTATCTTATATGATGTGGCCCGATTCTATCAAATGGTGGACATATATAAGTCATATAGGGTGTGTATCTCATATAATGTGGCCCGGTTTTGTGTAAGATTGACATTATATGCGTCATATGGGGTGTGTATCTCGTGTGATGTGGCCCGATTCTTTCAAATGGTGGACATTACATATGTCATAACGGGTGTGTATCTCATGTGATGTGGCCTGATTATGAGTAGGATGGACATTACATGCGTCATATGGTGTGTACTTCATATAATGTGGCCCGATTCTATCAAATGGTGGCCCGATTCGATCAAATGGTGGACATTACGTATGTCAAATGGGGTATGTACCTTATGTGATGTGGCCTGATTCTGAGTCAGATGGACATTACATGCGTCATATGGGGTGTGTACCTCATGTAATGTGACCCGATTCTATCAAATGGTGGACATTACATGTGTCATATGGGGTGTATACCGCATGCGATGTTGTTATATTGTTAATAGAATCACAACCATAATGAATATTAACCGTGAACAATCCACTGATAAATGTCATTCACCAACAAATCAAAGACATTACATACTAAAAGTTCTAAAAGACCAGTGGACACTACAAAGTATAGGAAAATAATAATCACTACACTATGCTTCATCCTGAGTTTCTTCTAGAGTTTCATCTGGAGGTGTAGTAATGGGCCGTGGTGGAGCTTGACTGAATATGTGTCTTATCTTTTTTGAAGAACCCAATCACACTATTTTGCATCCAAAGCATTCGGTCTTGGCATTCATCAATCCGATCGCACACGCAGGTTATATACTCTTGTCTATCTAACAAGAAAAATAATGAGTGGAAATCATAATATGTTTCGACATTGTGTAAAGCACATTAGACAAGGAATAAACATCATGTCATGAAACAGGTGTTACAAACATTTTGTTCATATCAGTTTTTGCCAGGAATTGTCAAAGGATACAAGATTTACGTTTCACAAAAACAACCTCATAACTCATAAACATTTACTCAAAACCTAACTAATTTATAACTCATATCCATTCATAAATACAATACAACAATCAGCATTAAACATAATAACTTTACATTACCTTACAATGATACATCCGAAATCCACGCCTCCAAAATATTTCAGATAGATTCTGAGGCTTTTAATGTCGACTTCTTCAAAAGTTATGAAGCTCTAACAAATATACGTCTTCTCTGTGATTTTTTTCTAGTTTCACTAACGCTCTCCCTAAAGAAAAACCACCTTCTTCTTTCTTTCTTCCACCAGCATGAAGAGAAAGAATTATGAAAGTCAGCCTATAGTACAAAAAGCAACTTTTGAAAGTCAGTCTTCTTTCTTTCTTCTTTTCACGGACAGGCTCATGTCAGTTTTCTGACGTCAAAATCAACTTTATCAAAAAGAGCACGAAGGGTAAAATGACCATTTACCCTCCCAAAAATTTGAGCTGCCCTGTCCCACCAGTTTTGCTGAGTGGATGCTAATTGAATATTATAAAATAATATTTGTGAGAGGGTGGTGTAAATTCCAGGTGGTACTCTGGGACAACTCAAAGCTACCCGGGTTAGTCTATCATAATATGCCAGCTCATCACCAGCCTTATGAGACAATTGGATTCCAAATATGTGGATTTTTATCTCTAATCAATAAAGAATCTAATGACTATAAAATTATAAAATTATAAACATTGAAAATTTTTAATTAATTGAAATAAATACTAAAAATTATAAACAAATTATATAAATAACATTTATTCTTATCCTATCTCTTAAATCAGTAAAAAATAAAAATAATTCCTTCTATTATTATCTCTTTTTATTATATTTTTATTTTATATATATTATGAATGTATTTTTTATTAATTAAAAAATATATTATAAGTTGATTTGGTCACCAATATTCCGTAGATTTTCATACCGCCCACAAAGGGTTCTCAATGAATCCACCAATATTCTTAAAAGTTCTAACTTAACATAAAGCAAAAGCAAGCAAATAATAATTAATTAAGTCTTTTCTTTTTCTTTCCATTTCTGTAAACGTATTTTCTTTTTTTTTTTCTTTTTTTTTTTTCTGTTTGTTTTTTAAGCTGTAATCACGGGGTTTTACCACTTCTCCTCCACACAAATTTTTATAGTGTGTAAATCTAACTAAGGCAAGAGATTCCAATCGTGATGATTGACTCATCGGTTGCATATCAAATCTCTTCCTGTATTTCAATCGACCCTTAATAAGAAACAAATTAATTTTATTTTACTATACGATTCAAATTCTGATTAAATATTTAGAGTTCAAAGGAAGTCTTTGAGGGATTAATAACAAAAAGGGAAATCAAAATTCTGAAGCAGAAACCCCAACCCCTTGTACTTCTCTTGGAGAACCTTGAGGAACCTACTAATCCATCCTAATGGTTAGCATTTGTTTTAGTTAGCTACTGGCATTTTCAGGGGAGAATCCTGACATTCTCTCTTCGACCTTTTTTTTTACGGCAATAAAATCATCCTCCACCTAAAGCAAGCTTTGGTATGCCAGATTTGAGGATAATAAGTCCCATCCAATCATGTATGTTGTGTTTGCAATAGCTACTGCCAGCAATCCAATGAAAAACTCCCAATTCCTCTGGATGAAAATGTCTGGAGGCCCTTGCTCTAAGAAACTTGCACGCTTTGTTGAAAGTCTTGCAGTCAAACAAAGAAGAATTTACATCACAGCATCAATGTAGGCACTTTGTATCTTTTTCAGAATCGTATGAACATAAAGTATGAAGCAGAAATGTAATTTTCTGGTTGAACTAAAACAATTTTGTGGAAACTCAGGTTCTAATGAAGTTTAGAGAAAGGTACAAATATACAAAAGCAGCTGCAAACTGAAGGTGGAACTAAACAAAGTTTATCCAAGGAAAAGAGATATGCTGTTGCTATTGGAATTCCATAAAGCATTAAGATGAGTTTTTGAAGAACATTTGATGAAGGATTCCGAACAACAAAGAGCAAAAAATGATATAAGGTGTAAGCAGTCCGCAGATTAGGGAATTTATCAGCAGCGATTTAGATTTAGATTTAGATTAGGGAACTCATCACAGGTTTCTTCACCAACTTCCTCTGCCACACCTCTCTATTGTTTTGTTTCAGGACTAAGTTGTGAGAGATAGCTATTAAACTTCGAGGTTACTATCCCGGTATTGGTATGCACATGCACGTTCTTTTTTTTGACTCGGCATTCTTCACATCTTCATGTATATGTGGATACTTGGGCATTGTGCTTCACATCTTCATGTATATGTGGATACTTGTGCATTGTGCTTCACATCTTCATGTATATGTGGATACTTGTGCATTGTGCTGGTACATATAAGAAGTGATGTTATTTTGAGTTTCTGGGGATCTGTGAGTGTGGACTCAAGATGTTGCATGTTTAAGGCCGTATGGCCCGTTGTATGTGATTTGATATCTTCATTGCATGTGTTGGTTACTCCGTTCTTTGTTGGTTATGCCGAGTAAAAATTGATGCGTGTCATGTTTAAAAAAAATAATTCTTATGTTGTGTTTTATTACGATTAGCGAAACAGAGTTGTACGGTTAAGCCTTGTGTAGTTCCGTTTGGTCCACCAGTTGGGACAATCGGGACTGCACGGCGGTGAGGCTCCCAGTTACCGGGTACGGGTCCTCACAATAATTATCTTGGAAGTGGAACTAATTGCTTCTGGATATAAAATGTTCATTGGAGGGCTCCATACTCCAAATAACATAGCTGGAAGGGTGGATCTATGGCAATTTATCTTGGAAATTAAGATAAGAAGCAGAGATCCTTGGCTTTTTCTTTTCTTTTTCTTTTTTTCTTTTTTTTTTGAAATTGAAGAGGTATACACCTTCGATAACAGTGACTAATCCCCTCCGCTGTATCGTAAGCACCAACTATGGGTGGGTCCAGCTAGCCCGAAATTTTAAAGTGTTCCATTCCCAACGGCAAGGTTCGAACACTTGACCTGTTGGTTAAGGATGGATGAGTCTTACCACTCAACCACACCCCTCGGGTTTATTGTGGGCAATTTCAATCAGGTATTGGCAAATTATGAGAAATCTGGAGGTTTCTCTGATTGTAGAGGAGCTGAGGTATTGCAAAAATTTATTGATGATGGAGGCTTTGTAGATTTACCACTTTTGGGTTAGAAATTGACATGGATGTCTTCTCGCTTCGTCTCTAGAATTGATCGAGCTATTGCAAGCGCTGAGTGGGTTGCTGACCACATGGAGTTCTCATTGGTGGCTGGACACAAAACTCTCTGACCACACTCCTATTGCGGTTAAGATGGAGTTCATTCATGGGGACCTAAGCCATTTAGGTCCTGGGACAGTTGGTGGCAACAACCTGATTTCTTGGAGATACTCAAAAAAATGTGGGACGATATCAATTTAGATTTTTCTGGGGATTTTCTTGTTGTGAAAAAGTTCAGCGAGCTGAGAAAAAAATTGGCATTGTGGAACCGTGAGAATAAGGGAGATCCAAAAAGCAGTTTTAAGCAGATTATGTAGGAGATTGAAGATTTGGATAATAATAGAGATCCGAATGTAAGGTGGGATGAGGACCAGATCGCTCGCTACAGCAGTCTTCAAGATCAGAAGTGGCGTTTGAAAAGCAAGATAGAATCTGTGTGGAAACAGAACTCCAGGATTCAGTGGTTGCAATTAGGAGATTCAAATTCAAGGTTCTTTCACATCAGTGCAAGCACAAGAAAGAAACATAATCACATGGGATCTCTTTTGGTTAATGGTAGCAGGATCAAAGAGCCCTCTGAGATAAAAAAGGCGGTCATCGAGTTCTACAGAAATCTGTTTCAATCTAACGCGGAGCAATGGCTGGGTATTGGGGATCTCAGTTTGAAAAGATTATCCTAAAGGGAGGCATTGGGCCTTGAGATACCTTTCTCGATGGAGGAGGTAAAAGAGGCTGTTTGGTGTTGTGGAAGTCATAAAGCTCCGGGTCCAGATGGATTCAACTATTTCTTCATAAAAAATTCGTGAGAAATATTTGCCAAGGATATTCTGGTCTTGGTTAGTGAATTTTTCACTTCTGAGAAACTTTCGAAAGGTGTGAATAACTCATTTTTAATTCTGTTACCCAAGATTGAAGGGACGGCTAGTCTGAATAATTTTTGGCCTATTAAATAGTGGCGAAGATTTTAACAAAGAGGCTTCGAGGTGTTATTTCGCCACTCATATCACCTTTCCAAGCAAGATTTCTTGGTGGGAGACAGTTACTAGAATCTGCGATGCTTGCTTCTGAAATTATCCATGCTACTAAGTGCTCTAGAAGTAGTGGTTGGTGTTGGAAAATTGACTTCATTGGGATGCACTTTTTGAAATTTCAAGAGCATTGGGATTTCAAAGTAAGTGGGAGAATTGGATTCGGCAAAGTATAGCTACTGTGAGAATGCATGTTTTGGTAAATGGATCTCTAACCCAGGAATTTGGGATGAAGAAGGGACTTAGGGGATCCAGTATCCCCTTTGTTATTTGACATTGTTGCTGAAACATTATCTAGATTATTACAACGGGCAGAAGAAATTGGTTTAATCAAAGGCATATCGTTGGGTAACAGAAATTTCACACATCTTCAATATGCTGACGATGTGATTCTTTTTAGCAGCGATGGGTTGGAGGGATTGTTGAACCTTAAGCGAGTGTTGCGATGCTTTGCTCTCCTTACTGGTTTAAAAGTGAATTTTCACAAGAGTGTTTTGATCGGAATAAATTACCAACAGCATGAGGTGGAGGAAATGGCGGCAAGGTTGATGTGCAAATCAGATTCATTACCGATTTAAATATTTGGGTATACCACTTGGTGCTAATCCGGGAAGGTACAAAACTTGTGAAGGAGTCTTGAGAAATGTTAGAAGAAGGCTTACTGGGTGGAAAGACAAATTCTTATCTATGGGAGGAAGGCTAACATTAGTTAAATCGGTTCTAAATAGCATCCCCATTTTTTACATGTCGCTATTCAAGCTGCCCAAGAAAGTCACAAAGGAGCTGGAATCTTTGAGTAAGAGGTTTGTGTGGAAAGGTAGTGTGGATACTAGATGTTTACATAAGGTTAAATGGGGAAAAGTGTGTCGTGGAATTAAGAAAGGGGGTGCTGGTATTGGATGCACGGAAGCTAGGAACGCAGCACTGCTCTTAAAATGGGGTTGGAAGCTATTTTCTAACCCAGATTCTCTTTGGGTTCAGGCTATTCAAGAAATATATAAACCAGAACTCTGTAGCGAGGGTTTGATCTTTAGAAAGCAGAATGTATCCAGAATATGGAGGGACATTGCCAGCTATTTCAATGGGGAGCATCCTCTCGCAATCAAAATTAGAAAACACTTCAAATGGCAGTTGGGTAGAGGCAACTCTATCAAATTTTGGAGTGGCACTTGGGTCCATGGGATGGCGCTGAAGCAAAGATACCTGAGGCTCTTTGAAATCTCTATGCAGAAAAGTTTCTTAGTTGGGCAAATGGGATATTGGAATAATGGTATTTGGACAAGAACAATAAGCTTATGTCTCAAACTCTCCCCCCGCTCTCTAATGTTCCCGATATCATCCCTACCCCACCCCATCCTCCCCCCTTATCAATTCATCCTCAGCAAACGGATCGTGGTGCAGCATCAAAGGGTCAGTTGTCCCGGGTCTTTAGTTCAGACAGGTATACGTCTTACTTCATTGAGGGTATTCCAGTGCAATGGACTTCTAGCAAGCTTTTCAAAGAGATTGCAGCGATTGAACCTGTTGCGGATGTCTTCATATCCCGTCGCCTGTCCAAGAGGGGCTTACGCTTTGGATTCCCAAAGTTTTTCAGATGCGAAGTGCAGGAGGAGGCTCGCCAAAGGAGACTTAATCATGCTTTACGTGGGTTCACAGGACTACAGTTTAATGTCGCTCGTTACGCGGCTAAGGGGAGCTCCTATCGAAGTGGCTCTGGAGGTGTGGAACGTGGTAATCCTCCAGCACCTGTGAGCACCAAGATCACGGAGGTGCAGCATCCAGTCCGACAGGCTGGTGATACTAGAACGTACGCGGCAGTGTTACAGACTTCAGTGGATCCTGCGGCACCCAGTAAACCAGTGGAGATCAGGTCGATGAGGGATATTCAAGATAGACTTAGTCGGAGTGCAGTGGGAGCAGCTAGTATGGGACAGTTCGATAAGGTTTCCTCATTCCAGGGGGTTGAATGTGCTTCCATGGGAAGTCATCGCTATCTCCTCACCTTTACCAATGCTGCAGTCATGCACTCTGAACTGACAACTAATATACAATTCTGGCGAGGTTTCTTTTTCGACATTCACCCATGGCAACCTGAAGATTCATGTCCTCGGAGGTTAGTTTGGGTGAAGATTGTGGGTTTGCCTTTACACGCCTGGTTTGAGGATGCATATCGGAAGCTCACCCACTCTGTTGGTACACTAGTTCAAGTCTCTCCTTCTACACTTACATGGGCAAGATTAGATGCTGCAGTTGTGCTGGTGGAGACCTCCCGCTTTTCCCATATCCAAGATAGTTTGTAGGTCTTAATGGATGATAAGAGTTTCACAGTGCAAATGGTGGAAATGCATGCAGGAGATGTGGAGGGACCCGAGGTACAGCATAAAGTCACAAGTGAGAGTGGGTGCCATAGACCATCTGCCCACCACTACCACTCCTCTGTAGCTGCCGACAAGGAGAGGTCTGGGGAGGAGAAAGGTAGTACACTTTTTACTGCACCAAGGGATAATTGTCCCCTGGATGAGATAGGAGACACCGATATAGTGGTGGGTAGGCCCAACCCACTCACACCAGATGTTGTGCTACTGGTCCCTGCCCCCAACACTTTAGTTAGCAGTTCTTCCAAAATGGGGAGGATCATTTCGCAAGTGTTACCAGTGCTGGAGGATCATGCTAGTCTTTCTGTGCAAAGTGAGGGGTATGTCAGTAACCTTACTGCTCCCGAACTTTGCAAGCTGTCAGGAGGTCCACACATTGGTTCCCCTTCTCAGTGCTCTCGTAGAACCAAATCTGAATGCCTTCCTCACGCAGCTGCAGCAGAGATGATGGATTTTTCTGGGTTGTATGAGGAGATGGCCTTTGCACGTATGCGGAAGACTGGTGTCAAATCTTCGTGTCCTACAGTCCATGGTGGGGTTGCTGGCCCTAAACGGGGTAAACAGAAGAAACTTAAACACCTAAAACCCACGGGAAGTATATCTTCTGGCCGAACTAGCCAACAGGTGGTGGACAATCCTTCTCAGCTGGCCGACGAGCCATCCTTTCTATTGGCTCAGCAGGAGTCAGTTGATGGTATTTTGTGTCGACCAGGCATTCTTTGTCCTGCCACAGTTAGTTGCTCTGTTGACGTGGAGACCCAGCAAACTTTGGACGTGCTGGATATGTTGGGTCTCCGTCGTAAACAAACCAAGGATGCAATTCGTCGCAAATTAAAGACAGGGATCATTAAGGAGGGGGAGGAGTGGCAGGCACACTGCTCCTAATGGTAATTGGCTGATGGGTTGGGACAGGGTCTGCTTATTCAGATGATTAATTTGGCCTTCTGGAATGTCAGAGGATGTAGAGGTAACATCAAGGGTAATCAGATTCGTGCTTTGATTAATAAAAATTGTATAGATGTTTTGTTTTTCTGTGAGACGAAAAAGGATAATTTCACTGATCGTCTAGCCTCTAGTTGGTGGCGTGGCCAACATGTATTGTGGACGGCAATTGATGCCCAAGGCAGCGCGGGAGGAATTGTTTGTTTATGGGATAATACAAAGATCCAGACAGTTGGTATAGAAAAATTTGAGCGTTGGCTTTTGCTTAAAATGCAACTGCGGACTTCAGGTTTCTGTTTTACGTGTGTGGGGTTACACGCTCCCAATTTGGCGGCAGAGCGTAGCAGGTTATGGGATGCGTTGCTTCTCCGGAAATCAGTGGATTCGAGTCCTTGGGTTATACTAGGCGACTTTAACGAATCAGTTCATATGCAGGAGAGGCTTGGTGGTTCCTTTAATTCTTCGGCCGCTCGTCGATTCCTCACATTTATCCATCAGGCGGGGTTGCTCGATATGCCCCTAAATGGCAAAGAGTTTACTTGATTCAGTGCTCACAGTGCCTCACGCATTGATAGAGTTCTGGTTTCTCCCGAATGGTGTGTGTTTTTTGCTAACCATAGGCTGTACGCTGGAGCTAAGGGATTGTCTGATCATGTTCCACTGATTGTGAAAGCAGATTCTTTTTTCTGGGGAAAGAAGCCTTTTCGGACATGGGATGTATGGTGGGAAGATAAGCATTTTCTTGGGGTCATTGAACAACATTGGAGAGAGGCTGGCAGCAGATTTCCTGGAGCTTTCACAGTGGTTAAAAAGCTGGCTTTCTTGCGCAAACAATTAGAGACTTGGCATCACAATGAGTTCGGAAGTTTAGAGGGTCAGTTGCAAGTCATTTTGACAGAGATTGATTCCCTACAGTGTCAGAAATGGTCTTTGAAGAAGCAATTGGAGGATATGTGGCGGCAGAAGTCTCGACAAACTTGGCTTAAATTGGGAGATAAAAATAACAAATTCTTCCACTCTTGTGCCTCTCTCCGTCGCTGTTCCAATTTCATTGGTGCTGTGAAGTTTGATGGGGTGGTCTGCAATTCACCCACTGCTATAAGAGCTGCAGCGGTTTGCCACTTCAAGGCAGCATTTGCGGGTGAAGGCATCACGTGGCTGGGATTGGGCAGTTTGCATCTGCCAAGGATTTCCTCGGATGCAGCAGTCACTTTGGAGGAACCTTTCACAGCGGAGGAAATCAGGAGTGCCGTGTGGAATTGTCGGAGTTGCAAGGCCCCCGGTCCGGATGGCTTTAATTTTTATTTCATTAAGAAAGCCTGGGATGTCATAGGTGGAGATATTGTGACAATGGTGCAGGAATTCCACTCCACTGGCGAGCTACCAAATGGTATTAACAATAGCTTCATCACACTAATTCCCAAGGTTTCCGGTGCAGAGGATTTTCGTTCTTATCGTCCTATTAGTCTCATCAATGGCTTGTACAAGATCATTGCTAAGTTGCTGTCCACGAGACTCAAGCAAGTAATGGACCAGCTAATTTCCCCATTTCAGACAGGCTTTATGGAGGGGCGATATATGGCGGATTCCATCATGATCGCCAATGAACTTGTTCATACTATGAAGAAATCCAGGCAACGGGGATGGTGTCTCAAGTTAGATTTTCAGAAGGCGTATGATTCAGTGGACTGGGCATTTCTTCTAGAAGTAATGGAGTTTATGGGCTTCGGCAGTCAATGGAGGCGATGGATGTCGGCGTGCATCACCACAGGACGTTGTTCAGTTCTTATCAATGGGGCCCCAACGGAGGAGTTTGTACCAGGTCGAGGACTGAGACAAGGAGATCCCCTGTCTCCTTTACTCTTTAATTTAGCGGCCGAGGTATTATCACGCATGCTTGAAGCTGCTGCCGCATCTCATTTGTGTCAGGGCATCGCTATTGGACATTTACGGACGATGTTATCCTATTCAGCCATGGCGATCAGCATGGGCTATTTGGTTTGAAACGAATCCTTCGCTGTTTTGAATTGTTGTCTGGCTTAAGGATTAATTTTTTCAAATCAGGATTGGTGGGAATCAATGTGCCACACGAAGAGGTAAGGGCCATGGCAGCAGCTCTTCACTGTCGGATACAGACCTTGCCTTTACATTACCTTGGTGTCTCTCTTGGGGCCAACCCCTGTCGCCACAGTACCTGGGCTACGGTAATAGCTAGATTTAAAGGTAAATTGGCAGCCTGGAAAGGCTCTTTATTATCCCTTGGTGGCAGACTTACTCTCTTGAAGTCTGTCTTGCACAGTATTCCTATCTTTTACATGACTTTTTATCGCATGCCTGTGGGTGTACGCAAGGAGTTGGAGAAATGGATGCGGTGTTTCTTGTGGGTTGGCAAGGTGGATAAACGATGCCTGTGTAAAGTTAGATGGTCGGTGGTAGTGAGGGCTAAAGAACGGGGTGGTGCAGGATTAGGGTGCCTGCAGCTTCGAAATGACGCGCTGCTGTTGAAATGGAGTTATAGGATAGCCACTGACACCTCCTCCTTATGGAGTCAGGTCATCTCACAGAAATATAAGCCTATTCTACGTTATGGTGGAATTGTGAGCGCTGTCCCTGACGGCTCAGCAATGTGGCGTGGCATTGTTCAGACCAGTGGCTTATGTTTGCCACACGGGAAGTGCTTATCAGCCTTTTTTCATTGGCGACTTGGCCGAGGGTAGACTATTGCATTTTGGGGTGACCTTTGGTGTAGTGAGGTCCCTTTGCAGGTGTTATTCCCAAGATTATATGAGTTATCGCTGGACAAAGAGGGCTATGTGTCCAGGTTTGGAGATCACTTTGGTTCAGTCTGGCGCTGGTCCTTTCTTTGGAGACGCCGGCTTTTTGTGTGGGAGGAATTGGAAGTTGGCCAATTGTTGCACTTGTTGGACGGTGTTAGTCCATCCCATGGCGAGGATGATCAGTTGCTGTGGGGCACACAGTCCAATCCTTTTTCAGTTAGTTTATGTTATTCCACTATGGCTGAATGATTGATCAACCCCAATGAACTTCAAATTCCCAACGTTTGGAGTAAGCCCGGCGCCCCAAAATGGCAGGCATTTCTCTGGTTAGCTTGCAGGGAGAAACTACATTCTAAGGGACACTTAACTCGACTTGGAATTCTTGCTGAGTCCGAAAGTTTGTGTGATGCTTGTGGTGCCATCGAAGAAGATTCCAATCACATTGTACTTCATTGCCAGATAGCTTGGAGATGTTGGACTCTTCTGTTCAGACGATGGGGCTTTCTTTGGGTACCACCACGGTCTATGGCCGATTTATTTGTGCAGTGGGATGGTTATCCAGTTCCCAGCCGCTGGAAAGAGGTGTGGTTTGTGATGCTGTTCTCTACTGCTTGGAGTATCTGGTTAGGCAGTAATCATTGACTTTTCAGACGTGAGGCCAGTACTGCTGATGATCTCTTTTATCAAGGCCTACGCCATGGATTTTGCTGGGCTAGGACCAACTTACAGACTATTTCTATTGATAGTCTGGAGTTGCTAGCTTCAGGTACTTTTGTTGCTTTGCTGAGTACGCTGGTTGCTTAACAGATGCAGGTACAGGTCGGATTGTCATTGCCAACTTGGGGAGTCCTGGGGCTGTGGCATATTCCTGCAGATTGTTTGGAGGGGAGCTTATGTTGGAATCAGTTTTGCGAGTTGCCGCTGTTTTGACGTTTTGTTCTCCTTCTGGATTTGTAGCTAATTGGTGCTCGAACTCACAGTTCATGTCTTTGGGTCACAGGGGCTATTTATTTTTGTTGTTTTCATTCAGTACATGGCGCTGGCACAATGTTTTCATTGTCCAGCCTCTCTGTATTCCTCTTCCTAATTAATATACTTATCGATTTTCTTCAAAAAAAAAAAATTTGACTGGAGGAGAGATCTTTTCGTGTGGGAAGAAGAATTAGTGGTGGAATTGAAGGAATTGCTGTCAAACTTGAGGCCCACTGATGATCATGATGACAGGATTGTGTGGGGTGACAAGCTAGAGAAGCCTTCGGTGAAAACTTGTTACAAAGATTTGGAAGATGCTTATTTGATGGATATGTCCGTACCAATCCCAATCGTATGGAATCGAAATGGAACACCAAAAAGCAAGGCTTTTCTTTGGCTAGCATGTCAAAATAGAATACTATCAAAAGGCAGATTGTTTAGGCTGCAGCTATTGAATCAAAGTGATTTGAAATGTGATGCTTGCGACCTTGAAGAAAGCGATGCTGATCATGTTATTGTCCAATGTTCTATGGCTTGGAAGTGCTGGATGGAGGTTTTGAGGCGCTGGGGTGTGAAGGGAGTGCTGCCAAATTCTGTTGTGGACTTAGTCATGCAATGGGAAGGCTTATTCACCAGTAAAAAGCATCGCTGTATTTGGGATTGTATGTTGCTGGCTGGGGTATGGAGCTTATGGTCTGCAAGGAATGCGCGAGTTTTTAAAAACACATATAAAATTGCTACTGATATGGCAATGGATTGCCTAATACATGGAATGGATTGGGCGAGGGTAAACTTGAAAGGAGTAGAGTATAGAGGAGCAGATTTATTGGCAATTGATAAGTGGCATCAGGTGGTGGGTTGAGTTCTGAAAGTTCAAGATACCTATGATTTCAAGCATCTCGGACTATCATAACTGTTTTGTATAGAAATTTTGTTCCATATGATATAACTGTGTAGATAAATTTCAATAAAGATTTTCATTTCATCAAAAAAAACTTCTGGTATATGAATGATGCTAAGGATCGATCTCCAGATGCTTCTAATATATTATAATATTTTGTAATGAAAGGAATCCCTACTAAGATGTAGAATTATCAAATCCAAATCCACAGGACCTACATTAAAATGATGAAGGTGACTTTCCCCCAACAGAGAGAAACCAGAGAGATGTTTTCCTCTTACCACTCTCTACCCAAACCCAACAACCAAGACCTCGTTAACCAAACCACTTTCAAACACATACCCATACCAAGACCAAAACATCCCAACCACACTCTCACCCTTTTTTCACCTCAACCTTCACCACCTTCTCTCATTCCTGCAGCCATTAATCCGGTAATCGATGGAGAATATGCTGATGTGAGGAACAATGAACATGGATTAGCATTGGAGAAAACTTATGTTGAAGCGGCTGTGAAAAACCCGATGGTGGATGGAGTGCAGAGGACGCATCACGCATCAGAACATCGGAAACCTTCCAATAGCACTTGGGAGCCCAGGGGATTATTTGATAAAGATAAATTCGTATCTTATTATGTTGATTTTATACCAGAGGACTGGCATGCAACTAAGCTATGTCAACTTATTGAGTGCTGGGAACGTGTGGTGGATGTGTTCATTCCAAAGAAACGGTCGATACGCAACTCGTGTTTTGGTTTCGTTCGCTTCATTAGAATGAATGGTATGGAGGAGAAACGTATGGCGAAACTGAACAATATTTTGCTCGATGAAAAGCGGCTCAGTTTTAGACTATCTCGCTTTGGTCCAAAAACAGTGCATTCAAATGTGATGATGTCTAGAAAGTTGCAGATAAGGGAGGAAAATGGGAGCCTTGGTGAAGAGGAAGGTGCTGAAGTTCGGGGCAAACAAAGAATTTTCAGTTCAGGGGTGATAGATAGATCCTTTGCTGAGGTCATGAAAGGTGGCCTTGCTGTTCTCGATAGCAATAAGAATGATATGTTGCCGGTGGTACAAGTACAATCCTCTGCAACTAATCGGGAATGGCTTACCAGAAGTCTAGTGGGTATTGTAAGAGACGGAGTCCTCAAAAAGCACAGAATCCCCAAGAAGGTGACAGTTCGTCCAATGGGCGGAGAATCGTTTATGCTCACTTTCCCTTCCCATGAAGACCTAAGCAAGGAATTAGAGAAAAACAGGGTGTTATGGAATGAGCTGTTCGTAGATTTTCATCCATGGAGTTCTGCAGTGATAGTTTCCAGAAGAAGATGCTGGGTCAAAGTCTTTGGAATCCCCTTTCATGCTTAGAGTGAGGAGACTTTTAGGAAGCTGACACAAAATTTTGGTATTTTGGTGCAAATGCATGAAAAAACCCTCAATTTTGATTCCCTAGAAGCAGTTTTTCTCAATATTCTCACTGATTGCCCAGAGAAAATGTGAGGACCTGATCCCGGTAAATGGGAACCTCACCGCCGTGCAACTTCGATCGACCCAACTTGATGACTGTCGTGTGTTCACCAAAATAATCTTCCTTTTTATGGACAGGTAGCTAGCAGCAAGGAAGGTCGAATCCTCAGGGAGATGGCTAAAGTTGGAAGTCTTAATGTAGAATCGGCCATGGTCACGGTGTGCCCACGGTCGAAGGGATCGAAGGGTTATGGGTTGAGAGTGATAAGTAGAGATTGAGTAAATAAATGTAACGAATGGAAATTGGGAAATAAAGTTCTGACTCAGATGCTTTTGATATTCCTCGATTTAATCCATACCTAGACCGCCCATGATCTCAGGCCTTCTGAAGATGCATTCGTATCTTTTTTGTTGGATTCTAGTTAGTAGATTTCTCAGTACGACTGAGCATTCCAGGGGGGTGGAACATCCTCCGTCTTTTCGGGTTTAACTTCCCAGAAAACCTCACCCTCAGATTTGCTACGTAGCAAATCTGAGTGCACTCTCTCGCCCTTAGTGTTTCACTCACCACTCACAGTAATCAATGTTTGGCTTCTAATATGTTGTGGAGTTGATCATGCACCATAACATCATTATGCACAAAGAATGACGAGAAATAACAGAAGACATTGAATATCAATTTGAATGAGGCCTCACAAGGGTCCGGTCTGGTTAATGAACTAAATCAAGGAAAAAGGAATTCTAGCCCTCCATTGAGTTCTGGAGTAAAATCTAGAATAATGTCTAAAACAAAGAGAAATCTCCAAAAATTGCCTCCCCTGGCCACAGGCGGCCAGGGCCTCTATATACTATCTACCAAGATCTCGCAGGATCAGAAACAGATTACTGCCATATCAGTTAGGATCACCCGAGATACCAGGCAGATTCTCGGTCCGTGATCACGGTCAGATCTCCGATCTTCCAGGCCAGCAGCTGTCAAATCGTGGCTCCTGATTCTCTTTCAGGAAATCTGCCTTTAAATCTTCAAAATACCCTGTGAATTCCTGCTTTCAGATAAATCTTGTAAGATATCAGTAATAACTCCATAAACGTATATATTAGGAAATAGAAAGTGCTAACCAGCCGGTTATTACGTAATGTAAAACCGCATTTTATCATACTATCAAATACCCTCATACTTAAGTTATGCTTGTCCCTAAGCATGCATTCTAGTCCAAAGAAACTTGATCATTCACCTCAAGTAGCCTATCAGAGATATATTAATCAGGCAGAGAATTTCTCAAAACGGGTGTATGCGAGAATTAAAACACACACAACCATGCGCTTGATCAAACCACACAGAAATTTCAGAACTACACTACCAAGGACCTCTCCTCATTCACACCAGGTGTTAAATACCATAAGCTTGCCAAGCTTTCCAAACTCCCCTACTTGCCTAAGTAAATCTAAAGATCAATGGGGCTTTGTTCAGGGACTGAACCGTGGCCTTGGACAGGGGTATGATGAAAAAGGCTATTTGGCTGAGAGGGCGCCAACCAACCACTAACCATTTTTTTACCTTCCCTGACCTATTCCTCTTGCCCAAGCACTTCCCGCGAGCTGTTTGCAGAAGATAGTTCTGCATTCTTCTGTTGTTTTCTCTTTCTTTTTTTTTTTTCTTGGGTTGATCACTGTTTCTGATTGTCTCCTTCTCTTCGTGTTTTAATTCGTCATATGTCAGGGGTAATGTCATTTCCCTTTTCTTTTGCTTTCTTTTACTCATTGTGGAGGAAGGACATGCATATCAACCGTGGTCACGGGGCGGTCATGGTATGGTTTACTGGTACAGGTCAGGATTTCTTTCTTTGCTGGTTGGTGAGTGGCTGGCCCCCAGGTTTTCTAGGAGTAGGAGAGATCTGTCTCTTGGGTAGCAACAAAAGAAATAGGCTTAGGCTCAAAGATGGCTCCTAATGGTACTGTTCAAGGGTCGGCTTCAACAAACAAAGGTCTAGGTATGCAAAGGTTTAAATCTAAGTGCCCAAATCACGTCTCTAGACATACTTATGATGTAGGTTTATGAGGCAAACTTGGCAAGTTCTAGATTCGTTCCCTGAGTATGAACCACTCATAAGAATTCGTTCCCAAAGTCTCCCATGTTATGCTATGTGGTCTTATCTCAAGCTAGCATAGTGAGTGTGCCTAAGTCAGGCCGTGACCCTGGTGAGAAGGAATTCAGCATCTGAGCCTACACCTCTGTAGTTTCCCAGTGGTGGCAGGTCTAGTTCCTATAGCTTTGAACACATAAATAAGTACATGGCATGAAGTAGCTAGAGGGTAATTATCAAGTATGGCAAATGCAAAGGAACATGATGCGAAAACTGGAAAAATAAACATGAAAAAGAACAAAAAATAAGCACGAAAATAAGCAAATAAGCAAATAAGCACAGTGGTTGGTACTTAAGCAAATAAGCACATTGGTTGGGTACCCATATCCTCATACTTAAGTCATGCTTGCCTCTAAGCATGCATAATGGAAGCACAAGGAATAGAAATACTGCGATATTGGAACCTGGTCTGGGTTGGCTAGACCCCTTAAGCAGCCCCATCATCCTCTGAGTCGTCAAGGTCAGGAATCGGGCTTACCAAGCGGGCCTACCAGGGGCACGGAATCGGTACCCCCCTTGGTCGGATTGCATCAGCAGGCCCATGTTCAGCAGACTGGCTATGTTCAGGGGCATCATCTCGTGGACCAACCACAGATTACTCAGGAGCTTAACCTTCAGTGCTTTCGCCAAATGGGTGATGATGCTCCCGAGGATCAATGGCTGACCCGTCTTCTGATGTTTCTAGAATTGGCGGGTCAGGAACACAGCCAGGTTCGGCTTTGTGTTCGTCTGCATGCACCAGAGGATGAGAAGCTCCAGTCGATTCAGTGTGGCAGCTGCATTTGGTCTGCCAGAAAAACTGTAGGCCAGGAATCTGTGGAGGTATAGGTACGCGGGACAGAGCAGGTAGTAGTCTTTTGACCTGCCAGGGTCATAGGCTGTGGGGCAGTTGGACCACTCCTTGTACATCTCTGCTGGGTTGAAGTCCTGAGGTTCCTGCGTTATAGCAGTTCTGAAGTGAGCAAAGCCCAGCAGAGAGTTGAATTGGGCGTATGACAAGCTGAAGTCCTGGCCGAGCAGCTGGAACTGGATGAGATCAGGGGTCATCATACTGAATTCGGATGGCCGCCGGCACTGGAAGGTCGCATAGAAGTCAATTTTCAGCTCCATATAGGCTGGCTCGTTGATATGAAAATAGGTCCGCCAGCCTATATTATCCAGCAATCCTGCAATCTCCGCAGACAAGTTCAATGCTACCATTGTGTCGGGGCACAGGCATTTGCATTGGTATATGGAGCGTTGTCCGAGCTCCTCATACTTATCTTTCAGAGCGCGGGCAGAGACCACTCGTGGGCTGTCCGTGGCCACGGCCTTCCCTTTTGCCTTTTTGCTTAGCCTTGGGGTGGATTCGACAGCCTTCCTTTTCTGAAGTCGTCGGTTGGTGCGGATTGAGGGTCCTGAAAGGTCAGCCAGGGTCATATCCGAGTCCTCTGGCTCACACTCGCTTCCTGACTGGGGAGGAGTAGGAGCAGGGTTGCGGCTGGAAGTAGCAGCAGCTTCTGGAATTCGGGATGCATCCTCTCCCGAGGTCTCGGATGACCAGTCGACATCATTATCAGAATTTTGAACCGAAGAGGGAGTTCCAAGTTCAATTACCTCTGTCATTGAGCTCTGTATGTCGACTGCTACATCCTGTCCTGGATGGAGTACGTCCTGGGAGTCTACTGGGGGCTCCACGTTGTCTGGCTCCTACGGCAGGTTCCCGTGGTGCGGCATTGGGTCGGGGCAAGCATCCTCCGCGTCTTCTTGAGCCGTGCGGTCTAGCGTTGGAGTCCTGGGAAGGCCTGGCTCTTCTTCTGCCGGGCTGATAGGAAGGGTGACGATGATAGGGCTCGTCGGGGTGCTTTCCGTGTCATGAAAGTGCCCTCCACTGCCACGGAGTACCTGACTGCCAGGTTGATTCGGCCGTGGGTGCGTCGTGGGTGTGGTCACCGTGGGTTGTTGGTGGAGAACCGTCGTTCTAGCAGATGGAACGGACGCCTCCGCGGCCTCCTCTACTGGCATTGTATCCAGTGGTGGCACGTCTAGGACCATCGCATCCGGCGGGGCGAATCCTTGCGCAAAGCGGGTGGCCATGGTTCTCTGAATCATAGTGGCGGCGATTCTGTTATCCCGTCGTTGTATTTCCTCCATCTTCGATTGCACAGAACCAAATGCGGGGACTCTGGTTGCAGGGCGAGATGAACGCCGAGCGTAGGTGCGACGCCCGGTGGGTGTTGTCTGTGGGAGTGAGGTTTTCGTGGGGGAGTCATTGTGCGATTTTAGTGAAAAACGGGGCGCTAGGGTTTGGAGGTCTGGTAGCTGGAGTCGTTTGTGTTTCTTTAGTTCTGTCACTGGGCATTATATAGATAGGTGTTACAACGACTGTGCCCCTCCTGTTACCGTTCCTAGTCTTTAAGTATGCTTCTGGTTTCCAATATCAGCAATGAGGTACCTGAATAACTACATAAAAAATAAGCAAAATTAAAACAAAAACTGCTGGGTTGCCTCCCAGAAGCGCCTCTGTTTAGTTTCGTTTGGCTTGACTTATTACTGGTACTGTTGTATCACTGGTACTCTGGAACCGCAAGATCCTGTCTTGCGTCCTTAGCAGGTAGTTCATAGAATGGTTTGAGCCTGTGAGCGTTGACTTTAAAGATCTTCCCTATTTCGTGGCTCACGATTTCAACAGCACCGTGAGGGTAGACCGTGGTCACGGTGAAGGGTCCTATCCATTTCGAGCGCAATTTTCCTGCAAAAATTTTGAATTTCGAATGGTATAGCAAAAATTGTTGTCCTACAGTAAAGTGCTTACTTCGAATGTTCTTGTCATGGAAGTGATTAACCTTCGCCTTGTATATCTTCAAACTATCGTAGGCGTGAAGTCTCAGCTCCTCAAGTTCTCCTAACTGCCACAGCCTCTCCTCCCCAGCTCGTGAGAACTCCTGGTTGCACTGTCGGATAGCCCAGTAAGCTTTCTGTTCGATTTCTACCGGAAGGTGACAAGCTTTCCCAAAGATGAGGCGAAAAGGAGTAGTTCCGATTAGGGTTTTATACGCCGTCCTGTATGCCCACAGCGCGTCATCAAGCCTGAGGCTCCAGTCTTTCCGGTTAGGATTGACTGTTTTCTGGAGTATGGATTTAACTTCCCTGTTGGTGACCTCAGCTTGACCATTGGTTTGTGGATGGTAGGCTGTGGAAGTTTTGTGTACCACACCATATTTCTTCAGGAGATTCCTGAAGAGCTGATTGCAAAAGTGCGTACCTCGATCACTGATGATGGCTTTAGGCACTCCATATCGGCAGAAGATTCTCTTGCGGATGAATTCCACCGTGGTCTTGGCACAATTGGTTCTGGTGGCTTTCGCCTCTGCCCATTTTGAAACATAATCCACAGCAAGAATGATGTATGTGAACCCAGAGGAGGATGGAAAAGGGCCCATAAAGTCGATTCCCCATACATCAAAAATTTCACACACAAGAATGGGCTATAGGGGTGCTGCATCTCGATGGCTTAAAGTACCTTCTCGTTGGCATCTGGGACATGCTTTGCAGAACCTGTAGGAATCATAGAATAAAGTGGGCCAAAAGAACCCACTTTCCAGGATCTTCCTAGCGGTTCTTCGGGGTCCGAAATGTCCTCCACATGCCTCATCATGGCAGAAGCGTATGATTGATTGATGTTCTTCCTTGGGTACACATCGCCTGATCATCTGGTCATTGCAAAAACGTCATAGGTAGGGATCATCCCATATGTATAATCGTGACTCCCTCATGATCTTGGCAGCTTCATTTCGTGTCAGGTGGTCAGGTAACTCATTAGTAACAAAAAAATTGACAATGTCAGCATACCAGGGGATGGATATGGCTTCTGTAAGCATGAGATGCTCATCTGGAAAAGTCTCTTGAATTGGCTGGGGTTCGGCCGTGGTCACGAGCCTGCTAAGGTGATCTGCAACATAGTTTTCAGCGCCCTTCTTATCCTTGATGGTGATGTCGAATTCTTGTAAGAGCAATATCCATCGGATTAGCCGTGGTTTAGACTCCTTTTTGGCCATCAGGTATCTGAGGGTGGAGTGGTCTGAGTAGACCGTGACCTTGGTCCCTAGTAGGTAAGGTCGGAATTTCTCCAGGGCAAAGACTATTGCCAGGAGCTCTTTCTCCGTGGTTGTGTAGTTTACTTGAGCAGTGTCCAGCATCCTGGAGGCATAATAGATCACGTGGGGGTCGCGGCCTATTCTTTGCCCAAGTACTGCGCCTATGGCATAATTACTGGCGTCACACATCAGTTCAAATGGCAGTGACCAGTCCGGGGGTTGTATGATTGGGGCAGAGATCAGCAATCTTTTAATTTTGTCGAAGGCCTGTTTACATTCTTCGTTGAAATCAAATTCTGCATCCTGTTGTAATAATCGGCACATTGGCTGAGTTATCTTGGAAAAGTCTTTTATAAATCGTCGGTAAAAACCGGCATGGCCCACGAATGACCTGATTTCCCTGGTTGTTGTGGGGTAAGGTAGGGTCTTGATGACATCTATCTTTGCCTGATCAACTTGGATACCTTCTGATGAGACAATGTGTCCCAGAATCAGCCCTTTATCGACCATAAAATGACATTTCTCGTAGTTGAGGACGAGATCCTTTTCTATGCACCGCTGCAGAATTTTCGTAAGGTTGTTTAGACAGACTTGGAAGGAGTCCCCATATACAGTAAAGTCGTCCATGAACACCTCGATTATGTTTTCCACGTACTCCGAAAAAATACTGACCATACATCTTTGGAAAGTTGCCGGTGCGTTACATAAACCGAAGGGCATGCGTCTGTAAGCAAATGTGCCGAATGGACATGTCAACGTTGTCTTCTCTTGATCCTCTGGAGCTACGGGAATCTGATGAAAGCCTGAGTAACCATCTAGACAACAGTAGTGACTCTTTCCCGCTAACCTTTCAAGCATCTGATCGATGAAGGGGAGTGGGAAATGGTCCTTCCTGGTTGCCTTATTTAACCTCCTGTAATCGATGCAGACTCGCCATCCATTTTGGACTCTCGTGGGCACGGCTTGCCCACGGTCATTCTGGACTACCGTGACTCCGGTCTTCTTGGGCACCACTTGTACTGGACTCACCCATTTACTGTCGGAAATCGGGTATATCATACCTGCATCTAGTAATCTCAGTACTTCTTTCTTCACTACCTCCATCATCGGCGGGTTTAGTCTTCTCTGTGCATCTCGGGTGGGTTGCGAGTCATCCTCTAGCAAGATTCTGTGCATACAAACAGCGGGGTTGATTCCTTTAAGTTCTGCTAAAGTCCATCCGATGGCTTGTTTGTATGCTTTGAGTACTGCTGTCAACTGTGCATGTTCTTCCATAGATAGCTTGCTGGAGACTATTACTGGAAGGGTGTTGTTCTCTCCTAGGTAGGTATACTGCAGATGTGATGGTAGTGGCTTCAGGTCCAAGGCTGGCGGGTGCTCTATGCTCAGTTGTAACTTCTCCTGCAAAACTGGGAGCTGAACATAATTCACATGAGGTGGCTCTTCCGTGATCGTGGTAAAGTCACGGAGAGCGTCGATCATCAGGTCATCTACTTCGGTGCTTGCGTCCTCAAAACCTTCGATCACTATACTGTCTTCCAGAGCAACCTGCAATCTGTCAGTGTCGTATGTCCTGGAAGCAGTCTGAACAAGTTCGTCTATAGTGTCTAGGGCAAATATAGTGGCTCCAGGATCCGGATGTCTCATGGCTTCGGGTATACTGAAGGTCACAGTATCCTCATCAAACTCTATTTTCAGGGTACCTCGGTGGACATCGATCTTCGTTCTAGCTGTCTTTAGAAAAGGCCTTCCGAGTAGAATCAATTGTTGTCCATCGTTTTCCATTTCTAGTACAAAGAAGTCTGCTGGGAATACCAATCCTTTTCTCTGCACTAGCAAGTCTTCAACCACTCCAGTTGGATGCACCACTGATCTGTCAGCTAGCTGAATTACAACTCCAGTTTTCTTCAATCTCCCGAGGTTGAGAGTCTTATACACGGACATAGGCATCACATTGATTGATGCGCCCAAATCACACATAGCTTGTGCTATCTGGACACCTCCAATTTTTAGTGGGACTGAAAACATTCCCGGATCGTTGCATTTCTGGGGCATATTTTTCTGGAGGACTGCAGACACAACCTCTCCCATCGTGACCTTGACATGATCAGACAGTCATCTTTTGTTGGTGCATAACTCCTTCAAGAATTTAGCAAATTTTGGAATTTGCTTTATTGTCTCCAGAAGCGGTATATTGACCTCCACTTTCCGGAAGATATCTAGAATGGCCTGCTCCTCTTGATTCTTTTTATTCTTTGCCAATCTGGCATGGAATGGTGGAGGTATCGTGACCACGGGCTTGGGTCGCACTTCAATTTTTTTTTCAACTTATGCTTCATCGTTTGGCGGTATTGTTTTTGCCTGAAACGAGGGCATCTCCGAAGTGCCAGCTCCTTCTTGAGTAGGTTGTGGATCCTCCGTGACCTTGGTTTGTTTGACCTGCACTTGTGATGGCTCCTGAAGTTCTTTTCCAGACCTGAGAATAATAGCACTAACATTATTCTTGGGGTTAGTTTCAGGTTGTGCAGGTAACTTACCTTCCCTCGCATTCTGAGCATTTTGGTTGGCCAGCTGTTGTTGTATGAGTAATTGCTGGTTCAGTGTTACTTGCTTCAGGGCATCCCATATTTTGTCTAACTCTTCCTGAGGGTTGCGGCTGGAAGACCCCCTCTCGTAAGTGGCTCCTGATCTGTGCTCTGGATACGGTCTCGCGTCAGATCCTCGGTGGTTGGGTTGTCGCTCTTGTGCTCCATCATCATAGGGCGGATTTGGATAAACTTTTCTCGGTTCATAAAACCCACCTTGTTTGCCAGTAAATTCTGGGTTCCTGCAGTATGGGGGGACATACTGATTGTAGGCGTTTGCATCTTGGATTTCATTGTTGAGGACTTTGAGGCACTGGTCTGTGCCGTGGTCACGGTTTCTGCAGAACTCACATGGCTTTGCTTGAAGTTGTGAAGCATATTTCTGGAATGCATTGCCCACGGTTTTGCCGATCAATTGCTGGAGGTCTGCTTCTGCGATGACCATGGTGGCTGCCGCAGTTGTCCCTGTGGTTGGTTTTGGAGCTTGTCTCCCTCGCCTTACACGGTGCTTGGCTCCCTTTATCATGTTGAGAATGAGGTCTTTAGCTCTCCGGGAGTCATGGGAAAGAAGATATCCATTGGCAGAATGGTCTACAACACTCCTAGTTTCATCATCCATGCCATGATAGAAAGCCTGAAGCAACTGGAAATTAGTATAGCCATGTCGTGGGCATGATGAGCAGAGTTTCTTAAATCGTCTCCAGTAGTCGTACAAGGTTTCGGCGTCATCCTGTCGTACCACAGCTATTTGCCGTCTGAGGTCATCTTCGACAGAAGGTGGGAAATATTCATATAAGAACGCGTCTACCATTTCGTCCCACGTTCTGATGCATCCAGGGGGCATCTCACTAAGCCAGTCCTCGGCCTCTCCCTTTAATGAAAAGGGGAATGAACGAAGCAGTACCTGATCCATTACCAAACCTTTTGGTTTAAAACTCGTACATGCCATCTCAAACTTCCTCAGGTGTTCATTTGGGTCCTCACGGGCTCGTCCATGGAAGAAAGGCAAAGTTTGAAGGAGCCCGGGCTTCATTTCATAATTAACATCTCGATCATTCTCGTGGATGATGCACATTGGTCTTCGAAATCTACCGGTTCCCCCCATTTCTTCCATTGGAATGAGTTGGGCTTCATCCTCTTCTTCGTCAGCGAGAAAGACATCTAGTACCTTGTAAGGTCTTCTTCTTTCGACCTCATTATTCACTGGAGGAGCATCCTCTGGTGGAGGATCTCCTATCGGTGCTGGTGGATCCCCATGGTTCCTTGCTCTGTTTGGGTCGTCCGCCATTGGTGAGGCCGGTATATGGATTGAAAAAGTTGGATTGCTTGGTGATGAGCTGACCGTGATATCGACTTGGTCACAGTCACTTGCTTGATTAGAACTTGACGCTGCAGCAGATGTAGACGGGTCTCGTCTTCGTCTGGAGTTATTCAGCCGACAGGTCGATTCAATTTCTGGGTCTAGAGGCAACAAAGGTCCTGTTCGGCTTGAACGGGTCATATACTGTAAGAATTTCAAACTTTTATCTGCCGTCTCCCCGGCAATGGCGCCAATTTGATGACTGTCGTGTGTTCACCAAAATAATCTTCCTTTTTATGGACAGGTAGCTAGCAGCAATGAAGGTCGAATCCTCAGGGAGATGGCTAAAGTTGGAAGTCTTAATGTAGAATCGGCCGAGGTCACGGTGTGCCCACGGTCGAAGGGATCGAAGGGTTATGGGTTGAGAGTGATAAGTAGAGATTGAGTAAATAAATGTAACGAATGGAAATTGGGAAATAAAGTTCTGACTCAGATGCTTTTGATATTCCTCGATTCAATCCATACCTAGACCGCCCATGATCACAGGCCTTCTGAAGATGCATTCGTATCTTTTCTGTTGGATTCTAGTTAGTAGATTGCTCAGTACGACTGAGCACTCCAGGGGGGTGGAACGTCCTCCGCCTTTTCGGGTTTAACTTCCCAGAAAACCTCACCCTCAGATTTGCTACGTAGCAAATCTGAGTGCACTCTCTCGCCCTTAGTGTTTCACTCACCACCCACAGTAATCAGTGTTTGGTTTATAATATGTTGTGGAGTTGATCATGCACTATAACATCATTATGCACAAAGAATGACGAGAAATAACAGAAGACATTGAATATCAATGTGAATGAGGCCTCACAAGGGTCCGGTCTGGTTAATGAACTAAATCAAGGAAAAAGGAATTCTAGCCCTCCATTGAGTTCTGGAGTAAAATCTAGAATAATGTCTAAAACAAAGAGAAATCTCCAAAATTGCCTCCCTGGCCACAGGCGGCCAGGGCCTCTATATACTATCTACCAAGATCTCGCAGGATCAGAAACAGATTACTGCCATATCAGTTAGGATCACCCGAGATACCAGGCAGATTCTCGGTCCGTGATCACGGTCAGATATCCGATCTTTCAGGCCAGCAGCTGTCAAATCGTAGCTCCTGATTCTCTTTCAGGAAATCTGCTTTTAAATCTTCAAAATATCCTGTGAATTCCTGCTTTCAGAGAAATCTTGTAAGATATCAGTAATAACTCCATAAACATATATATTAGAAAATAGAAAGTGCTAACCAGCCGGTTATTACGTAATGTAAAACCGCATTTTATCATACTATCACAACTCGTGAATCAATCAAAAGTACACAAGGCTTAGTTAAATTTTTAAAACTAATATTTTCAAAACTGCGTACAAATTTGAATTTTTGTTTTTTTTTAAATCGATACAAGCATGGCACGTTTTATAAAACACTCAGCAATAAACAATGGAGTAATCATAGACACTCAGCGGAAGTCTTAAGTCGCATGCAACAGGCCACACGGCCCCAAACATACCACACTGCAAGTCCATACACACAAGCCTTTAAGATCATTATTAACTACTCAAAACACACATCATATATTTCAATCCATTTTCCAAATTATCCATGCATTAGTTTCATAGTTCACAAAATAAAACAGAACATGCCGAGTCTCCAAAACGTGAATATGCACAAGTCCACCCTTATGAAAGACACCGGGAAAACCTCAACAAAGCTTGGCTACGAAATCACGATCTAGCCCTGAAAAAAAATAAGGGGAGAGGGTGAGATCTAAAGACTTTAGTGGAAGTTACCGCGTCATAAGAATATCCGTTAGAATAAAAGCATTTTACTAATTCAGTTTAATAAACATTTATTTGAACATACTTGAAATCTATGCCATCTATCATGCACCCAACAACATCCATGACAAATATGTATCATGCATGTCTCACAGAAAATTATACGATTCAGTTAAACAAATAAATTCAAATCCAGTTTCTCATCAGTTCACTTGGCTAATGTGCCAAAACTCATCGGGGCGGATATAAAACACTTTCGAACCACCCCCGCTAAAGGGTAATCCAAAAGTCCATTGACAGTTAATATTTTCATTTCTTTAAAATAGATATATAAGTCAATAAACCCCCTACTGTCAATGTTATCCATAATTGAATGGGGAAAATAATCTATCACATTCAATTACCAAGCATGCATGCACAATGAATTCACAGCCGGCAAGGACAATCCAGTCCCAAGTGTCCTGCTAAGTACGTTAAGCTAGGCACACATAACACAAACCATCCATACTACTCCCATCAGTAAGTGACATTCCGCTTAGCTGGGATTCCATCAACTTACCTTGTTTGGCCAAACCCATTCGTCAATTCCATTTGATTCCAAAAAAATATATAAATATATATAGATATCTTTGTATTAAAACATGGAATGCATGGTATGCTCATTATCTGATCCCACCATAGGACCTTCTCCCACTCAGATAAGCCACTTGGTTTCAGTAATTAATCGCAAACATATCACATAAAAATTCACACATCACAGGGTATTATTTAGAAGAAAGAAAAATTCGGTTTGCACTACTCTAAAGGAGTAGTCAATTACTTATTGTTGGTCGAGACTTCTCTGTTTATGTTTCACTCGAAGTAGTTGATTACCTCCTGGAATAATGAATTTCTTACTACTGGTTACATACCAACATTTGCATTCCATTTTCAATAAATTTTATGGCTCAAAACTTACAACAATTTTAGTTTATACACAACTCAACAACCAGAATATACTCCTAGCCATTCATGCACACAAATCTTGCAACCATATTCCCAGCATGCATAAGAGTTCAAATATATATTTTCTGCACATAAACATGGCAAGCAATATCATGATACTAACATGAGTATCCAACATATTTTTAAGTAATGCCTTTATTCAAAACAAATCATGCATTTCCAGATTTTTAGATTACACAAATCAAATCATTTCGCATACGCAAATGAAACTTAAACTCCCACCTCTTGACGCGCAGAAAATACACTTACTGCCACCCCTTTTCCTTTATCAACTTTCTGCGAATCACCTACAAACAGAAAAAGAAAATTCAAGCTCAATTCAAACCTAAACCAGAAAAATCTCAAATCAAAAATCTGATTCTTGTGACCCCTTCTAATGCATTCTATAATGCTCAAACAGACCTTAAACACCCATCCTTAAAAGCTTCATAACTCAGGGAATTAACCTCTGCAAACTCATATTACACAGCATCAACAATCAAACCAGAATACATAACCAAACTCAATTCTACGCAAATCGACAGCATAATCGCCTACCGACGTACTTCGCAACCTTAATCGCACTTAATTACATCCTAAAAGTCAAGAGAAACAAAATCAGAGTTCACATTCTCCAGAACCTTAAGAAATCCCAATATCTGATTCCCACAATACAAAATTTATAGAACCAAGTAAAACCAACTACAAATCCATCTTCCACAACATCACAAAACACCAATAAAACCGATTTTTCGTCATGAATGCAAAGAAATCAGAAACTTACCCTAATATTTCGAATTTTCCCTTTCAGAGTCTAACTCTGTCGAAACCACCCCAAGAACAGCCAACCCCAGCAAAAAGTTACACAAAGGGTTTCAGAATTGCTGCAGAAAACTCAATTTGTTATCAATTTTGGAAGAAATTGTGTTTTGGAGGTTTGGGTTTTCAAAAGGAGAAAAGAAGAAGGAGAAAAACTCTGGTTTCTGGTGTGGAGTGGTGGGAAGCCAGAGGAAAGAGAGAAAAGGGGGAAAAAAGGGAAGAAAAGGGAAGAAAAGGAAAAGAAGGAAAGTGGGCTAGTCCGCCTATGGGCCCGGCCGACTCGACACGAGACCCGCAAATCTCGAAATTCAAAATACGTTTTAAAACGTTCCGACACACCCAAAAATATGAAAAATATACTTGAGGACTAAAAAATAGTGTTTTTAGCTCTTGAAACAACATTGGAACTAGTGAGTAGTGAACGAGACCATTTTTGGCAAAATCGACTCAAAGGCTTATGGTCACCCAAAACGGACCTAGAATGCATTTACGGCTGCATGGTAATGGAATAGAATTTACGCTAAACTCAACCTCAAAACACCCTCTAATCCCACTTAACACACTACTGTTTCCTATGACTATATCCGAGCTATTAACGACACTCAGGTCAGCTAACTCGATCGACTAATCAAACGCTCTACGTCGACCACTCTAGCCATGCTAATTTTCCACATCCTCCCCTCCTTATAGAAATTTCGTCCCCGAAATTCTCTTACCTTATGCCTCAAACAATTGCGGATACTGCTCTCTCATTGACTGCTCAGTTTCCCAAGTGAACTCCTCAACTCTATCACTGCGCCATAACACTTTGACCATCGGAAAACTACGACGACGAAGCTTTCTCACGGCCCTGTCCACAATTGCAACTGGCTGAGAAGTGTAAGTTAGATCATCCGAAATCTCCACTGGTGGCATTTCTAACACATGCGAGGGATCCCTAATGTATTTCCTCAACACTGAAACGTGAAATACATTATGAATCCTCTGAAGATCCTGGGGCAGATCAAGTCTGTAGGCAACGGATCCAATCCTCTCAGTAATAACATATGGACCAATGTACCTCGGAGATAACTTGCCTCGCTGCTGAAACCGGATCACACCTTTCCATGGTGCCACCTTCAAAAATACCATGTCACCAACTTTAAACTCGAGGTCTCGCCTGCGGTTATCAGCATAATTTTTCTGTCTATCTTGGGCTGTCTTCAACCTCTGCCTAATCAATGCCAATTGCTCTGTTGCTTGCTCAATCAACTCTGGACTATCCAAGTTCCTCTCACTGACTTCATTCCAACACAAAGATGTACGACATCGCCTACCTTACAAAGCTTCGTACGGTGCCATGCCGATAGAAACCTGATAGTTGTTGTTGTAGGGAAACTCAGCTAAAGGTAGACTCCGATCCCATGTCTCCTGTCTGTCCAAAACACATGCTCGAAGCATGTCCTCAAGAGTCTGAATTGTCCTCTCTGATTGTCCATCTGTTTGAGGGTGAAAGGTTGTACTGAAATTTAATCGAGTGTCCAACGCACTTTGAAGTTTCTCCCAAAATTTGGATGTAAACCTCGGGTCTCGATCTGATACAATTGACACAGGTACTCCGTGAAGTCTCACTATCTCATCCAAGTACCTAGATGCCAATTGACCTGTTGACATATCAAACACTTGGCCACAAATTCTGCAACATTTCTCTTCATCCCGGACCACCAATATTGTTCTCGTAAATCTCTGTACATCTTGGTGCTACCCGGATGAATAGAAAATGTCGAACTGTGAGCCTCACCCATAATTAGCTGTCTAAGGCTCTCATCATTGGAACACACACTCTGCCTCGGAATGTCAACACGTCATCACCTCTAACTCGATATTCACTGACCGTACTGTTACTGCTTCCATCATCTTCTAACTGCTGTCTCACTCGAACCAATACTGAATCCTCAAGCTGCTTGGCTCAAATATCCTCTATCAAAGATGGTCTAACCACAATTTGTGCAATCAAGGCTCCTGATTCTTCACCGTCAAGCTGGACTCTTGATGCCCTCAAACACATCAACATTGGCAAGTATTCAGTTCTGACATAGGCTAAGGAAGTCTGAGTCTTCCTGCTCAATGCATCAGCAACAACATTTGCCTTGCCCGGATGGTAATCAATCACAAGATCATAGTCTTTGTCTCAAATTTAATTCCTTTTGGGTGAGAAGGTATTTGAGACTTTTGTGATCGATGAACACCTTGCATGTTTCACCATACAAGTAATGTCTCCAAATCTTCAATGCATAAACCACTGCTGCCAACTCTAAATCATGAGTATGGTAGTTGCTCTCATGTGGTCGTAGTTGTCTCGATGCATAAGCCACCACCTTCCCTTCTTGCATAATCACACATCCTAATCCCAATCTCGAGGCATCACTGAACACAACATATTCTCTACCTTGAACCGGCAAAATAAGAATTGGAGCTGATACCAATCTAGTCTTCAATTCCTGAAAGCTCTGCTCACATTTTTCAGACCATATTTGATGTGAGATCCCGTCTATTGTAGTGCCAGTCAGTGGCAGCATCAATGGTAGCGTTAGTGCCAGCGGCAGCGCGCCGACGATACGTTGTTGGTTTGTGAACACGACCATAGGAAACCTTTAAGTAACCATAGTAAATCTGAGAGTGTTTAAGTATGATTGTGAGTGAGATAGGTTAGACGATCGAGGTTGAGTCAGTGGAAAACAAACCAGGTTGATTTCGGTCCGTTTTAAGCAACCGCGGGCCGTTTGGGCCAAAATTTTGTGTGTTGGGCTGTTTCCGATTTTTTTTTTCGGGCCTAATCCTTATCTTATAGCTTTACATACTCACAGAAGTTTTTGGGCCATTTGGTGGACATTTCAATGTCAATTGGGCTCATTTGTGATGAAACGGGCCAGCCTTGTTGAATTTTTGGGCCTGAAACCCATCGGCTCAAGCCCACACTTCATCCTTTAAACACTTCTCTTCCAGAAGTGACCAGCACATTCCAGACCTAACTCGTTTTTCTCCTTCCTTCACCCTTCCAACCTACCAAAATCCACACTTTGCTCAATTTGACCCCAAAAACTTGTGGGGGATTGTCCCAAAACACTTTCCCATCAATTTTCTACACTTTTCCACTGTTAGATTGGTGTCTAAGGCCTGGTTTTGAGGTGTTCTTCATTCTGGACGAAAATTCCAGAGCTGTTGGTAAGTGCTTAATCGTTGGTTTTGTTTTGGATTGGTTGGTTTATTCAGGTTGCTAGTGATGTGATTGAGTGTTTTTGATGTATGGAAATGCATGGAAAGAACCTCTGATTCTTGTATGAATCTCAGATGAACAGTATCAGGGGGTTGTTTCTTCATGTTCTTGATCATGTTGGTGTGGTTATTCATGTTAATTGAGTGGTTGTGGTCAGTATTGATAGGAAGTATGTTGATTAAGTGCGGAAGTTATGTTGATCTGGTAATGAGGGTATCAGAAGTACTGTGATTTGGTTGTTTAGATTGGATATGACTTGGTTGTTTAGATTGGATATGATTTGACGGTTTAGATTGGATAGGGGAATGTAGATGTGTGTGCAGCGTGAGAGGGTCCACAGGATTGCTTTCAATTCTTTTCCATTTTGATTCCTGGATTGGTTATGCTTAGTATAGCTGTATGGTTTGTGCTTGTTTAGGCGGTACCGGATCGATCAGTAGAGGCAAGGATCTTGTTGGAGAACCATCGATGTAACGAGAGGTGGGAGTTTATGTTTCATTTGCATACGCGTAACGTTTTGTTTCAGAAATAAAATATGATCAAATGTTTTGGTTTGATTAGAGGCATGACTTGAATTGTGTTAAATATGTGTTGTTTGAATCATCAATTACTTGCCATGTTTGAATGTATCAGCCGGATGTTCAAAAGCCAAAGCATGCTGATTTGTTTGGTTTACACGAAATTTCATACGTGTTTTGCAGCTTTCCATACAATATGATTTTTCATCTTCTTAGACATTTTTGCTATTGTTGCTGAATACTTCGAATATTATTTTGAGATGTTTGGCACCTGATTTATAAGATGGCAATGTTTAAATGCATGCAAGGAATATTTGATGAATTTTTAGATTTAATAACTCATACTTGATGAATTATGCTATGTGTTTATGCATTGTGTTCTGGAATTGACGGTTAATGCTGGATCCAGTTAGGTAAGCATATGGAGTCCTTATAGAGAGGACAGTTGCTTACCGTGGAGAGGTATGGTTGGATATATTTATGTATCTTGAGTTCTGTGTGAACTATGAATGAAGGGGAGTGCTGTGTGCACTATGATGAAAAGGCCGTGCAATTGCTTTGTATATATAGTACGACGTTATATACGTGTACACAAAATTGAATGTGATCGCTTGTGTTTCTCCATTCAATTTTGGACAATGCTGATGGTGGGGTTTTGTTTATATATATATGCTACAACTGAAAACCATCAGTAGGCTTTTAGGTAACCCTTTAGCCGGGGTTACGTGAAACTGGTTTGTGTCCACCCCGTTATGTTTTGGGCATAGTAGCCAAGTATCAAAACTGTTTTTACTTCTTTATGCATTTTGGTGTGTTCACTTATGATGTCTACATTGAAGAGTATGGATTGTACTGGTTTGAATAAATATTTGATACTATGCTTTGGTTTTGTCTCCATTCCACCGTTTATACTTATGACGCGGTAACTTCCACTGAGGTCCTTGATCTCACTCCCCCTCTCTATTGTTTTGTTTCAGGACTAAGTTGTGAGAGTTAGCTGTTCAACTTCGAGGTTACTATCCCGGTATTGGTCGTAGGGCTGGACAAATGCACATGCACGTTTTTGGACTCAGCATCTTTCACATCTTCTTGTATATTTACATACTTGTGTATTTGCTGGTGCATATGTGGACAACTCATGCTTGCATACTCTGATGTTTGGATATATAAGAAGTAGTGTTGTTTTGAATTTCTGGGAATCTGTGAGTGTGGACTCACGGTGTTGCATGTTTGAGGCCGTAAGGCCCGTTGTATATGATCTGATATTTTTTTCTGCATGTGTTTGTTACTCATACTCCGTTGTTTGTAGTTGTGCTGAGTACCAATTGATGCGTGCCATGTTTTCAATAATAATATTCAAATGTTGTGTTTTTCGGATAAGCCTTGTGTAGTTCCGTTTGGTCCACCAGTTGGGTCAATCGGGGCTGCACGGCGGTGAGGCTCCCAGTTACCGGGAACGGGTCCTCACACAAAAGAAATACCTTTGCGCGTTAAACGTGTCAAAGGACCTGCCAAAATTGAAAAATCCTTCACGAACCGTCTGTAGTACCCTGCCAAACCAAGGAAACTGCGAATCTCTGTGATATTTTGAGGTGGCTCCCAAGATAAAATTGCTTCAATTTTCGTGAGATCAACATGCACTCCTTTGGCTGACACCACATGGCCTAAGAAACCAACCTATTGAAACCAAAATTCACACTTCGAAAATTTTGCATACAATTGCTGAGTTCGAAGTATGTCCAACACTGTCCTCAAATGATCTGCATGCTCCTCCTTTGACTTTGAATAGATCAGAATGTCATCTATAAACACTATGACAAACTGATCAAGGAATTCCCTGAATACTATATTCATCAGATCCATAAACATAGCTGGAGCATTAGTTAACCCAAACGACATCACCAAAAATTCATAGTGGCCATAACGTGACCGGAATGCTGTCTTCGGAATGTCAGCTTCCCGTACTCTCAACTGGTGATACCCTGATCTCGAATCAATCTTTGAGAACACCAATGCACCCTGCAGCTGATCAAACAAATCATCAATCCGAGGTAAAGGATACCGGTTTAATTGCCTGTAATCGATGCACAACCTAAGAGTACCATCTTTCTTCTTCACAAACAAGACAGGTGCTCCCCAAGGAGATACACTTGGTCTGATGAATCCTCTGTCCACCAAATCTTCAAGCTGAGTCTTCAGCTCCTTTAATTCTGCTGGTGCCATTCTATATGGAGGAATAGAGATAAGAGCCGTACCTGGCAACAACTCAATTTCAAACTCAATCTCTCTCTCTGGTGGCAAACCTGTCACATTCTCCGGAAATACATCTGAATACTCCTTCACTACTGGTACTTGACTCAATTTCGGAGTCTCCACAGTCGCATCTCTAATATGTGCCAAGAAAGCAACAAAATCTTTGCTGATCATACGTTTAGCACCCAAATAAGAAATCAAACAAGATGGCAAAACACGTCGATCACCTTCAAAACAAAACTCTGCCCCATTCTCCAAACTGAACCAAACTTTCTTAGCAAAACAATCCATTCGTGCTTTATATTTGGCCAAACAATCCATCCCCAGAATAACATCCAAATCTCTGATATCCAAAGGGATCAAATCTGCCAAAATCTCCACAGAACCCATCTGCAACACACAACCTAGGAACACTCTACTACAAATCAACTTCTCACCTAATGGGGTCAAAACCTCAATAGGTGGTTCTAATGGCGACAGCTCTCTATCTGCATTCTTAATTACTCTAAGACTCACAAAAGATCTATTCGTCCCGGGATCCAAAAGAACTCTAGCACAAGTGGAGAAAACAGAAATATTACCTGTCACCACATCTGGGTTGGCTACTGTATCTGCATCAGCTAACGTGAAGTCTGATGCCTCTGTTGTTGTGGTGGTTGTTGTCTTTGAGATGGTTAGCCTGCGGTCTGAAAACCAGTTGGCCTACCTACCTGAGTCCTCTAAGGTGGTCTAGAAGAACCTTGAGAACCCAAGTAGCTGTTCCCTGACTTCTGCATCATTGAAGGTCTGAACTGAGACACACCCTGTTGAACTGATCTAATCCCCGGACACCCTTAAGCCGTGTGTCCAAACTGATCGCATCTATAGCATTAAACTGGATGCGGGCAAGGAGGTGGGTGAGACTGCTTGCAGTTCATGCAACAAGGTTGTCCAAACGGTCTGCTCACCGGCCGAAATGATTGGGTATGCGGGGAACGGTTTATCACTGAAGAAACACCTTGTGATCTGGTCTGAAAAGAAGGGTATGGACCAGATGTCCTACCTCGGAACTTCTTGTCAAACCTGAAATTTTGCCTTATTGGATCCTTCCCAGAAGAATGATCCCGGCGCCTTTGAGTTTTCTTCCTTTGGCCCTCAAGGATAGCCTCGGCTTTCACTGCTTCAATAACCAGTTCCTCAAAATTCTCACTTACTCTTGAACCCATTATGCCGCGTACATCAAATTCAAGCCCATCTTCAAACTTATTGGCCATCCTGTTGCTCGTTCTGTCCACTTCCGGTACAAACTTGGATAGTGCTCTTAACTCTGTAGCATACTCTGCCACTGTCATACTCTTCTGACGGAGATCAAAGAATTCAGATCTCTTCTGATAACGGAAGTAGGTTGTGCAGTACATCTGATCAAACTCTCGCTCGAATTCCTGCCAAGAAGGTTGACCTTCATATCTGTCTCTCGTAAGTGATTACCAATTTGCTGCATCTCTTTCCAACAATCGGACAGCTAAGGTCACCTTGTCTTCCTCAGACAATCGCAAGTCTTGAGCAGCTAGAATTACTTTGTCCTTCCAGTTCTTAGCTTCCACCACATCATTGGTGCCATAGAAACTCTCACACCCCAATTGCCTAGCTTCAATCAGCAATTTTGACAAATGAACTGGAAATCTGTCAACTTATGCTCTGTTTTGCTGTGCCCCTTGCCCAATTTGTACTTCAGGCTCTGCAACCACTTGAGGTTCAACTTGTGCTTGATGTGCTTGCGCCTGTGATTGTTGAACTGTCGCTGTATGCAACATTTGCATCATCTGCTGCATCTGACCCATAGTATTCTGCGTTGCAGCCAACATCTGAATCAATGTCAGATCTGTAGCTATAGGGGCTCCTTGAGCTGGTTGTGCCTCTGGCTGTACTTCTGGTGCAACCCGTGGCTGATCCACATTCACTGTCGGCCCTCTTGCATCAGACGTCTCTTCTAACTGCCTGGTATAAACACTTCGGACTCTTCTGATTCTAGCACCACCACGGCCTCTACCACGAGCCATTTTTAACAACTGGATACATAGTCATAGGTATTAGCCCTAAAACCACAAGATATCTAGACATACTCTATGCTGGACCATGCATGTGCTGTGAGTGTAATGCATATGTAAAACATGTAATTTAAAACCAATTTTTCACTCCAAGCACACATAAACAACCATGCTCCGTTACCAACCCTGTGAGGACCTGATCCCGGTAAATGGGAACCTCACCGCCGTGCAACTTCGATCGACCCAACTCGTGAATCAATCAAAAGTACACAAGGCTTAGTTAAATTTTTAAAACTAATATTTCCAAAACTGCATACGAATTTGAATTAATTTTTTTTTTATATCGATACAAGCATGGCACGTTTTATAAAACACTCAGCAATAAACAATGGAGTAATCATAGACACTCAGCGGAAGTCTTAAGTCGCTTACAACAGGCCACACGGCCCCAAACATACCACACTGCAAGTCCATACACACAAGCCCTTAAGATCATTATTAACTACTCAAAACACACATCATATATTTCAATCCATTTTCCAAATTATCCATGCATTAGTTTCATAGTTCACAAAATAAAACAGAACATGCCGAGTCTCCAAAACGTGAATATGCACAAGTCCAGCCCTATGAAAGACAACGAGAAAACCTCAACAAAGCTTGGCTACGAAATCACGATCTAGTCCTGAAAAAAAATAAGGGGAAGGGGTGAGATCTAAAGACCTCAGTGGAAGTTACCGCGTCATAAGAATATCCGTTAGAATAAAGGCATTTTACTAAATTAGTTTAATAAACATTTATTTCAACATACTTGAAATCTATGCCATCTATCATGCACCCAACAACATCCATGACAAATATGTATCATGCATGCCTCACAGAAAATTATACGATTCAGTTAAACAAATAAATTCAAATCCAGTTTCTCATCAGTACACTTGGCTAATATGCCAAAACTTATCGGGGCGGATATAAAACACTTTCGAACCACCCCCGTTAAAGAGTAATCCAAAAGCCCATTGGTAGTTAATATTTTCATTTCTTTAAAATAGATATATAAGTCACTAAACCCCCTACTGTCAATGTTATCCATAATTGAATGGAGAAAATAATCTATCACATTCAATTACCAAGCATGCATGCACAATGAATTCACAGCCGGCAAGGACAATCCAGTCCCAAGTGTCCTGCTAAGTACGTTAAGCTAGGCACACATAACACAAACCATCCATACTACTCCCATCAGTAAGTGACATTCCCCTCAGATGGGATTCCATCAACTTACCTTGTTTGGCCAAACCCATTCGTCAATTCCATTTGATTCCAGAAAAATATATATATATATATATATAGATATCTTTGTATTAAAACATGGAATGCATGGTATGCTCATTATCTGATCCCACCATAGGACTTTCTCCCACTTAGATAAGCCACTTGGTTTCAGTAATTAATCGCAAACATATCACATAAAAATTCACACATCACAGGGTATTACTTAGAAGAAAGAAAAATTCGGTTTGCACTACTATAGAGGAGTAGTCAATTACTTATTGTTGGTCGAGACTTCTCTATTTATTTTTCACTCGAAGTAGTTGATTACCTCCTGGAATAATCAACTACTTACTGCTGGTTACATACCAATATTTTCATTCCACTCTCAATAAATTTTTTGGCTCAAACTCACAACAATTTTAATTTATACACAACTCAACAACCAGAATATACTCCTGGTCATTCATGCACACAAATCTTGCAACCACATTCCCAGCATGCATAAGAGTTCAAATATATATTTTCTGCACATAAACGTGGCAAGCAAATCATGCATTTTCAGATTTTTAGATTACACAAATCAAATCATTTCGTATACGCAAATGAAACTTAAACTCCCACCTCTTGACGCGCAGAAAATACACTTACTGCCATTCCTTTTCCTTTATCAACTTTCTGAGAATCACCTACAAACAGAAAAAGAAAATTCAAGCTCAATGCAAACCTAAACCAGAAAAATCTCAAATCAAAAATCTGATTCTTGTGACTCCCTTCTAACGCATTCTATAATGCTCAAACTAACCTTAATCACTCATACTTAAACACTTCCTAACTCAGGGAATTAACCTCTGTAAACTCATATTACAGAGTATCAACAATCAAACCAGAATACATAACCAAACTCAATTCTACGTGAATCGACGGCATAATCCCCTACCGACGTACTTCGCAACCTCAATCGCACTTAATTACATCCTCAAAGTCAAGGGAAACAAAATCAGAGTTCACATTCTCCAGAACCTTAAGAAATCCCAATATCTGATTTCCACAATACAAAATTTATCGAACCAAGTAAAACCAACTACAAATCCATCTTCCACAACATCACAAAACACCAATAAAATCGATTTTTCGTCATGAATGCAAAGAAATCAGAAACTTACCCAAAATTTCGAATTTTCCCTTTCAAAGTCTAACTCTGTCGAAACCACTCCAAGAACAGCCAACCCCAGCAAAAAATTACACAAAAGGTTTCAGAATTGCTGCAGAAAACTCAATTTGTTATCAATTTTGGAAGAAATTGTGTTTTGGAGGTTTGGGTTTTCAAAAGGGGAAAAGAAGAAGGAGAAAAATTCTGGTTTCTGGTGTGGATTCGTGGGAAGCCAGAGGAAAGAGAGAAAAGGGGAAAAAAAAAAGTAAGAAAAGGAAAAGAAGGAAAATGGGCTGGTCCGCCTATGGGCCCGGCTGACTCGACACGGGACCCGCAAATCTCGAAATTCAAAGTACGTTTTAAAACGTTCCGACGCACCCAAAAATATGAAAAATATACTTGAGGACTAAAAATAGTGTTTCCAGCTCTTGAAACAATATTGGAACTAGTGAGTAGAGAACGAGACCGTTTTTGGCAAAATCGACTCAAAGGCTTATGGTCACCCAAAACGGACCTAGAATGCATTTACGGGTGCATGGTAATGGAATAGAATTTACGCTAAACTCAACCTCAAAATACCTTCTAATCCCACTTAACACACTATTGTTTCCTATGACTATATCCGAGCTATTAACGACACTCAGGTCAGCTAACTCGATCGACTAATCAAACGCTCTACGTCGACCACTCTAGCCATGCTAATTGTCCTCTCTCTCGCTGCCTATGCACTCGAAAGGACGGGGTTCCACAGAAAATATCAAGGAAAATACGGTTAATGGTTGACAATTGTCTTTTTAATGTCTCGATTCTGGAGATTACGGAGTTTGACAGTGGACATGGAGCGGTGTTTGGCGAAAAATAGGACTGTTCTAGGCAATGTTCTACAGGTTCTTCATCTTATAGAATGGGAAAATCACCGTCTAAAGGAGTTTCATTTGAGTTCGACAGCACTCCTCTACAGCCTCGGACGACGTGTAAAAAGGTAGCCTGCGATATAGAAGCGGGTAGTAAGGATGGGGAGGACATGGGAGAAGATAGTGGGCCGAAAGGTGATAAATCTTATATCCCTCAAATGGGCCACAAGCTCACAACAAGTAGCCCAAACATTTGCTGTGTATCGCCAATAACTCTGGGCTCGGAAGAAGGCCTCTTAAAGAGACAGGAACACAGGCCTAAGCAAAATGAGGCAGTAAGAGGGATACGAGAGTTTCACGGGTCTTCTCATGAGATTTGCAAATACCAGGAGGTAATGGTCACGGATGAAGATTCAATTAACACTGCTCAAGACACATTGACAGATGTTATAGCGAAGATTAGAAGAAGGAAGTTACGTTAAAAAGAGGTTTATCCTGGGGTAGATGACAGACATGGCGAGAAGGTGAAGATGAAACCAATTCAGAGTAAACGACTCGAGATTGTTAGACGGGATGCCATGGAGGTTTTGTGTGACAATGAGGAGGACTCGATTTCCAAGGTGACAGAAACACAAGAAGAAAGAAGGTCCGAATCAATAGACATTCTTGCACCTGAACGAGATGTGACCCAAGAGAAAAGTGGTAACGAGGCCTTAGATGAAGAAGTCCAAGCCACGCTGGAAGTGGCTTATCTACTGGGACTATCCCAGAAGCAATCTCGCGAGGAGATTCGACAAAGAGTTTATGAAATGGTGGAAGAGGAAGGGGAAGACTGGAGAAGTCAAGGGAGAAGCTAGTCCTCTCTAAGGGTGTTTCTGTTGATACAGGGTGTGCTGTTGTGTCTTTATGATCAACATATATTCATGGAATATTAGAGGGGGGAACAGTAGGTTAAAGAGAACGGAAGTGAGAAACCTGATTTTTTGCTTTACAGTAGGGGTGTGTTTTATTGTGGAATCGAAATTAGAAGTGGTGACAGAGGAGATAGCGAAGAGGTTCTGGCCAGAGGTGGAATTAGGGTGGTGTGCGAGTCCATCGAGAGGTAGATCTGGAGGCATCTTGGCCTTGTGGAATAAACAAGTGGCAAAAGTTAGAAATTCGTGTTGTTTTACTAACTGGATAGTTTTGGAGTTGGAAATCAGGGATACAGGGTATGTGTTCATTTGCGTAGGAGTTTATGCTCCAAGTACCATCGGAGAACGAAGTTTGTTGTGGAAGGAGATTCTGATGTACAAGCAGCAATCGAGCAGGCCATGGGTCATATTGGGTGATTTTAATGAAGTATTATCCCCTACAGAGAGAATGGGTGTTTCTTTTGATCGTAAAAGTGCTGATTGTTTCCAGAATTTCATACATGATGGAGGTTTGATAGATTTGCAGCTGAAAGGGAAGCAGTTCACGTGGTTCACGGCTAAACATGCATCCAGATTGGATAGAGCGCTTGTATCCCCTGATTGGCTGGCTGAGAATGGGGAGTTCAAATTAGTTGCTGGCAATAAGAAATTATCAGATCATGTACCACTTATCTTAAGATAAGAGATAATTTTTTGGGGACCTAAACCTTTAAGGTCCTGGGATACTTGGTGGGATACGAAAGATTTTGCGAAGACAGTCAAACAATTCTGGCAAGAAGGAGGAAATCTTTTTCCGGGCAATTTTTCAGTTATCAAGAAGTTCAACTACTTGAGATCAAAGCTGATATGGTGGAACAAATACTATTTTGAGAATCCTGAAATAAAGCTAAAAATAATTATGCAGGAGTTGGATGTCCTAGACGAGAAAAGGAGTCAAGTCGAGGAGAGGACCTGCGAGATTGAAGGTAGATATAGCGATTTACTGATAGCGAAATGGGAAGCCAAGAGAAAAGTGGAGTCTATGTGATCGAGGATTCAGTGGCTTAAGTTAGAAGATAAGAACACTCAATTCTTTCACATTACAGCAAGGATTAGACAGAACAACAATCATGTTGGGTGTATAAATGTTAGTGGGAATAGAGTGGAGCAACCGTTTCGAATTAAGAACGAAATCCGGCAGTTTTCCAAGGCTATATTTTCACAGACAGAAACACAACATGTGGGTTTGGGCAGCTTGCTGTTTACTACATTGTCAGAAAGGGAGGCAAATCGATTAGAGGATCCATTCGATAATGAGGAGATTAAAAGGGCAGCGTGGGCATTTGGTAGTAGGAAGGCACCGGGCCCCGATGGTTTTAATTTCATGTTCATAAAAAAGGCCTGGGATACTATAGCCGATGATGTGACGATGATGATTAAGGAGTTTCACCGGAGTGGAATTTTGCGTAAAGGCGTCAATATGTCTTATTTATTTCTAATACCGAAGATTCCAGGGGCGGCAGATCTGAACTCTTTCCGACCAATAAGCTTAATCAATAGTATTTACAAGATTATTGCCAAGCTATTGACTTCTCGACTAAAGTCAGTGATTTCCCCACTAATTTCTCATGTCCAGACAGGTTTTCTTGAAGGAAGGAATATTACAGATTCAGTGATGATTGCGATTGAAACTATAAACAGTTTGAAAGAGTCAAAAACAAAAGGATGGATCTTTAAACTTGATTTCAGGAAAGCTTATGACACGGTGAATTGGGGTGCCTTACAAGAAATTATGGAGGCCATAGGCTTCAAAAGAAGATGGAGGAGATGGATAGAACAGTGTGTTTCTACCCCTAAGGTATCGATATTGGTGAACGGCACAGCTACTCCGGAGTTTTTAATGGAAAAGGGACTGCGCCAGGAGATCCTTTATCTCCTCTTCTTTTTTTACATGGTGGTAGAAGCTTTGTCAAGAATGATTAAGAAAGCTGAGGATTTGGGCCTATTTAAGGGCATTCAACTAGGGTGTCAATCTATAACTCACCTACAATATGCAGATGATATCATACTTTTCTGTGATGATGATCTTAATGGCTTGTTGAACCTTAAGAGAATCTTGCGATGTTTTCAGCTGTTCACCGGATTGAAGATTAATTTCTTCAAAAGTTCTTTGATAGGGATTAATCATAGGCAGGCAATAGTGGAGAAAATGGCACAAAGTCTCTGGTGTAGGGCTAGATCACTACCCACCGTGTATCTTGGATTTCTCTTAGGGGCGAATCCTAGAAGAGCATCAACATGGTCGTCGGTGGTTGCAGCATTCAAGAGAAAATTATCCTTTTGGAAAGGAAGATTTTTATCACTAGGAGGAAGAATTATTCTCATTAAATCGGTGTTACTTAATCTACCTATATATTATATGTCGATTTTCAGGATGCCCAAGAAAGTAAGGAAGGACATTGAAAAGCTCCTGCGACGTTTCCTATGGAAAGGGATGACTGATAAGCAATGTATCAATAAGGTGACCAGGAGAAAAGTTTGCATGGACACAAATAAAGGGGGAGCAGGTATCGGGTGTTTGGAATTAAGGAACAACGCTCTCCTGTCAAAGTTGTGCTGGCGAGTAATTTTCTAGCAGGAAGGTTTATGGAGTCGTCTAATGGCAGAGATCTATAATCCAGGATTTTCAAGTAGAGACATTCGTTTGCAGGGGAGAAACATATCCGTGGTGTGGAAAGATATTCTCAAGGTCTTCAATGGAGACAATATTGAAATGAAGAATCTGAGAAGCAATATGGCATGGAAAGTCGGATCTGGAGATAGAATCCGATTCTGGTTTGACGTTTGGTTGTTAGAGAATTCTTTGGAGAATTTATTTCAGAGACTTTTCTCAGTCTCATTACAGCAAGATGCCACGATTGCACAAATGGGGAGATGGACGGAGTTGAGATGGTAATGGGATCTGTTATGGAGAAGACCGTTGTTTGTGTGGGAGAGTCAAATGCTTGAGAATCTGTTAGAGAGATTAAATGCGGCGGTGATGAGTCAAAATAGATCGGATACCTTTATTTGGGATAATGAGAGAGAAGGATACTCGGTGAAGTCTGGGTATAGTATCTTAACTGCATCACAATTACAGGAGAATGAAGATTTAATTCCCAATATTTGGGAGAGCCATGGACCCCTCAAGATTAAAGCTTTTGTTTGGCTTGCGTGGCAGAACAGAATTTTCACTAAGGCCAGATTATGTAGGCTGCGATTGTTGACCAATACAGAAAACATATGCCCAAGATGCGGACAATACGAGGAGAATCAGGTTCACGCGTTGATGGATTGTAGAGAAGCTTGGAGATGTTGGACGTCAATAATGAAAAGATGGGGAGTGATGTGGGTTCAACCCAGAAATCTGGTGAATCTTTTCATTCAATGGAGATATCTGGCTATTTATAGATATCAAGTGGATAGTTGGCACAGCATTTTTCTTCATGTCATCTGGGCTATCTGGCTTGCAAGAAATGCAGGAGTTTTTAGACAGATTGACAAGCAACCAGAAGATATAGCGCTTGACGGAATGCTAAGAGGTCTAGGATGGGCGGCGGCTAATAGGGAAGGGGTAGAGATAAGGGGGGGCGATTTGAGTGCGGTGATAGACTGGCATCAGATAGTTAGATGATTCTACTTAATTCCATAGAATAGTCTGGATACTTGCTGATAGTTAGATAATTTTTGCTTAAAGCTATAGAATAGTTTGGTTACTTACAAGCGCAGCAAGTATCCCGAAATGATCTGTGGGACAAGGTATTTTTTTATTTTTTTTTTCTTGTTTAAGGAGATGTGAGCAATGGTTTACTGTAAATCAGTGGAATGGAATAAAATCGTATCTATTGTATTATTCAAAACAAAAAAGATGTAGAATTATCTGGAATGTAATGGTGTTTTTTGAAATTGCGGGCCACTATTAGTGTAAATAAAGCAGTACATGTATGCTGTTTTGTTTAAGAAATACTATAAAATGGCTGCTTCTTTGTAAAATAAATATATGAATGAATGAAGCAAATGTTTTGAAGAAGAAAAAGAAAACTCTTGCGAGTGAAACAAACTGCAAAAGATAAACAGAGTCAGTCAACAGAGGAGGTTGGTAGGTGAGTGTTTTGAATGCATATCTTGTTCTTTTCATAGCGTCAACCTTGAGTGCTTCTCTCTCAGCGTATTTGCAGAGTTGATAGCGTGATTTGATATTTGAACACAACCGAAAGAAGCAATTGCTCTGTACTCGTTCTTCCCCTTCAGCAATTCTTGCTCTCAAACTAACAACAAAGTTTTCACCTGACGAATCCACTCATCCACTGCCCCATTTCTTGCCTCCAAATCTATCCGACTTTGTACACCTGCTCGTGCATCTTCCAATCCCTCAACCCTTTCTCTCAATTTGGCAGCGTTGCTATTGCACTTGAAAGGGTAACGAAAGAAACCAACGGTTGGACCGATGGTGTAAATAAAACTTATTTCCAAAAATTGTAGGACCGAAAGCAAGAGCGGCTTCTACACCCGTCATCTTCTCTATGATCTTAATAATTAAAAGCAGATAAGCAAACAAGTTAAGCAACAAATCAAAAAAAGGAAAGAGCAAAAACAAAACATTTTAGTATATATCATTTTAAAAATATTAGCATTGTATTAATAAAAATAATTCCTATTGATTTTCAGTATGGTTGGTAAGTATGCGTGCTTCTATTTTGTTATACCAAATTATGGATCGATCGTGTGTGTTCAAAGAGAACAACCACCAAGGCTCTCTTCTAGCTGATGGAGAAATTCAATTGATGATAACGTACGCTGCTAAATTTTATTTTTAACTGTTTTATACAACCCAGCTGAAAACAAGATGAAGGAAATGAGCAAGAACTCTGCGTCCGACATGCGAAGCACGCCCCCCCCTGACATCTTGGGGCAAGATAAACCAACATGGTCACCAACGCAGGTATTTCGAAGGGATCGGTATATATCTTATTACATTGATGGTATTCCTGAAGGCTGGACTTCTTGTGAGACTTGAGGGATGACGTGGCAAATTTTTGCCACGTCACCCACTGGGTTTAAAACCCACTTCGGCAGCCTCTCTCCCCCCTCCCCCAAATTTATTTTTTTTCTTTTAGTTCTCTCTCTCATCCAACCAATTTCAATTACCTCCAGTATCTAATCCAACCGTCTGATCGTCGAATTGTTTGCACCATTGTGTTCCTCTCATCATCAAGATCAATCTGCCGTTGGTTTCACCTTCATCGGACCACGGACACGCCCGGATCGGAGCCTGGAAGTTTCGAAATTCTCACCGGAAAATTGTCAATTCCGGCCAATCTAAAGTAAGTCTTAAAATTTGGTTTTCGGTTTCATAATCCTGATGGTTGTAGCTTCATGTTGATGTAAATATTTTCGGTTTTCGATGAAGTAGGAATTTTCCGGCCACCGTCGGCGACACTGTTCATCGTTGACCGGCGATCGACACTGTTCATCATACTGTACATCGACACTGTTCATCGTTACTGTATATTGACACTGTACATCGACACTGTTCATCGTACTGTACATTTGACACTGTTCATCGTACTGTACACTGACATTGTTCATCGTTACTGTACATTGACACTGTACATCGTACTGTGCATTGATACTGTTCATATGTACTGTTCACGTTGACTTTGACCAAAAAGTCAAACCTTCCCCGTTAGGTAATTTCGACGTTCTGAACGTGATAGCGTGATCGGTTTTTCCATTTGATGTGTCGTTTGTGAGTTATAGTCATACAAAGTTTATTATGTAGGTTTAATACCAGTTGTCTAAGCCTAACCTGAATATTGTGTTCTTAGGAAGGGAGTGTGTTGAGGACAAAGGCAATAGTATCGTTTCCTCTTCTTCGGCCCGTAAGGTAGGGTCCTTACCATATGTGGTTCAACATTAGTATTTCCTTGTTGTAAAATCCGTTGTACCTTGGTTTTGATTGATTCGTTGTATAGTCCATCGGAGCCCATCCGATTGGTCCATTATTCCAAATTTCATTGTTCTCTTCCATAGGTAGCTATAAAGTATCATAATGTAGGGTCTTTACCGTATGTACTCTATCATAAGTACTTCTTGATTTTAAATCCGTTATGTGGTTTTAAATTAAATCGTTGTGTAATCCATCGGAGACCATCCGATGGATCCATGTCCAAGTTACTTTGTCATTTTTCGTATGTTCTTGTAAGGTAGGGTCTTTACCGTATGTGCTCCATTATAAGTACTTCTTGATTTTTTAAATCTGGTTTTAAATTAAATGGTTGTGTAATCCATCGGAGACCATCCGATGGATCTATTGTCCAAGTTACGTTGACCTTTTCCATATGTTCTTGTAAAGTATCATCATGGATCTCCAAAATTTCATGTGATCAATCAAAGTCCATTTGATTGATTTGTTGTGTAAATTGGGCTGATTCTGTATCATTGCCCGTAAAGTAAGAAGGTAATTATTGTAATTAAAGGTTTCTGTAATGGTATCGTATTGTGGAGTTTTAATTTTAAAATATGGTATTTCAGTGTTATTGAAAGTTAAACTCGTTTTCTTTATATGTAAGTTAAAGTATGTAAGAGTTTTCATGTTACTTACGTACGTTTGGCCAAACGTGGTGAGTGCTCGGTCTCTGAGAGTAAGCGGAGAGACACTCATCTGTTGGGAGTTGTATGGATGCTGTATGGTTACTGTATGTTCCCTGCTTCGCAGGATGATCTGAGAGGACTAGTTGATCTTTTACGTATACAGTTTTGTTAATCAATCTAGTCTCGGACAACACTGGTAGAAGGGGTTATGTATGTAAATATTTTAAAAGTGTATATATAAAACCTACCAGTGGGCTTCCGGTTTCCCTTTAGCGGGGGTTACTCGGGAAGTGATTTGCGGTCCGCCCATGTTTTCGTATTGACCCATGTTGAGTTCTATGTTGTTTTCGGGTCCAGTAAGTAAACGTTTGCAGTCCGCCCATGTTTTCGGATTGATTCCTGTTGAGTTCTTTATTGAAAGCGAAAGTACATTTTCAGGTCCAGTAAATAAACGTTTTATAAAGTAAACGGTAAAGTTAAAGTTTTGAAAATTTACAAGTTTAGTGATGATCTAATAAGTTTCTCGTTGTTCCTCTCCTTTGTTAAGTTTCTTGTTGTTCCTCTCCTTTGATAAGTTCCTTGTTGTTCCTCTCCTTTGATAAGTTCCTTGTTGTTCCTCTCCTTTGATAAGTTCCTTGTTGTTCCTCTCCTTTGATAAGTTCATTGTTGTCCCCTATTAAGATTCTCGAAAATCTCACCCCTTCGTTTTTGTTTTCCCTTCCCAGGATTAGATCGTGATCAGTAGCTGTTGTTAGTGTGAGCGTTGGGACTACTCGCTAGGACTATTGCATCTGCACATGTTAGTATGATTTGGTTTTAATGGCACACTATTATGTATTTGTTAATTTGACATGTGGTTTCGTTTTCAGATACTTGGGGCTTGTGTGTTATGGTTTCACTTGTTGTATTGTGTTATTGAAATAAGACTTCCGCTGTTTTAAACGTTCTCCGTTATTTATTGTGCCATGTATTTAGTTCTTATCAGCCATGCTGTAATTTGAAAATATTTTAAATTTTATTTTTGGGGATTTACGTTTGAAAAGTCAAAATAGCCTTGTGGAGTTCGGATTGGTCCACGTGTCGGGCTTCTCCGGGCTTCACGGCGGTAAGGGCCCGCTTTCCGGGTTTGGGTCCTTACACTTCTAATAAGTTATTCCGAGCAATAGCTGAAGTGGAACCAGTGGTTGATGTTTTCATTTCTAGCCGCCTCTCCAAGAGGGGAGTTCGTTTTGGTTTTCTCAAGTTTGTTAGATGCGGGGTTCAGGAAGATGCAAGGCATAAACGATTAAACTTGAGACTAGGTGGTGTAGCTTGGTGCCGCATTAATGTGGCACGTTATGTAACTGGTATCGGGGAGAAAGGAGAACAGAATGTGACAGAAGAGCGGGCAGTTGACTCAGTAGAGTTACAACCAAAACCAGCAGTCCCTGGACGTTCGCTTCTGCGGGAAAGGGATGATCGTACCTATGTAGAAGTAATATCTGCTCAGAAGACGAATGAGTTTAAGGAACCTCTCCTGGAGCTTTTCTCTGACCCGGGGCTTATGGATAAATTGCAGCGTAGTGCTGTTGGCCTTCTTCGTGAGATTCACAATACTCAGCTGAGCCTTCCAGCTGAGGTTGAATGCTTTACCATGGGTCCCTATCAGAAACTTCTTGTCTTCGCTACTGCTGAGCATATGAAGCATGAACTTAGTACTAATTATGCCTTTTGGAATGTCAAGTTTTATGATCTGCACCCCTGGAGATTGGAAGATGCTGGTATCCGACGATTATGTTGGGTGGAGGTTCTTGGTCTCCCCCTTAATGTCTGGTTTGAGGATGCTTTCAAGAAAGTTATTAGTCCAGTTGGTTCGGTAGTTCAGGTTCATTCACTCACTGCAAATTGGAGTAATTTAGCCAGTGCAGTTTTGCAAATAGCTACTCCAGTTTCGTTGGAAATTAAGCAACAAGTGAAGGTGGTGATAGATGGTCTACCGTTTACTGCACAAATCCTAGAAGTCAAAGAAAGAGGTAATGCGGGGCCCGAAGAGGGGGAACAAGGTTCCGTGTCTGGAGGGTGCAACAGTTCTTTTGTTCCCCTTAAACCCAATCCACTAGTTCAGAGATACAATAAGATGGCTCTGAGTCAGGTTAGCTTTCCAACAGCACAGACAAAAGGTCCAGAAAAGAGGGACGGGATGGTGCGGAGTCAGGGGATGAAGGTTGGGATGAATTCAACATGTGGTGGAACCAGGTTCCCTAACACACCAGCTCAGATTATAATACCAGCTCAGCTTGCCCAGGTGGAGATGAATCATCCACTGACTCAGCAGGTGGAAGGGTGGTCCGGTCTTTCAAAGAGTTGTGAGGGGTTTCCAAGTCATTACACAGCCCCTGTTCTTAATACTGCAGCCTTGGTTACTGCGGAACAGAGACGTGCCCATCGTCAGGCCATTTCTGAGGGTGCACCAGATGATTATACAGATGATAGTCCCACCTTTCAATCCTTCTCTGAGGTTATGGCCTTCACCAAAATGAGGAAGGAAGGAGAGAAAGCTTCGAGGGCAGCTTCCAAAGTAAGGGTTGGCGACCGTAGGCAGGGTAAGAATAAAAAGCTCAAGCACATTAAACCGAATGGGAGTCTTTCCTCGGAGAAAAATAGTCATCCCGACAGATGTGGAATGTCTTTCTTGGCGGGCGAACCTTCGTTTCTTGTTGACACATCAGACAAGGGAGATGGTTCGGCAGCCAACGGTGGTTTAGCGAATTCAGATGATGTTGTTGGTTGTCCAGTTGAAACGGAGGTGCAGAGGACACTGGATATTGTGGACCAGTTGGGATTATGTCGGAAGAATACGAAAGCTGCAATCAGGCAAAAGTTGAAGGCAAAGATAGTGGAGGAAGACAAGGAGTGGAATACTCACTGTCCTACATAGTGTAGTTTCAGTGACATGTAGTTGTGGGTGCTGAAATTGAATGATTAATTTAGCTTTCTGGAATATAAGAGGTTGTAGGGGGAAGCTGAAGGAGAGTTCTGTTCGTTCCATTGTCCAAAAGGAACAGCTAACTATTATGTTTTTATGTGAGACAAAGATGGAGATTTTTACTGATCGAATGGCAGCGAGATTGTGGCCTGGAAACGACATCAAATGGGAAGCTATTGCAGCCCATGGGAGTGCAGGGGGAATTGTGTGTTTGTGGAATGATGTTAAGGTGCAGGTTTTAGGGGTTGAAAGATTTGAGAGATGGTTGTTATTGGAGATGCAGGTGAGGGACACGGGTTTTAAGTTCGTATGTGTTGGGCTGCATGCGTCTAATGTAGTGGCAGAACGGCGTCTGTTATGGGACGAGCTGGAATGGCGGAAGTGTGTAGACAATACACCTTGGATTATTTTGGGTGATTTTAATGATGCTCTTACTGCAGAAGAACGGTTAGGCACTTTCTTTAATGCAGTGGCGGCTTAGCGTTTATTGCATTTTATCAGTAGGAATGGTCTGGTTGATATGCCTATACTTGGTAAACAATTCACTTGGTTTAATTCACATAGCGCATCACGCATAGATAGAGTACTGGTTTCACCGCATTGGTGCTCTCATTTTAATCGTCATAGGTTGTATGCTGGAGATAAGGGGTTCTCTGATCATGTTCCTTTAATAGTGAAGACTGATTCTTTTAGGTGGGGCAGAAAGCCATTCCGCTCATGGGATATTTGGTGGGAAGATAATCAGTTTCTTCAGCTGGTGGAAGGTTTATGGAGGGAGGCAGAGCGCTGTTTTCCAGGAGAGTTTAGTGTGGTAAAGAAGCTTGCTTTCCTAAAGAAGAAATTGCAGGTGTGGCACACAACCAACTTTGGAGCATTGGAAAGCACTTTAAAAAATATATTGGCTGAGATTGATTCATTGGATCAGATTAGAGGTGATGAGGGGACGGGGATGATTAACAGATACACTGATTTACAAGCGCAGAAATGGGATTTAAAACAGAAGTTGGAAGCGATGTGGAGGCAAAAATCTAGACAGCAGTGGCTTAAGATGGGTGATAAGAACAGTAAGTTCTTCCATGTTAGTGCTACGCTGCGCCGGTCACATAATTTCATTGGGTCCATTCGGTTTCAGGAGAGGGTCTTCACCACGCCCACAGATATAAGAAGTGCTGCAGTGGGTCACTTCCAGCGTTTCTTCATGGATGAGGGCCGATGTTGTTTGGGATTGGGCAGTTTAGTTTTGCCTTGCTTATCTTCTACAGCGGCGGATCAGTTACAAGTGCCGTTCCAGGTAGATGAGATTAGAAGTGCAGTATGGGACTGTGGTAGTCACAAAGCTCCTGGCCCAGATGGGTTTAACTTCTTTTTTATGAAGAAAGCATGGTCGGTTATTGGCAGTGATATTGTAGCAATGGTAAATGAATTTCATACCAGTGGCTTTCTACCACGGGGGATTAACAATGGCTTTATAACGCTCATCCCCAAGATATCAGGGGCTGCTGATTTCAATGCTTACAGACCTATTAGTTTATTGAATAGTCTGTATAAGATTATTGCCAAGCTATTGTCTAAGCGGCTTAAGGGAGTGATGGACCAATTAATTTCTCCTTTGCAAACTGGTTTTATGGAAGGTAGGTACATTGCTGATTCAATCATGGTGGCCAATGAAATAATCCATAGCATGAAGAAGTCTCAGCATAAAGGGTGGTGTTTGAAGTTAGACTTCCAAAAGGCATACGATTCAGTTAACTGGACGTTCCTTCTCGAGGTAATGGAACAAATGGGTTTCGGGTTGCGGTGGCGGCAATGGATTAAGAGCTGTATCTCATCTGCCCGCTGTGCCATTCTTATTAATGGTGCGCCAACGGAGGAATTTTCTGTGGAGCGCGGTTTGCGTCAAGGGGATCCGCTCTCTCCTTTATTGTTTAATCTTGTGGCAGAGGTGTTGTCCAGGATGCTGATTAAAGCGGCAGATTGTCAATTATTTCAGGGTATTACCATTGGTGGTTTATGTTTAACGCATCTGCAGTATGCAGATGATATTATTCTCTTTAGTCAGGGCGACCAGCAGGAGATTATTCGCCTCCAACGGATATTGCGATGCTATGAACTGTTATCAGGTTTGAAGATAAATTTTTTTAAATCTGGTTTAGTTGGATTTAATGTTTCTAATGGTGAGGCAGCTGAACTGGCGTCCAAGATTCATTGTAGACAGCAGAGTTTACCATTTATTTACCTTGGTGTTCCCCTTGGTGCGAACCCACGTTGTAAAAGTACTTGGAATACGGTGCTGGAGCGATTCAAATGTAAGTTAGCCTCATGGAAGGGGTCCTTATTGTCGCTGGGTGGAAGAGTTATTCTCATCAAATCTGTGTTGAATAGCCTTCCAGTATATTATATGTCCTTCTTTCAGATGCCAGTGACTGTAAGAAAGGAATTGGAAAAATGGATGCGGCGTTTTTTATGGTCGGGAAAAACTGAAACTCGCTGTCTTTGTAAAGTACGTTGGTCTGTGGTGGTTCGTTCTAAGGATAAGGGTGGTGCTGGATTGGGGTGTCTGCGGCTCCAGAATCAGGCACTACTCACTAAGTGGTGTGCCAGACTTGCTACTGATACATGTTCCTTGTGGAAACAGGTGATTATGCAGAAATACAGACCCCTTTTAACTCATGCGGGTATAAAGAGTGCAGTACGCAATGTGTCAAATACATGGAATGGGATAGTAAAGAACAGCAGAATTTCCTTAGCCAATGTACAGTGCATTTCCGAATTCCATCGCTGGAGATTAGGCCAAGGTATTTCTATTGCTTTTTGGCTGGATTGTTGGTGCTGTAATCGGCCCTTAGTGTTGCTGTTTCCGCGATTGTATGATCTTTCTATTGATAAATAGGGATCAATCTCCAGGTTTGGGGATATGGTAGGACAGTTTTGGGAGTGGCGATTGACGTGGAGGAGACGGCTGTTTGTTTGGGAGGAAGGGGAAGTTGCTCGACTACGGGACTTGTTGAGAGAATTTGTTTCGACCTCCTTACAAGAGGATGAGTTATTGTGGGGTGAACAATTGAGATCATTCTCTGTTCGCAATTGTTACAACACAATAGAATCTCTTACGATTCCGCATAGCGAACAGCAGATACCAAATGTTTGGAGACGACAGGGCGCACCCAAATGGCAAGCTTTCATGTGGCTTGCGTGTAGGGAGAAGATTAATGCTAAAGGTCAACTTATTCGCATTGGATTGTTATCAGCTTCAGAACGGGATTGTGAGGCATGTGGCCTGGAGGAAGGAGACTCGAATCACATTTTACTGGGCTGTCCAATGGCATGGAGATGTTGGTCACTCCTTTTTAACAAATGGGGTCTAAGTTGGGTACAGCCACGGTGTATGACAGATTTGTTCTTTCAGTGGGGAGGTTTTTCCATCCCGGCTCGATGGCAGGATCTTTGGTATGTGTTACTTTTTGCGTTGACGTGGAGCATATGGTTGGGACGAAATGCTAGAATATTTCGAAGAGTCACCTGCAGCGTGGATGATTTGTTCTACAATGCCATTAGGCATGGTTTCAGCTGGGCCAAGCATAATCTAAAGGAGGGCTGTCCTGATTGTTTGTCTTTACTGCCTGCTGGGGATTTTCTTTCTCTCAGATGATTGTGTTGTTCATTGGTTTCTCCTGGGGCTGCTGTATAGTCTTGCAGATTAGATTGACAGTTTGGAGGTTTATCCTTTGATCTCCTTAATGGATATGCAGTGAATGGGTGTTTTGAAAATTATGAATCCTGTAACTTAGTCATAGGATCTGTTTTGTTTCATTCTGGCCATTGTGGTGATACAATGCTCCATTGTACACCCTATATGTATTCTTATTACTTCTTAATATACATATCGATATTTCTTCAAAAAAAAAATAATAATTCCTATTTCTCTTTTCGGCTATGCCCTGACTTTTTTTTGAGAGAATATCGATATGTATTAGATATGAGGATCACTATACAAGCTAGCAGGATAATGAAAAGGTATCACTACTGGCCACCAAAATGAAACTAACAGATTCCAAATAATTATATCGGAATCGGTGACTTTCATCCGCCAACAACTACGTAGTTAATAAGGAGACAAGATCGCCAGAGGGAAGAACGTCAAGGCTGTCCACATTAACCTCTGATAGGTTAGTTTTAGCCCAAAAGAAACCATGTCTCATGCCTGCATAGTAGGCATCAGCTGCACTGCTGTCGACTCCTTTGAAGATACGATTGTTGCGATCCAACCAGATACTCCATGCACATGAGAACAGCAGGACGTACCACAATCTACTCCAACGACGTGGGAGGGGGAAACCTTCCCATTGTTCAAACATATCCACCAAAGAACGTGGCTGGACCCAACAAAAGCCCCAGTGCTTAAAGAGCAGTGACCAACACTCCCATGCTGTCCTACATTCAATCAAAATGTGATAAGAGTCCTGTTCCACCCTGCCACATACCTCACAAAGTGCAGCCGAAACAGGGATAATACCAAGCCGACTTAAGTATCCTTTTGCCGATAATTTCTCCTGACATGCGAGCCATATAAAAGCCTGCCATTTGGGTGCCCCTGGTTTGCTCCAGACATTAGGGATCGATGGCTCGCTGGTCCTAACTGTTAGCACCACCATATCCTGATAACACATGCTCACCGAGAAAGGACTGAGCTGAGGCCCCCAAAGAGTCAAATCCTCCTCCAGAGAATTCGGCCTGTAAGCCTCCAGAAGGGCCAGCAATCGCCCCACTTCTTCTTCTTCCCATACAAACAAGCTGCGCCTCCACATCAAAGTCCAGCACCATACCTCATTATTCCACAAGCCAAATTGCCGAACTGAGCCTTCCTTCTCCAGGGAGAGGGCGTACAATCTGGGGAATGTGTCACGCAAAGGAGATGAACTACACCAGACATCATCCCAAAAACCAATAGACTCCCCGTTACCCAGTCGCCATTGGAAAAAAGAAGAGATGCACTGACCATTAGGCAATACCACTTTGCTGTTGTGGACTATGCCAGCCCATAAGGAAGAGAACCTGCTACCGCCACATACAAGCCCATCAGGACGAAACTTAGGACTATACTTGTGCCTGATTATCCGGCTCCAAAGTGAACAAGTGTCATTAGCAATCCGCATACTCCACTTGGTGAGTAGAGCTTGATTTCGCAACTTCAGATAGCCTAAGCCAGTGCCCCCGCAATCAGTTGGCCGCACACACGTTGTCCACTTCACCTTACACAGGCAACGTTTGTCCATTGTCCCGCCCCACAAAAATCGTTTAGTCCATTTCTCTAAATCTCTCCTCACTCCTACAGGCAGCTGAAAGAAGGTCATATAATACACCGGTAAGCTTCTGAGAACAGACCTGATCAGGGTAATTCTACCCCCCAATGAAAGTAGAGAGCCTTTCCAGGAAGCCAGCTTTCCTTTAAAGCGCGTAACCACCGGCATCCACGTACTACGGCGACGAGGATTGGCTCCCAAGGGCACTCCAAGATAAGTGAAAGGCAGAGACTGCTGGCGACAATGTAATGATGCAGCACAGGCTGCAGCCGCTGGTGTGGGGATGTTGATGCCTACCAGACCAGATTTGAAGAAATTGACCTTGAGCCCGGATAACAGTTCATAGCACCTGAGGATGCTTTGGATGTTAACTATACCCTGATGGTCGCCTTTGCAGAAGAGAATTATGTCATCCGCATACTGCAAATGCGTGAGCTGCAAGTTACCAATACCAATACCTTGGAAGAGCTGACAGTCAGCAGCTCGACTTAGCATGCGCGACAGAACTTCCGCGGCCAAGTTAAATAATAGTGGGGACAAGGGATCACCTTGCCGCAGACCTCTGCCCAAATTAAACTCCTCTGTAGGCACGCCATTGATGAGCACAGCACAGCGGGCCGAGGAAAAGCATTCTGTTATCCAACGGCACCATTGCGCCCCAAAACCCATCCGATCTAGAACTTCAGACATAAAATTCCAGTCCACCGAGTCATAGGCCTTCTGAAAATCCAGTTTGAGACACCATCCCGGACCTTTAGACTGTTGCATAGAATGGATGATCTCGTTGGCGACCATCACCGTGTCCGTGATGAACCGACCTGCCATAAAACCGGTCTGCAGTGGGGAAATCAGCTGATCCATCACTGTCTTGAGGCGACTTGCTAGTAGTTTGGCAATAACTTTGTACAGGCTGTTGATAAGACTGATGGGTCGATACTCCGACAGCTCCACAGCTCCAGAAATCTTGGGAATTAAGGTGAGATAGCTGTTGTTAATGCCTCGCGGTAGCACTCCACTAATCTGAAACTCCTGGATCATAACAATAATCTCCTCTCCAATCACCGACCAGGCGTTCTTGATGAAAAAGAAATTGAAACCATCGGGGCCTGGGGCTTTGTGGCTACCGCACGCCCAGACAGCCTGCTTGATTTCATCCGCAAGAAAAGGCCTCTCCAACTCATTGGCAACGGCCAGAGCTAACCTGGGTAAATCCAGGCCACCTAGACCAAACCAGCTGTGTTCTGCAGCCATAAAAACTTGCTGGAAATAGCCAACCGCCTCAGCTTTCATCTCTTCCGGCTGGCGCACTTCTCTTCCCCATACTCGAATCATCCCTATGAAATTGCGACAGTGTCTAATGGTGGCACAAGCATGAAAGAATTGAGTGTTCCTATCACCAAGGGTAAACCATTGCTGCCTGGATTTTTGCCTCCATAGTGCCTCAATTCTCCTCTTGAACACCCACTTCTGATCCTGTAAAACCTCATATCTCCGCAGGGAGTCAGGTCCTAAGCGTCCTCGAGTTTGATCAAGCAGATCGAGTTCATCCAGGATGTTCTTCAGCTGCCGCTCTAATAAACCGAAGAAACCGTGGTGCCAAACCTGCAGCTGCCTCCTCACAAAAGCCAATTTCCGAACCACTGCAAACTCTCCAGGGAAGTGAATCCTTGCCTCTTGCCAACACTCATCCACCTTTGACAAGAAACATTTATCCTCCCACCAAACATCCCAGGAACGGAATGGTCTGCTACCCCATGAGAAGGAGTCCGCTCTCAGGATGAGAGGCACGTGATTGGAAAAACCCTTATTACCAGCATACAGACGATGACGGCTATACTGTAAACACCAAGCCGAGGAGACTAAGACCCGATCAATACGGGAAGCGCTGTTGGTACGAAACCAGGTATACTCCTTACCAATGAGAGGCATGTCAACCAATCCATTCCAATGGATAAAAGTTTGAAGGTTGCGTACAACACTCTCATTGAGGGAGCGGCCTGAATGTTCCTCCACACGAAGAGATTCATTGAAGTCTCCCATAATCACCCAAGGACCATCTTCCACTGATATCCGCTGCTGTATCTCCTCCCAGAGGCCGCGACGCTCAGATGCTAGGTTCTGAGCATACAGCCCAATACACTTAAAATGAAAATCAGAAGCCCGAACTCTCAAGTCTAATACCAACCAGCGTTCAAAGTGCTCGATTCCCAAATTCTGCACTATCACATCATTCCATGTGCAAGCAATGCCACCTGATCGACCACAAGCATCGATTGCTGTCCACTGAATGTCCGGACCAGACCATAGCCTGCGTGTCAAACCGCCAGGGAAAGATTCCCACTTTGTCTCACACAGTATCAACAAACACAGATGCTCTACTTCTATAAGCTTACGAATGTGATTCTCCTTCAACTTACCACGACAACCTCTAATGTTCCATATAGCCATATTTATCATCAACAGAAAATTACCCATATCCACTATAAAACTGACCTGCGCTAGCTGGCGCAATGAGTCTGCCACGCCTGTCGATCATCCAATATACGTCCCTTCAATTTCTGGCGTATGGCGTCTTTAGTTTGCTTTCGGCGAAGAACCAAAACATCGGCCACTTCTAGAACATGTTGAGCCTCCTCCTCCAGAGTGCAGTGATTAGAACCAGAGCCCTTGGAACAAGATTGCTCCGATATACCTATAGACTGTTCGCAATCAGCCTGCAAGAAAGAAGGGTCCTCCGCCAATTGAAAAGCCCCCTCCTTCGCCATCTGGCTCGCCCGCCCAGACGAAAGATTGCCAGTAGGTTTAAGATGGCAGAGTTTCTTCTGCTTCCCCATCCTACTATGCATTGCCCAGCCTTTGAAACCAATCCGGGGTACCTTATGACCAGATTTCTTCTAACGAGTAGAAGCTGTATCAGCCAGAGCCGAGACCATCACAGGAGCCTCCGAGATGGGTTCCATGGGCAGCTGTTCAGACATGGCTTTCCTAAAAGGCTGTAGTTGACTCCTTACATTGGACTCCTCACGAACCAATAGGAAATCAGGAGCAGAACAATGACTAATGTCCTCTTCACTGGAAGGGGAAGGACTAAAAGACCCTTCCTGGTGTAACTTGGCCCCTGAAGTAGAACTCACGTGCCCAAGCCGAGTCTGTGAAACACCTATGTGTGGTTGGGAGGGACCCACAACGGTAGAGGTAACTACCTCTATTCCAGTTCCAACTGCTCTCCTTTGTACCAACAACTCCTTCTGCCTCAGGTCAGCTTGTCCAGTAACGGATGTATGTCCCTGTTCTGCAGCAGCCTTGTCCTGACACCAGACTGATGTGCTATGGGACAATTGGATAGGGCGGCTAGGAGGCCCACCTGGTGCGGTTCCTTGTGCCCCTATCTTAAGATCCATTTGATTGTCCACATTCTCAGCTACCACACGTACCATAAAGGTGAGTCCTTCAACCTGTATCTGTACCTGTTCCTGGAAAGCTGACATATTAAAAGTGGAAACTTGTAGCCTGGCCATATCCAAACGGGTCCAATGAACAGTATCAGGATGAATTTGAACGAGAGAGCCAAAAGGTTGAACTATCCTGGAGAAAGCATGCTTCGACCATGAAGAGGAAAACCCAACACCTTTACCCAGCAAAGGCGTCGGCCACCAACATCAGCTGAACACCAGGCATGTAATCCTGCAAACAGGTCCGACCAAAGACTAAGATTGACAGTGAGTGCCTGATTCATCAATGCCACCGTGGGAAAAATGAGTAATCTTTGAGACCCTCCCATTGGAACACACTCAACTTTCTGTGGAAACAATAACTCCCCAGACTTATCTTCTCGAAGAAAACCTACAGCACTCCTCTTAAGCTTTTCCAACAAGACCTGCTGAACTGGAAGCTCTACCAGAGTGTCTGCCTTGAGCGGAGAGACTGCCCCTGTAGTAACTTCAACGTAGGAGCGTCCATCACATTCCTGCATGGCGACCTTGGGAGCATTCTTCGACAATTCCTTCTGCTGAGGGGCTTGGTCGAGGCTCGAGGTATCCATACCTCGCACACGAGACCCTTTTCTGTCTGGAAAACGTGCCACGCTGATGTGCATCCGGTGGACTCGACCCAAGAGCGATGAGAGTCTCCTTAGGCGATGTTGCTCCTGAGATCCACAAAACCAAACCTCGTTCCACTGGTGGATTTACGGTGTGGAATGAAAACATCCGCAACTGGTTCAATGGTAGCTATCTCTTTGAATAGTCTATTCAAACCCCACCCCTCTGGAATATGATCAATGAAGTAGGAGATGTATCTATCATCACGAAATACTGTGGCAGGATCCCAGGTAGGACGAGCCCGAACCGGGGGACTTGGAACCACCAGAGGAGTCTCCCTGGATATTGATGCTTTCCCCGTAGTAGTGCGGCGAACAGGTAGCAAGGTGGAAGACGATGGAACTGTGAGCGGAAGGTTGGGAAGGTAGGTGCGAGGAGTAGGGAGAGAGGGAAGGACTTGGCAAGGGAGAGAAACCATTTTCTGCCAGAATGTACTTTGACATAGCTCCCTTAGGGATGTGGATTCTTTTCCCTTCTTCTTTGTTTTCCTGCTCATCAAATGAACTGAATCTTCTATGCCCTGACTTGTAATGAGTAAGAGAAATGACTAGAAAAATGATTTGTTTTTAGTAAGACGAGTAAGTGACTTGAATGTTTTATTTCAGACTGGAAAGTAACTTCATTATCAATTTTAAAATGACATAACCTTTTTGTTGACTCAGTGAGAAAAAAACGACTGATTTCTCTCAAGGATTTGAAATCGCAAAAAATATAAATTTTAAAATATTTATCAAAATTAATTTAATTAAAATAATTAACAAATTTTTTTCCAGACTTGAAAAAGGAACATTCATCTCACCTCACATGCCTTCTTGGATAACAGATGATGCTAATTAACTGCACACGATATTGGATGCCTTCTTGGATGACGGATGATGCTAATTAACTGCATACGATATTGGATGTTATGATGATAGAAATGTTTTAACATATATTTGATATATACCAGAATCTTGATAAAAAGCTAACTGCATTCGTCCAACATTTCCACAGTGCCATTCAGATTGCCATCTCAATGCCATGAACTTTCATCGGTTTCTCCCAAGCTAACTTTTAGTTTTAGTTTGCTACGAATTATGTCTGGCTAGACTTCTTGATTTAATTCCGGCTGTTTTTTGAAAGTCCCGAGCTCTCTGAAAGGTTCCGTTTTCTATTTCAATAGTTGATTATTCAGTTTATCTTACCCTCTGCGTAATTCCAAAGTATATTCGTTTGTAGTCTCTAATCAATTCTACAGTTTAATATCTTGCAGTCAAAACTAATACCAGTTTGCAATAGTTAAAGTGACCTCTCCAATGAACACACTGGTGGTGAGCTAAAGTGAATCAGTCCTTTACGAGTGATACAATAAAGGGTAGGTAAGACCGAGAATTGACTACGTTAGCTGTCTGAGGTCTTGAAATCAAAGGAAGGCAACCGAAAGGGCCTATGGTTGTACCAAACTCCCGGAGTGCTAAGGTCATACCTGGCAGCCTTGAAGGAGGTCTTTGAACGGAAGACCACTACGATCTTGTGTGGCCTATGATCACGGCTCGGTGGCACACAATTGATGGGACTAGATAATACTATCAATCGAAGACACTATTACAATCAGGTTCAATTTTTCCCTTTTTCTTTACGAAGTTTTCTTTAAGTTATAACATCCTTTTGTAGGTCTCCACTTTTATTTCTAAGGAGCCAAGGGCATGGCTCAGAGGTAATCTTCCATGATCGCGCTTGATCTCAGCTCTCTAGAGGATTCGATCCTTCCACTTGCTACCCATCAAGAATAACAGGTACTAATTTACATACTCTAATGCATATTTAGTAGGCATCATTAAATACTTTAGTGCATGTTTAGTAGGCAAACATGACAATGACAGTCAAATTCGTATTTTATTATTTCTTAAACCAATTTATACTTTATTTATTATAAAATTAATCAATTTTTATTATTTTATTCATTTCTAAATGGTATTACTCTTTTTTCTTTTACCATAGCCTTGGCCCCGCAGAAAAGAATTTGGTTTGAAGAAAAACTCTAGTATAAACTAGAATTTGAGTATTTAAAATTTAAATAAAATTGATTCTAAAGAAGATGTCTATTGAAATCCAAAAAAATAGTGTGTGATACATATGAATTTATTTTATTTTTTTAGAAAATTATTGGAGAGCATAAATATTAGATTATCATCATTTATTTTATTAATAGATATACTATATGATTGGTAAAAAGAATAGAAACAATTCTTGTTTAATTTATATATCGGCGGCAAACTTTTTACTTCCAAAAGACCAGTGTGAAGGCTGCGACGTCACCACGGATACACCCTTTGTGAAATCTCATCCTAGTCGTATGCTCAGTCAGCATATTCTGTCATCGTCATCTTAGTAGTTCGTGTGTCCATTTGACACTTTGATCTAGTCAGAAATCAAAGTAGTAAAAATTATCATTTTTCGTTACTTTATAGTATTTATTCTGTTTTCATATTCATTTTTTTGGTCATTAGTTTTCTGTTTCTGTCTAGATATCGACTACTTAATTGATTTTCCATATTGTATGCAGATTGCGTTTCCCAAACTACAGCCTTTGGGTTTGGAGCAGCTCGTCAATCAAGTGTTATGGAATGGTCAACTACAGGAAAGTTTGTTCTCCGTTGAAAATACAACACAGTTGGTTGTGAACGGATGTCCCAATCTGAAATATTTGTTCCCTTCTTCATTGGTTAATTTTCTTAGGCAGCTCAAATATCTTATTGTTGAAGAATCTGAATCAATGGAAGAGATAATAAGTATAGAAGAAGTAATATCATCAAGAAAAAGGATGCAGAAGATGACATTCCCAAAATTGGAGAACATGGCGCTTATGAACTTTAATAACCTAAGGATATCATCTAAGATGGCTTCTCTCACATCCAAAACCCTCCCCCCTCTCTCCACCCCTCTGCCCCCCACCCCGATTCCTCCACCCATACCCATCGCCACTAACCTTGCTGCGCGCCTCACCCATGGACTGCCCCCTCCGCCCTCTCTATCACAAGCGCCGAAGTTCAATCCTCCACTATGGAAACCAGATAAGGTGTTTAATTCTGAGCGGTAGATTTCCTATTATATTGAAGGTATACCAGAGGGTTGGTATTCAGGCAAACTTTTTAAAGAAATTGCTGCCATTGAACCCGTTGTTGATGTTTTTATATCCGCTAGACAATCCTGGCGGGGATCCTGTTTTGGTTTTGCCAAATTTGTGAGGTGTGGAGTACAGGAAGTTACGAGACAAAGGAGACTCAATTCCCTGATCGGTGGTCATACACGGATGACCAAGTAGCCCCCTACCTTCTGGCACTCTCAGAACCATTCCGACATCAGTGAATCCTCTTCCACCAACAGTGGCACCTTCCAGGTTGTTCCAAGAGCATGACAGTCGTACTTATGCGGAGGCTACAGTGGCACCTGCCTCCCAGATACCAGCCTGCGTCCCTGTGGAGCTTTCTCCTGATGCTGGAGCTCAAGCTAGGTTACAGAGAAGTGTTGTGGGTATATTACGTCCAGGTTGTTGTCACCCGCTTTGTCTGCCAGCGGGGGTCGAGCGCACTGCGATGGGGGGTCATCAACGGCTCCTCACTTTCTCTTCTGATGAGTTGATGACCAGTGAGCTCACTAATAATTTCAGTTACTGGAATGGAATGTTTGTTGATATTCATCCATGGCATCAGGATCACATGGGTCCTCGAAGGATTTGCTGGGTGAATATTGAAGGCCTTCCTTTGAATGTCTGGTGTGAAGATGCCTTTAAGCAAGTCCTCCTCCCCATCGGACCGATAGTTCAGGTGCATTGCCAGACCACCACTTGGTCTTGCCTTGATGCAGCGGTGTTACAGGTGGTAACTTGCATTCAGTTGGAGATAAATCATCAAGCCCAGTTCAAGGTTGCTGGTAAGTTGTTTTCGGTTTGCATTCTGGAAATCCAGGAGAAAATTGGTGTGGGGCCCGAGGTGGCCAAAAAAGTCACTGGTTCTGGTGCCAGTAACAACCTTTCTGTCCCCATCAATCATCCATTGTCAGAAGGGAGGCAGAGTAGGTCTGGAGAGGCCAGCAGCAGCATGTCTCCTGCAGAATTTGGAGGCTCTTGTCAGCAGCTTATCCAGGAAATCCCATGTGTGGGAGCAAGTATGATGGTCAATGTAAATGAGGGACTTGTGGGGCCTAGCAGGATATTTCTGCCATCCGGTTTTGAGAAGAAGTCAACAACGGAACACCAGCTTCAAGAGCTACAGTTTAATGAAGGGCTACTTAGTCATTCCACTCATGCTGGGGGGTCTACCAGTCATTTTACTGCCCCTGATGTGCTCCAGGGGAGGCAAGAGAAGAGTGATATGCGACAGGTCTTACCCCCACGTATGGCCACCTCTGTGTTGTTGCCTAACACTTATGGAGAGGAGTCTCATGCCCTTTCGCCTATACAATCTGAGATGGCTTTCGCTAGAATGCGCAAGGAAGGTGCCAAGGCCTCGAGTATGGGCGACAAAGGCAGATCATCTCACAATCGCCTGGGTAAACAGATGAAACTCAAGCATATTAAATCCACAGGCAGTCTGACGTCGGGAGGCAATAGCCAGGCGGTGTTATTCGCGGCTCCACCGGTTGCTGAGGACCCTTCCTTTCTGGCAGCCACCCGAGATAGTGTTCTGGGACTAGAGGAGAGTTTTCAGTCGCGGAGTGTGATTCCAGATTCCTGTTCTGTTGATCTGGAAGTCCCAAAAACGTTGACAGTCATGGATACGTTGGGTCTTCGTAAGAAACAAACCAAAGCAGCTATTCGTCAGAAGCTCAAGACAAGGATTATCGAGGAAGGACAGGAGAGGCAAGCCCACTACAAGCGTTAGTGCAGGGGAATGGCTGCTTGCGAAGGGATGTTGTCTTTGTCTTGATAAATTTCGCTATGTGGAACATTCTAGGATGTCGAGGTAGGATGAAACAGAGACAAATTCGTAGTCTTATTTGTAAGGAGAGACTTAGCGTGTTGATATTATGTGAGACTAAAAGGGAAGCCTTTACTGGTCGTTTGGCAGGTTGTCTTTGGCCTGAGACAAATGTTAAGCGGACAGCTATTGATGCTCAAGGCAGGGCTGGTGGCATTGTTTGTTTATGGAATGATTCACTGGTTCAGATTACTGGAGTAGAAACATATGCGCGGTGGCTATTACTACAGAAGCGTGTCAGAGTGTCCGAGTTTAGTTTTGTGTGTGTTGGTCTACATGCTCCCAACCTTGAGGCAGAGCGTAGATGTTTATGGGAACCAGCGGAAAGCTTTGGATGAGGCTCCTTGGGTTATCCTGGGCGATTTTAATGAGCCAGTCAATGCCATGGAACGGATGGGCAGTCATTTTAATCCCGCTACCGCACGGTGTTTTCTTCATTTCGTTCATGGGAGCGGTTTGATTGACATGCCACTTCTTGGCAAGGACTTTACGTGGTTCACTGCACGTCGGGCGTCTCGTCTAGACCGGGTTTTAGCATCTCCAATCTGGTGTCAGCATTTTAGCCGACATAGGCTATACACTGGTGATAAAGGCTTCTCAGATCATGTTCCCCTCATCCTGAAAGAAGATACGTTCTTTTGGGGCTCCCGACCGTTTCGAACGTGGGATGTTTGGTGGACAGATAGACATTTTCCTGAGTGATTAAAGACCACGTGGCAGGAGGCAGGGCAATGCTTCCCAGGAGATTTTAGGGTAGTAAAGAAGCTGGCCTTTTTAAAGAAGAAACTTGCAGTTTTGCATATCGCAAATTTTGGGGCGCTGGACAACAAGTTGCGTCAAATCCTGATTGAACTTGATTCCTTGGATCAGAATAGACGGAGTTTGGGGACAGATTTGGTGGAGCGCTATAACGTCTTGCAGTTTCAGAAATGGGAGTTGAAGAAGCAAATTGAGGCTATGTGGAGGCAAACATCTAGACAGCAATGGCTTAAGTTGGGTGATAAAAACAGTAAGTTTTTTCACTCAAGTGCTTCCTTGCGGCGTTTTATTAATTTCATTGGGGCAGTACATATCAATGGTGTGGAGATAACGGAACCCTCCAGTATTAAGGCTGCTGCGCTCACCCACTTCCAGCAGGCTTTTAAGAGTGACGCAATTTGCTGGTTAGACTTGGGCAATCTCGAATTGCCGCGGCTTTCACCTACCACCGCTGCAACTTTGGAACTAGCTTTCACGGATGAGGAAATTTGGCAGGCGGTTTGGGCATGTGGTAGTCACAAGGCTCCTGGTCCAGATGGTCATAATTTCTACTTTCTCAAGAAAGCGTGGACAGTGATTGGCAAGGAAATTGCCACAATGGTGAAGGATTTTCACTCAAGTGGATTTCTGCCTCGTGGGATCAACACCAGCTTCATTACATTGATTCCTAAAGTACCGGGTGCCTCTGATTTTAATTCCTACCGGCCAATCAGCCTTATCAATAGCTTGTACAAGATCATCGCCAAGCTACTGTCTCACCGGCTCAAGCAAGTGGTAGACCAACTTATTTCTCCCTTTCAGACCGGTTTTATGGAAGGTTGCCATATTGCTGATTCGATCATGATTGCCAATGAGTTGATCCACTCTATGAAGACTTCTAAGAGGCGTGGCTAATGTTTCAAGCTGGATTTTCAGAAGGCTTATGATTCGGTTGATTGGAATTTCCTATTTGATGTTATGATGCGGATGGGTTTCGGTAATCGTTGGCGCCAATGGATTATGGCCTGCATATCTACGGCAAGGTGTGCTATATTGATCAACGGTGCGCCAACGTCCGAATTTGCAGTGGGGCGCGGCCTACGCCAAGGTGATCCGCTGTCGCCGCTGCTGTTTAATTTGGTGGGGGAGGTACTATCGAGATTGGTTGTCACAGCGGCTGACCGGCACTTGTTTCAGGGCATTCAGGTTGGTACTTTACACTTAACGCATCTCCAATATGCTGACGATGTGATTCTTTTCAGTAAGGGGGACAATCAGGGGCTTCTAAACCTCAAACGATTGTTGAGGTGTTACGAGATGTTGTTCGGGTTGAAGATCAATTTTTTTAAATCCGGCTTAGTGGGCATTCATGCGTCTCAGGAGGAGGTGGCACACATGGCGTCTTTGCTGCAATGTCGGCCGCAGGTGCTGCCCTTTCAGTATCTTGGAGTGCCTCTTTGGGCACATCCGCGAAGGTATAGTACATGGGAGATGGTCATTCAGAGGTTTAAACGTAAGTTGGCATCTTGGAAAGGATCTTTATTGTCATTAGGTAGGAGGACGTATGGTGTTGCTGAAATCGGTGCTCAATAGTTTACCAATTTATTACATGTCTCTTTTCCAATTGCCGGTTGCTGTAAGGAGGGATTTAGAGAAGTGGATGAGGTGTTTTCTCTGGGCAGGTAAAGTGGATCAGCGCTGTATGTGTAAAGTGCAATGGCAGGTGGCAGTTAGAGCGAAGGATAACGGGGGTGCAGGTTTGGGGTGTTTACAGTGGCGAAATGTGGCATTGCTGGCGAAGTGGAGCTACAGACTTGCCAGCGATTCTGTTTCATTGTGGAAGCAGGTTATTACGCAGAAATATAATCCCACTTTGCGTGCTGGAGGGATTGTGTGCGCTGATAGAAATGTTTCTGCTCTTTGGAAAGGTATTGTGCAGACCAGTAGACTCCTTTTGCCAAATGGTCAGTGCATCTCTGCTTTCCACCGTTGGCAACTTGGCAGAGGAGATACCATTGTGTTTTGGGCAGATGTGTGGTGCAGTACCTCTCCCTTGAAGGACCTATTCCTCCGGTTATTCATCCTATCCTTGGCTCAAGAGGGAGTTATTTTGCAGTTTGGTTACAGGGAAAGGAATGTCTGGCGATGGAACCTTGCGTGGAGGAGGCGACTTTTTGCATGGGAGGCCGACGACGCTGCTCAGCTCCTGTCTATGTTGGCGAGCTACATCCCTACAGAGGTGGATGAAGATCGGTTATTGTGGGGAGATTCACGGAGCCAGTTCTCATCCCGATTATGCTATCAATCACTGGAAGCTGCTTACACTACGAGAGAGGCGCGACAAATACCAAATGTATGGAGCAAGAAAGGAGCACCTAAATGGCAAGCCTTCATGTGGTTAGCCTGAAGGGAGAAGCTGTCCACCAAAGGACACCTGATACGTATTGGCCTTCTTTTCGACAGCGAGGGTGCCTGTGAAGCTTGCGGATCACAGGAGCTGAATTCCAATCATGCTTTACTACACTGTCAACAAGCCTGGGCAACCTGGTCCTTATTATTTAAACACTGTGGATTAAGTTGGGTACAACCATGCTCCATGGCTGATCTGTTTATACAGTGGGCTGGTTTTTCCATCCCGTTTCGCTGGAAACAGGTGTGGTATGTCTTGCTATTTTCTTTTGCTTGGAGTATTTGGTTAGGTCGGAATCACAGGCTCTTCAGGGGAGAAGTTGTCAGTCCGGATGATTTGTTCCTTAATGGTTTGCGCCATGGTTTTTGTTGGGCTAGGGTGAATCTTAGGGATGTACATATTGACAGCTTGGATCTGTTGCCTGTGGGAGATTTTGTTTCCTTAATGGCCAGATAATTGGTATAGCTTCTGAAATTCGCCGATACTATAATCAGCTATAGTCTCCGTTAGTTTCATTTGCTCAACCGGTGGGTACAATGTATCATTGTCCCACATCTTGTATTTCGGTTCCTACTATTAATATACTCGACGTATTATTCAAAAAAAAAAAATGAACTTTAATAACCTCAAATGGTTCAGTTCAGAATATCCGATAGAGTTTCCTAAATTGCGAGAACTATCGATGCATTATCTATATAGTTTTGTTACTTTCATTACAATTGCCGACAGTCATGTGGCACTCTTTGATGATAAGACAAGTCTCTTTTACCTCTAAATTATTTTTTTTAAATAAAATTCTAATCTAAAACAACATGAGATTTCTCAGTGTTTTGTGATATTAGCAGTTATGTCACTGTTTTCCGAATGCGTGTATAACCAAGCTGGATGATTGCAGGTTGCATGCCCGATGTTGGATGAAATTGAACTGCTCTATGTGTCAAAGTTGGTAAAGATATGGCAGAAACAACCTGCTGGAGATTCCTTTTCAAAACTAAGATCCTTGAACGTATCTTTTTGTGATGAGCTAGTGAATATATTTTCAACCAATTGGGAACATTTCAGAGAGTCGAAAATTTGTCAGTGGTTTTTTGCGATGCAGTAGAGACGATCTACCACGTCGAAGGGCTAAACTTGGAAGTATTAGAGTTGCAACTGAGAGACCTTCGTTTGATCCAGCTATCCAAATTGAAGCATATATGGGATAAAGATCCTCAAGGAAAAGTTCAATTTCCCAACTTACGTGCAGTGGACGTGTGGAGTTGTGAGGTTCTAAAGAATGTATTTCCATACTCAATAGTTAGAGCTACAGGTGATCATTTCCAGCTTGAGGAGCTGTGTTTGAGGAATTGTGGTTTGGAGGAAATTGTTGCAGAGGAAGTAAATGGAAAAACAACAAACCTTCATTTCTTGTTTCCTCGGTTAACCTCTCTACATTTTCGAGAATTACCAAAGCTGAGGAGTTTCTATCGGAAACGGGTTCATAATTTTACTTGGGAATTACCAATGTTGAAGGAGTTGGCTCCAAAACATTTTCTGACGTTGACCAATCACGAGTGGATAACTTTGCTAAGTCAACCATTTTAATGGTTGAAAAGGTAAGCTTACTAATATGAGCATTTATAGATATATTGTGAGACCTCTGGTGACGTGGCAAATTTTTGCCACGTCACCCACAGTATAAAAAAAGAAGCCTGCCGACAATTCCCTTCCCCTGCTGCCATTTACCCAATTTTCTTCTCTCTTTTTCAACACAATTTCTTCACTTTCGGTATCGAAATCCAACCGTCTGATCGTCGAATTGTTTGCACCATTGTGTTCCTCTCATCATCACGATCAATTTGCCGCTGGTTTCACCTTCATCGGACCACGGACGCGGCCGGATCGGAGCCTGGAAATTTCGAAATTCTCACCGGAAAATCATCAATTCCGGCCAATCTGAGGTGAGATTTAAAGTTTGGTTTTCGGATTCATAATCCTGATGGTTGTAGCTTCATGTTGATGTAAAAATTTTCGGTTTTGGATGAAGTTGGAATTTTCCGGCCACCGTTGACCGGCGACACTGTTCACGTTGACCGGCGACCCGTTGACCCGACCCGGTGACCTGTCGACCCGACACTGTTCACTGTTGACCTGTTGACTAACGTTGACCCCGTTGACCGTTAAAGTTGACTTTGACCGTTGACCAAAAGTGAAACCCTCCCCGTTAGGTAATTTCGACGTTCTGATCGCAATGGCGCGATCCGTTTTTTCCATTTGATATGTCATTATTGATTTATAAGCCTTTGAAGGTTAATATTCGTATGTTGAGTCTAACCGTAATGTTGTGTTCTTAGGAAGGGCGAGTGTTGAGGACAAAGGCAAGAGTATCGTTTCCTCTTCTTCAGCCCGTAAGGTAGGGTCTTTATCGTATGTGGTTCATCATTAGTAATTCCTTGTTGTAAAATCTGTTTTACCTCGGTTTTGATTGATTCGTTGTATAGTCCATCGGAGCCCATCCGATTGGTCCATTGTTCAAATTTCATTGCTCTCTTCCGTAGGTAGCTGTAAAGTATTATAATGTAGGGTCTTTACCGTATTTGTCTCATATTAAGTATTCTTTGATTTTAAATTCGTACTTTGGTCATTGAATTGTTGTGAAATCCATCGGAGCCCATCCGATGGATCCATTGTCCAAATTACATTGACTTTTCCGTATGTACCCGGAATGTATCATAATGTATCTCCAAAATTTCATGTGATCAATCAAAGTCTATTTGATTGATTTGTTGTGTAAATTGGGCTGATTCCGTATTATTGCCCGTAAAGTAAGAAAAAGGTTGTAATCAAAGGTTTCTGTAGCGATATATGATAATATATCGTATTATTGAGTATTAATTGTAAAGTATGGTATTTCAGTGTTATTGAAAGTTAAACCAGTTTGTGTTTTGTAAAGTATGTAAGTTTTCCTGTTACTCGTACTTGTGTTCCGTTTGGCCAAACGTGGTGAGTGCTCGGTCTCTGAGAGTAAGCGGAGAGACACTCATCTGTTGGGAGGCGTATGGTTGGAGTATGGTTACTGTATGTTCCCTGCTTCGCAGGATGATCTGAAAGGGACTAGTTGATGTTTTCCGTATAAGATTTATTAATCAATCTAGTCTCGGACAACACTGGTAGAAGGGGCTATGTATGTAATTGTTTTAAAAGTATAAGTATAAAACCTACCAGTGGGCTTCCGGTTTCCCTTTAGCGGGGGTTACTCGGGAAGTGATTTCCAGTCCGCCCATGTTTTTACTATTGACCCTGTTGAGTTCTTTGTTGAAAGCGAAAGTACATTTTCGAGGTCAGAAGTAAACGTTTTGTAAAGTAAACAGAAAGTACATGTTGGGTCCAGTAAGTAATGTTTTGTAAAGTAAACAGTAAAGTTTAAGTTTTGAGAAATTACAAGTTCAGTAATGTTCTAATAAGTTCCTTGTTGTTTCCTCTCATCTGATAAGTTGTTGTATTGTACCTCTCCTTTGATAAGTTCTTTGTTGTCCCTCTTCTTTGAAAAGTCCGCTTTGTTGTCCCCTACTGAGATTCTCGAAAATCTCACCCCCTTCGTGTTTGTTTTTCCCTCCCAGGATTAGATCGTGAGCAGTAGCTATTTTCAGTGTGCACGTTGGGACTACTCGCTGGGACTATTGCATCTGCACATGTATGGTTTTATTGGCACACTGTTGAATATTTATTGTTTGGATTTTTTGGTTTCATTTTCAGATACTTGGGGCTTGTGTGTTATGGTTTCACTGGTTTGTATTGTATTGTTATAAAAGACTTCCGCTGTTTTAAACGTTCTCCTGTTATTTATTGTGCCATTGTTAGTGCTTACCTGCCATGTTGTAATTTGTAAGTGATTTAAATCTTATTTTTGGGGGTTTACGTTTGAAAAGTCAAAATAGCCTTGTGGAGTTCGGATTGGTCCACGTGTCGGGCTTCTCCGGGCTTCACGGCGGTAAGGGCCCGCTTTCCGGGTTTGGGTCCTTACAGGAGTGGTAGCGGAGCCCCAGGTTTTTACAAACCAAGTTTTGAAAATGTTTTCGTAATATTTTTAAAGTATGATTTCCAACTCACTACACTGCACATGCATAGTCCAGCGTTGTATCGTATTAATTGTCCCCTTTAGTCTTTAGACTAATTAGTATGTCCTTGTTTGTTTGATGTGTACAGTATGGTTAGGACACGTACTACAGCAGCACAAGACCGCCAGAATGCTACTGGCGAGTCAGTTCATGGGCCAGGTCAGGATCAGGGTGACCAGGTTCCACCAGTCGTGCCTGTTGCTCCAGCAGCGCCTGTTGCTCCAGCTGTACCGACTTCAGACCCAGCTTTAGCAGCGATTTTGGCTACCTTACAGCAGTTAGTAGCCCAGACCCAGTCTGTTCCGACACCAGCCCCGCCTCAGGCACCTATCGCTCCAGTTCAGCAACCTGTGGCCCCGATTCTGCAGAGTGATGCCAGGGAGCGCAGTTTCACGAGGTTGCTGAAAGATGTTCGAGAGTTGGGATGTACCAACTTTACAGGTACAAAGGGTCCAGCTGAGGCTCGTCAGTGGCTAGTGGAGCTTGACCGAGCAGCGATGGTTGTACGATTGTCCGAGGAGGACAAGGTTGCCATAGCCACCTATCTGCTCAAGGGAGAAGCTTTGACTTGGTGGATGTCTGTGAGTCTGAGGTTCCGAGGTCAGTTACCGTCATGGGCTGAGTTTCTTGAGTTGTTCCATGACAGGTTCTACACAGAGTTCCACCAGAACGCCAAGAGGGCAGAGTTTTACCGTATTGAGCAGGGTACTCGGACTGTTTTAGAGTTCGAGAAGGAGCTGAGAGAGTTGTCCTGTTTTGCACCTATTGAGGACTGTACAGAGGTTCAGTTAGCCCGTCGTTTCCAGGACGGTCTACGTCATGACATCCGGACGATCGTGGGTACGACCCCAGTGGACAACCTCAAGGCGTTAGTTGTTGCTGCTGCAAATGCTGAGAAGATGGTTTTGGGTCAGAGTTCAGGTCAGAGGTTGACTAGTCAGCCCCGCAGTGACTCCGCACCTAGCAGAGGCCCAGTCAGGCACGGTGCGAGATTTGATCGTCGACCGACTCGTTCAGTTGGACCGTATCCTCCGAGGCCGTCTCATTTACGAGGCGATAGTTACACACCCGTCCAGTCACAGTCGATAGCTTCCAGTCAGAGCACAGGAAGAATTTTGCCATGGTGTGACAGATGTCAGAGACGCCACATTCCACCGTGTCCACAGAACAGACAGTGTTATAACTGCTCCGAGTTTGGTCATATGGCGAGGGACTGCCCGAAGTCGAGATCACAGTCCTTTAGTGCTTCGAGACCTGGTGGCAGTCGCATACCTTCTCAAAGTTCTATCAGGCCACCGTCTAGAGCACCAGGCAGACCTTCTGGTAGTCAGACACAGGGTCAGCAGTCCAGTCAGCCAGCACAGACGAGACAGACCCGCCTCTTTGCTTTGACTGATGCTGAGGCCTGTGCTAGCCCCGATGTGGTGACAGGTACTATTACTGTATTTTCTATTCTTGCTCGAGTTTTGTTAGATCCAGGAGCAAATAGATCTTTTGTCGGTCCTAGAATTTCACCTAGTGCAGATTGCCCGTTGTCCCCATTGACTCCACCTATTGAGGTTATGACCCCATTAGGTGAGCTTTTGACATGCAGTCAAGTGTATATAGGTTGTGTTTTGAGGTTGAGTACAGTTGTGTTAGAGACAGATTTGATTCCGCTTGACATCCGGGAGTTTGATGTTATATTGGGTATGGATTGCTTAGCCCGGTATCGTGCTCGAATGGAGTGTTTCACCAAGCGAGTTTGGTTTACTCTACCCGATAGTTCGGAGTACTGCTTCGAGGGAGATAGGCGTATTGTGCCTACTTGTATGATCTCGTGGCTTAGTGCAAAGAAGATGATCAGCAAGGGATGTACAGCATTCCTAGCACATGTCAGGGACACCTCAGCCGAGTCACTAGAGCTGAGTCAGGTCCCGATTGCTAGTGAGTTTCCTGATGTATTCCCAGATGACGTAGTCGGGTTACCACCAGAGAGAGAGGTGGAGTTCGGGATCGAGTTGCTTCCGGGGACAAACCCGATATCCATCCCGCCGTATAGGATGGCTCCAGCTGAAATGAAGGAGCTGAAGGCTCAATTGGAGGATCTGGTAGATCGTGGTTTCATCCGACCCAGTGTTTCTCCATGGGGAGCGCCAGTATTGTTCGTAAAGAAGAAGGATGGTTCACTACGGTTGTGCATTGATTACCGGCAGTTGAACCGTGTTACCGTTAAGAACAAGTACCCACTGCCCCGTATAGATGATTTGTTCGACCAACTTCAGGGAGCATCGGTGTTCTCAAAGATTGATTTGAGATCGGGTTATCATCAATTACGAGTCCGTGAGTCAGATGTTCCGAAGACAGCTTTCAGGTCTCGGTACGGACACTACGAGTTCCTGGTCATGCCCTTCGGGTTGACGAATGCACCAGCTGTCTTCATGGATTTGATGAACCGGGTATTCCGGGAATACCTTGATCGTTTTGTGATCGTTTTCATCGATGACATCCTCGTTTATTCAAAGTCGGAGGAGGAGCATTCCGAGCATTTGAGGATGGTATTGGAGATACTTAGAGCTCGGCAGTTATATGCCAAGTTCTCCAAGTGTGAGTTCTGGTTGCGAGAAGTCGGTTTCTTAGGACACGTAGTGTCGGCTAATGGAGTGTTGGTGGATCCCAAGAAGATCGAAGCTGTTGTATCATGGGAACCTCCACGTACCGTTCCTGAGATACGGAGTTTCCTCGGTTTAGCCGGTTATTACAGACGGTTTGTGGAGAACTTCTCAACGTTAGCAGGACCACTGACCCGATTGACACGTAAGGGCGAACCGTTTGTGTGGTCCGAGAAGTGTCAGCATAGTTTTGAGGAGTTGAAGTCCAGATTGGTTTCCGCTCCTGTTCTCACTTTACCAGTCAGCGGTAAGGAGTATGTGGTGTATAGTGATGCATCAAAGCATGGTTTGGGTTGTGTACTGATGCAGGATGGGAAGGTAATTGCCTACGCCTCTTGACAATTGAGGCCACACGAGTGCAATTACCCAACACATGATTTGGAGTTAGCGGCCGCAGTATTTGTATTGAAGATTCGACGTCATTATCTGTATGGTGAGACTTGCAGAGTCTTTACAGACCATAAGAGTCTCAAGTATCTCTTAACCCAAAAGGAGCTTAATTTGAGACAAAGGAGATGGCTTGAGTTGATAAAGGATTACGATCTTGTAATCGATTATCATCCCGGGAAAGCCAATGTGGTTGCCGATGCCTTGAGTAGGAAGACTTCATCTTCCTTGGCTTACGTTCGGGCAGAATACATGCCGATGCTGATGTGCTTAAGGGCATCTCGAGTCCAGCTTGACAGTGATGGTTCTGGAGCATTGTTAGCACAGATTGTTGCCATACCCACTTTACTTGAGGAAATCCGAGTCAAGCAGTTAGAGGATCCAGTGTTGGTTCAGTTGAGACAGCAGCTGGATAGTGGTACTAGTGGTGATACAGTCAGTGAGTATAGGGTTCGAGATGATGGTATTTTGACGTTTCGAGGTAGAATTTGTGTTCCTCGAGATGAGGAATTACGTCAGTTGATTTTAACCGAGACGCACAGTTCTACATTCTCGATTCATCCCGGTAGTACCAAGATGTATCGGGACTTGAGGGAACATTACTGGTGGTCGGGGATGAAGAGACACATTGCGGAGTTTGTTGCCCGTTGCCTCGTATGCCAAGCAAGTCAAGGCCGAGCACCAGAAACCCGCAGGTATGCTACAGTCGCTTCCAATTCCAGAGTGGAAGTGGGAGCATATCACGATGGACTTTCGTCGTGGGTCTACCGAGGACTCAGCGAGGTTTTGATGAAGTGTGGGTGATTGTGGACAGATTGACCAAGTCTGCCCATTTTCTCCCTGTACGAGTCTCCGATACTCCGGAGAAGTTAGCTTCCCGGTATATGGACGAGATTGTGAGATTGCACGGAGTGCCAGTGTCCATAGTATCCGATCGAGATCCGAGGTTCACTTCCCGATTTTGGAGAGAAACTACATCGTGCTTTAGGTTCCCGGTTGAATTTCAGTACGGCCTTCCATCCCCAGACAGATGGTCAGTCCGAGAGGACAATACAGACGTTGGAAGATATTTTACGAGCTTGTGCGCTCGATAGACATACTACGTGGGATAGATGCCTTCCGTTGGCAGAATTCGCATACAACAACAGTTTCCAGGTCAGTATCGGGATGGCACCGTACGAGGCGCTGTATGGTAGACGTTGTCGGACACCGATATGTTGGGATGAGGTAGGCGAGAGATAGTCTGGACAAGTCCCGAGTTGAATAGATCAGGCGACAGAGCAGTTGACTTTGATCAGACAGCGTTTGCAGACAGCTCAGGACAGACAACGGAGTTATGCAAACAACCGACGTCGTGACCTTGAGTTTCAGGTTGGTGACAAAGTATTCCTGAAGGTTGCACCGTGGAAAGGAGTACTTCGGTTCCAACAGCGAGGCAAGTTAGCGCCGCGTTTTATTGGACCGTATGAGATCACCGAGCGGATTGGACCAGTGGCATACCGTCTAGCTTTGCCACCGTCTTTGGAGAGGATCCATAATGTCTTCCATGTTTCTATGCTACGGAAGTACGTTCGGGATCCGTCACACGTGTTAGATGCACCGCCGGTAGAGGTTGCCAGTGACTTGTCGTTTCCTGCTCAGCCAGTGGCTATTGTTGATGAGTCGATCAGGCAGCTTCGTAGTCGTTTAGTCCCAATGGTTAGAGTTTCTTGGCGTAGTGGTAGTTCCGAGGAGCTCTCGTGGGAGACCGAGGAGTCTATGCGAGAGCGTTACCCTTATCTCTTTCAGTAGTACGGTACGTAAATTTCGGGGACGAAATTTTTGTAAGGGGGGTAGGTTGTGAGACCTCTGGTGACGTGGCAAATTTTTGCCACGTCACCCACAGTATAAAAAAAAGAAGCCTGCCGACAATTCCCTTCCCCTGCTGCCATTTACCCAATTTTCTCCTCTCTTTTTCAACACAATTTCTTCACCTTCGGTATCGAAATCCAACCGTCTGATCGTCGAATTGTTTGCACCATTGTGTTCCTCTCATCATCACGATCAATTTGCCGCTGGTTTCACCTTCATCGGACCACGGACGCGGCCGGATCGGAGCCTGGAAATTTCGAAATTCTCACCGGAAAATCATCAATTCCGGCCAATCTGAGGTGAGATTTAAAGTTTGGTTTTCGGATTCATAATCCTGATGGTTGTAGCTTCATGTTGATGTAAAAATTTTCGGTTTTGGATGAAGTTGGATTTTCCGGCCACCGTTGACCGGCGACACTGTTCACGTTGACCGGCGACCCGTTGACCCGACCCGTGACCCGTTAACCCGACCCGTGACCCGTCGGCCCGACCCGGTGACCCGTCGACCCGACACTGTTCACTGTTGACCTGTTGACTAACGGTGACTAACGTTGACCCCGTTGACCGTTAAAGTTGACTTTGACCGTTGACCAAAAGTGAAACCCTCCCCGTTAGGTAATTTCGACGTTCTGATCGCAATGGCGCGATCCGTTTTTCCATTTGATATGTCATTATTGATTTATAAGCCTTTGAAGGTTAATATTCGTATGTTGAGTCTAACCGTAATGTTGTGTTCTTAGGAAGGGCGAGTATTGAGGACAAAGGCAAGAGTATCGTTTCCTCTTCTTCAACCCGTAAGGTAGGGTCTTTATCGTATGTGACTCATCATTAGTAATTCCTTGTTGTAAAATCTGTTTTACCTCGGTTTTGATTGATTCGTTGTATAGTCCATCGGAGCCCATCCGATTGGTCTATTGTTCAAATTTCATTGCTCTCTTCCGTAGGTAGCTGTAAAGTATTATAATGTAGGGTCTTTACCGTATTTGTCTCATATTAAGTATTCTTTGATTTTAAATTCGTACTTTGGTCATTGAATTGTTGTGAAATCCATCGGAGCCCATCCGATGGATCCATTGTTCAAATTACATTGACTTTTCCGTATGTACCCGTAATGTATCATAATGTATCTCCAAAATTTCATGTGATCAATCAAAGTCCATTTGATTGATTTGTTGTGTAAATTGGGCTGATTCCGTATCATTGCCCGTAAAGTAAGAAAAAGGTTGTAATCAAAGGTTTCTGTAGCGATATATGATAATATATCGTATTATTGAGTATTAATTGTAAAGTATGGTATTTCAGTGTTATTGAAAGTTAAACCAGTTTGTGTTTTGTAAAGTATGTAAGTTTTCCTGTTACTCGTACTTGTGTTCCGTTTGGCCAAACGTGGTGAGTGCTCGGTCTCTGAGAGTAAGCGGAGAGACACTCATCTGTTGGGAGGCGTATGGTTGGAGTATGGTTACTGTATGTTCCCTGCTTCGCAGGATGATCTGAAAGGGACTAGTTGATGTTTTCCGTATAAGATTTATTAATCAATCTAGTCTCGGACAACACTGGTAGAAGGGGCTATGTATGTAATTGTTTTAAAAGTATAAGTATAAAACCTACCAGTGGGCTTCCGGTTTCCCTTTAGCGGGGGTTACTCGGGAAGTGATTTCCAGTCCGCCTATGTTTTTACTATTGACCCTGTTGAGTTCTTTGTTGAAAGCGAAAGTACATTTTCGAGGTCAGAAATAAACGTTTTGTAAAGTAAACAGAAAGTACATGTTGGGTCCAGTAAGTAATGTTTTGTAAAGTAAACAGTAAAGTTTAAGTTTTGAGAAATTACAAGTTCAGTAATGTTCTAATAAGTTCCTTGTTGTTTCCTCTCATCTGATAAGTTGTTGTATTGTATCTCTCCTTTGATAAGTTCCTTGTTGTCCCTCTTCTTTGAAAAGTCCGCTTTGTTGTCCCCTACTGAGATTCTCGAAAATCTCACCCCTTCGTGTTTGTTTTCCCTCCCAGGATTAGATCGTGAGCAGTAGCTATTTTCAGTGTGCACGTTGGGACTACTCGCTGGGACTATTGCATCTGCACATGTATGGTTTTATTGGCACACTGTTGAATATTTATTGTTTGGATTTTTGGTTTCATTTTCATATACTTGGGGCTTGTGTGTTATGGTTTCACTGGTTTGTATTGTGTTGTTATAAAAGACTTCCGCTGTTTTAAACGTTCTCCGTTATTTATTGTGCCATTGTTAGTGCTTACCTGCCATGTTGTAATTTGTAAGTGATTTAAATCTTATTTTTGGGGGTTTACGTTTGAAAAGTCAAAATAGCCTTGTGGAGTTCGGATTGGTCCACGTGTCGGGCTTCTCCGGGCTTCACGGCGGTAAGGGCCCGCTTTCCGGGTTTGGGTCCTTACATATATAATGCTATGGAATTGTTAAGTTATCTGATGTGCTTTTTGATATCCGTTTCAGATATTTCCCAAGGTTGAGGATGTTACACGAAATCGAAAAGATTCATCTTCTACAATTATATGGCGCTGCCAATTTCCTTTGAATTTCTTTTCCAGTCTAACAATTCTTCAATTGGATGATTTCGATAATGATGGAATATCAGATATGATCCAATACGGCTTTCTTAAATTGTATGATGGTGAAGGATGGATAGAAAAGGAAGAGCATTCAAAGACATCATTCCCGAAGCTAAAATCCCTTCATTTTTCAAACAATCTCAACCATATTTGGAGAGGAACCCCCAAATTATTTTTCGTATCTCCTCAAACCATTCAGAGTCTGGAAGTATCATATTGTATTAGAATGATCAGTTTAGCAGTATCCTCTGTGTCATTGGAAAACCTAACCTATTTGGAGATTTCTGACTGCCATGCCTTGTCATTCTTGATCACATCCTCCACAACAAAAAGTCTGGTGCAACTTGTGAAGCTGGAGGTCAAAGGTTGCAGAAATATAACATGTGAAGAGGAAGGAGTAGAAGATGAGGTTGTTTTCTGTTACAAATAATCCTACAATTCAGGGTCATGACATCAATCCAGTGCACAGGAGTACTCACATGTTTACCTGCAAGACTTGACGATCACGTTCAATGAAGGGAATTTTTTCTACAGCATTATGCATCTATTTTTAGCATTTAGTTCATTATTGTCAGCTTTTTATTTTGTTATGGTGCACGATGTATAACACGTAGCTTATTTTCTATAAGCTTCTGTTTGAGTTTGTTATTTAAAGTCAATAATAAAGAAGAATAAGGCATGACTTTTGTTATGGTGCACGATGTATAACACGTAGCTTTTCTAATGCTTTTCGTTCTCCATTCTTCCCAATTACATATCATATCAATTCCATTCTTTACCAGAGACAACGTCGCTGGATGGCTATTTCAGATTGAAAGATTTTTTCTGTTTCACCATACACTAGCAGAACAGAAACTCACGGTGGCTGCGTTTTATATGGCAAGAGATGCCTTACAATGGTATCAGTAGCTCCACGTTACCAACCAATTGATGGATTGGGAAAAATTTTCACAAGACTTGGAGAATCGCTTTGGACCATCCCACTATGTCAATCATGAAGCATTACTTTTTTTTGAGAAATTATCGAAGTTGTATTAAGAGTAGAAAACTGTTAATACATGAGAGGAGGACAATGAAACATTGTGCTCACTCAATAGACAAAATGAAACTGGCAGATACCGTAAAAATGAGACGGTATCTGACACTTACATTCGCTATGCAAGCTATGAAAACAGCAAAGACACAAAATCTCCTGAGGGTAACAAATCTAAACTATCCATGCATACATCCTTAAGATTAGTCTTGGCCCAACAAAAACCATGCCGCAAACCGTTATAAAACATATCATTAGCACTACTATCTTCATCTCTGAAAATCCTGTGATTACGCCCCAGCCAAATACTCCACGTTAGAGAGAATAACAGAGCATACCACAAACCTTGCCACCGGCGCGGAATCGGATAACCATCCCATTGCACGAATAATTCTGCCATAGAACGCGGTTGGACCCAAACTATACCCCAATGCCTGAATAAGAGTGACCAACTTGCCCATGCACGTCTACAATGAAGCACGATATGATTAGAATCCCTTTCGACGACTCCACAAGCCTCGCAATATCGATCGGTCACAGGCAATAGACCAAGTCTGATTAGGTATCTTTTGGCTGTAAGCTTCTCCCTGCACGCTAACCACATGAACGCTTGCCATTTGGGTGCTCCCCGCTTGCGCCAAACATTTGGAATCTGCTGCTCATTGGGTATGACTGAACTCTCTACCAGTTCTTTGTAACAATTACGAACAGAAAAAGGCCTCGACTGGGTTCCCCACAACAGCAGGTCTTCATCCTCGGGAGATGGCCTGCGCCCTTCCATCAGGGACAATAGGCGTCCGACTTCAGCATCCTCCCATGCGAAGAGACGTCGCCACCAAATGAGGGACCATCTCCAATCCGTACCACTTAGTGTCCCAAACCACCAAACCGAGCCCTCTTTATCCATAGATAACTCGTATAAACAAGGAAAGAGAATCCGTAAAGGCGACGTACTACACCAGACATCGTGCCAAAAGACAATGGAATCCCCTTTGCCCAGACGCCAGCGATAAAAAGCTGATAGATGCTGACCATTGGACAATGTTGAGCTGCTCGTCTGCACAATTCCTCTCCACATGGTAGAACCGTTAGGAACAGCACTCACGATACCATCATACCACAATGTAGGCTGATATTTCTGGGTTATTACCTGACTCCACAATGAACAAGTATCTGTAGCCAATCTGTAACTCCACTTCATCAACAGAGCATCATTCCGCAGCTTCAAACACCCCAATCCTGCACCACCATTATCTATCGGTCTCACTGCCACCGACCAGCTCACTTTACACAAACATCGCTTATCCGCCTTCCCAGCCCATAAAAATCTCCTCATCCATTTTTCGAGTTCCTTCCGAACTCCCATAGGCATCTGGAAAAAGGTCATATAATAAACTGGTAAGCTATTCAATACTGATTTCAGCAATGTGAGCCGGCCCCCCAATGACAACAAGGAGCCTTTCTAGGACGCCAATTTGCTTTTAAATCTATCGAGGACCATCTACCATGTGCTTTGCCTTCGCGGATTCGCTCCAAGGGGCACCCCTAGATATTGGAATGGTAAGGTCTGAAGCCGACAATAAAGTGTAGCCGCCATGTGCCTAGCCTCCTCAAGTGGCACATTGATCCCTACTAAACTAGATTTAAAGAAATTAATCTTTAAGCCAGATAATAACTCAAAACATCTCAATATCCTTTTTAGCACGGAAAGCTCCTGCTGATTGCCTTGACTGAAGAGAATAACATCATCCGCGTATTGCAGATGTGTTAACCGTACACTTCCAACCATTATTCCTTGAAACAATTGACAGTCAGCTGCTGCACCAATCAGGCGAGACAATACTTCCGCAACTAAATTAAACAAGAGCTGAGACAGTGGATCTCCTTGTCTCAGACCTCGTCCCATAGAAAACTCATCCGTAGGTGCCCCATTGATGAGGACTGAACAACGAGCTGTGGATATGCACGTTTGAATCCATCTCCGCCATTGACCACCGAAACCCATCTTCTCCATCACCCCAAGTAGAAAAACCCAGTCCACCGAATCATACGCCTTCTGAAAATCTAATTTGAAACACTAGCCCCTCTGTTTGGATGTCTTCATGGAATGGATGACTTCATTGGCAACCATGACAGAGTCCGCTATATACCGACCCTCCAGAAATCTGATTTGGAAAGGAGAAATAAGTTGTTCCATTACTCGCTTGAGTCGTGAAGACAGGAGCTTGGCAATGATTTTATACAGGCTATTAATGAGGCTAATAGGTCGATATGCATTGAAATCAGCAGCTCCCGGAACCTTGGGAATTAAAGTGATAAAACTGTTGTTTATACCGCGAGGCAGATCACCACTGGTATGGAATTCCTTCACCATCGTCAGTATGTCTTCACCAATTATATGCCACGCTTTCTTGATGAAATGAAAGTTAAAACCATCTGGACCCGAAGCTTTATGGCTTCCACAATCCCAGACGACTCTTTTTATTTCCTCATCCAACAAAGGGATTTCGAGAGTGTTTGTGGCCACAGGCGATATCCTAGGAAGGTTGAGTCGGCCCAACCCTAAACACCTATTGCCCTCACACACAAAGACCTTCCGGAAATGGCTAACCACTTCAGATTTGATTTCAACTGGTGTACATCTATCTGACCCATTGATGTTCATTGCACCAATAAAATTAGAACAACGGCGGATGGAAGAACAAGAGTGAAAAAATTTTCTGTTTTTATCACCCAATTTGAGCCACTGTTGTCTAGACTTCTGCCTCCAAATAGCCTCCAGCTTTTTCTTCAACTCCCATTTTTGAAGCTGTAGTTCTTCATATCGTCTTTTCGAGTCAGCTCCCCATACCCTGCGGTCCTGATCAAGAGAGTCAAGCTCAGCCAAAAGAAGCTTCATCCTATTTTCCAGCTGCCCAAAGACCTCTTTGTGCCAAAGCTTTAATTGCTTTAGCAAAAAAGCCAGCTTTTTAACCACACAGAAAGTCCCAGGGAATCACATGCCCGCTTCCTGCCAATACTTCTCAACCAACACAATAAACTGTTTATCCTCCCACCACAGGTCCCACGAACGGAAAGGACGAATACCCCAGAAATAGAATCAGCTTTCAAAATCAATGGAACATGATCCGACAGACCCTTATCACCAGCATACAGCCTATGCCTACTAAAATGCAGACTCCACGATGGTGATACCAAAACCCGGTCAATTCGTGATTCACTCTGCGTATTGAACCAGGTAAACTCCTTGCCAAACAGTGGCATATCGATCAACCCCGTCTGAGTTATGAAAGTCAGGAATCAACGCGCCGCGGTACTATTGAAAGATCTGCCAATCCGCTCCGTAGCTTGTACAGACTCGTTGAAATCACCTAGGACAACCCAAGGACTGATATCCCTAGATTTCCTTCTGGGTATCTCCTCCCACAGAACACGTCATTCGGCCGCCACATTAGGTGCATGTAGCCCGACACAAATGAAACAAAAGCCAGAGACCCGTATCCTCATCTCCAATAATAGCCATCTTTCGTATTTTTCTACCCCGATATTCTGCACCTGCGCATCATCCCAAAGACAAACAATACCTCCAGCCCTCCCTTGGGCATCAATAGCCGCCCACTTAATATGCTGTCCACGCCATAGTCTACCAGCTAAACGGTCAGAGAAACTTTCTTTTTTTGTTTCACATAAAAACAACACCCCCAGCTGCTCCTTCATTATCAGAGTATTGATCAGTTGCCCCTTTATCTTACCACGACATCCTCGTATATTCCACATGGCTAAATTAATCATCACAAAGAAAATATCCCTGAGGCGAGCTAACCACACACTACACTGCTAGGTGCAGTGCGCATGCCACTCCTTGCCTTCCTCTATAACCCGGGACTTCAACTTTCGTCGGATGGCAGCTTTCGTCTGCATGCGACTAAGACCCAGTGTTTCCAACACCTCCAACGACTGCTGAGCCTCAACGTCAATTGGACAACTATTAGGTTCGGGTCTGGAGCAGGTCCTGTCCGAAACACCATCAACCTTTTCATAAGAAGCCCTCAAAAAGGATGGATCCTCGGCCAGTTGGGAAACCGGACACCCCTTTTGCTGACAAGTTCGTCCTGAAGACAAGCTACCTGTGGGTCTGATGTGTTTATGCTTTTTCGGCTTACCAATCCTACTATCTACTGCTCTACCTTTTGCTCCAATATGTGAGGCTTTGGTGCCTTCCTTCCTCATCCTAGCCAAAACCATATCTTCATACAAACCCGTGAAATCAAATCGCTCATCTGCAGCGTTTTGGGGCAAACATTCTGAAAGTGTCCTGCGAGGAAACTGGTGCTACCCGCTTTCATTTTCGTCCTCTGGCACCTTAGAAAAATTGGGAGCAGTGAGATTACTCCAATGCCCCCCACTGTGTACCGAAGAACTAGATATTCCTCCATTGGGTTGAAGCACGTGTGGAAAAGTACCCACTTGGGTGTACTGTGGCTCTACAAACACTTGTGGAAAGTTTACATGGCCCGCCTCACCCCTTTTGGCTCTATCTGTCCTACCAGTATCCACACTTTTGTCTCCCATCACAACCTGCTAACAATGCCCCTTTGTCTCTGCGTAGGACGTACTTCCTTTCTCCTCATCTGGCTGCTCCTTCCTTCCTGGTGCAGAGTGATTGTTGACTTGGGCAGACAAGTTGTTGTTACCGCCCCCTGCTGTCACCTTTTTGCTTACCTCGGGCCCCTCAAAATGTCCCTCCTGGACTTCCACAATGCTCACCATGAACAGTTTACCCTCAACCAACAACTGGATGCTTTCTTTTATGTTCACCGCACTGGAGGTTTCCACTTGCAGCACGACTGCATCCAAATATTCCCATGTGGCTATTTTCTTGTGAACCTGTACCAGTGTGCCCATTGGCTGGATAATTTTCCTGAAAGCTTCTTCGAACCATGCATGCAGAGGAATGCCAATAGCCTTGACCCAGCATATCCTTCGGTGCCCTGTATCCTCTGGCTGCCAGGGATGAATGTTGAAAAACAAGTCTTGCCAGTATCTGATGTTAGAGCTAAGTTCATGTCTCATCAACTCTGCAGTTGCAAAGGTAAGAAGACTCCGATGTCCCCCCATAGCTGCACACTCTACAGCCTTAGGGAGAGCGTCTTTGTTAACAAAACCTCCACGGCAAGACCCAACAGCACTCCGCTGCAACTTCTCCTGAATGCCAGTATTAGAAAGGATCTCCACTGGCTTGTCCACACCTTCAGTAAATTCTGGCAGCTTGGTGACAGCAGCATAAGTCCTTCCATCGTGCTCCCGCAAGGACTTATTGACCTCGGCCAGTGGGACATTTCTCAGAACAACTGCTTCGGGCCTACTAGCAGTGCCAGTAGTCAAAGTACGACGTGGACCTGAACTAGCGCCATAACAGGCTACATTGAAACGCATCCGGGTAAGGCCACCGAGTGCTGAGTTAAGTCTCCTCTGTCGAGCGTCCTCCTGGAACCCACACCTTACAAACTTTGCAAAACCAAAACGGATACCTCTGTTAGACTTGCGTTTTGGAATAAACACATCAGCTACCGATTCAATCTTCGTAATCTCCTTAAAAATCCTGGTGGAGTTCCATTCCTCTGGAATACCTTCAATGAAGTAGGATGTGTATCTGTCTGTGCTAAAGACCTTTGCTGGTTCCCACTGGAAATGAGCAGGTCCTGACTTGTCTCGATCAATCGGGGAAGGAGGGGGGGGGAAATCTTGGAGCCCGAAGGTATTCCGACCCGGAGACTGACGTAGGGACGGTGGTAAGGTGGGATGATTGTGTACAGTGGGTAGATGAGGTTTAGAGAGTGGAGGGAGGTTTTGTGAAGTGAGAGAAACCATGCTGTTTTTTGCGCAACTAACAGTGAGCTACTATCATGAAGCATTACTATTCAAACTCCAACAAAACACATCTGTAGTAGACTATAGATGTCGATTTGAAGCCCTATCCACCCGCACTAGAGGATTGACAGTAGATAATCTTTTAAATTGCTTTATATCCAGCCTCAAGGAACCCATCAAGAAGGAGCTCTATTTGTTGAGACCCACTACTTTAGCAGAGGCAACAAGCATGGCCTAGTTAATTGAGGAAAAGCTCTTCCCATATCGAGTTTTTTCAAACGCTCAGATCACTTCTTCTTTACCACCAACCATGCCTTCCACCCAAAATTTGAAAGAAATTTTCGTCGTCCCGTTGATAGCTATAGCACCAACCTATCCAAGATTCCTTGTCAAGTGATTAAAACCTTCAGAGATGGATGAAAGGAGGGCCAAGGGGTTGTGTTTCAATTGTGAGGAAAAATTTTTCCTAGGTCATCGATGCAAAAAAGGGCAGTTTCATTGTTTGATCATGGAAGAGGAAGGAACGATCGACGAGACACAAGTCAAGCATGGAGGAGAAGAGGAGGCGGTTCAATGTTTACAGACGGATGAGCCAAGGAATACGGATACTACCCCCACTATTTCCTTACATGCGATGGAGGGGGGTGTCAAACCCACGACTTTAAGGGTGCGTGGTGTCTTTGCGGGCCAAGAAGTTGAGATCTTAATCGATGGAGGATCAACTCATAATTTTGTGCAAACAAGGATAGCACAATTCCTGAAGCTGCCAAACCTTAAATCACGGTAGTTTACTGTTACGGTGGGAAATGGAGAAACTTTAGGTACGCTGGTATGTGCTTTAATGTTCTGATTGATATTAATTCACATACCTTTCATGCGGATTTGTTTGTTCTTCCTATTTATGGGACTAATGTGGTTTTGGGAGTACAATGGCTGTCTGAGATTTGGCCAATTTTGTTTGATTATAAAGAGTTATGGATGAGTTTTGATTATTCGGGAGAACAGGTCAAGATACATGGAATTCAGCAAGCAGATTTGGCAGCTATGACAGTGGGGAAATTCCATAGGGGACAAAAAACAAACTCGTTTGCCACTTGTTACCATTTACTTTTTAATGCGGCTGGTGAGTTGGATACTCATAGATTTTTTGGAGATATTCCAGCAAATCATAAAAATAGCTTCAATGACTTAATTACAAAATTTGACCCTATTTTTTAGGATCTAAAGGGTCTACCTCTTTATCGGAATGTGGCGCATCGAATCCAGCTTCAATCTGGCTCAACTTTAGTCAAGGTCAAACCTTACCACTATCCTCACTTCTAGAAAGAAGAAATTGAGAAACAGTTAAATCAAATGCTCAAGGATGGCATAATCCAGAGGAGTACTAGTCTTTTTTCCTCTCCAGTAATTTTAATAAAAAAAAAAGCGCTTGGAGGTTTTGTGTGGATTACAGAGCATTAAACAACATTATTGTGAAGGATAGTTTCCCTATTCCTATAGTAGACGAATTAATAGATGAATTACATGGCGCATAGGTATTCTCTAAGCTAGACTTAAAATCTGGCTATTATCAATTACGGATGCATCCAGACGATGTACACAAAACGACATTCAGAACACATGATGGGCACTTCGAATTTCTTGTTCTACCCTTTGGACTCACTAATGCTCCTTGTTCCTTCCAATCAGAGATGAACCTTCAATTTTTCCACTTATTGTGGAAATTTGTGTTGGTTTTCTTTGATGACATCTTGGTTTATAGTGCTTCTTGGGAACAACATTTGAACCACTTAGAACAAGTCTTCTCTACTCTCTTGAAAAATGAATTTTATTTTAATTTATCAAAGTGTTTGATGAGCAGTACATCAGTCCAATACCTCAGTCATATTATTTCGGGTAGTGGAGTTTCAGTCGACCTAGAAAAGATTGAGGCCATCCAATCTTAGCCATGGCCCCACTCTATCTGCCACTTGCAAATTTATGGACTGACAAGCTACTATAGTAGTTTAGTTCCATACTTTGCGAAGATCACGGCACCCCTTTCTTCTCTCCTTTGAAAAGATGCTTTTACAAGGACCCCAGAAGTGGAAAAATCCTTCACTCACATAAAGGATGCGTTGGGTTCAACAGTAACACTAGCATTTCTTATTTTTTGCAGCCTTTTGTTTTACAAACTGATGCTTCTAGGGAGGTAATTAGGGCCATATTGTTTCAAGGGGGCCGCCCTGTGTCCTTTTTTAGTAAACTGTTCATGCCTACTTTCAAGGCCAAATCTACATATGCCCGCGAAACGCATATAGTAATCTCGTCCATTAAACATTGGAGACAATATCTTCTAGGATCCAGTTTATTTTGGAAACAGATCATCAGCCATTAAAAGCTATGTTGACTCAAACTATTAATACTTAGGAGCAACAACAGTGGATTTCCGCTGATGCCTTGTCAAGATTGCCGCCACCCACGGCCTCTTTTCATGCTATGCTGATATCTCGGCCAATTAATTCCATTACCCGCATCATTAAAAGATTTACAGTGGATAATCCTCTCACTGCAGAAAAAATCAAGGAGATTGACACCATGTCTTCCACATCCATATCTTCCCAAACCGCTAATTTCTCCTTCAAGAATGGATTAATGTGGTGCAAAAATCGCATCTGGTTCCCTAGAGACTCGGCCCTGTGCGAGTTATTGATAGCAGAATATCATGACAGCCCTATTGGGAAGCACCCGGGGTCTCAACGTACCCTTGCTCGGTTAACTTCCTCTTTTATTTGGCCAGGAATTCCTAAAGATGTGAAAGATTACGTGGCCCGCTACAAGATTTGGCAGCAAGTCAAGCCAATCCTCACGGCTCCACAAAGATTATTACAACCACTACCCATGCCAGGTAACATCTGGGAATCTATTTCCATGGACTTTATTACATACTTACCTACCTCACATGGAAAAACAGTAATCCTCGTTTTGGTTGACTACCTCACCGAATTCGCACAATTTTTATCTTTACCCTCTGCTTATTCAGCCACATTCGTCGTCGAACTTTTCATCAAACAAGTTGTGCGTCTACATGGTTTTCCAGTCTCTATAATTTCAGATCGTGATCCAATCTTCTTGAGTAGTTTTTGGCAAGAACTCTTTAAATTGCAGAGTACTATCTTGGCTACCAGTACATCCTATCATCCATAGACTGACGACCAAACTTAAGTGGTTAATAGATATGTGGAAGACTATCTTGGTTACTTCTCTGCTGATCTGCCAAGTTCATGGTCTGATTTTCCCCACTGGGCCGAATTTCACTACAATACCTCCTAGCACTCGGCGATTAATCGCACTCCCTTCAAAGTTTATGTGGTCGGCCGTCCCCAACCATTGCTGACTATGTTCTCGGTGATTCAAAGGTAGCTTCATTGGATAAGTTCCTGCACACACGGTCCGTAATTTTTTTATCTACGTAGCAGCATGCCCAAACTTGCATGAAGCAATGTGCTGACCTGTACTGTCACGACCCGGCCTCCGGACCCTCAGCCTAGCGGGCACGGACATGTATATGCGCGTGATGGATCAAAACTGTAACGCTGAGTTAGGCTTCTAACCACATGGTCCAAAAGATGCAACCTGTTACAAATGATACCATCACACAACACATATAAGCCCAAGACCTCCCCTGCTCCTTTCCGATATAGGATTGGGTAACCAGAACCCTACGCAGGCTGGATTTCACAATCTCCCCTCCTTATAGACCTCATGTCCTCATGAGGGGAGCCCAAACGTAACTGATGTGGGCCCAAACTCACAGGCCCAAACATGAACACAGAACACTGCCCAAGCCCACCCGGAAGAGGGAGTGAGATCGGCTCTGTTACCATTTGTAACAACCTGGTCCCCGGACCCTCATCCCAACGGGCCCAGACATGTATGTGTGCGTGATGAATCACAACTACAATGCTGAGTTGGGCTTCTAACCACTTGTCCCAAAAGATGCATCTTGTTAGATACCATCACACAACACATATAAGCCCAAGACCTCCCCCACTTCTTTCCGATGTGGGATTGGGTAACACAGACCCCCGTCACTCCTTATAGACCTCGTGTCCTCATGAGGGGAGCCCAAATATAACTGAGTTAGGCCCAAACGTGAACACAGAACACCGCTCAAGCCCACCCCGAAGAGGGAACGAGATCGGCTCTGTTATCATTTGTCACGACGCAGCTCCCGGACCTCGGCCCAGCGGGCCAGGACGTGTATGTTCTCACGACCGAAACTCAGACTACGTGTCGTTCGGCTTCGTGTATGACCCGTCCCATAAATCTGGTGCCTCAATCAAAGAGAATCGGCACATTAATGGAGGATCAATCAGAGGCAATCGGGGAATTCAATGGGAATCCATTCCTGCCATATAGGAGACCCGATTTGGGGAATCAAGGTAATCAATGTAATCAAAGATTACCATAGATGGGAAATCAGCCATTAGTGCTTGCCTTGTATATCTTTGTATAGACACCGTTAGATCGGTTGACTCAATCTCCACCATTCATTGGGGAGCTGTATTGGCTATATAAGGGGTGCCTCCCCTCATTTGTAATCATCCAGCAATTCTTGCAATATTGAGAGTTTAGAGTTTTCTCTCCATTCCTTTGTGCCTCTCTCTTTTCGGTTCTGTTCTAAAGCTTATCATTCTAGCTAGCTTTGTGAGGAAGGCTGACTTAGCCTATTGCGAGAGAGATAGTCTAAGGCCGCACGGAGAGTTTCTATTCCAAAAAACTCTAGTCCCGTGACAGTTGGTAACTGAGCTACGACTCAATTCTTTGAGAGAGAAATGGAGATGCCTGCTGATGCCAACATCCCTGTTGTGGAGGAGGTCGAGGAGGTCCATATGGGGAGACTACCCCAACATGCTCCCGAACCAAGTAAGAAGAGAATGAAGACTGTTGATCGTCTGTCATCATTGGAGGCAAGGATCACTCGTATGGAGATGAAGATTGCCGATGACAAGGATACGTTTGAGGAGTATGGCCAACGCATAAGCAAGCTCGAGTCAGGGGACGTGAATGAGCTTCGTGAGGAGATGCAAGGCGCCCTCGTTGCTATCCACTCTTGGAGGCAAGAGTTAGATAATTACAAGGAAAATCTTCTTACTAAAATCACTTCAGTTAAGGATGACTTGGTTGAAATCAAGAATGAATGCAAGAAGGGCATAGTGCAAGTAGTTGTCATGCCCAACACGAAGCTGGATGTCCTGAAGCCAAATTCATTTAGCGGGACGAGGAATGCCAAGGAAGTGGACAACTTCCTTTTCAATCTTGAACAATACTTTCAAGGGATGGCTATGGAGAGCGATGGAGTTCGACTTTCCCAAGCCCCACTGTATCTAACCGACAGTGCCACAACCTGGTGGAGGATGAAGTATGCTCAAATGGAGCGTGGCACCTTGAAGTTAGAGACGTGGGCAGATTTCAAAAGGCTCCTGAGAGCACAATTCTCACAGAGAAATGTGGAGCTGGAAGCGAGGGAGAAGCTTTGCAAGTTGTCCCACAAGTGCGACATCCGAGACTACGTGAAGGAGATCACAGAAGTCTTATTGGAGATCCCAGACATACCCGAGACAGAGGCCATATACATATTTTTGGGAGGCCTACAAAGTTGGTCCAAGCTTGAGCTTCATCGACGCAATGTCAAGGAGCTCAATGATGTGATCACCGAGGGTGAATCCTTGGCAGAATTCAAGAGGAAGCCCGAGGGTTCAAGCCCACCTAAGCCTAAAAGTTTCTGCGACTACAAGGCTAAAAGTGGGGGAGCAGTCCACGAAGCCAAGGAGTGGAAGGACAAGCCTTTCAAGTCCTTCAAGTCCTTCCGTCCAGCCAAACCCACACAAGGGGGAGGTGAAAATTGGGGCAAGCACGAGAGACCCAAGCTCTCATGCTTTCTATGCGAGGGGCCGTATAGAGCTATGGATTGCCCAAAGAGGAAAAAACTGGCAGCCATTGCCATGGAGGCCGAAGAGATGGAAGCACCAAGGATGAGTTCCATGCAACTATTGAGTGTCGTTAAAGCCTCAACCAAAGATGCCAAGGTGGAGCAAGTTGGGATAATGTTTGCTAGACCCATCGTGCAAGGGAGGGAGTCCCGTGCATTGATCGATACCGGTGCTACTCACAACTTCATGAAGAAGGAGGAAGCACAACGACTTGGCATCAAGTTCAAAGAGGAGAAAGGCTGGCTGAAGACGGTGAACACTAAAGCCCAGCCAATATTTGGAGTAGCCCGAGGGGTCGAGCTACAAATGGGAGAATGGAAAGGTAAACTTGACTTCTCTATTGTTCCCATGGATGATTTTCCGATTGTGTTAGGAATGCAATTCCTGGATCAGACGAGAGCAGTCCTAGTGTCTTGCACCAACACCCTCATACTTTCAGAAGGGAGCCAGTGTTGCGTGGTGCCTGTTGCTCGAGAGAAAGAGCTGAAGACAAAAACACTTGCAGCCATCAGTCGACCGGAGAGTCCTTTAGTGGAAAGGATCCGAGGGGGTATGGAGCATGACCCCCAAGTTCAAGCCTTGGCAGAACAAGTAAAGCAAGGCAAGACCCGCAAATTTTGGCTAGAGGATGGGTTGCTCTTCACCAAAGGCAACCGCATCTATGTCCCTCAACATGACAAACTTCGGAAGGAAGTTATGAAGGAATTCCACGATTCAGGATGGGCTGGACACCCAGGTATCGTTCGAACTCTTGCACTTTTGGAAGATGGTTATTATTGGCCTAACATGCGAGACGATGTGGAGTGGTATGTGAAAACTTGTCTAGTGTGCCAACAAGACAAGGTCGAGCAACAAAAACCTCCTGGATTGTTAGAGCCATTGCCCATACCGGAGAGACCTTGGGAGAGCATTTCCATGGATTACATCACATCCCTCCCAAAGTCTGATGACTTCCAAACCATACTTGTGGTGGTGGATAGATTTTCCAAGTATGCGGTATTCATTCCAGCCACCAAAGCATGCACGGCAGAGGAGACAAGCCACCTTTTCTTTAAAAATGTGGTGAAGTATTGGGGCGTTCTGAGGTCCATTGTGAGTGATCGAGACACTCGATTCACGGGGAGATTTTGGACCGAGTTGTTCAAGCTGTTGGGGTTAGAATTCAATTTCTCCACCAGCTTTCATCCTCAAACCGATGGGCAGACTGAGAGAGTGAATGCCTTATTGGAGCTCTACCTTAGGCACTATGTGAGTGCCAACCAGAAGAATTGGACAAAGTTACTCAATGTGGCTCAGTTCTCATACAACTTGCAAAGGAGTGAATCAACAGGTATGAGTCCTTTCAAGATTGCTAATGGACAACAACCTTACACTCCTAGCAAGATTGCCACAGGTTATCAAAGGCCGAATCCATCCGCCTATCACTTTTCCAAGGAGTGGGACGAGCAAAAGGACCTTGGAAGAGTGCAACTGTCCAAGGCGGCAAAGAGGATGAAGAAGTGGGCAGACAAAAAGAGGTGTCCCTTAGAGTTTGATGAAGGGGATCTTGTGTTGGTGAAGCTGATGCCTCACCAAAGCCAAATTTTTTCCAAGTTGCACAAGGGGCTAGTGCAACGGTACGAGGGTCCTTTCAAGGTGTTGAAGAGGATCGGCAAGGTGTCATACAAGCTGGAATTACCACCGAGATTGGAGTTCCATCCTGTCTTCCATGTGAGTTTGTTGAAACCATTCCAAGAAGACAAGGAAGATCCGGAGAGGGGGAAGTCAAAGAGAGCTCCCTCAGCTGTGACCAATGCCTATGATAAGAAACTAGATGAGATCTTATCAAGGCGTGTGGTGCAAAAAAGTGGGAAGCACATGAACCATTTGGAGTACTTGGTTCGATGGAAAGGCAACCCTCCTAGCGAGACAAAGTTGGGAGAAAGATTTCGATCTTTGGCAATACCAAGATGAAATCAACGAGTTATTGAGGCAGCACACAACGAGGATGTTGGCGAGTTTGGTGGGGGAGAATGTCACGACCGAAACTCAGACTACGTGTCGTTCGGCTTCGTGTATGACCCGTCCCTCAAATCTGGTGCCTCAATCAAGGAGAATCGGCACATTAATGGAGGATCAATCAGAGGCAATCGGGGAATTCAATGGGAATCCATTCCTGCCATATAGGAGACCCGATTTGGGGAATCAAGGTAATCAATGTAATCAAAGATTACCATAGATGGGAAATCAGCCATTAGTGCTTGCCTTGTATATCTTTGTATAGACACCGTTAGATCGGTTGACTCAATCTCCACCATTCATTGGGGAGCTGTATTGGCTATATAAGGGGTGCCTCCCCTCATTTGTAATCATCCAGCAATTCTTGTAATATTGAGAGTTTAGAGTTTTCTCTCCATTCCTTTGTGCCTCTCTCTTTTCGGTTCTGTTCTAAAGCTTAGCATTCTAGCTAGCTTTGTGAGGAAGGCTGACTTAGCCTATTGCGAGAGAGATAGTCTAAGGCCGCACGAAGAGTTTCTATTCCGCAAAACTCTAGTCCCGTGACAATGTGCGCATGATGGATCACAATTGCAACGCTGATTTGAGCTTCTAACCACGTGGTCCAAAAGATACATCTTGTTACAAATGATCCACTCACACATCACATATAAGCCCAAGACCTCCCCCGCTCCTTTCCGACGTGGGATTGGGTAACCTGACCCCCTTTCAGGCTAGGTGTCACAATCTATTGTAAGATCAGGTTACCCAATCCCACATCACAAATGAATGGGGGAGGTCCTGGGCTTATATGTGTTGTGTGATGGTATCATTTGTAACAATCTCTCCTCTTTATAGACCTCGTGTCCTCACGAGGGGAGACCAAACATAACTAACTTGGGCCCAAACTCATGGGCTCAAACATAAACACACAACAAGACCTAAGTCCACCCGAAAGACGGTGCGAGATCGGCTCCGCTACCATTTGTCACGACTCAGCCCCCGGACCCTCGACTCAGCAGGCCAGGACATATATGTACGCGTGATGGATCACAAGTGCAACGCTGAGTTGAGCTTCTAACCACGTGGCCCAAAAGATACATCCTGTTACAAATGATCCACTCACACAACACATATAAGCCAAGACCTCCCCCGCTCCTTTCCGATGTGGGATTGGGTAACCTAAACCCCCCTACAGATTAGGTCTCACAGTCTATTGTAAGACCTAGCCCGTAGGGGGGTCAGGTTACCCAATCCCACATCGGAAATGAGCGGGGGAGGTCCCGAGCTTATATGTGTTATGTGATGGTATCATTTGTAACAAGATGCATCTTTTGGGCCATGTGGTGTTAAGCCCAACTCGGTGTTATAGTTGTGATCCATCACGCGCACATACAAGACCGAGCCCACTGGGCTGAGGGCCTGGGGACCTGGTCGTGACAAATGGTAGCGGAGCCGATCTCGCTCCTTCTTCCATGGGCCATGTTGTGTGTTTATGTTTGGGGTCGGGGCCCGTGAGTTTTGGCCCAAGTTAGTTAAGTTTGGGCCCCAGCCCGTAGGGGGAGCGGGGAGGTCTTGGGCTTATATTTGTTGTGTGATGATATCATTTGTAACAATATGCATTTTTTGGGCCATGTGGTTAGAATTTCGACTCAGGGTTGCAGTTGTGATCATCACGTGCACATACACGTCCGGGCCTGCTGAGCCGAGAGTCTGGGAGCTGGGTTATGACAAATGGTAGTAGAGCCGATCTCGATCCCTCTTCCAGGTGGGCTTGGGCCGTGTTTTGTGTTCACATTTGGACCAGTGAGTTTGGGCCCAAGTCAATTACGTTTGGGCTCCCCTCGTAAGGACATGAGGTCTATAAAGAGGGGAGATTGTGAGACCCAGCCCGTAGGGGGGGTCAGGTTACACAATCCCACATCGGAAAGAAACAGAGGAGGTCTTGAGTTTATATGTGTTGTGTGAGTGGATTATTTGTAACAAGATGTATCTCTTAGGCCAGGTGGTTAGAAGTCCAACTCAGTATTGCAGTTGTGATCCATCATGCGCACATACACGTCCGGACCTACTGAGCCGAGGGTCCGGGGACCGGGTCGTGACATGTACCATGTTGACAAAAAATTTTCCATTGGTGACCTCATGTAAATCCATTTGCATCCTTACAGGTACACCACTGTTTCTCGTCCCTCCACCTCCAAGCTCTCGAAATGTTACTTTGGGTCTTTACCAATCCTTGCCAAAATTGGGCTCGTGGCTTATAAGGTACAACTTCTTTCACATGCTTAGATCCATGATGTTTTCCACGTTTCACTTTTGAAGAAGTGTGTCAAACACCTAGACCAGTCCACGGTTCCCTTACCAGTGCCTTCTTTGATGGTCTTCCAACTGTTTACCTCATTAAAATTTGGTGATTTCGCACCATCACAAGGGCAGAACAGTTTATGGACCAGATTTTAATTCAATGGCATGCGCATACCCGTGACGATGCTACTTGGGAAGACGTTCCTTCCATTAGCAAAGATTACCCCACCTTCTTCCTTGAAGACAAGGTCAATTTCGGAGAGGGAAGTATTGTTACCAATAATCCTACAATTCAGGGTCATGACATCAATCCAGTGCGAAGGAGTACTCGCATCACACGTTTACCTACAAGAATTCACGATCACATTCGATGAAGGGACTTTTTTCTGTAGCATTATGCATCTATTTTTAGTATTTGGTTCGTTCTTGTCAGTTCCTTAATTTGTTATGGTGCACGTTGGATAACACGTCGCTTAGTTTCTATAAGCTTCTTTTTGAGTTTGTTATTTAAAGTCAATAATAAAGAAGAATAAAGCATGACTTTTGCCAGTAAAAACTTTCTCTTCGCTCTTGCTCTAATTCTTTTCGTTCTCCATTCTTCCCAGTTACATATCTTATCATTTTCACCAAGCTAGAACATGTGCAACTTTAAGAACTGAGCGACCTCACAAGTTTTTATCCTTGGTACCGCACTTTAAAATTTCCGTCGTTGAAGAAACTCATTGTGCATAGATGCCCCAAGATGGGCATTTTCTCTCACTGGACAATAAGCACACCCAAGCTACAAGGAGAGGTGTACTCAGATGAGGAAACTAAGTTTGGTTGGGATTCTACCACCATATAGAAGATGTTGCAGAAGTAGATTTGGGAACTGGATCTGATTAACATTTCAACATCCTTCTTTTGTTCTTCTGTAGGTATGGTGTGGTTTTTTAACAACATCTGATACGCCTTTATATTTATGGAATATTAAGCATACTACCGATCTCTTAAATCTATATATTGATAATCTCCAAGGATGGACGAGAAAATCCAAGAAGATAAAACCAATTCACGGTATTTTCATTTATGATTATCCTTTGTAAATTTAAACTATATTACACTCATAACTTTTTCTTGATGCAGCCGTTTGATGTAAAATGTTAGCAGACCCATCTTTGCTTGTTATGAGTTTGACGACATTCCTAACCGAGCAAAAGGAAGGGAACGTCAGAGAGATTAGGTTTCTGCATTTGATATTTGATGCAAGATCACGGTATTCGCCCCATTAAGCAAACTTAATGCGCTTGTTAGTCTCTATGATAGATGCTGTAAACTTGAAGAAGTATGCTTGGCATTTGAAAAAATTGGTGCTAAGGATACAATCATGGAAGGGACTGATATCAGGATTTGCATGAAGTGGATATTGTGAGAGGCTCTAAAAAGGCTGGTAACCTAAACATAGGTATAGTAGAAATTACTTTATTCACATTGGCTTTACTGATATTCTAAGATTGAATTTTATAATACTATGATCACATTAAACCCACTATGTGATAATAATAAATAAATTAAGGATGAATAAATCTTATCGTTTCGATTCGAATACTTATCAGCATAGTTCCGCCCAAAACTACATTGCAATTCTTAACACAATCTTCAGCATCAACACAATTTTTTACCACAGTAGAATTATCAGCCAAACTATCCACCCGGAATATATCAAGTCAAGGGTGGAAGTGGACCTCAAGAACTCTATTGAAGAGAAGGTTAAGCAACTAGTAGCCAGTCAGTAAATTTTGTAGACCCAGCTTGGGCAGATGGCTTTGGCGATCAATCGATTAGAGACACAAGGGAAGCTACCCTCTCAATCAGAGGTTAATCCAATTTTAATTCGATAATGGTGGACTCTAATGAAACACCAAAGGCTACAAAAGAACCAAAAGTGGATAAGACCACAGAGGAACTAATCTCAACTGAGGCTGTGTGAGGACCCGAACCCGATAATTGGGCTCCTCACCGCCGTGCAATCCCAATTGGCCCAACTCGTGGCCCAATCAAAACCACACAAGGCTTACCCTCAAAACAATTTCAGAACTTATATAAAAAAACATGTAAATTTGAAACTTTTTGCTTTCTTTAAAAAAAAGGAGCATGTATTTAAACAAACATCTCGACACAACAAAATCAATCACAGAGTGCAATTACAAATAGCGGAAGTCTTAAATCTCACACACAACAGGCCACACGGCCCCAAACATGCTTTATCCGAATAAGTCCAATCAACTCAAACCCAAGAACAACAAAACATGCCCAAGGCATCATGCACATCTCATATATTGCAAACTCAAGAGAATACATCAATATCCAATAGCATGCATCAACCCAAGCCCAACAATGTCAATGAGCAAGCATGCAAACAGGATAAGCAGCGTAACCATATGCAGTAGTCCAGCCCTATGGCAAACCAGAAACCTCGACCTAAAAAATTGACGGCTATACAGGCGCTCGTCTTAGTCCTGAAAACAACAACAAGAGGGGAGTGAGATCGTGAGATCTTGAGATCTTGAGCACCTTTCTAAAATAATAATAAATCCCCTACCACCAGTGTTGTCCTCGGGAAAAGTAGAGAAAACAATTATCGCACGAATCCCAACTCACACACAACTCGAAAAGCCCGAAGGCACATGTAGCCTATCCCATCACCTACTCCCACAAGGCATACATAACCCATCCATACTCCTAGGCAAGGGACTATCCTTCTATCTAAGGATACTCATCCACTTACCTTCGCATTGGCCAAGCGCAGTCCGTCAATTCCAAGTTATACCTAGCAATTATATGTATACGTATTCTTTGCAAACAAGTAGAACAAATCCCAAATCATGTTATAATTTAAATAAAATGTAGAACACTCAAAATCAACTCAAAGGCTCCCTAGGAGCCCCAACAACTCAAGAATTAGATGTATATGAATATTCTCAAACGTATTTTAATCACATCACAAACATGCATATGGGTTTGAAATAAACATATTATGCATCATAAATATGCCTCACACATAATGAACCTAGTATGCCAAGTCATTCATCAATGCACGTATTGCATCCATTCAAAAACAAACATTTACCAATTTTAATTAATAAAACAAAATATTTCCGTGCATGTAAATGAAACATAGTCTCCCACCTCTTGACGCGCCGACGATTCAACGGCTAAGCCTTTGCCTCTATCGGTCGCCGAAACACCACCTAACAATCATGCACACAAACCCACACTAAGAACAAAGCTGAAAATAATAAACTCAAAAAATGACCAGAATTAAAAACAACCTAAGAGACCCCTTAAAAACTCACTCTAAGTCCCAAATCACTCAATACAACTTCTAGAAACTCAAACCACTCAATTCCTTAAGAAAAACAACGAATCCCTTCACACACTCAATCGATCCTAAGCTCAAATCTCAATTCCAAGCTCCGTCAACATCAAAATTGGTTTCCTCAATCGACAAACCTTCTCTACAACGCACAAACAACCTAACTCAAGCAATGGCATCAACCAATTTCATCAAAAACACAAAATTCCCGAATTTACCGAAATGCTATCGAATACTTAAAATGATCAATCATGGATCAAATGATGTTTTCGAGCAATCTAAAGTATTAGACTATAACAATGAACATCTAAGCATGCTAAAACAACCACAAATCGGACAAGAAAGTGAAGAAATCAAGCAAAAACCACAAAAATCCGAATTTACAAAAAAATACCCAAATTAATGTAAAATCCCATAAATAAACACAATACCTGAGCAAATCTAGGGAGAAAGGTTAGGTTTAGGTTTTGGAACAAAAGCCACTCTTTAATTTGAAGTAAAAATGAAATTGGGAGGTTTTGTGTTTTGGGAGTTCTCGGCAAATGAAGGAAAATGGGAGAAAGGGGAAGAATGGGGGGATTTCTGCCCACTCATATGCAGGAAAAAGAGGGAAAGTAAGTGGGGGCAGTTCTGGAATTTTGCCCTCTTTGACTTTGACTTTTTTTTAAAAAAAAAATTCTCAAAATCTGAAAATAATTATAAAATGACTCACATATGCCCCAAGTAGGCCAAAATAAAATTTAAAAGCTCAAAATATAAAAATCAGGTTTTTAAAACGTAATTGGGCTAGAGAACCGAAATCGGGCCCACGAAAGGTAAGTCGGCTCAAAGACCTACAACCACTCAAAATGGGCCTCCAAAAACTTATATGCGGGTCAAAAGAGTAAAATGGGGTATATCCTCTGGACTCAAGCCTCGAACAACGCACCAATCGACTAATTAATCTAATGCACGTTAAAACTCCGAAACGACACGCCATGCAAATTATCGACACACCACCGACATGACGTTCTAGACATCCTAAACTTGACACCTAGGCTCTATGACTATATCCAGGTCACTCGGTCAAAAGGTCAACTCTGACAATCACTTGATCAACTCTGTCAATCCGACCAATTCGAAAAATCTGACTGAATACGAGTGCTGACTAGACTCTCAAAAGGACGGGGTCTCACACTATGGATAAGGTTTCTAAGTGTAGTCCTAAAGACTTCAGATCAAGCTGAATCATCCGGTAGTTGAACAAAGAAGGATAGTCGACCATAGAATAAGCAACCTGTCAGCAGACCAGAAACTCAATTAGAAGTAATTCTACCACTAAAGATCACTATTCCACTTCCATTTCCATCTCAGTTGGCGAAGACTCGTAAGGTGGTTGAGGAACGAGACATACTCGAGGTCTTCAGAAAGGTGGAAATCAATATTCCACTCCTTGAGTCAATCAAGTAGATTCCTAGATATGCTAAGTTATTGAAAGAAGTATGCACTAATAAACAAAAGCTGAAGGACTCCGATAGTGTCACTATGGGCGAAAATGCTTCCACTATTTTATAATGATGGCTGGACCCCCCGATGATGGATATTGTCAATAAAGAAGTTCTGAAATTATTAGATACTAGTATGATTTACCCCATCTCAGATAATAAATGGTTTAATTCCATTCAAGTTGTTCCTAAAAGAACAAGAGTCACGATTGTTCAAAATTCTAGTGGCGAAATGGTGCCCGGTAGAGTACAGAATGGCTGAAGGGTTTGTATAGACTGTAGGAAACTAAACAAGCCCACAAGGAAAGATCACTTCATACTATCCTTTGTCGACCAGATGCTTGAATGACTCACGAGAAAGTCACATTATTGTTGTCTTGAAAGTTTTTCTAGATTTCATGAAATTCTTGTAGCCTCGGAAGACAACCTTCATTTGTCCCTTCGGGACCTTTGTTTATTGTCGTATGCCATTTGATCTCTGTAATGCACCTGCTACATTCTAGACGTTTTTGGTGACCATTTTTTCTGATTATGTGGAAGAAATAATAGGGCTTCATGGACAACTTTACCATATATGGAATCCTTGCTTAGCTAATCTAACCAAGATCTTGAGACGCTGAATCGAGAAGGACCTGGTTTTGAACTATGAGAAGTGTCACTTTATAGTAGACCAAGGATTGATACTGAGACATATTGTTTCAGCCAGAGGTATTGAGGTGGATCAAGCTAAATTGACATCATCAAAACATTCCCTTATCTTGTGAGCACGAAGGAGATCTGGTCCTTCATAGGACATGCTAGGTTTTAAAATTAGTCAACCGATGTGCCGACTCCTCTAGCAAGATGTACCTTTTGATTTCTCATATGAGTGCAAAAAGGTTTTTGATGTAATTAAAGAAATGTTGATCACTACACCTATACTTAAAGCTTCGGATTGGCAATTGCCATTCAAGATCAAGTGTGATGCAACCCATTACACCGTAGGGGCCATGATTGAACAAAGAGTAAGTCGACATCCCCATGTTATCTATTAAGCTTCCAAAATGCTTGGTACCATCCAATAAATTATACCACCCAAGTAAATTATACCACCACCGAGAAAGAATTCTTGGTTATTGTCTTTGCCTTGGAAAAGTTTCGATCCTATTTGATGAGATCTCGAGTAACCATCTATTCAGACCACTCTACACTGAAATATCTTCTTCAGAAGAAAAAATCTACGCCACGGTTGATTCAGTAGATTCTATTGATCCAAGAGTTTGATTTAGAGATAAAAGATAAGAAGGGTGCTGAGAATTATATTGCAGACCACCTAAGTCGGATATAGACTAAGGATAATAATGATCAGCCGATTAAAGAGGTCTTCCTTAATGAGCCCATATTCAACATTCGAGCTTCCCTTTGGTTTGCTGATATAGTCAATTACCTAATAGTAAGGCAGACACCTGAAGAAATACCAAGACACCAAAGACTAAGCTTATTCGAGAATCCCGATTTTATATTTGGGATGAGCTATATCTTTGGAGGTATTCAGCTGATCAGGTTAAACGGAGATGCATTGAAGACATTGAGTAGCCTTCCATCATGTAATCGTGCCATGCCGAGGCCTGTGGTGGATATTTTAATCCACAACGAATAGCCAAGAAAATACTCGATTCTAGGTTTTACTAGCCTATGCTATTCTGTGATGCGGCTAAATATTGTAGATCTTGTGTAAGATGTCAGGCCAAAAGATCACTCAGCCATAGAGATCAATTGTCCCAAACTCCAATCATGGTATGTGAGGTCTTTGATGTATGGGGTATTGACTTCAAGGCTCCATTTTCAGAATATTTGGGTTTCTCCTATATCATTCTTGCAGTTGATTATGTTTCCAAATGGGTTGAAGCTAAGGTCACTAGAAAAAATGATGTTAGAACAACAGTTGATTTTGTCAAGACTCATATCTTTACTAGGTATGGTACTTATAAGGTCATCATTGGTGACCAGGATACACATTTTGTAATCAGATTTTTCAAACCTTGATGGCCAAGTATAGGGTTACCCATCGAACATCCATAGCTTATCACTCACAAACTAATGGGCAAGCAGAAATCTCTAACCGAGAAATTAAAAACATCCTCCAAAGGACGGTCGATCCTAGTCGCAAAGATTGGAGTTTGAGATTAAATGATTCTCTGTGGGCAAATAGCACTACTTACAAAACCCCCATATGGACCACACCTTTCTTTATGATTTATGGGAAAGCTTTCCATCTTCCTTTTGAATTGGAACATAAAGCATTTTGAGCAGTGAAAATGATTAACCAAGATGTCAAGCGAACGTGCCAAGAAAGAGTGTTGTGGCTCTCAACATTGGAAGAACTCGTAATGATGTCTATGATCCTCTCAAAACCTACAAAGAAATGACCAAAAAATTCCATGACCTCTGGTTGTGGATCAAGACATTCGAGGTTGGCCAGAAGGTATTATTGTTTCATTCAAAGCTTAAAATTTTCCCTGGAAAATTTCAATCTAAATATATAGGGTCCTATATTGCTAAAATAATTTATTCTCATAGGGCTGTAGAGATTGCCAATAAAGACACTGGGAAAGTATTTAAGGTGAATGGGCATCATTTGAAATTGTTCTATAAAATGCCTCATACTATTGAACAGAGCTCTTTAAATATTTAAGAATACTAGTGAGACTCTGGCCACGTCCAGCTACAAATGGTAAATGAAGCGAGATTGGGAGTCAGCCCAGTCTAAATTTTCATTTTGTTTGAATATTTTTTAACATTATATTAATCAAGATAATGGAGTAATGTTCATCAGCGTAGATCTTGAATTAATAGACTATCTTGGAGGGTATGGTTGGTTAAAAGATTTGAAAAGAGAAGATTAAAGACGTGAGCGGGGAAATTGCGATTTAGTGGGACACTTGGCAGAAGGGAGTGCAACACCATAACTGTTCTAGTGTAGTATCGTAACTGCTCTCAGATGAGGGTGTAAACATGTGCCTACGATCTGGATCATGAACAGCTGCATAAAATAAAAGTAAATCATGTCATATTAATTCTCCGTGGGCATCCTAAAATAGAATACTCTCAGCAACCCTTCAGTTTCCACTTTCAAAAACATAGAACCCAAAATCCAGTCACTCCTGACCCTCTGACCAGCCAAAACAATAAACCCAGACAATAATACTTCGGCCGATTCTAGAGCACCACCCACGGTGCCTGACCTTGTTTCTGTTTTACAGGAACTTGAGAGGCAGAGGGAGGAGATGATGCGATAGTTCAATGAGTGCATATCTCTACTCACTAGCATGGCCATGGTTTCTCAAACACCTGCTCTCGTGGTTGCTGCTACTCCCTAGACGAAACCAATGGGGGAATTTGTCACTCCTGATGATGGAAATGATGTCATTGCTCCCGCTTCGTTTGCAACTCTGGCTAAAAGACCACTGAGCACTGAAGAAGGCTTTCCCTTCTCAAAAAGAACAAAACCCCTCGACTCAGTATCTTCCGAGGTAAAATTAGTTACATGTACGTTTGTTGAGGAGGTTTCTCAATTTATTGCTACTACTGATGCTTTTGTTGGGGGGGATGACGCCACCAAAGCATCCACTCCTATCGTTCTGAAGTCTCCCGAGACCTCGGCAGCAAAAGAGCCATTGTTGGTCCCTAAGCTCATTGAGATACTACCCATTCCATCTAATGTCACAAAGAGAGGAATGGGTGAAGAAGAAGAGGGGAAGCAAGAAAACATTGTTGTGGACATTCCAGTCCCTTTGATTGTTATTACTATTGTTGAAGAGGAAGTTTGGACACCCTCACTCGAACTTCCTTCGGAAGAACTTATTCCGAGCCCTCCATCCAACAAATCAATAATTGGAGAGCTGCAAGATGAAATTGTTCCTGAGATCTCTGATTACCCAACATTGATGTCGTTGTTTAGATTTTGCCATCCAGACCACCTAGTGAAGTACAAGAGGCCCCTAGTAATCCACCCCCAGAACTCCCAGCTAATTTGGCCTTATCATGGACTTCCTCATCCTCTGAGGCCTTTGTTCATACAAATCTTGTACCGGTTCCTTCTGATACATCACTGGAGAATAGCCTTAAGAAGAAGATGGCAGACTCCTTTATGGACCCTCCATGAAGGACAAGCCTAAGGATTTATAAAGCTGCAGTCAAGATCACTACTTCCAAGCCTAAAGGAAAGAAAAATGTCGTTGGTTCCACCTCTTCTACAGTTAATAATTTGTATTTCTGAGATCGTGACTTGAGGGAACTCTGTCAAGCTCTCTCTCGGTGGCCAATGAATTTATACAAGAGCCAGATCATGAGGAATAAAGTTGGACGGCATTTAATTAGTAAATGCACATTGCTTAACTATTTCTTGCAGTTCTTGGGAATCGATTAGGTGGAGCTACCATCACCTAACAACCCGCATTGTCAGTGGAATGAACTCTAGATAAATGTTCAATGGTCTGTATCACAGGTTACAAGAAAACTAAATTGAGTTAAGTATTGATAGGGTTACCACTAACAAATCTTATTCTTGTCCAGGGTTTAGAAAGACTATGAGAATATGCCAGCCCAAATTCATGTTGTGTGCTCACCTAAGAAGGGATATCATAATTGAGTACTTGTTTTGCTTGTGTTTATGGACTTATCGTATTATGATTATGCATTGTTATTTTATTTAGGTACGGTTTCCTTATGTACCATGCTAAATCATTTTGATCATATACTGTGTTCCCGACCACTCACCTAGCAAGTTTTCTTGCCAGATCTCTAGATCTGGTTCGCAGGACTTTGTAGAAAGCTTCCTTGTCAGCTGAAAATCCCACCTTACTATCAGTTACATAAGATAATAAGCTAGTAGTAGTGTTTGGTATGCTTGTTTCTTCATTTGGGCTTTTGTGTCATCTGTCTATACAGATGGCTTGCAAGTTTGGGGTTGAGTGTGAGTCCATGTACATGATCAAAACTGTATGAAATGTAAATCAACTAATAAAAAGGGCAAGTGCCACCCAAATAGCACTATTGTATATTAAGATACCGTTGTCATTTTATTCATTTTTTTCTTCCGCTATCGTTTATAAACTAGCCTTGTAGACTCATTATAAAGCAAATAATTATTAGAATAATTGTATGATTTGAAATAAGATCGCACACACGTATATTTGTGAGATTTGAGCTTATTGAGGCACATTTTCTGCCTTAGAAATTTTTCATTCTTTAGAGGTCTTCATATGTTAATAGACTCTAGAACTTGTCATGCATACTTTTGCAAAGCTTAGAAGGGACTTTGCCCATGGGAAGATGACTTGGGCACATTAGGTTCTAGCCAATTGTGATCACAGATATTTCTTTCTCAAACCACCCTTTGTAAATACTACCCTCTAGATTGAGTCAAGACCTCTATTCGTTCATTCACCCAAGACTTGAAACCAAAACAAATCCTATTTTGATCTTTATGTTTCTAAGCCCAAATAGTTAGTCAAAATTATATAGATATGGAAGAATCTTTTGAAGGTCTCTAAAATCATAAAACTTCCCTCAAAGACAAAGAATGATAAAGGCATCTCAGTCGAAGTTTGAAGAAAGGAAAACCTAGAAATATTTGCGCTATAAAGACGGAGTCAAATATAAAATTTCAATGGAGGGTGAGAGAGAGATGAATCCCATCATGTTAATAGAGATATATAAAGGGGAGAAATAAGAAAACAAGACTACAAGACTACAAGACACATTGCCCTTGTATGATCTTGAATTTCTGACTAACTACTAAGACCATAGCCCCATTACAACCAAAGGAAAGTCCCATTGATTTTTATGTGTAGTGTTCTGTGTAGTGGCAAGCATATGGTAGTCTATTTGACTGTGAACTGATACTGAGTGATTTAAACACGAACCCTTAGAATCAGTAGGATATTTATTGACCAAAGTGTGTGTATCTGATTGAGCATACTGGAAGCTTTGATATTTTGAATGAACCCAAGGTCTCGAATGAGTATGAGTAAACTAAGGGTAGATTCAACTATATGGTTGTTTGGTTAGCAGATTCGGGTTATTTGTACACTTGCTACATGCTTAGGGACAAGCATCACTTAAGTATGAGGATATATGATAACATAATATTTTTACATAATTTATTTAGTATTTATCTAGTTATTTTTATTTAAAAGTTGTACTTCAGTTATGATTTGGCTATATTTTGATAAACTAATATGAAGGTCCATGTTTGAGATGTCTGCAGGAATTTATGAGGTATTTTTGGAGATTATGTTGGATTTGGCTATAACCTCCAATATGTGAGTTCATTAAAGACCTGCAAAATTTTTGGAAGATAGTCTTTATCTGTTTTTTGAATTTTGAATAAACAAACAATTGAACTTTTTGCACTATCACTAAGGATCCTCCGTGATCCATAATCCATATAATGTCTTGCCCTTCTATGGCTAGGTATAACAAATTCTAGTCTGGCATTTTTAGTTTTCTTTGTTTTATGAATTATGTCTAGCTAGACTTCTTGATCTGGTTCCGGTAGTTTTTGGATGTTCCGAGCAGTCTGAGAGGCTTGGTTTTCTATTTTAGTAGTTGATTATTCAATTCATCTTACCCTTTGCTCAATTCTAAAGAATATTTGTTTATAATCTCTGATCAATTCTATAGACTAATAACTTATAATCAAAACCGATACCAGTTCACAATAGTTAAAGTAACACTTCTAGTGAGTGACACACCGGTGGTGAGCTAGAGTGAATTGTTTGTTGGTGAGTGATACAATAAAGGGCAGATAAGAATGAGGATTAACTACGTTAGCAATCTGAGGTCTTGAAACAAAATAAGGCAAGTGAAAGGGCATCTGGTCATGCTGAGCCCCCGAAGTTCCACAATCGTACCTAGCAGCCTTAACAAAGATTTCTGGACAGAAAACGACTACAAATCTCACGTGGCTTGTGACCATGGCTCAGTAACACTCCACTGACAGAACTAGATAATATCATCAACTGAAGACACTTCTACAATTAGGTTCAATTTCTCTCTTTTATTTACAAAGTTTTCTATTAGTTATAATATCCTTTTGTAGATTTCCACTTTTATTTCTAAGGAGTCGAGGGTACGGCTCAGAGACAATCTTCCGTGATCACGCTTGATCCCAACCTTGACGGGAGACGACTACAAATCTCACATGGCCCATGACCACAACTCAATAACACTCCACTAATGGAACTAGATAATACCATCAACTGAAAATACTTCTACAATCAGATTCAATTTCTCTATTTTATTTACAAATTCTTTTATTAGTTATAATATCCTTTTGTAGATCTCCACTATTTCTAAGAAACCGAGAACATGGTTCAGAAGCGGTTGATCCCAATTCTCCAAAGAATTTGACATTGTTTTCACTTGCTACCCATCAAGAAAAACAGATATTAATTTGCATGACTAACAATATAACATCAAGCCATGTGAGATATAAAATTAATTTCTTATCTTAGATGATTAATAATATCCAAAACAACTCAAGTGTTGATAAACATTCATTAGCCACCGTCAAATCTATCTTAATCTGGTAATCTTTTAATAACTCAACAGCTGTAATATTGTGACTTTCTTCCAGGTTGGTAAAATCATTCTTAAGTAATTTGCATTCCCAAGTAATCAATTTTCTGTCTCCCTTGAATGGATAGCAACCGCCCATTGCCTTCTAATAATTAATTATCATGTATCCAATGGGCATTGGCGCCGGCACCTGCTTTGAGATGATGAGCTGGCCAGATGCAATGGTCATAAGTTTCATTCTTACACGATCTTTAATAAATATTTATTGGAAATATAAAAGCTAATATTTTATTTTTAAAATCTTGTATTAAAAATAACAAACTTACCATAATTGCACCTAAATATTATATATCATGAGCATATAAATCCTCATTTAAGTATCCGTTGTGGGACCTAACTTTAGAGTCCAATAAATCTTACTTGAACTAGTTTAAATATTAAAAAAAATTGCTTAAAAAAATCATATCCTATCATTTTAATCCAAATTAGTCAATTATTAGAATATCGCAAGAATCTAATAGTCAAGAAAAATAATTAATAAATCATTTTTTATTACTAGTATTATTAAATAGAATCTGTTGTAGTCGGAAAGATTTGATTACAACAGTGATAAATTTAACACTTATCACCGTAACTAATACAATTTCTCCCAGTATAATATTTTATTATTATTTTATTTTAATTTTAATTTTTAAAAACTTCTATATTAGATAGGATAATAAACATCAAATTTATTACGGTTGTCCTCAAATCCCTCGCATTTTATAACAGCATGTGCAAGCTTTATCGAAGGAATAAACAACATCTTTATATATTCAAGCTTTATAAAGTTTAGGACCCGATGTGCCCGATGTGCCCGATGTTCCCGATGTGCCCGATGTTCCCGATGTGCCCGTGATGCCATCAAGTAGAGCAGACAACGCGACACGTGTGTCAGTGTTCAGTACCATTGCAGAAGCATCGTCTTTTCTTTAAATAAGCATGGCACCCTCCTGGTATGCCGTTTGAAGGTCTTCCATTTTTATTTGAGCGCTCTGGTTAGAAGGAAGGCGAGAGATTTTCACTTTGCTCAGGAGATTATGGGTAAACTAGATTCCTTCAAGAGGCGAGGGACAGAACGGTGGGTTTGGTGGATTCCGTGTTTATCTGGTTAGTATAAATTTCTTCTTGAGATAAAGCATGAAACTGAATATTGTTTTGGCAGTCCATTCCATTTGACGAGATATAAAGATCTGTAGATCTTAATAGAATTTTGCAGCTGATATGCTTTGGATGGCATCCCAACTTCAATGATTTTTAAAGATGCCCATAAAGAATTTTCTCTTTTTGTTTCAGTCTTTCACGCAATCGACTTGATAGATTCCAGATCTGAAGCATAATCAAACGATTTTTGGGAAATCACTAGGCCTAAAGTTCACCCAAATAAAGTATGAAGGAAGAGTGAGTAGATTGCGTAAAAAGATTGAAACAGAAAGAGAAGATTCTTATTGTTTTGAATAGTTTATGGGTAACATTTTAAATGAATGTTGGGATACCATCCAAAGGATGATCACAATAGCTGCACAGTTCTATTGAAATCTAAAGAAGTAGAGATCTCTTAGTTTTGTCAAATGGAATGAACTACCAAATCAATATTCAAATTAATTCGCTCTACCACTAGAAGAAAGTTGGATTTGTTTGAGAGCAGGGCTGACGATTGTTTGCAAAATCCTGAATTACTTTCATAGCACAGAAGGTCTCCAATATATGGCTAAGTTAACCACTAGCCTTTTCAATGGTTGCAAGTGCTTTGACGGATAAAAGTTGTCACAATGAAATGATGCGTTGCGACATCTAGAAAGACCTTCACCCAAAAATTTCATTGGGCGAGTTCCATTCAGTGGTTTATTATGCTTTACAACTAAGCTACAATCATTTGGCCTCAAAAGAACTCAACTCGACTTTTCTGTTATGTTTTTCTTTTTTTGAAGAATAGATTTTTCTGCTATGTCTTTGTTTCCTTAGGTTTCGTCAATTGAGGAATCAAAAGACAGAGTGCAGTCATTGGTGGATCATCTTGTGGCCGCTTGTTTAATTAGAGAGGACAATGGCTACGTATTATGCACATGATTTCGTGCGAGATCTCGGAATATCGATTGCCTCAAGGGAGGAAGATGTTTTTGTGAGGGATAGGGAGTTTGATCTTAATAAATGGTATGAGGATATAGTCAGAGAAGGTATAAAGCAATGTCGTGTACTCAACTTTCCGAAGAATTAGGTTGTCCAGAACAAATTATAAAGTTCTTGTGATTAGCTGGAGAGGATTTTTAATCAAATTCATGAGAAGCTCTCTCTTACAGAGCATAAGAATTGAGATAGTTTTTATATAACTAATGGTATTTATTTGGGTGTTAGTATTCCGACGTGTTTCACACTGGGATAGTAACCAGGACAAAGCCATCTATTTAGAAGGTAGGTTGTAAATTAACAAGTTTCACAATCTGAGAAGGAGATGAGTTTTGCACCCACAAGATATTCTTCTAATTTTTTTATTCTGTTGCTTATTATTACATAACTGCTGAAATCTGCCCACACTAAATGTACTCTTCATTATCAGAAGGATTATCTACTGCAAATAAGCATCACTTAAAAGACTTAGACTTCGTATTTGGAATTTTAAAAACTTGGTAATTAAAATTGTGATGTGAGTAGTTTCATAATGGGTGACTTCCTGATAGTTTCTTGCAAGACTCAAACATTCTCTTCTTTAGATAATCAGAGAGAACAATGCCCAACGCGAAAACCACCAACGCAACGGGGTAGTATATGACCTAATGTGCCCAATAATTAGGGTTTGGTATTTTTTCAAAAAATTAAGCTATTTCTTCTGTCTTGATCTCAAGAAGGTTTTTGGTTTCTTAAATATTTATTCCTAAGTTTGAGAGTTGGAAGAAATGTGAATGGTGGATCTATAATCAAATCAAAAATTAAAGAGATATTTATGGTTCCTATTTTGTATTATAAAAGCACCAATTATGAATGAGTTCAGTTAATTCGAAATTTAATTAAATCTTTTATTTGAAAAATTATAAATAAATTACCGAAATACTCTTGTAAACAACAAAGTTATTCTTCTAATTGAAAATAAAAAATAAAAAACATGTCTATGTGAATGAATAAAAGTTATTTAATCAATTTCTATCTCCGGATAGCAACCTTGTTTATTAATTATTAATAACCAAGTAGTCACTTGCTATCATTCCAAAAAAATTCATCCCATTTATACCAGACTAATCAGTTATCAAAAACATTGAAATCGGAGATCAACATAAAAAAATAAAAAAAAAACCAAATAGCCAACGGTGACAGGCAGCTTGGAAGTTGGAGGTGGACTGGGCACGCTAAATAACAGTGTGTAGATAAGATAATAAAAGAGAGATGGTGATTATATGATGTAAGTAGGGTAGTTTAGTGAAAAAATACAGAGGTAAAAAGACACTTAAAACCACGCATTTGGAGTCTACTTGCATGAATCAGCTTGGCTTATAATAGAGAGAATAATAATGTACGTATTTGTCATTTTCTATACATAGCTTTTTTTTTTTTATCTTCAACAAACCAAAGGGAGGGTGCTGTCTCAGTCCTCGTATTAATTTATTTAAGTCTTTGTTTTCTCAACGTTTGGGAAGCAGAACTTATTGTAGTCATTAATGGCCTCAGATTTGCAATCCGACGAGGCTGGCAGAAACTTTTCATTGAAACAGATGACTATTCCATTGTGGAAGGCCTCAAGAGCAGAGATCCAAACAGGTTCCAACACCCGTTATTCATACAAGGGCGGTAACTCTTACAACTCCTCCCTCAAGCTCATCTCTCTCATGTCTACCGCGAATCCAATCAATCCGCTGATCATTTAGCTAAATTTGGCCTAACTTGTAACATTGGCTTACATGATTTTCAGGTTCAGCCCTACTTTATGTATGATTTTGTTGAACTTGACAAGCTTGGCTTGTCCTTTATGCGTCCAGGCGCTTAATCCTGTGCTTTCTTACCAAAAAAGAAGACAAGCTAAGGTTTGGTTGATGACTCAAGCCAGACACACAACACAAAACACAGAAACAGGCATCATGCCTAACAACTGGATCAAATTCTCATCCTGTTCATGCCAGCATCATATTACAAATTCCAAACAATAAAGCCAAATTTCGTTCTTTATAACAATTTCAACATGCATTATTGTAGCATTTATACAATGCCGGCATAGTTTTCCTCGTCATCTTCTCTGCTCTTGATTGGTTGGGAATGCTTCCTTTTTCTTTTCTTTTTTTAATTTCTTCAAAAACTTTAACCCTTGGTTGGATTGCGGATATCAATGCCAGCAATGGTGTTGATAGGTTTGGAGGTCTGGTGTTTATTTTTCTTTTCTTTTACACCCAATTGGTTTGAAACATCCAACTTTTTATGAATATAAAATGTCTACTTCTTTCACCGATTTATCTTTCCATGCTCATCTACAGAGTCAGGACACATCCATAGAAATACTACGAGGAAATGAAGTCATTTTCTAGTCTTAAATGAAATATTAACAAATGGGAAATCAATAACTCTCCTATCTGTTTCTCATGTCATTCCCTCGTCTTCTCTACTCTTCTGCTACTCATTTTGACAGGTGCTGTTGGGTTACTCTTCCCAAAACTTCTTTTCTTCCTGTGTTTTGTCTTTGCCAGTTTTTCCGAATACCTGTTTCTTTCTAGTGTTTTTACCTTTGCAACAAGTGAAAACCCAAAAAAAAGAAGAAAACTTTGCATTTTCATTTTTCTGAGATTCACTGATCGTTTGCAAAACTTGTTTGTTCTAATTTAGACGAAAAAGAAAAAAGAGTGGAAATTAAGAACAGAGAGAAGATGGCAGGTGTAGCAGCCGCTCTTGCTTTCGGTCCTCCGATTTTGGAAATAGCTTTTAATTACACCATTGGTCCAACCGTGCGTCACCTTGGCTACCCTTTCAAGTGCAACAGCAACGTTACCCAATTGAGAGAAAGGCTTGAGGAACTGGAAGATGCACGAGCTCGTGTACAGAGTCGGATAGCAGAGGATGCAAGAAATGGGGCAGTGGCTGAGAAGGAAGTGGATGAGTGGATTCTTAAGGTGCAAGATTGTGTTGATAGGTTGAGAGCTAAAATTGGGGACGAGCAAGAGCGAATACAGAGCAATTGCTTCTTTCGGTTGTGTCCGAATGTCAAAGCACTTTATCAACTAAGCAAATACGCTGAGAGGGAAGCACTGAACGTTGACGCTCTGAAGAGAAGAAGAGATACTTTTGAAAGACTCACCCACCAACTGTTAGGAAAGTTTTGAATAAGTCTTTAAAACAGAATAATTGGTTCCTTATTCTTAGTTGGTCGTTGCTGATATTCAGCAACGATATCTGTTTAAGTAGATATTTTGGGTTTGTTAACCAGCTATATAACTATCTATATAGCTGATGAATAAGGTTAAGAAATAGAGTTTTATTCACGGCTTATATTTCTATCATTCTGGTAGCGGAGCCACTCCCAGGCCTGCTCAAGCATAGCTGCAGCTAGCTAAAATTCAAAGAGTGATAACACGTGATGGCAACAGAAAATACGTTTGTGCAACCTTCAATTTCAAAGTTCGATGGTCACTATGATCATTGGGAAATGTTGATGGAGAATTTTCTACGTTCAAAAGAATATTGGAGTCTGGTGGAAACAGGAATCTCAGTTGCACCTTCTGAGACGCCACTTACTGAGGTGCAGCAGCGCCAACTTGATGAGCAGAAACTCAAGGACATGAAAGCCAAGAATTATCTTTTCCAGGCATTGGATCGTTCCATCCTAGAAACGATTCTCAAGAAAGACACATCCAAGGATATATGGGACTCAATGAAGAAGAAATATCAAGGTTCAACGCGGGTCAAACGAGCTCAATTACAGGCATTGAGGAAGGAATTTGAGACACTTCACATGAAGGCAGGAGAGACTGTGACTGACTATTTCACACGAACACTTACAATTGCGAACAAGATGAAAGCTAATGGTGACCACAAGAGTGATATTGAAGTAGTGGAAAAGATACTGCGCTCTATGACTCCAAAATTCAATTATGTGGTTTGTTCAATTGAGGAGGCCCAAAACACTAGCAATCTGTCCATAGATGAGCTACAAAGCAGCTTGTTAGTGCATGAGCAAAGGATGACTAACACAGAAGAAGAACAAGCTTTGAAAGTGACGTTTGGAGAAACATCAAATCGAGGAAGAGGACGTGGAAGCTATAGAGGACGTAGTCGAGGACGAGGAAGGATAAATTTTGACAAATCCACTATTGAGTGCTTCAATTGTCATAAACTAGGACACTTCCAGTGGGAATGTCAAAGCCAGGAAAGCAACTATACCGAGATTTCTGAAGAAATGTTACTCATGGCTCAGGTTGGAGATGAGCAACTACAGAGTGACGATTGGTTTCTAGACTCTGGATGTAGCAATCACATGTGCAATAGAAGAGACTATTTTGCTGATTTCAATGATCAATTTGCAGATAATGTGAAGCTAGGAAACAACGCAATATTGGTGGTAAAAGGAAAAGGGAATGTGCGACTGCAGATTAACAAACAAATACAGGTAATAACTGATATTTTTTATGTGCCTGATTTGAAAAATAATCTGTTAAGTATTGGACAGCTTCAAGAGAAAGGTTTAGCTGTGCTCATGCAGCATAATATCTGCAAAGTATATCATCCTGAGAGAGGAATTATTATGAAATCTGCCATGTCTTCCAACCGCACGTTTAAAATTGCAGCAGTGTCATTAGCATCTCATACCACTTGCTTCAAAACGACAGTAGAAGATATTAGTCAATTATGGCATTGCCGCTATGGTCATTTGAATTTCAATGGACTCAGAGTATTGCAGCAAAAAGATATGGTAGTGGGTTTGCCACAGTTGAAAAGACCATCAAAAGTGTGCACACAATGTTTATATGGGAAGCAACAACGAGATTCATTCAATAAGAAGAGTTCGTGGAGAGCTGAGTTGCCTTTGCAATTGGTCCATTCTGATTTATGTGGTCCTATTCAGCCAATTTCCAACAGCAACAAGAGGTATTTCATTACTTTTATTGATGATTGCACCCGAAAGATATGGATTTATTTTCTACATGAAAAGTCTGAGGCATTTAAGTTTTTCAAAGAATTTAAAGCCAAAGCAGAATGCGAAGCAAACCTTCCAATTAAGGGTCTTAGAACAGATCGTGGAGGAGAATTCACTTCATTAGAATTCTCAAATTTTTGTGATGAAAATGGGATAAAAAGGCAACTTACAGCTCCATATTCACCTCAACAAAATGGTGTTGCTGAACGAAAAAATCGTACCATTATGAATATGGTTCGAAGCATGATGATCGCAAAATATATCCCAAAGAGTTTTTGGCCAGAAGCTGTTAATTGGGCAGTCCATATTCTCAATAGAAGTCCACCATTAGCAGTGCAGAACAAGACACCAGAGGAAGCTTGGAGTGGAAAAAGACCTTTTGTTGGATATTTTAGAGTTTTTGGAAGCGTGGCTTATGTGCACAGGAACAATAACACTCTATCCAAATTGGATGAACGAAGTCTAAGCTGTGTTTTATTGGGAGTTAGTGAAGAATCAAAGGCGTATCGACTCTATAATCCCATTGACAGAAAGATAATTATCAGCCGTGATGTTGTATTTGAAGAGGAAAAATCCTGGAATTGGGGAGAAGAATACCGCAACTCTGTTCAATCTGGATTGGACTGGAATGATGATGGAGTCAATATTGTAGACGATGACCAAGCTGAAGAAATAGAAGAAGATGTTGTACAAGGTCATGGTCACCAAGAAGACGCTGCCCACCAAGAACCTTTGGAACCACAACTTCCAAGAAGGCAACACACTCAACCTTCTTGGATGCAAGAATATGTCACTGGTGAAGAATTATCTGATAGTGACTGTGAATTGCACCTTACTTTAAGGAATGAAGATGATCCTGTGAACTATGAAGAAGCAGCGAAGAATCCAATTTGGAGGAGAGCCATGAAAGAGGAAATTGAAGCTATAGAAAGAAATAAAACATGGTCATTAACAGAGCTTCCAGACGGTGCTAAGATGATTGGTGTCAAATGGATTTTCAAAACAAAGTGTGATGAAAAAGGCAATGTTAGCAAGCATAAAGCACGATTGGTAGTTCGAGGATATACTCAAGAATATGGAGTAGATTACAAGGAGGTATTTGCTCCCGTAGCTCGTATGGAGACTATCAGATTGGTCATTGCTGTAGCTGCTCATCATGGATGGTCCATTTACCAGTTAGATGTTAAATCAGCCTTCTTGCATGGGGAATTAACTGAGAATGTTTTTGTTGAACAGCCACCAGGTTTTGAAAAAAAAGGGGAAGAAGGAAAAGTCTACAAGCTAAATCGTGCTTTGTATGGCCTGAAACAAGCACCACGAGCATGGTACAGTCGTATTGAGAAATATTTTTTGAGTTGTGGATTTACAAAATCAGAGCATGAACCCACTTTATTCACCAAGGTGAAGGAGAAGAGAATTATGATTGTAAGTCTATATGTGCATGATTTAATTTTTACAGGGAATGATGATGTGCTAATGGTGGAGTTCAAGAAATCCATGATGTCGGAGTTCGCAATGACTGATAATGAAATTTTTTCTTGGTCTTGAAGTAACACAGAAAGCTGATGGTATTTTTGTATGTCAGAAGAAGTATGTGACAGATCTTCTGGAAAGATTTGGAATGGACAATTCAAATTCTGTTCATAATCCAATGGTTCCAGGAAGTAAATTGGGCAAAGATGAAGATGGAAAAGAAATTAACAAGACATTGTACAAGCAAATGGTTGGTTGTTTGATGTATGCAACAGCCACACGACCAGACATCATGTACAGCGTGAGTAAAGTTAGTCGGTACATGGAATATCCAAAGGAGTTTCACTTGCAAGCAGTGAAGCGAATCATTCGCTATCTCAAAGGAACCTGCGAATTGGGTTTGTTTTATCAACGAAATGGAAGGAATGATTTAGTTGGCTATACTGATAGTGACTATGCTAATGATGTCGAAGACAGGAAAAGTACAACTGGTTATGTATTTATGATGAGTGAGGCTGCCATCTCATGGAGTTCAAAAAAACAACCAGTGGTGAGTTTATCAACAACTGAAGCAGAATTCATAGCAGCAGCAGCAAGTTCTTGTCAGGCTGTATGGCTCAGGCGAATACTTGAAGCGGTGGGAAGCAAGCAAGAAAGTGCTACGGTTATATACTGTGACAATAGCTCTACAATAAAATTGTCAAAAAATCCAGTTATGCATGGGAGGAGTAAGCATATTGATGTACGTTTTCACTTCTTAAGGGATCTTATCAAGAATGAAACGGTTGAGCTGCAATATTGTCGTTCAGAAGATCAAGTAGCTGATATCATGACTAAGCCACTCAAGTTGGAAGACTTTGCTCAGATGAGAAGCCAATTAGGAGTCGTAGCTGATGTAAACTGAATATTTGAAATGATTCAGTTTAAGGAAGGGAATGTTAGGAAAGTTTTGAATAAGTCTTTAAAACAGAATAATTGGTTCCTTATTCTTAGTTGGTCGTTGCTGATATTCAGCAGCGATATCTGTTTAAGTAGATATTTTGGGTTTGTTAACCAGCTATATAACTATCTATATAGCTGATGAATAAAGTTAAGAAATAGAGTTTTATTCACGGCTTATATTTCTATCACCAATCTGCTCTGTCGACTGACTCCAGCTCTGTCAAAGATTATGAAGAATTTGACTCCAGGTTGGACAACTTTAAGCGAGTCATGGATGCTCTTGCCTCTTCCAGCTCAGAGATGATTGAGGTGTACGGAACGGGTGGTGTTGGCAAAACCATGCTGGTTCAAGAGATTGCGAAGCAAGCTAGGATAAAAAAGTTATTCGATGAAGTGGTTGTGGCTCGTGTTGACCAGATCCCAGAGTTAAAGCGTCTTCAAACGATCATTGGGGAATCACTAGGCCTAAAGCTCACGGAAAAAAGTACCGAGGGAAGAGCAAGTCGATTGCGTCATAGACTAAAACAAAAAGAAAAGATTCTTATTGTTTTGGATAATGTATGGGAAAAATTTAATTTGATGGAAGTTGGGATACCATTTAAGGATGATCACAAAGGCTGCAAGATTCTTCTGACTTCCAGAGATCTCTATGTTTTGTCAGATGGAATGAACTGTCAGAACAATATTCAAATTCATGCTTTACCTCAAGAAGAAAGTTGGTATCTGTTTAATAGCAGGGCTGGCGATTGTTTGCAAAATCCTGAATTACTGTCCACAGCACAGAAGGTGTCCAATAAGTGTGAAGGCTTACCACTGGCCATTTCAACGGTTGCAAATGCTTTGAAGAATAAGAGTTTGGCACAATGGAATGATGCCTTACGACAGTTAGAAAGACCTTCACCCAATAATTTCATTGGGCGAGTTCCATCAGAGGTTTATTGTGCTTTACAATTAAGTTACAATCATCTAGACTCAAAAGAACTCAAGTCGACTTTTCTGCTATGTTGTCAGTTCATTTTCATTGCAGCTGATGATTTGGTGAAATATGGTTTGGGTTTGTCTTTGTTTTCCGAGGTTTCGTCAATCGAGGAAACAAAAGACAGAGTGCAGTCATTGGTGGATCATCTTGTGGCCGCTTGTTTAATTAGAGAGGAGAATGGCTGCGTTTCTGCGCATGATTTAGTGCGAGATGTTGGAATATCTATTGCTTCAAGGGATGAAGATGTTTTTGTGAGAGACATGGGGTTTGATCTTGAAAAATGGTATCAGGAGGATAGTCAGAGAAGCTATAAAACAATGTCAATAAGAAGATGTAACCAGCGTTTGGAAATACCTGATCAAATTTTTCAATGGACGAAGAACCTCAAAGTTTTGGATATAACCAGACTCTCCCTTCCGTCGTTGCCCTCTTCTCTCGTTCAACTACAGAGTCTTCGCACTTTGTGTCTTGATTTTTCCGAGTTAGAAGACATATCCATGATCAGGGAGCTTAAAACTCTGGAAATCTTCAGCATTTTTGGGTCTAAGCTTGAGCATTTACCGGCAGAGATAGGGCAGTTATCTGAGTTGAAATTGTTAGATTTGACCAGGTGTTATTTCCTACGAATGATTCCATCAAATGTCCTATCAAAGCTTTCAAACCTTGAAGATTTGCGTATGCAGAACAGCTTTGATCAATGGGGAATATTTGAAGAACAAAAGAATGCTAGTCTTATGGAGTTGAAACATTTGTCCAATCTCACCAACTTGGAGATTCATATTCAAGATCCCAAGATTATACCAGCTGGTTTGTTCTCTAAAAGTCTGAAAAGGTTCAGAATAAATGTTGGAAGTGATTGGGATTGTGATTCAGTTTTGACTTCATCAAAAATATTAAAACTCAAGCTTGATACAGACATCGGAGATGAGTGGTTTGGTGCTCGAATCTTGATGAGGACTGTTGAGAGGCTATATCTGGACCAAGTAAAGGGTGTTAAGAATGTCCTCTATCAGTTGAATTCGGAAGGATTTCCAATATTGAAGCTTTTGCATATCCAAAATCACTCTGAAATTGAATATATAGTCGATGGATCAAGTGATTGGCGTCCTTCCAACAGTATTTTCCCCATGTTGGAGTCTCTAGTCCTCAACAATTTGGTTTCCTTAGATGTGTTTTACAGTGGAAAACTCAGCAGTCTCAAATTGCTAATAATCAAGATGTTGAGCAGCTCTTTGTTGCATCTTGTTTTGCATCCATCTCATAAGTGAGTGTTGGCTTATAGATAGTGGTTGTACAAGTGATGAAGGGCTTTTCAAGGAGCTTGATAGATCAACAACATCAAGAGTCAAAATTGGAAATGGCGACTATATCCCAGTCAAAGGAAAGGGGACAATGGCTATTGAAAGTATTACAGGTACAAAGCTTATTTCTGAAGTTTTGTATGTTCCTAGTATTGATCAAAACTTACTTAGTGTTGGTCAATTATTAGAGAAAGGATTCAGGCTTGTCTTTGAAAACAAAATATGCCAAATTTTTTATCCAAATGGACAAGAATTGTTCAAAATTAAGATGCAGGGAAAAAGATTTTTCTTAAATCCGTTGGAGGAGGAGCATTTTTTCATTCAAGACATCTACATAGAGAGCTACAAAGAAGTTACAGCTGATCCATACTGATGTTTGTGGGCCACATACAACTCCTTCGTTAAATGGCAGCAGGTATTTTTTAATCTTCATTGATGATCTAACAAGAATGTGTTGGATTTATTTTATGAAGTTCAAGGCAGAAGTTGTTGGAATTTTTTTCAAGTTCAAAGCTTGGATTGAAAATCAAAGTGATTGAATAATTCAAGTAATCAGGTCTGACAATGGAACTAAATACACTTCAGACAAATTCATTCCTTTTGTCAAGAAGTTGGGATTGAATATCAACTTACAGTTCCTTACACTCCACAGTAAAATGGAGTTAGTGAGAGGAAGAATAGGACAATTATAGAGATGGCTAGATGCTTAATGCATGAGAAGAGTTTACCAAAAAAATTTTGGGTAGAAGCAGCAAATACTGTTGTTTTCTTGCTGAATAAGCTGCCTACAAGAGCAGTGGATGGGTAGACACTATATGAGAGCTGACATGATTCTAAACCTTCAAAATATTTGGATGTCTTTGTTTTTCTTATGTTCTATATAGGTTAGAAGAGGTAAGCTTGATGAGAAGGCTGAACCAGAGATTTTCATTGGCTATAGCTTGATTACTAAATCATACAAAACTTTTCAACCTCAATCATAAAAGATTTTAATCAGTAGAGATGTTCAATTTCTTAAATCTGAACAATGGGACTGAAATGAGGAGTCTCAAGTCAAACATCAAGCTGTGCAATTAGATCCAGATGAATTGGAAGATGATTATTCTGTTAGAGGAACAAGATCACTTGCAGAAATTTATCAACATTGCAATGTTACTGTTTTGGAACCTGCTGGATACGAGGAAAAGCAAAATCAGATAGAAAATGGCTTGCTGCAATGGAGGAGGAGATGAATATGATAGAAAAACTTGGAGTATGCTCCTACTAATTAATGAGGAGATGTTGCCGTTGTATTAGGAGCTATTATATTTTTTAGGAGATTTGATTTGATTTGTTTGAAAGATTTTAAGATTTTGTTAGTAGTTTTTATTTGCCTATTATTATGGCTTTTTCTGTTTAAACCAGTTCTATTATTATGGTTTTTTTTGTTTAGACCAGTTCTATAAATTATAGAATTGAATGTAATACAATTTGGAGCATTCTCAGTATTATCTTCTTACTTTGCTTTTGTCTATCATAAACAACAATTTTCTTTGGATGCAGGAGTTTTTCTGTTATTTGGATAGATATTATTGCCTCTAGGCCAAGAGGGAGATTCTGTCATTGCTTAATTGTTCAAACAACATTATTTTTTGGGAATATTGGGAACGGGAGAAAATTTTTATTTTGGCAAGATAGACAGGCGGTGCTCTTCTGAAGCTCTGCTTGTAAAATTGTCAAGGCTTTTTGTTTTGTCTACGCAGCAGAATACCTTCATCCATGAGATGAGTTCCTTTAATGACTCCATTTGGTCAGAAGGAGGCTTTTTTATGAGAATTGGAGCTTGTTGATAGGTTGATGGAACTTATTTCTGCTAATTCTCCGCAGCTGTCGGTGGAAGACTGCTTTGTGTGGGACCAAAATCCTTGTAGATTTTCATGGATTGAGGATCTGTTTCTGCAACTGGCTTCTGTAAATGCCTCTGTAATCTGGAAGTGGAGGGCTCCTTTGAAGATGCATTTTTCTCTGTGAAATGCTTGCTACAATAAGCTTCCTATGTGAGCTTCTCTTGGGAGCCAGGGAAACTGTTGTCCTATCTGATCTTTCTTGTCCTAGATGTAATTAAATCCTTCTTCACATCTCATTCTGCAATAGGGTTCCTTTACTGTTTCGGTTTGGCAAAAAAATTTTGGCATTCTATTTTCTTTTTGTTGCGTGGAATATTTGGTTACAAAAATATAGATATATTTTCTCCTACAGGGAAGGTGATGCCAAATCTGTTTTTATCAAAATTGTTCAGCAGGTTACTTGGGGCTCAAGGCACAATGTTAAGAATTTTTAGTATGCTGGAAAACGAACATTTTAGTATCAAAGGGCTTAGCTTAATTGATCCAAGTCATTATTCTTATGACTTCCCGGTTTTTTATTTCTGACTTTATTTTTCCAAATCAACACAACCAACACTATTAGTTTTACAATATCAACACTAACGAATTCTTCATACCAAACGTTCGTTTGATTAAGCTTAAATAGCATAGACTACCAAATAAGACCAGACCCGTCGAGAACCAACTCAGACAATGGAGATCAGATCACCAATTAGGAATCTATTGGTTTAATCATAATTTTTTATGTTTAAAGTTTAAGTTATGACAATTTTAAAGATTTACAATATAATAGTATTTTTAAAAAATTTACAAGATTAATTTTTATTTGGATCCGCTAGATTTTAAATCTTTGACGTGATACTTAAAGAATGCTGTCTTTGTTCTACTTAGCGGACCAACTTGGCCAATTGGTAACGTATTTATTTAGATAGCTTGTTATGAACTATATAGATGGTATTTAACTGTGAGTTTTGTCATTAACTCATTTTAATAACCAGGACACAGCCGTTTACTAATTAGAAAGTAGTTAACCAGTCACGTATTTGACGCTTTATATATTCGAGTAAAAAGCCAGAACACAACTAACCATCCGTTTACTTGGAAAATGGAAAACCTGAGTCATTTTTAATCCAAAATGGTAGGAGGAATCTGAATTTATTTATAACTTTTAATTTTCACTTGATCAGATTACTAATTTTTCAGACATTTTTTATTCTAATTTACCTAATAGATGGAATGGTGATCTATAATAATGGTACTAAACTTTGTCAAGATTCATTTAACCTGTTGTGTTGAACCAGTCTTTGTGAACTATTTTGCATGTGTCTTTGTCAGGACACAGTCGTCTAAAACAAACGAGGAACTTATGTCATCTTGAGATTTGTAGTCTTTTTTTATTTCAGTCTCAAATAAAATACTGAGAAAGGGGAAATCGTTTGGTAGGCAAATATCTGCGTGAGTTGGCCTGTTTCGCATCATTGCCTACTGCTCATTATCGTTTTCTTGTGCATTTCGCTTCTTCTTTAGCTTCCTCTACTTGTCTTTCCTTTCCTCATACAATATTAGCTTCCTGAACCCTTTTTTGTGTGCATCTCTGATCATAATCAGTTAATCACCCGGGTTGGTTTCTTTGGGTTCCATTATTTTTTTCAGTTCTTCCAAGAGCTTGTTACTTTCTTGATTTTTGTCTTTGCACCATTTGGCAGCTCAAAAAACAGAGCTATCAGTTCTTCCGAATACTTGTTCTTTTCTAGCATTTGTCTTTGCGCCATTTGGAAACAAAACAAAAAAACCAAAATTGAGAAGAGAGGAAAGATGGCTTGTTTGGCAGCCATTCTTGCTTTCGGTCCTGCAATTTTACAAATAGCATTTCAATACACCATACGGTCAACTGTGCGTCACATTCGTTATCCTTTCAAGTGCAATAGCAACGTTGCGAAACTAAGGGAAAAACTTGAGGAACTGCAAAATGCACAAACACGAGTACATAATCGGGTAGATGAGGAGGCAAGAAATGGGGCGGTGGTCGAGAAGGACGTCCATGAGTGGATTGTTAAGGTGCAAGACAGTGTTGATAGGTTGAGAGTAGAAATTGGTGAGGAGGAAGAGCGAATACAGAACAATTGCTTCTTTGGGTTGTGTCCAAATATCAAAGCCCTTTACCAACTCAGCAAGCATTCTGAGAAGGAAACTGTTAACCTTGACAATCTGAAAAGAAAAAGAGAGACATTCGAAAGATTCACCTACCAACCTATTTTGCCAACTGACTCCATGTCTGTCAAAGATTACGAGGAATTTGACTCCAGGTCGAACAACTTTAAACGAATCATGGATGCTCTTGTCTCTTCCAGCTCAGAAATGATTGGGGTGTACGGTATGGGAGGTGTTGGCAAAACCATGCTGGTTCAAGAGGTTGTCAGACAAGCTAGGATAGAGAAGTTGTTTGATGAGGTGGTTGTGGCTCGTGTGGACCAGATCCCAGACCTAAAGCATATTCAAGCAATCATAGGGGAATCACTAGGCCTGAAGTTCATTGAAGAAAGTATAGAGACAAGAGCTAGTCGATTGCGTGAAAGATTAAAACAAAAGGAGAAGATTCTTATTGTTTTGGATAATCTATGGGCGGAGTTGAATCTGGTGGAAGTTGGGATACCATCCATGGATGATCATAAAGGCTGTAAAATTATAATGACATCTAGAGATCTCAATGTTTTGTCCAATGGAATGGACTGTCAAAACAATTTCCAAATCCATGCATTACGTGAAGAAGAAGCTTGGAATCTATTCCGGAAGAGAGCTGGCGAATGTTTTGAAAATCCTGAATTACTATCCATAGCACAGAAGGTTTCCAGTAAGTGTGGAGGCTTACCACTAGCCATTTCAACGGTTGCAAGAGCTTTGAAGAACAAGAGTCTGTCTGATTGGAACGATGCCTTGCGAGATTTAGAAAGACCTTCACCCAGTAATTTCATTGGGCGAGTTCCGTCAAAGGTTTATTCTGCATTGCAGTTAAGTTACTATCATTTATCCAGAGACGAACACAAGGCGACTTTTCTGCTATGTTGTCAGCTATCTCGTTTGGCTGTCGGAGATTTGCTGAAATATGGGTTGGGTTTGTCTCTGTTTCCTAATATTTTGTCCATCGAAGAAGCAAAAGACAGAGTGCAGTCGTTGGTGGATCATCTTGTGGCCGCTGGTTTGATTAGAGAGGAGAATGGCACCATTTCCGCCCATGATTTTGTGCGAGACGTTGGAATATCGATTGCTTCAAGGGATGAAAACGTTTTTGTGAGAGATTGGCAGTTTGATCTTAAAAGATGGTACCAGGACGATAGCCGGAGAAGTTATAAGGCAATCTCTTTAGCAAGATGTACTCAACTCCCTGAAGAATTAGGTTGTCAAGAACTTGGCTTCTTATATCTTTCCAGCAAATATCAGCATTTGGAAATACCTGATCATATTTTTGAAGGGACTGTAAATCTCAAAGTTTTGGATATAACTCGACTCTGCCTTCCCTTGTTGCCCTCTTCTCTTGTTCAACTACAGAATCTTCGCACACTGTGTCTTGATCATTCTGAGTTAAGAGACGTATCCTTCATTGGGGAGCTTAAAAATCTTGAAATCTTTAGCCTTTTTGGGTCTAAAATTGAGAGCTTACCGGCAGAGATAGGGAAGTTATCCAAGTTGAAGTTGTTAGATTTGACTGGTTGTTATTTCCTTAAAATGATTCCAGCAAATGTCCTGTCGAAGCTTTCAAACCTTGAAGATTTGCGTATGCAGAACAGTTTTGATCAATGGGGAATCTTTGAAGGACAGAACAAAGCTAGTCTTTTGGAGTTGAAACAGTTATCCTATCTCACCAATTTAGAGATTCATATTCGAGATCCCAAGATTATACCAACCGAGTTGTTCTCTGAGAAGCTGAAAAGATACAAAATATATATAGGGAATGATTGGGACTGTGATTCAGTAATGACCTCAAAGACATTGAAACTCAAGCTTGATACAGACATTCAAGATGAGTGCTATGGGGTTCGAATCTTGATGAAGACAGTTGAGAGACTATATCTGGACGAAGTAGAGGGAGTCGAGGCTGTCCTCTATCAGTTAAACGCAGAAGGTTTTCCTCTGTTGAAGCATTTGCATGTCCAAAATCACTCCAAAGTAAAACATCTAGTCGCTGGTGTGACTAATACTATCTGGGTTCCTTGCAACAATGCCTTTCCTATATTGGAGTCTGTTGTTCTCAACAATTTGGTTTCCTTGAAGAAGTTTTACAAGGGAAAGCTCTGCTGCCAGTCTTTTGGAAGATTAAAAACGCTGGAAGTGAGCAGATGCCCGAAACTTAAATATCTTTTCACATCCTCTGTAGCAAAGGGCCTGTCACAATTGCAGAAGATGACAATAAGTGGTTGTATGAACCTGGAAACGATTGTGGCTGAGGAAAGTGAAGCAAAAGATACTTCTATCTTTTTCGATCAATTATGCTCTTTATCGCTTGAAAGTTTGCCTCGTCTAAAATGCTTTCATTCTAAGGTGGATGATCCATTGGAAACCGAGCAAATCATTTCTGAGGATAGCCAGATTACTTCTCATCATATATCTCTTTTTAATGCAAAGGTAAGATCCTAAACTTGTTTTCCTTTTTTTTAAATCAAAATTTTACGAACAGAATGATGAAATCAAGCATGCAGGTTACATTCCCGAATTTGGAATATCTAAGGCTTTCGTCTATTCAAGTGGAGAATATATGGGATGATCAGCCTGGGGATTTTATCACCGGCACTCATAAATTAACAACCTTGGTCGTCGAAGATTGTGAGAATTTACGTTATTTACTTTCACCCCCAATGATTACAAGTCTTGTGCAATTGCAAAAGCTTGATCTATGTGATTGCCAAATTATAGAAGAAACAGAAATGACAAGTTTGTTCCCTAGTTTGCATTCCTTGAAGCTGAATGGTCTCCCTAAACTTGCAAGTTTCTGTATTGCAAACTTAATCGAATTGTCTTCTCTAAAATATCTTGAGATTCAGGGGTGTCCGTTAATGAGAGAATTTATCAGCAGCGCCATGGATTCAGATGATTTCAACTCGACTTTCTTTGATGGAAAGGTAATATGTTGTCTTAGTTCAGCGGATTTCAAAATGCAAAGCTAATTAGTGACTGAGAGAAGCTAACGTTGACACAGGTTTCAGTTCCCAAATTAGAGATACTACAAATCAGTAACATGGACCACTTGAAGCGGATATGGCACAACCAGTTCCAACCAAATTCCTTGTGCAAGCTAAAGACATTGAGGATTACCGATGCAAAAGAATTGTCGTGTATCTTCCCGTCAAATTCTTTTCTTACGCAATTCTGCCATCTTGAGGAATTGTTCATCTCAAGTTGTGATTCCGTGGAAATGGTTTTCGATAAGGAAATGGTGATGTATTCACGAGAATCAAATTCAAGAGCTGTCTCACAGTTGCAGAGTATAGTTATTGAGAATCTACCGAATTTGAAGTATGTATGGAATTGGGATGAGACTGATAATGTCCAATGTTTTGTATCATTTCATAACCTTCGGATGGTGAATGTTGAAGAATGTCCGAGTCTTGAAGCGCTCTTTCCGGCCTCAGTTGCGAAGGATCTTCCCTATCTTGAAGAGCTTAGTTTGATAAAATGTAATAGGTTGAAGGAAATTGTTGCCAGGGAAGTGGAAGGTGTGAATAAGGAAGTTCCTCTGTTTAAGCTCCAGCAATTGATATATCTGTGCCTTGTGAACCTACCGAACCTCTCCACATTCTACCCAGGAATGCATATTTCGGAATGGCCTGCGTTAAAGAAGTTGGAGCTCTGTCTTCTTCCACAAATAAATATATTTGACAGATTGGAATATCTACCGCTCTCAGTTTCACAATCATTTTTTCCATTTGCCCAGGTACGGTCTTATACTGTGAGACATTTGAATATACTGTATATGTTTTGATTCATACTTAACTCTTACTTTTATGTTTGAAGATCCTTCCCAACTTGGAGCAACTGCTGTTATCTAGTTCTGATGTCAGAAAGCTTCCTGCTGCACTCGATTACCAAATCAAAAGTCTTCTTCTGTCTTTTGGAGACGATGAATCTACAGTTTTTCCATTTGACTTCCTCCAAAAATTCCCTCATTTGGAAACTCTTGAAGTCATTTATGGGAACTTCAAAGACCTATTCCCTCGTGAAGAGGAAGATAGCGGCTCCAATACCCTTGGTGGGAGGATCATCCAACAATTACGACATTTAAATTTGATTCGCATTGATGGTCTGAACCATATATGGCATCCAGACTCCCAATTAGATCATCTTCAAAAAATTGAGACTTTATCGGTGTGGTACTGTCACAATTTGATTGAGTTAGCTCCATCAGCAGCATCATTCCAGAGTCTAACGTTTTTGGATGTTCATAAATGCATAGGATTACACCACATACTCTCGCCAACTACAGCAAAAAGTCTGGTGCAACTTGATCGAATGCGTGTAAGAGAATGTGATCTGCTGTCAGAAATAGTGGCAAATGAGGGAGATGGACTAGATGACAGCATTATCTTCACCAAGTTAGCAACTTTGGAACTGGTAGGCTTGCCAGAGCTCAGTTGCTTTTGCTCTACGAAACACAGCTTGAAATTCCCGTCGTTGGTTCAGTTAGTTGTGGAACAGTGTCCCAAGTTGATGATTTTCTCACGAGGATACTTAAGCACACCAAACCTAGAGTTAGTTAACTTGGCAAAAACCAACGAAAGTTCACATCGTTGGGATGGCAATCTGAATCGAACTGTGGAAATGCTGTTCAAGGAAAAGGTACGTACAGCAGAAAAATTGAACATGATTCTGATATTTCATGTATTTTGTACTGTTCCAAAGCATCTAAAATTCTATATACTTGCATAATCAACCTGTTCTTTATGTTTCAGAATGCCGTTCAAGAGGTATGCGAGAGCTATGATCCTTTTTCAAACCAGAAAAAGCCAGAAATCTATGCAAAAAGTTTACTGTGACAACAGTGTTTTGGACTATTTTGGTGCGACTCGCGGATATGTGTATAAGAGACTGAGGTATGATGACAAAAATTGAGGCAAAAGAGGGAGATCAACAAGATGATGGTATTATCTTCATGAAATTAACTATCTAGTTTGAGACTTGTGGACATGACAAATCTCAGATATTTCTACTCTGTAAAACACAGCTTGAAATTCACGCAGTTGTTTTGCTGTGGAAGAATGTCCAAAAAAGATGGTTTTCTCAAAGCTGAAGGGAGCTAAAAGGTTAGAAGCAGACTTCGGTGAAGGTCGTTAGAAGCAGACATGAGGTGAAAAGGTTTATTTCTATGATTAAGTAATAAAAGATTGCGGTGAATTTTTTGGTTCAGAAAATTCTTCTTAAGACCAAATCTCGTTAAATTTTTTCTGTTTTTTAAATTTGGGCAGTCGAGCTACAAATGATAAAAATTGTTCTTGAACCTGTCGTTTTAGACCGAATTTCAAATTCAATGAAAATTCATAAAATAAGTCAAAAAAACATGGTTTATTAAAAAAAAGTCAAAACATGGCACAATAATAGACAAATAAAGTAAAACATTAAGTTAGATCTAGTCATTCCAATGCCGACCAATCTACATGTGAAGTTATCATATGCTAAAACCAAACGTCTCTCATAGTCCATTCGGCGATCTAGATTTGGAATAAGATTTACAATTTATTATATTAAAAAAATAAAATATTATATATTTAATAATAAATATGTCTATTCTATATCAAATAAAATCAAAATATATTATTAAAAAAATAAGTTAATGTTATAGAATATAACGATAAAAAGAATTGAGGAGAAAAGAATAAGAGAGAAAACTAAGAACAATATAGGGAGTATAATATCTTATCAAGTGCTCAAGCAAGTGTGTACAAAGCAAATAAGGTTACCTCCTATTTATAGTTTTTTTTTTTTTTTTTTGAAAGAGTATCGATATATGTATATTAAGAAGTATGAAAAACATAGAATCTGTACAAAGGAACCCAGGAACAGCATAATGGCTAGAATGAAACCAACATATCCTATGACAAGGTTACAGGAGCCATCACATGGAAAAAACACCCCGTGGCTGTATATCCAGCCCCTTCAAAAACATTAACACCGACTATGCAGAGTTACAGGAAGAGATGTCAGTCCCAGGCAAACCCAGGAAGCGCCACAAGCAACAAGATGAGGGAACATGAAACCCACCGATGCCCGTGAAGTGCGCAACAAGCAACCACCCTATCCGTCCCACTACCCATGCACAAACCCACAGCGCCCCATTGGTCTGAAGGAAACGAGAGTAGCTGACAAAAATCCCAGACGCAATTCCACCTCTTAATTGCAAGGAGCAGCTTCAAAACTCTTAATTCCCAATATTCAGAAACAATGGCCAGAATGAAAACAAACAGATCCTATGACTGAATTACAGGATCCAGAACTTTCAAAACACCATTGCACTGCATATCCGTTAGGAGAGCAAAGCAAAACCTCCAAATCGGCAAACCAAGCGGTAAAAAAAACATCATTCCCAGAAGGAACCAGTGCGCACCTCAATCAGCTGTAAAGCTACTAAGAAACCAACTGATACCATAGCTGTACCGATACCATAAACAACCACAGCAAACAAAACACAACAAAAAGGCAGCTTACCGTTTCTTCAACCTGTCATCTATAGAAACCGAAGAGCAAGAAAGTCTCCCGAAGGTAAAAAGGACAAGCAGTCAGGGCAACCTCCCTTCAGGTTATGCTTAGCCCAATAAAAGCCATGACGAATGGCATTGTAGAACAGAGCATCCACCGGGCTAGACAGTTGTTGAAAAATCCGTGCATTGCGTCTAACCATATACTCCAAGTCAATGCAAAAAGTAACACATGCCAAAGCCCCATCCACCTAGCTGGAATGGAGAAACCTCCCCACTGTAGGAAGAGATCGGTCATACATTTTGGCTGGACCCAACATAAGCCCCACGTGTGGAAAAGAAGTGACCAACACCGCCATGCCAGTCTGCAGTCGAGGAGGATGTGGTTTGAGTCCCCTTCTGGCAGGCCACATGCCTCACAATCACCATCAGAATCAGGTAATAAGCTAGTCGAATGAGCCGCCCCTTAGCATTGATTTTCTCCCAACATGCAAGCCACATGAATGCTTGCCATTTAGGAGCACCCGGTCTTCGCCAAACATTTGGAATCGTTGGTGCACTAGACGTAACCGTAAGACCTTCCAAAGTACGGTAACAATGGCTGACAGAGAATGGCTGCATCTGTTCGCCCCATACTAACTCATCATCCTGAAAGAGGGACGGAACAAAAGCACTCAACAAAGCCTCTAGTCGATGAACTTCCCCCCTCCTCCCAGACGAATAACCTCCTCCTCCATATCAATCTCCACTCCCAAGTCTGTCCAATGAAACCCCCGAATTGAAGGATTGCTCCTTCTTTGTCTAGCGAAAGATCATACAAACGGGGGAACAGCAACATTAAAGGACGACTGCCACACCACCAATCACGCCAAAAAGCTATAGAGTTACCTTGGCCCAATCTCCAACGATGAAATTCTGAGAGGCACTGGCCGCTGGGGAAAGTAATCTTACTGGTCTGCACAATCCCACGCCAGAGAGAAGAGACATCGCTAACAGCACACTCGATGCCCGCCGAGGTGAGATGAGGGCTATATTTCTGCATAATCACCTGCTTCCATAAAGAACACGTATCAGTGGCGAGTCGGACACACCACTTAGTAAGAAAGGCCTGATTTCTAAACCGCAAGCAACCCAGGCCGACTCCTCCTCGATCTTTTGCACACACCACCGTGGACCATTTGACTTTGCACAAGCAACGTGAATCAGTTTTCCCCGTCCATAGGAATCGTCTCATCCATTTTTCTAATGCCTTCCTAACAGCAATCGGCATTTGAAAGAAGGTCATATAGTAAACTGGAAGGCTATTCAGCACAGTTTTGATTAATGTAATCCGGCCACCCAATGATAGTAATGATCCTTTCCACGAGGAAAGTTTTCCCTTGAATCTATCCAGCACCGTTTTCCACGTACTACTACGCTTGGGGTTCGCTCCAAGGGGAACACCTAGATACATGAAGGGGAACACCTGCTGCCGACAGTGCAACATAGATGCCAAATTCACTGCTTCAGCCACAGAAGAATTAATACCAACGAGACCTGATTTATGAAAATTGATTTTTAACCCTGACAGCAACTCAAAGCAGCGCAGCAACCGTTGAAGACGCATAACCTCTTGTGGATCACCCTGACTAAAGAGAATGATATCATCAGCGTACTGCAGGTGTGTAAGAGTTAATCCGCCCATGATGATGCCCCTAAATACTTGGCAATCAGCTGCTTTAATCAACATCTGAGACAAAACCTCAGCCGCCAGATTAAACAACAATGGAGAGAGCGGATCTCCTTGTCTCAAACCGCGCTCCATCAAGAATTCCTCCGTGGGCGCCCCATTAATGAGAACAGCACACCGAGCAGATGATATACAGCTGTGAATCCAAGTCCGCCACCTCCTCCCAAAACCCATCGACGCCATAACATCAAGAAGAAATGCCCAATTCACCGAGTCATAAGCCTTTTGGAAATCCAACTTCAGACACCAACCCTTGCGATGAGACTTCTTCATACTATGGATAACCTCGTTAGCAACCATGATTGAATCAGAAATATGTCGTCCTTCCAAAAAGCCAGTCTGGAAAGGTGAGATCAGTTGTTCCATCACACGTTTAAGCCTCTTGGACAGCAGCTTTGCAATGATTTTGTAGAGGCCATTGATAAGGCTGATAGGCCTATAAGCATTAAACTCTACAGCGCCGGATAATTTAGGGATTAGCGTGATAAATCCATTATTTATCCCCCGAGGAAGAGTCCCGCTGGAATAAAATTCTGTCACCATTGCAACTATATCCTTACCCACAACCGCCCATGCTCGCTTGATAAAATAAAAATTAAACCCATCAGGTCCAGGAGCTTTGTGACTTCCACAATCCCAGACTGCACTTTTAATCTCATCCTCATCAAAGGGAGCTTGTAACTGAGTAGCCGCTGTAGAAGATAAACACGGCAATGGTAATCGACCCAGCCCCAACCAGCGATGTCCCTCATCCATAAAGAAACTGCGGAAGTGCTCAACTGCCGCTGTTTGGATTTCCGATGGAGTGGTAATCACCCTATTCTGGATCCTGATGGATCCAATAAAATTAGAGTTGCGCCGGAGCGTAGCGCTTGCATGGAAAAACTTGCTGTTCTTATCCCCTAGCTTAAGCCAATTCTGCCTCAACCTTTGCCTCCACATTGCTTCTAACTTGTGTTTGAGAGCCCATTTCTGATCTTGTAACTCCTGATACCGACCAGTCAGTGTATACCCCACTGCACCTCGACACTGATCCAATGAGCCAATCTCTGCTAAAACATTTTTCAAAGTAGTGTCCAACGCCCCAAAATGATTCTTGTGCCACCACTGTAATTTTCGTTTGAGGAATGCAAATTTTTTAACCACACAGAAATCTCCTGGATAATATCTTGCTGCCTCCCTCCACATACTGTCTACCAACGGAAGGAACTGTGAATCTTCCCACCAAACATCCCAGGTACGAAATGGCTGAGAACCCCACCTGAAAGAATCAGCCTTAAATAATAAAGGGACATGGTCAGAAAACCCCTTGTCTCCTGCGTATAACCGATGGCGGCAAAATTGGGAACACCACAGTGGTGAGGCTAAAACTCGATCAATGCGGGATGCACTACGCGAATTATACCACGTAAAATCTTTCCCACTGAGAGGCATATCCACTAGACCGGAACTACTGATGAAGTTGAATAGCTGGTTAGCTGCACCAGGATTAAAATAAGTGCCAAGGCGTTCATCCGCTGTGAGTGACTCGTTGAAGTCACCTAGAATAATCCATGGGAGATTATCGACTCCTTTTCGCTGTGCTAACTCCTCCCAAAGCATACGGCGTTCTGGCACAGTGTTTGGGGCATGTAAGCCAGTGCAAACAAAAGGAAAATCTAGAGCCAAAACCCGCATCTTCAAACACATCCAGCGATCAAATTTTTCTACCCCCTGAACCTGCACTTTTAATTCATCCCACAAGCATACAATTCCCCCTGCCCTCCCATTAGCCTCAATGGCTTCCCACTTGAAGGTATGTCCAGGCCATAACCGGGCTGCTATAGAGTCAGAAAAAATTGCCCTCTTCGTTTCACATAACCACATAATAGTCAACTGATGTGTACGGATAAGAACCCTTACCTGATTCTCCTTCACTGTCCCCCTGCATCCACGTATATTCCAGAAAGCTAGGTTAACCATGGAAATAGAACACACCAAAATCCCTGCCACTGACGCTACTTTAAGTAGCACAGTGGGTATTCCACTCCTTGTCTTCCTCCACAATCAAGGCCTTCATCTTCTGCCTGATCGCTGCTTTGGTGGTCTTGCGACTAAGACCCAATTGATCAGCAATATCTAGGGTCTGTTGTACCTCTTTGTCAACTGGACACCCACACAGAATCGGAGAGACAGCACCCCTTATGGTAGACGACCCGTCCTCTAATTCGGTTAGCTGAGCAGCAAGAAAAGATGGATCTTCGACTGGAAGAGAAGCTCCACCTCGATTGGACTGGGTATGATACTCCGACGACAGACTTCCGTTGGGTTTAAGATGTTTGACCTTTTTATGCTTACCAGGACGCCTATCACCAGCCCTTCCTTTGGAACCCACTCGCGAGGCTTTCTCTCCTTCCTTCCGCATTTTAGTGAAGGCCATCACTTCTGGGGAAGAAGGATCAACAGAAGTGTCCTCAGTGTGCTCAGTGTGCTCACCTTGTTCACCAGCAGAAATAGCCTTGCGAGAAGACCTGTGCAGGTCCTCAAGATCGGAAACCGCAAAGACAAGAGCTGGAGCAGATTGATGGCTTTGTGGACCACTGTAGCTCATAGAAAGACCTACCCGCCCCTCCTGAGGCAGAGTCACCAGATGACTCATCTGCTCATTAGGCTGAATCAGCGGACAACTCATCCCCGCATGTGCCAGTTGGGCTGGAACAACAGTCTGAGCTGGCGGGACAAACCAGCCCTTTACCTGTACTTAGACATCTCCTACCTACCGCCACCTTTTGCTGCTGTACCCCTCCATCCTTCTGACCCATTCCTTTTGCTATGTCTGCTGAGGGACTGATCTGACTCTGAGCCATACTGATATGTCTAGCACCTGATGGAGAGGGTTGAAGTGGGGCAACAACGCTATTGCACCCACCTGATACTGACCCCTTTTCATCCACCTCGGGCCCCACACCCACTGTGGCTTTGACTTCACAAACCTGCACTGTGCACTGTTTACCATCCAATACCAGCTTTACAGATTGTTGTATGGCCGACAACTTGGGAGTGGCTATTTGCATGACTGCACCATCAAGCTTGGTCCAATGTTCTGTGTGTGGGTGAATCTGTACCAATGAACCAACAGGACTAACAACCTTCCTGAAGGCATCTTCATACCAGGCAGTGAGGGGTAAACCCTACACTTCCACCCAACATAATCTTCTGGAAACAACATCTTCCAACCTCCATGGATGTATATCATAAAACCAAGCATTCCAAAAAGTAGAGTTGAGACTGAGTTCCTGCTGCATATGTTCTAGAGATGCGAATACCAACAAATGCTGATAGGATCCCATAGCAAAACATTCAACCCCATCAGGAAGTTGCAACTGAATATCAGATATTTGTCTTATAAGACCCACTGCACTGCGATGTAATCGAGCCAGGATCCCCAGGTCGGAGGAAATCTCCAGGAGAGGTTCCTCAACCACATTTTGCTGTTGGGCAACAGTCACCTCTACATAGGAGCGTCCATCCCTCTCCCGCAGAGGAACTTGGGGGATGGCTACAGGTCTTGGTTGCCCTTCCACTGGTTCTGCAACTCGTACTGAAGACCCAGACTGACCTAGTCACTCCACTCGGTCAACTGCATAACGTGCTACATTAATATGTAACCAAGCTGAACCACCTAGTGTCTGGTTCAATCTTTGTTGTCGCGCTAATTCCTGGACTCCACATCTAACGAACTTGATAAAACCAAAACGAACTCCCCTCTTGGAAAGACGTCCCGGGATGAACACATCTACCACTGGTTCCACAGCAGCTATAGCTCGGAATAACTTGTTGGAAGTCCATTCAGCCGGAATACCTTCGATAAAATAGGATATGTAACGATCTTGGCGGAACACTTGTGTGGGAGACCAGTTGGGCTGAGCCTGCCCACCCTTGTCTCGTGTGGTCTGGACGAGTGTGTCGCGAGCTGTGTTGGTATGTAGGGCGAAAGGTGGGGTAGAGGGTGGGGGAAGAGTGGGTGAGGATAGAGAAGCCATCTCTGTTTTTTTTCTTTTAGTTTGTTATGCTATTTAGGTTCAGCTGCCAGTCCGTCAATGCTCACCTCCTATTTATAGTTAACATGATAGGGTACATGAAGAGACATTGGAAGATAAAGAGTTTTGTAGTTACAAAATATTCATTATACAATTGAATAGACATAATAAATTTTTTTATCTTTTCAATTTCCAAACCTTTGAGATTCATAACACTCCCCCTTGAATATTTTGAATATTAAGAATATGAGTATGAAATCAGAATACTGCCTCATTAAAAACCTTACCAAGAAAAACCCAATGGGAATAAAAACTTGGTGAAGGAAAAAAGAGTGCAGTGCATACTCCTCCTGATTTAGTCATCCATTTAAATCTTTCAAGCGTTGCATTCCGATCTTTCGAACAAGCTTTTCAAATGTTGATGTGGGAAAAGCTTTAGTAAATAAATCAGTCAGGTTATCACTTGAGCGTATTTGTTGGACACTGATTTCCCCTTTACTTTGAAGATCATAAGTAAAGAAGAATTTTGGTGAAATATGTTTTGTCTTGTCACCCTTTATGTAGCATTCCTTTGATTGAGCTATACAAGCAGCATTATCTTCATTCCGTGTAGTTGCAAGTTCTCTATCACTTGATAATCCACATGCTTCTCTTATGTGTTGTGATATTGATCGTAGTCAAACACATTCACGACTTGCTTCGTGAATTGCTAAAATCTCTGCATGGTTAGAAGAAGTAGCAACCAAAGTTTGTTTCACCGACCACCATGAAATGGCAGTATTACCTATAGTGAATAAATAACCTGTCTGCGATCTGGCTTTATGTGGATCGGCAAAATATCCTACATCTGCATAACCAACTAAATCAAAAGTAGATAAATTTGAATAATATAAACCCATATCCATTGTCCCTCGTAGATATCTAAAAATATGTTTAACTCCATTCCAATGTCTTTGAGTTGGGGAAGAACTATATCTTGCTAATAAATTTACTGCAAATGATATGTCAAGTCGAGTATTATTAGCAAGATATATAAGTGCACCAATAGCACTAAGGTATGGAACCTCAGGACTTAAGACTTCTTCATTTTCTTCACGAGGTCGAAAAATATTTTTTTCCACATCAAGTGACCTCACAATCATTGGTGTACTTAATGGATGAGCTTTATCCATATAAAATCTTTTAAGAACTTTATCCACATAATTTGATTGATGAATAAATATTCCTTCACTTAGATGCTTAATTTGAAGACCCAAATAATATCTTGTTTTCCCAAGATCTTTCATTTCAAATTCGTTTTTTAAATAGCTGATAGTTTTATCTATATCTTCACGAGTTCCAATGATATTTAAATCATCAACATAAACAGTTATTATAACAAAACCAGATCCATATCTTTTTATAAAGACACATGGACAAATTGAATCATTCTTGAAGTCTACTTTAATTAAGCATTCACTGAGGCAATTATACCACATCCGTCCAGATTGCTTCAATCCATATAGAACTCTATTTAACTTTATTGAATAAATTTCCCGGGAATTTGATTTATTTGCATCTGAAAATTTAAATCCTTCAGGGATTTTTATATATATGTCAGTATCCAGCGAGTCATACAGATAGGCTGTAACTACATCCATTAGACGCATTTCAAGCTTTTCATGTACTGCCAAACAAAGTAAATATCGCAATGTTATTGCATCCACCACTGGAGAATATGTCTCATCATAATCAATACCCGATTTTTGGGTAAAACCTTGTGCGACGAGTCTTGCTTTATATCTCACAACTTCATTTTTCTCATTTCTTTTTCGCACAAATACCCATTTATATCCCACCGGTTTTACCCCTTTTGGTGTATGGACTACAGGTCCAAAAACTCCACGTTTCTCAAATGACTTTAATTCTGATTGAATTGTGTCTTTCCACATTGGCCAATCATTTCTATTTTTACATTCCTCCACAGAGGTAGGTTCAAAATCCTCACTTTCTTCTATAATATTTAGCGCTATATTATATGCAAAAATATTGTCGACAAGTATTGAGCTTCGGTTCCATCTTATTCCTATAGTGACATAATTAATCGAGATCTCTTCATTCTCTTATGTTTCTTCCGGAATTTTATTAATTATGTCAACTGGATTTTCCAAAACTATATCCTCCTCATGACCATCTTGTGTAGTTGCTCCTTTATTTTTCCGAGGATTTTATCTTTAGAACTGAATGGTCTTCCACGTTTCTGACGTGGTCCAGATTCACTAACAACTTTAGATTGTCCTTCAGGGACATCAATTCTTATCGGAGCATTTACAGCTGGAACATGAGACCGAGTTATTCTTTTAAGGTCAGTAAATGCATCTGGCAGTTGATTTGCAATCGTTTGTAAATGAATTATCTTTTGGACTTCATGTTCACATTGATTTGTTCGAGGATCAAAACTAGATAATGATAATTCATTCCAAGAGATCTTCTTTTCCAACTGTTTATTTTCTCCCCCAAGTGTTGGAAATATAGTCTCGTCAAAATGACAATCAGCGAATCTTGCCGTAAATAAATTTCCAGTTAATGGCTCAAGATATTTAATGATAGATGGAGACTCATATCCAACATATATTCCTATCCTTCTTTGAGGACCCATTTTTGTACGTTGTGGTGGAGAAATTGGAACATATACCGCACAACCAAAAATTCTTAGATGGGAAATATTTGGTTCCTGACCATGAACCAATTGCATCGGAGAGTGTTCATGATAACTTGTTGGCCTAATGCGTATAATTGTTGCTGCAAGTAAAATGGCATGTCCCCAAACATAAACTGGAAGTTTGGATCTCATAAGCATAGGTCTTGTAATTAATTGTAAACATTTTATAAATGATTCTGCAAGACCATTTTGTGTATGAACATAAGCAACAGGATGTTCAACCTTTATTCCAATAGACATGCAATAAGCTATAAAGGTTTTTGATGTAAATTCACAAGCATTATCCATTCGAATAGATTTTATTGGATAATCAGGAAATTGAGCTCGCAAACGAATTATTTGCACAAGCAATCTCGCAAATACCATATTGCGAGATGATAATAAACATACATGTGACCATCTGGTTGATGCATCGATCAAAACCATAAAATATCGAAATGGTCCACATGGTGGATGTCTATCCCACAAATATTTCCTTGAATTCTTTCTAAAAATTTTGGAGATTCAATTCCAATTTTTGCTAGTGATGGCCTTATTATTAATTTTCCGTGAGAACAAGCAGCATATGAGAATTCATTAGATTGAAAAATCTTACTTTTTTTCAATGGATGACCACAAGAATTCTCTATTATTTTTAGCATCATTGTTGAACCGGGATGACCTAACCGGTCATGCCAAATTTTAAACACATCATTAAACTGATGGTTTATTATAGAATGAGATTCTATCATTGTAATACTTGTGTAGTACAATCCGGAAGAAAAAGCGGGTAATTTTTCTAATATATACTTTTTACCCGAAATTATAGAAATTATGCAAAGATACTCAATGCTTCCTTCGTTCATTGTCTCAATATGATATCCATTCAAACGAATATCTTTGAAACTTAACAAGTTTCTTTGAGACTTAGAAGAGTATAATGCATCTTCTATCATTATTTTGGTTCTACCAGATAGAATAATATTTGCTCTTCTGGAGCCTTTAATCAATCTTGTACTACCACTTATTGTATATACATTGGTTTTTTCTATTATCCAAATAAGAGAAATATCTCTTATTCCTCAATATTGTATGCGTTGTGGCACTGTCAACCAAACATATTTCCTTGGCGTTCATCTTAGATATATCCATTCTCTTCATTGAATAAATAAAATTAATAAGAAAATATAAAAAGAAAATATGAATAAATAAAATTAATAAGAAAATATAAAAAGAAAATATGAATAAATAAAAAAAAATATATAGACTTTTATTATAATAAAACAAGACAACATAATTGAAATTTGCATAGTTATAAAATTAAAATCATTCTTGATTTCTTGCACTTTCATCATTTGGATCATTAAGAAAATCAGAAACATCCAAATGCGTTATATCCTCAAGGCCATTAGCAAATTCAGTGAAATCACCTTGGACAAAGTTTGTCTCCACATTCTTGCCTTTAGACTTCAAAGATTCTTGATATAGGTCGGAAAAATATTTTGGTGTACGACAAGTACGTTGCCAATGACCTTGCATTCCACATCGATGACAGTTACTAATTGTAACTTTTTTCTTTATGCCACTCATAATTTTTCCAGGTCCTTCATCCTTTATAATTTTCTGATTTTGGAAGATAAATTTACTTGATTGACCACCACCATGACGAAATTTATTATAACCTCGTCCTCGTCCGCGGCCTCGACTACGACCACGACTATGGTTATGAGATAGCATCACATTCACTTCAGGGAATGGAGCAGAACCAGTAGGTCGAGATTCATGATTTCTCATCAACAGCTCATTGTTTTGTTCAGCCACCAGAAGGCATGAAATCAACTCAGAATATTTTGTGAAACCTTTTTCACTATATTGCTGTTGTAAAAGCACATTTGAAGCATGAAAAGTAGAGAATGTTTTTTCAAGCATATCAGCATCAGTGATATTTTCTCCACATAATTTTAATTGTGAGCTGATTTTAAATAATGCCGAATTATATTCACTCACAGATTTAAAATCTTGTAAACGAAGATGCATCCAATCATAACGAGCTTTAGGAAGTATCACTGTTTTCTGGTGATTATACCTTTCTTTTAAATTTTTCCAAAGATCTGCAGGATCTTTTACTGTGAGATATTCAGATTTAAATCCCTCATGGAGATTATGGGGAAGAAAAATCATAGCCTTTGCCTTATCTTGATTCGATGCTTCATTTGATGTTTTGATTGTCTCTCCAAGCCCTTTGGCATCCAAATGAATTTCAGCATCCAATATCCATGATAAATAATTTTTGTCAGTAATGTCAAGAGCTTCAAACTCAAGCTTTGCAATATTTGCCATTGTAAAACTATAAAATATTAAAAATACATAAAATTAATCACATAATAAGATAAGAAATAAATTTTTATTTTAAACATAAGAAATAATCTATAAGAATAACATTTAATGATGGTAATATTATGATTATATTAGCATCATACGAATAAAACAATCATGAACTTAAATTTCTAAAACAAATATAAGAAAATCAAATTTAAGAACATGCAATATGAAACAATAATATTACAACATGATTATATCTAAATAATTATAAAAATATACTCACCCAAATATACCTTTGTAGAAACTAAGATTCTTGTTTGTTCTTTGTGAAGAACTCTTGTAAGACTCTTGATTCTCCTTTTGTTCATAAGAGTATCCTGTTGATAACGTGTTATAGAATATAACGATAAAAAGAATTGAGGAGAAAAGAATAAGAGAGAAAACTAAGAACAATATAGGGAGTAGAATATCTTATCAAGTGTTCAAGCAAGTGTGTACAAAGCAAATAAGGTTACCTCCTATTTATAGGTAACATGATAGGGTACATGAAGAGACATTGGAAGATAAAGAGTTTTGTAGTTACAAAATATTCATTATACAATTGAATAGACATAATAAATTTTTTTGTCTTTTCAATTTCCAAACCTTTGAAATTCATAACAGTTAATAATTTTTTATTATTTTTTATTTTCATGTACAATTCTTTTTTTTTATTATTAAGGAGACTACAACAGCCTAGTTATATCATTTTAGAACTCGATATCTTTCAGCTACAACACCAATGTTATCCTTCATAAGGAGCTAACATAGAGACCCAGGAGGTAATTGGAAGCGATGTTCCCCAATTGGTAACTTACAACCATAGCTAGCAAGCCAATCAGCACAATAGTTTGCCTCGCGATAGATATTACATCACCTAACCATTCATGGGAACTTGTAGGAAGGGGGTTTGACCAAAAAAACCTATGTCGCTCTCAACCCGAAACCCCCCAAGCAACCCATCACAACCAACACAGCTCAACCCTTACCAAGCCTACCTCCAAACACCAACCAGCCTACGCGTCCTCCTGACCGTGGAACTTCAGCAATCCCAGCCGGTCAACTTGAGCGAAACTTTAATCCGAACCGACTTGTCAATGGAGGAGGAAGGGGGGAAGAACCAAGGAGCATGGAAAGGCGATGGAACCCAGTGCAGTTTTTTAGTAATAAGAGATTCATCTACTATTTTGTGGATTTCATCCCAGAAAATTGGAGCCCGGATGACCTATATCAACTTATCCATAAGTGGTAACCTGTCGTGGACGTGTATATTGCTGGAAAATGGAGCTTCCGGAACTCCAGGTTTGGATTTTCTCGGTTCATCCATCAAGGTGGACTGGAGAATTATCAACTAGCGAAACTTAATGAGTTAAATCGGGAGGGCTCTACGTTGAGATTTAGTGTAGCGAGATTCACGTCCACAGATCAGAAATCGATGAGAGAAAGGGTGATTGGTGAAGGGAAGAAGGTATCGAACGTATCTGGTCCCCCCAGAAACAACCCAGCCAATATGTCAGTCAGAGAAAAGGTCCTTTTCAGAGGTAGTCACTGGAACAAATCTGGGCACCCGAAATGCAGGAAAATCGAGTCATATTTGCCTCAACCCTTCCGAATCAAACAGGGAGTGGCTTAACAGGAGTTTGGTGGGAATTCCAAGGGATGGAGTGCTGAAGTCACACAAAATTTCGCATGGAGTGTGGGTACATGCCATAGGTGGAGAGGAAGTTCTGGTGACATTCTCATCACATGAAGAAATGTCGGCCGAGCTCGATGTCTTTGCGAAGCACAAATTGTGGAATCGCCGCTGCAAATGATAGGGTTTGCTGGCTGATGTTGAGTGGCTTTCCTCTACATGCCTGGTCGGAAGAGGGCATCAGACAAGTGGAGGCAGAATTCAGCGAGGTGGTTCAGGTGCATTCGAAAACCTTGGAGAGAAACAGTTTAGATGTTGCTTTGGTTTGCGTGAGATCAAAAATTTTTGCAAAATTTGGTGGGAAAGTCTGCATGGAGGTGGAAGGTTGCATGTTCTCGGTTACTGTTAACGAAGGTTTTCATGACTTGGGGAATATCAACGCAGAGATGCTGGAAAGAGGAGGGCTATCTAGATATTGTAACTCGGCGTTTTCACCTTTTAGGAAAGTCTAATCTCCTAAGCAGAAAGTAGCTGTAATACTAGACATGAAGCATGTCCAGGCGGCTCCTGACAAGCACAGAGCTAATGACGATCGTTCACGTGTGAACGACACAGTAGGGTTGGTACCTAAAAGACTGGGCTTTGGGTTTGATAAGGGAGATAACATAAGCCCAATGGGGACCCAAGTGGAGACTATACCTTTGGCAAGTAGGCCAAGATCGCAAAGGAAGAGACTAAAAGAAGCCTGCTTGATCAATCTAGGAAACTTTTTTGACTATACTGAGACCTCGATTGTCAATGAAGTCAGAAGACCCAACATCAGACAAATGGGCCAAGTTTCGAATAAAAAAGAGATGGTGGATCGATGCAATGAAGAGAATGGAAACTAGACTATGGATGAAGGGGATTGCCAAGAGTCCGCTAGAAATAGCCTACGATCTGACGTAGTGTTAGCCAAGATCTACGAGCGAATTTAAGTGGGTAGAAAAAGGAAGAAGGAGCTGAATGTGGGTAAGAGGACCATGTCGAAAGAGAGATGGACTACTTCGGTGCCGGGGGAAGAGCTAGGTAAGATTTTGAGCTCCTGAATGATGGAAGTCGTACCAGATTCATCGGCAAACATATCTCGTGTCCCTGAGATTTGCATAGATAGAGATGACGTTCAGAGTATACAGGAGGAGGGTATGGATATGGATGAAGAGGTATGGGCAACCTTTGAGGTTATGGAGAAGCTGGAGCTCCATCCTAAATGCTCCAAAGACAGATTAAGAGCTAAAATAGTTGAGATGGTGGAAGAGGAACGAGAAAACTAGGGAGCCTGTGGCGGAGTCTAGACCACCTGGTCAGACTTCACTGGGTGATGCACTCACTATGATTAATATTGGATTTTGGAACATCCGGGGAGTCAGAAGTCAAATGAAAAAGAGAGACATACATAAATTAATACGAAATGAGGAGGTCAGAGTGATGTTCATTGCTGAAACAAAGGTGGAGAATATGAACATGCAGCTAGTTCAGAAAGTGATATCGGGCAATAAGATGGGGTGGTGTGCCAGCAATGCTAGAGGAATGGCTGGAGGGATGTTGGCGATGTGGGATGTATCACGAGTAAATGTGGTTAATCAGTTTTGCTTTGAAAGATGGATTGTGCTGGGATTAATGGTGACCCAAGCAGGATACAAATTGTGCTACGCAGGAGTGTTAATCAGCTATATCGAGTCATGCTAGAGGCAGAATTCTAAGGTGCAATAGCTAAAATTAGGGGACTCTAACTCTAGATTCTTCCATATTTGTGCAAGCGCTAGACAAACACAAAATCAGATGGGTCTGATCTTGGTGGATGGGATGGTGATTAAGGAGCCGGAAGAAATAAAAAGGGAGGCACAACAGCACTTCAGAAAGCTCTTCCAAACAGCACAAACCAATGGATAGAAACAAGAGGTATTGAGTTTAATAGGTTGACGAGGGACGAGGCTGATTGGCTTATCAGACCTTTCTTGGAAGAAGTAAAAGAGGCGGTTTGGGAGTGTGGAATTCATAAGGTGCTAGGCCTTGATGGATTTAACTTTTTCTTTTACAAGAACGCATGGAGTGTACTAGCTATCGAGTTTATGGCAATGATTGATAGCTTTTCCCGAAAAGATACACTTCCAAAAAGAGTGAATAATTCCTTTATGATACTAATCCCGAAGATAGAAGGAGCTTCAAGCCTAAACAATTATAGGCCTATAAGCCTTATTAATGAGGTATATAAAGTAGTTGCAAAGCTGTTGATAAATAGGCTCAAGAAGATTGTCTCTAAGTTAATCTCACCTTTCCAGGTGGGATTTATCGGGAGAAGGCAGCTATTGGAGTCGGTTATGACTGCATCAGAACTTATTCATGCGACTAAAGCAGCGAGACAAAGTGGGTGGTGTCTAAAAGTCGATTTTCGCAAAGCGTATGACTCGGTATCCTGGGAAGCCCTATTCAACATATTGGATAATATGGGGTTCCCACCTAAATGGAAGAAGTGGGTGGAGAGCTGTGTATCCACTGCAAAGGTTACGATATTGGTTAACGGAGCGTTTACCCAAGAATTTGAGATGGGAAAAATATTAAGGCAAGGAGATCCTTTATCGCCATTATTATTTGTTATTGTCGCCGAAACACTATCCAAGTTATTGCAAAAAGAAGAAAGATTTGGATTGATACGAGGCATCAAGATGGGCAGCAAATCTATCTCACATCTCCAATACGCGGACGACGTGATTTTATTTTGCAGCGATGAAAAAAAAGGGCTGAGTAATGTGAAGAGAGTACTAAGATTCTTTGCACTAATCACGGGCTTGAAGATTAATTTCCACAAAAGCGTTCTTGTAGGCATTAACATACCGAAGGAAGAAGTTCGAAGTATGGCAGAGAGACTATTATGCAAGTTTGATTCGCTCCCAATTAAATATCTAGGGATTCTGTGGGAGCAAATCCAGGAAGGTACAAGACATGGGAAGGTGTTATACTTAATTTTAGGAGGCGACTTGCAAGCTAGAAAGGTAGATTCCTACATATGGGGGGTCGTATCACGTTGATAAAATCGGTCTTGAATAGTATACCAATTTTCCTAATGTCCATGTACAAGATCCCGATAAGAGTTAAGAAAGAAATGAAAATGCTAGCTAAAAGATTCTTATGGAAGGGTAGTGTGGAATCCAAATGTCTTCACAAGGTGAGATGGAGTAATATGTGTCTCCCGCAAGAAAGAGGAGGAGTTGGCATTAGTAACGTGGGATCAGGAACAATGCACTATTGCTGAAATGGTGTTGGAAGCTATATTTAGATCAGGATGATCTTTGGGTATAGATTGTATCCGAGATATATAAGCCTTGAATAGGAAAGGAAGGTATAACTCTATCCAATCCTAATATATCTGAGATCTGAGAAGATATCTTAAGTTGTGTAAATGGGGATCAGATTTTGGCAATCACTGCGAGAAAGCATTTGAGATGGAAGTTAGGTAAAGGAAATTATATCCACTTCTGGTCGGATATCTGGATAGGAAATGAGATTTTGAAAGATAAATACCCGAGATTGTTCAATATTTCAATGCAAAAAAGCTGGAAGGTGGTTGAAATGGGAGAGTGGAGAGAAGATAGATGGCATTGGCAGTTTGATTGGCAGAGACATCTGTTTAGTTGGGAAGAAGAGATGATGGAAGAATTGATGGGTCGACTGAATGGCATGAATTTAGAACCTTCTGTGAAGTGCTACTACAAGACCCTTGAAGAGGCAGCTATGCAGGGTACAGGAGTGGAAATCCCACCGATTTAGGAGAGATACGGGACTCCAAAATCCAAAGCATTCCTTTGGTTAACATGTCAAGATAGAATTTTATCAAAAGGAAGATTATCTAAATTGAGGCTACTTAGACAAGAGGAGATTAAATGTGATCCCTGCGGAGGGGAAGAATTGAATGCAAACCATGCATTGATCAAATGCACTGCTGCGTGGCTATGTTACACAGAAGTTATGAGAAGAAGGGGAGTTAAAGGAGTGCTTCCTAGATCGGTAGCTGAGTTGATAGTCCAATAGGATGGTCTGATTTCCAGGAGGAAGCATAGGAAGATTTGGGACTGTATGCTTATGGCCTGCTTTTGGAGCCTACGGCTGGCAAGGAATGGGCTTACCTTCAAGGGTCAGGGAAAAAATCCTAAGGATGTAGCCATAGAGGGAATGATACAAGGATTGGAATGGGATAGATTGAATTTGACCAGGAGCAGTTACATTAGTGGTGATCTTCTTGCAATAGAAGACTAGAATCTGGCTTTCGAGTAGTAGACCTATATCTGGGAAAGACCACTGTAATTGTGAACGACCAAGATACCTGTTATTGCGTAAGCAGCTTGGTCATTCATAGTCGTGTTACTAGTTTACGTAGTATAGAGGGCCTGAATTATAATTGGATTAATCCAGATTGTACATTTTGATGTTAATATATAATTCTCACTCGTTTGCCTCAAAAAAAAAAAAAAAAACCTAACCATCCATGGTCGCTGTAGCAAATCCTTGATAGACCAGATAATTCTAGAATAAGCATTAGTCTGTATAGGCTCAGACTGAATCATATTCAACGTTACTAGGCTGTCCACCTCTAAGATAAGATTATTAATACCCATTTCCCATGTTAACAATAGCCCTTGTATTTATGTTCAACAGATTGCATTGAACCACATTCCAAAATGCTCCCGTCTCTCAACACCCATCCCTACAAACACCAACCACCACCATCATCCAACCTTCGGTCATCCAATCCACATCAACAGCAGAGATTTACTCAAGGTTCAGGCGGACTGTCTGTAGGTGCTCGTCCATCTTCCTCGGTTGAGCTTTCTCGACCTCGGGCGGCTAAGTCTCAGTGGGTTCCATCTCAGGCACTTAGTGCTGATCGTTACACCTCTTACTTTGTGGATAATATACCCGCGTCTTGGACCTCTGGCAAGTTCTTTAAGGAGATTGCTGCGGTCGAACCAGTTGCAGATGTGTTTATCTCCAAGCGTAAATCTGTTCGAGGATTACGTTTTGGCTTCGCAAAATTTGTCCGATGTGGGGTGCAGGAGGATATACGTCAACGGAGGTTAAACCAGGCTTTCGGTGGACTGCATCGAATGAACTTTAATATTGCGCGGTATGGCCTACGACATGATCTCAGCAGTAACGAGAAGGAGACCTTGCCAAGTAAAAAACCAGAGCTTGATCCCCTGACACGATCTAAGGTGAAGGTACAGGCTCCATGGAGGGAGCGTGACAGTCGTACATATGCAGCAGTTACCAACCCAGCTCAGTCATCACAAGGCTTGACACCGTATGTGGAGCTTAGTATTGATACTATGATCCAGCACAGGTTGCAATGAAGTGCAGTTGGTTCTGTTGGTAGGGGAAGCCTTGACATGGCAGCTATTTCTGACAGTATAGACTGTGCATATATGGGGGATCATCGCTATTTGTTAACGTTTGTTACTACTGAATGCATGAAACTGGAACTGAGTTCTAATATTGGATATTGGCAGAGATTGTTTGTTGATATACATCCATGGCAGATTGAAGATTCAGCTATTCGACGATTATGCTGGGTGAGAGTGGCTGGGATCCCACTACATGCCTGGTCTCAAACTGCTTATCAAAAGATCTTGTGTTCGATTGGCAACTTAATTCAGATCGATCGTCGCACCATCACTATGGAACGGATTGATGCAGCAGTCGTGCAAGTGGAAACCACCCGTTTATCACAGATACAGGAGAGCATGCAGGTGCAGGTTGCTGGTAAACTTTTCACAATCTACATAGTGGAAGTTCAGGAGAGAGATTCAGTGGGGCCTGAGGTGACCAACACAAAACCGGCGGGGGATGATCATTTTAGAACGGCTGGCCATCCCACTCAATCTTTCATAGAGGATAGACAGGAGCAGGTGGGAGAGGCCAAAGGTAGTCCATCTTCTTTTAGTACAAAAGCTGTTGGGCAGTTGCCTATGACAAGGGACATGGGAGAGGACATAGGGGGATTAGAGTCAACAACTGGGGACTTGGTGGGGTCTGATACGTTCCCAACTGATTTAGTTCAGTCCCACCACAAGCCAGTAGATTGCCTCCCGCACGTGTGTCAGCTTACTGAAGGAGTAGGGAGTCTTTCTGGACAAAGTGGAGGGTGCTTCAGTAATTTCACGGATCCTGTGTTTCCAAAGTCTCACGGGGCTGGGCAAGAATCTGCTAACTATCAGATACTTAGGAGAGCCATGTCGGTAGGCTCGCCCCAGGAAGACGTTGACACTCAGGTGGATTTTACTGGGTTGTATGAGGAGATGGCTTTTGCTCGAATGAGGAAGACCGGGGTCAAAGCATCTGGTGTTGAAGCTCCAGGCAGGGCTGTGCTCAACAGGGTAAGTAAAAGCAAAAAGCACAAACGAGTCAAACCCACTGGAAGCCTCTCTTCTGGGCGCCTCAGTCAATCGAATGTGGGTGTGGGGGTGACAATGGTGGAGGAACCATCTTTTCTGTTGGCTAGCAATGAGCGGACGGCTGGTGAAGCGAATAGAGTTAACGCCCGAAGCCCGGCTGTTGACAACTGCGAAATTGAAACGGAAACACAACATTCTCTGGAGGTAGTGGAAGCCTTGGGGCTCAGTCATAAACAGACGAAGAATGCCATTAGGAGGAAGCTACAGACCAGAATAATTGAGGAAGGCGAGGAATGGCTAGCTCACTGCAATTAGCAGTGTTCTGCTGGTTATTGAGGGTGAGGGGTTTCGATCATTTATATGTTTAATCTAGCCTTGTGGAATGTGCGCGGTAGTAGAGGTAAGCTGAAGGGGCAACAGATTGCCGAATTAATTCGTAAAGAAAAGTTAAGTATTTTAATTTTGTGTGAGACGAAACAGGATTGTTTTTCTGATCGATTAGCAGGGCGATTGTGGTGCGGAGAACACATTCAATGGGCGACAGTGGATGCCCAAAGGAGGGCAGGAGGCATCGCTTGTCTTTGGGACGATATACAGGTACAAAATCTCAGTATTGAAAGATTTTCTAGATGGATTCTTTTAAAGATGCGGGTGAGGGAAACAGGGTTTTGCTTTATGTGTGCGGGGCTTCATGCACCTAATGTGGTGAGTGAGCGGAATGTGTTGTGGGAACAGCTGCTTTGTCGTAAATCTGGGGATGATATTCCGTGGGTTATTCTTGGTGATTTTAACGAATCGGTCCAAGCAATGGAGAAGATTGGTAGTTCATTTAATCCTGCAGCAGCTCGTCGTTTTGTGTCTTTTATTCATCAAGCAGGATTGATTGATATGCCTCTCTTAGGCAAGGAGTTTACTTGGTTTAATTCACATAGTGCATCCCGAATTGACAGGGTATTGGTAGATCCTGCTTGGTGTGTTCAGTTCGCTAATCATAGGTTGTATGCTGGTATGAAGGGATTGTCGGACCACGTTCCATTGGTGCTGAAAGCTGATTCGTATTATTGGGGACGAAGACCGTTTCGCACTTGGGATGTGTGGTGGGAGGATAAGCGGTTCATTGAGGTGATCACGCAATTATGGCAGGAAGCAGGCACTCGGTTTCTGGGTGAATTTTGTGTCATCAAGAAGTTGGCTTACCTGCGGCAGCAGTTAAAGGAGTGGCATGCAGACGTTTTTGGGGGAATGGAAACTCGGTTGAAGGCCATATTGATTGAACTTGACTCCCTGGATCAACATCGACGGGAGTGGGCTGATGGCTGCTTTCAGCGGTATGAAGCGTTACAATATCAAAAATGGGAGCTGAGGCGACAATTGGAAGCTATGTGGAGACAAAGAGCACGTCAGCAGTGGCTTAAATTGGGAGACAAGAACAACAAATTTTTCCACTCTTGTGCTTCTATCCGTCGCTGTTCCAACTTTATTGGTAACATCACGGTTGATGGAATGAGTAGCTGTATACCGGTTGAAATCAGAGGGGCAGCTGTTAGGCATTTTCAGCAGGCATTCGCGTCTGATGGAGCTCGGTGTTTAGGATCCGGCTGAGTCTTCCCAGCCTTTCTACCGCGGAAGCTGTTGTTCTTGAAGTCCCGTTTTCAGAGGAGGAAATTAAGTGTGCGGTATGGGATTGTGGCAGCCATAAAGCGCCAGGACCTGATGGATTTAATTTTTATTTCATTAAGAAGGCGTGGGACGTCATTGGCAGGGAGATAGTGACAATGGTGCAGGAATTTCATTCCAGCGGGATGTTGCCTCGCGGTATTAATACCAGCTTCATTACGCTAATCCCTAAGGTGAAGGGTGCAGCAGATTTCAGCTCCTACCGGCCTATTAGTCTTATTAACAGTATGTATAAGATTATTGCCAAATTGCTGGCAACACGGCTCAAACGGGTGATGGCGCGCCTTATATCCCCCGTTCAGACCGGTTTTCTTGAAGGGCGATATATAGCAGATTCTATCATGATTGCCAATGAAATTATCCACACCATGAAGAGTTCTAAACGACGCGGCTGGTGCCTTAAGTTGGACTTTCAAAAGGCGTATGACTCGGTAGATTGGGAATTTTAATCGAGGTGATGAAGCGAATGGGTTTCGGTGGGCAATGGTGTCGCTGGATTCAGACGTGTGTTTCCACGGCACGCTGTTCAGTACTTGTCAATGGGGTGCCTACTTCGGAGTTCAATACAGGTCGAGGGTTGCGACAAGGTGATCCCTTGTCCCCGCTATTATTTAATCTAGTGGCAGAAGTCTTGTCGCGCATGATTGGGACAGCAGCTGATCAGCAGATGCTTACTGGCATGGCGGTTGGGAATCTTAGGTTAACGCATTTACAGTATGCGGATGATGTTATATTGTTCACTCAGGGAGACCAGCAGGGATTATTCGGGTTAAAACGGATTTTGCGATGTTTTGAGCTGTTGTCAGGATTAAAGATTAATTTCTTTAAATCTGGCTTGGTGGGAATCAATGTTCCAAGTGAGGAGGTTATGGTCATGGCGTCCTCAATTCACTGCCAGATACAGACCATTCCTTTTCATTACCTTGGAGTACCTCTTGGGGCTAATCCGCGCCGAAGGAGTACTTGGTCTACGGTGATTGATAGGTTCAAACGGAAGCTAGCTTCGTGGAAGGGATCCCTATTATCGCTAGGTGGTCGAATTGTGCTGCTCAAGTCTGTTTTGAATAGCATCCCAGTTTATTACATGAATTTTTTTCAGATGCCTGCTGGTGTACGTAAGGAATTAACCAAGTGGATGCGGCGATTTCTCTGGATGGGTACAGCGGACAAAAGATGTTTATGTAAGGTACAATGGTCGGTTGTAGTACGATCAAAGGATAGCGGAGGCCTTGGGTTGGGGTGTTTGAAATTAAGGAATGAGGCGTTGTTGATGAAGTGGAGCTATCGGCTGGCTACAGATAGTACTTCGCTGTGGAGCATGGTGATAGCACAAAAGTATCACTCTATACTGCGACCAGAGGGTATTGTGTGTGACATTTCAGACGGCTCCGCAATCTGGAGAGGCATTGTGAGGACGAGTAGGTCCTCCTTGCCGACTGGTCAGTGTTTGTCATCCTTCTACCAATGGCGACTGGGCCAAGGAGACTCTGTTGCATTCTGGCATGATATCTGGTGTAGTCCGGAACCTCTCAGATTACTCTTCCCCAGATTGTTTGCAATATCCTTGGATAAAGAGGGACCGGTGCGGGGTTTTGGTATGTTCATTGAAACGGGTTGGCGCTGGTCGTTGATATGGCGACGACGACTTTTTGCTTGGGAGGAAGCTGAGGTGGGGCGCCTCATGTTGTTGCTGGGTACGGCTCAACCTTCTATCGTGGATGAGGATCTTCTTCTGTGGGGAAGTCAGGCGAGGCCATTCTCGGTTCACCATTGTTATTCCTCCCTGGCCGAATGCTTACCCTCAGACACGGCCAGGCCGATCCCCAATGTCTGGACTAAGTATGGTTCACCAAAGTGGCAAGCCTTTATGTGGTTGGCATGCAGGGAAAAGCTATCTGCGAGACAGCATCTTGCTCGACTTGGTATCATCCCTATTGCAGCTCATTTTTGTGCTGATTGTGGTGTTGGTGAGGAGGATTCCAATCACATTGTGCTGGATTGTCGTAAGGCATGGACATGCTGGTCGCGGCTGTTCAAGTGGTGGGGCTTGGTTTGGGTTCAACCAAGGTCTATGGCTGAATTATTTGATCAGTGGGGTGGCTACTCAATCCCTCGAAGGTGGGCAGATCTCTGGTATGTATTACTCTTTTCAATTACGTGGAGTATTTGGCTTGGAAGGAACCGTAAGATTTTTTGTCAGGAGGATAGTAGTGCTCAGGATATATGTTACCATGGCTTACGATATGGCTGTTGTTGGGCTAGATTTAACTTGCCGAATGCTGATGTTGACATTTTGGGATTGATTGCTTCCGGTAGTTTTCTATCTGCGTTGGGTGCCTGGGTAGTGGACTGATTTGTTGAGAGAATGTTTTTGCTTTGTTTCCCCTGGAGTTCACTGCTGTGATTACTGGTATGGTCACTATTTTCTGGTGCATGATGCATTCGGTTGGGCTGCACCAGTAGGCTTTAGAGATGCAGTCAGCAGGGCAGCAGCTGTGTGTTTCAAGGGCTTGAGGATGGCGGTTTATGTAGTCCAGTTCAGTTTGGTTGTATTGATTGTATTTGCTTGTTGGGACTCATGTTCTTGTACTGGACTTAGCATTTGGAGTTCTGAAACTAACAGATCCTGTCACCTACTCACAGGATCTATTTGTTTCATTTTGTCCATTGAGCTGTTACACTATATCATTGTATAGTTCTTTGGCATTTTGCCTTTTATATATATATCGATATCTTCTTCAAAAAAAACAATAGCCCTTGTAAAATACCCAAAAGTTATATGAATTGCAGATAATGCATAAGATAAGTGAGCTGCAAAACTAAAGCTTCATTTTTCTTCCCAATTACGAACTAAACCACCTGTACTTCCTACCATTGCATCAGAGAACGAGCCATCGGTATTTAACTTAATCCATTGTTGTACCAAACTAATTTCCTTTACATTGTTGTTCAAACATTGAGTGTGCAGAAGGTCACGAACCGTATATTCTGAAACCGATCGAAAGTAACTAAAGCTCCAAGCCCCTTGATTTTAAAAAATATACCGATTCCCAGTTTTCCAAAACAGCCAGCAACATATTCCAAAAGCTAAATCTCATTCTCATCCAGCTCTTTGCTATTTTTCCATTCCAGATACAATTCTGACTACAACTCTAATGCGAATAGTAAGTCTAGGATCATATGCTCAAGTGTTATAATAAACGAATATATATATAGTAAAATAAAACCACAAACAAAAACATCAAATCTAAATGACATACCTCATCACAAGTAAAGCTAAAAGCCTCGAGATCCGAAAGGGAAGAAAAGCATGCTTAAAAGCATAGTGCATAAGTATAATCACAAAATAGAATATCTTTGGTACACGACCTAAGAGTATGAGTAGCAGAGTACGAAACTCAAGGGAACACGAAGGATAAAGGCACCCGGTACAAGAATGAAAACATCTAACGGTAAAAGTCTGAATCTCAACATTTAAGGGCAAATAATAAACAACAAATCCTAATTAACCTAAAATAATTCTATTTTCATAGAGTTCTCAATCATCATCCTCTGAGATATAGATTCCAATTCAAAGGCACAAGCCCACAAAAGAAAGAATAATAAGATTGGCTTTGGTACTATGTATCATGTTCTGGGCCAATGGATTTGGATGCAAATGTGTGCATATAGAATTACTGGTATAATATTGTGTTGGGTTACACTCATATCCCAAAAAATATATCTTAATTACACTGACTTTATAAGTCCACATTTATAAGCTCAAGATCATATTACTCCTTTCTAATATGAGATTAATTCTCATAAATAATCCAAGCCTTGTGGCCCAAATCCAAAAATTATGATAAAAAAATTTAAATAAACAAAAAATATTAGTTATTAATAAAAAAAATTTTGGTTGTTGATAGGTAGAAAATAGCTTACCATAAACACAGGATAAATATATAGATTTGCTAAAGTCCATTTATATCTTATGTAAAAAAATACTGTCAGTATAAATATATATATATATATACTCTTGATACATAATAATCGGATAGTTAAATAGATTATTTTTATACGACTAAAATAATAACTTATTTAAATGTATTAGTTTATCTTATAATTTATTATAGGATTATATAATATATAATTAATTAAATAATATAAATTTCATTAAATTAAAAATGGAGCTGTATTAACTGATCTAGCAATCCAAGTAGGATAGAGAATAAAAAAAACCACTTACTTTATACACATAATATCTAAATTTCTTTTTACATACAATTGAGGTTTCGACATGTATATATTAAATAAGGGTGACCGAAATCTTGACAATGGATTTTTGGCCACACTAATATTAAAGGAAGATCTTTATTTATTTTATTTCTTATGTGACAGGGATCTTGGAGTTAACGAGTGATTTTTATTTATAGTCTGCTAGGAGAAAATGGCAGTGTATCAACAGGAAAAGGAAAGTTTTATGAGAAAAATAGAACAGGGAGAGAAACAAGGTGAGCATAAGAATCTTCCAAATCTTTCCTGCCTCGTCTCTCTCTGTAATCATAATCGTTTATATAACTTTCTGTCTGTCCATGCCTTAGGTAGTATGTGTGTCCTCTGTGTATGCTGACATCTCAAATTATCGAAACTTTGATGGTAGAGTGGAAGCTCGAATTGTGAGATCCCGTCTATTGTGGTGCCGGTCAGTGGCAGCGCCAACGGTAGCGTCAGTGCCAGCGGTAGCGTGCCGATGCTAAACTGTTGGTTTGTGAACACGGCCGTAGGAAGCCTTTAAGTAACCCATAGTGAATCTGAGAGTGGTTAAGTATGATTGTGAGTGAGATAGGTTAGACGATCGAGGTTGAGTCAGTGGAAAACAAACCAGGTTGATTTCGGTCCGTTTTAAGCGACCGCGGGCCGTTTGGGCCAAAATATTGTGTCTTGGGCTGTTTGCTAGTTGTGTCTTGGGCTGTTCTAGCTTTACATACTGAAAGAAGTTGTTGGGCCATTTGGTTGACATTTCACGAGCCCATTGGGCTCATTTGTTATGAAACGGGTCATCGATTGCCCAGTCCAGCCTTGTTGAACTTTTGGGCCTGAAGCCCATCAGCCCATCAGCCCATCAACCCTTGGGCCTGAAACCCATCAGCCCAAGCCCACATTTCATCCTTTAAACACTTCTCTTCCAGAAGTGACCAGCACATTCCAGACTTAACTCGTTTTTCTCCTTCCTTCACCCTTCCAACCTACCAAAATCCACACTTTGCTCAATTTGACCGCAACAACTTGTGGGGGATTGTCCCAAAACACTTTCCCATCAATTTTCTACACTTTTCCACTGTTAGTTTGATGTTTAAGGCCTGATTTTGAGGTGTTCTTCATTCTGGACGAAAATTCCAGAGTTGTTGGTAAGTGCTTAATCGTTGGTTTTCTTTTGGATTGGTTGGTTTATTCAGGTTGCTAGTGATGTGATTGAGTGTTTTTGATGTATGGAAATGCATGGAAACAACCACTGATTCTTGTATGAATCTCGGATGAACAGTATCAGGGGTTTGTTTCTTCATGTTCTTGATCATGTTGGTGTGGTTATTCATGTTAATTGAGTGGTTGTGGTCAGTATTGATAGGAAGCGTGTTGATTATGTGTGGAAGTGATGTTGGGCTGGTAATGAGGGTATCTGAAGTACTGTGATTTGGTTGTTTAGATTGGATATGAGTTGGTTGTTTAGATTGGATATGATTTGACGATTTAGATTGGATAGGGGAATGTAGATGTGTGTGCAGCGTGAGAGGGTCCATAGGATTGCTTTCAATTATTTTCCCTTTGATTCCTTGATTAGATATGCTTAGTATGGCTGTATGGTTTGTGCTTGTTTAGGTGGTACCGGATCGATCAGTAGAGGCAAGGATCTTGTTGGAGAACCATCGACTCAATGAGAGGTGGGAGTTTATGTTTCATTTGCATACGCGTAACGTTTTGTTTCAGAATTAAAATATGATCAAATGTTTTGGTTTGAATGGAGGCAGGACCTGAATTGTGTTTAATCTAGAATCCTAATTTGCTTGCCATGTTTGAATGTATCATCTGTATATTCAAAAGCCGAAGCATGCTGATTTGTTTGGTGTACACGAAATTTCATACGTGTTTTGCAACCTTCCATACGATATGATTTTTCATCTTCTTAGACATTTTTGCTATTGTGGCTGAATACTTCGAATATTATTTTGAGATGTTTGGCACCTGATTTATAAGATGGCAATGTTTAAATGCATGCATGGAATATTTGATGAATTTTTAGATTTAATAACTCATACTTGATGACTATGTGTTTATGCATTGTGTTCTGGAATTGACGGTTAATGCTGGATCCAGTTAGGTAAGATATGGAGTCCTTATAGAGAGGACAGTTGCTTACCGTGGAGAGGTATGGTTGGATATATTTATGTATCTTGAGTGCTGTGTGCACTATGAATGAAGGGGAGTGCTGTGTGCACTATGAATGAAAAGGCCGTGCAATTGCTTCGTATATATAGTACGACGTTATATACGTGTGCACAAAATTGAATGTGATCGCTTGTGTTTCTCCATTCAATTTTGGACAATGCTGATGGTGGGGTTTTGTTTATATATATATGCTACAACTGAAAACCATCAGTAGGCTTTTAGGTAACCCTTTAGCGGGGGTTACGTGAAAGTGGTTTGTGTCCACCCCGTTATGTTTTGGGCATAGTAGCCAATTATCAAATCTGTTTTTACTTCTTTATGCATTTTGGTGTGTGCACTTATGATGTCTACATTGAAAAGTATGGATTGTACTGGTTTGAATAAATATTTGATACTATACTTTGGTTTTGTCTCCATTCCACCATTTATGCTTATGACGCGGTAACTTCCACTGAGGTCCTTGATCTCACTCCCCCTCTCTATTGTTTTGTTTCAGGACTAAGTTGTGAGAGTTAGCTGCTCAACTTCGAGGTTACTATCCCGGTATTGGTCGTAGGGCTGGACAAATTCACATGCACGTTTTTGGACTCAGCATCTTTCACATCTTCTTGTATATTTACATACTTGTGTATTTTGCTGGTGCATATGTGTACAACTCATGCTTGCATACTCTGATGTTTGGATATATAAGAAGTGGTGTTGTTTTGAATTTCTGGGAATCTGTGAGTGTGGACTCACGGTGTTGCATGTTTGAGGCCATAAGGCCCGTTGTATATGATCTGATATTTTTGCTGCATGTGTTTGTTACTCATACTCCATTGTTTGTAGTTGTGCTGAGTACCAATTGATGCGTGCCATGTTTTCAACAATAAGATTCAAATGTTGCATTTTTCGGATAAGCCTTGTGTAGTTCCGCTTGGTCCACCAGTTGGGTCAATCGGGGCTGCACGGCGGTGGGGCTCCCAGTTACCGGGAACGGGTCCTCACACGAATACTCCTTCTTGGGCCATTTTCTAGGTTGTGGTCTGTGGTAGTGGATCAGTCATTGATCTACTGGGAACCCCATTGAACTTGCCTTTTCTACATGATGTGGACCGGTTCCAAGATGAAGGTGGAAGTGGTATCTACCAAATGTAGCAGCATTACTTGTTGGGCCGGAATTCCCACACATTTTCGTAGTAATGATATATGGAAAACAGGGTGAATATAAGCAATCTCCGATATAAGCAACAACCCCTACCTTATTGATGACTTTAAATGGTCCAAAGTAGCGTGTTCCAAGCTCACTATGCCTCCATAAGCGTAGAGAGTTTTGTTGATAAGGTTGCAACCAAATGTATGCCCATTCCCCGATTGCAAACTCCACATCCTGTCAGCCATGATCGGTGTAGCTCTTCATCTTGTCCTGAGCTCGCCATAAATTTGACCGTAATACCTGTAGCAATTCATCTCACTGATTAATTGTGAGTCGACAAGAGGGCTGCCTGCAGAATTGCAAATATAGTGAGAGATCGTCAGGGGTGGCCGACCAAATAAGGCTTGAAAAGGGGTCAGTTTTGTTGAGGTTTGGTACGAAGTATCGTACCAATACTCAGCCCACGGAAGATAGATTTTTCCAAGCTGCTGGTGTATCGCTTATGAAGCATCGTAGGTACATTTTGAGGGTCTTGTTCAGAGCCTCGGTTTGTCCATTTGTTTTTGGGTGGTAGGAAGAGCTCATTAACAAGGTAGCCCCCTGCAATTTGTTGATTTCTTGCCAGAAAGCTGTAAAGAATTTGGGGTCCCTGTCGCTGATAATTGACACAGGGATCCCATGTAGGCAAACTATTTCAGAGACAAAGGCCATAGCAACTGTCTCGCTGGTGATGGGTGATGAAAGTTCAACAAAATGACCATATTTTGTCAGCCTATCCACAACCAAAAGTATAACTGACTTCTCTCTAGTTCGTGCTTTTGGAACATTAGGGGGATTAGAAGTAAAATAAAGATGGCAGATATACGTAATATAGTTATTAGAAATGAGATTGAGATCATGTTCATTGCGGAGACAAAAATGGAAAGTATGACAGAAGCGATGGTTAACAAGTTGTGGCCAGGACAAGGGGTGAAGTGGTGCGTGAGTAATGATCGGGGTACGACGGGAGGTATCCTAGCTATGTGGGATAGCTCGACGGTGAAGGTGCTAAAGGAGAAGTGTTTTGATGGGTGGATCGCACTGGAGATAGAGTTAGTGAGATCGGGATACAGATATTGGACTGCAGGGATACATGCTCCAAACACTCCCCAGGAACGGATGGGCTTGTGGGAAGAAATCCTAGTGGTGAAGGCAGCGAATACAGCCTCATGGGTCTTGTTGGGAGATTTTAATGAGGTACTATTACCCTCTGAAAGATTGGGAAGCCTATTTGATGACAGGGGTGCGGAGAGGTTTAAATGGTTCCTGGAGGAGGGTGGCCTCGTTGATATACCATTACAAGGTAAAGACTTTACCTGGTTTTCTAATAGAAGTGCTTCCAGAATAGACAGAGGAGTGGCCAGTGCAGAGTGGGTGGCAGAAAATGGGAATTTCAGTCTAATAGCAGGGAATAAAAGACTATCAGATCATGTACCAATATTATTGAAGAAGGATAGTAGATCATGGGGTCCTAAACCCACGAGGTCTTGGGACTATTGGTGGGAGGAGAAGAATTTCATTGAGGTAGTGAGACAATTTTGGGTAGAAGGGGGAGAGTCATTCCCGGGCCGCTTTGCTTTGATCAGGAAACTTAAGTTTCTGAAACATAAGTTAAAAGAATGGGAAAAGAATGGGGAAGGGAGACCAGAGGCTAAGCTAGAGAAGATAATGACAGAGTTGGATAAGCTGGATCGGAAAAGGACAATAGGCGCAAGCTTCAGCAACGAAGATGAGAGCTCCTACAAGACAATGAGAGTAAACATGTGGATATGCAAGAAGAAGATAGAATCTGCCTGGAGGCAAAATTCCAGAATTCAATGGCTGAAGCTTGGTGACAAGAATATGAAGTTCTTCCATATTAGCGCCAGCACAAGACAGAAGAGGAATTACATGGGATCACTGGAGATTGATGGCAGAAATATAGAAGAGCCGGAGGAGATTAAGAGAGCTGCTCAAGAGTATTTTAAAGGCATCTTTCAGGGGTATTCAGAGAGCTGGGTCGAATGTGGTAACATGAGGTTCGTAAAAATAAAAGAAGAGGACGCTGCGAGGCTGGAGAGACCTTTCACGACGGAGGAAGTAAAATCGGCAGCGTGGGAATGTGGAAGTCGAAAGGCCCCTGGACCTGATGGATTCAACTTTCTGTTTATAAAAAAGGCATGGGAAGTGATGGGTGATGATATTGTAACCATGGTGGGTGAGTTTTACTCGAAAGGAATATTACCGAAAGGAATAAATAATTCCTTTCTGGTACTGATCCCTAAGGTGGAAGGTGCGCAGAACTTGACCTTGTATAGGCCTATCAGCCTTATTAATGGCTTGTACAAAATCATTGCTAAGATGTTGACAATGAGGCTAAAAATAGTGATTTCACCGGTGATATCCCAGAAACAGTCCGGATTTGTAGCAGGAAGACAATTAGAGGACTCGGTTATGCTGGCATCAGAAGTGATACACAGCCTGAAAAAGGAAAAGGGGAGTGGTTGGTGTTTCAAGATTTATTTTAGGAAAGCGTATGATATGATTTGCTGGGAGGCATTGATGAATATCCTGAAAAGTATGGGTTTTAAAGATAGGTGGCGCCAATGGATCTCTCAATGTGTCTCCACAAGCTGTATAACGGTGCTGGTCAATGGAGCTACAACACAAGAGTTTGAGACGAGAAGAGGACTCAGGCAAGGGGACCCCCTATCCCCATTGCTATTTGATATAGTGGTAGAGGCCCTCTCACATATGATTACCAAAGCTGAGGAAGTGGGGCTGATTTCAGGGGTGAGGTTAGGAAGCAGAGCAATAACGCATCTGCAATTTGCAGATGACGTCATATTATTTTGTGGGGATAACCTGTGCGGATTGAAGAACCTCAAGAGGGTCCTCCGATGTTTCACTTTGCTGACGGGGCTAAAGGTAAATTTTCATAAAAGTGCCTTAATTGGAATCAATCAAAGCAGGGAAGAGACAAGAAGGGCAGCCGACATACTAAGATGCCGATCAGAAACACTGCCAATTAAGCACTTGGGGCTACCACTTGGGGATAATCCAAGATGGTATAAGACTTGGGAAGGAGTACTACGACAATTTAGGAGGAAGCTGGTAGCCTGGAAAGGGAAGTTTTTGTCTTTGGGAGGGAGGATCATGTTGATTAAGTTGGTGTTAAACAGTTTACCAATCTTCTACATGTCAATCTATTTGATGCCCAAGCGAGTGGTAAAGGAAATTGAGAAATTGATGAAGAGATTTCTGTGGAAAGGGAATATTGAGACGAGATGCCTGCATAAGGTTCAGTGGAGGAGAGTATGTATGAAAACCAAAGCAGGAGGAGCCAGGATAGGCGACTTATGTCTGAAGAATAGAGCCCTACTCATGAAGTGGTGTTGGAGACTCCTTTGTGAGCCAGACAGTTTATGGGCTTCGGCACTTACAGAGGTCTTGCATCCACGATGGAGCAGAGACGGGATAGCAGTTTCCAACACTAAACTATCGCTGGTGTGGAAGGACATTCTTAGCTGTGTGAATGGGGTGGATGAGTTGGGGCTTTCTGTTAGAAATAATATAAGGTGGGAATTAGGACAAGGTGATAGGTTGCATTTCTGGTCCGACTTGTGGTGGCACGACGTTCCACTCATGGAAAAATTTCCTAGACTGTTTGAGTTATCAATTGACAAGCAAGCACTCATCCAGGACATGGGTACTTGGAGGGGTGAATGCTAGGATTGGAGATTTACTTGGAGGAGGGGTTTCTTTGCGTGGGAAGAGGATGTATATAATGAATTGGAGGAGTACTTAAGGGGGGCTATACCAGCGAGAGCATTGAGTGATAGAATAGTGTGAAAGAATGGGGCTCAACAATTTGCTGTGCAGACTTGCTATGCCACGTTGGAGGAGCAGGAATTCAGAGAACTGGCGATTAATATCCCTAATGTTTGGCTGCATCAAGGAACACCAAAGAGTAAAGCCTTTCTTTGGTTAGCATGCCAAAACAGGATACTATCAAAAGGCAGGTTGGTACAGCTAGGACTGCTAAGTGTTGGAGAAGCGAACTGCTTGGCTTGTGGAGAAATGGAGAATGATGCAAATCATATTCTGCTGAAGTGTAAGGCAGCATGGTCTTGCTGGGCGGAGGTGCTAAGAAGATGGGGTGTTCAGTGGGTATATCCAGATACTTTGGTGGACCTATTGAGACAGTGGGAGAGCATTTTTTGGCAGAAGAGGGTGAGGAAGAGGAAGATCTGGGATGCAATTATGGTGGCAGTGCTATGGAAGATCTGGCGTGCGAGGAACGAATGCATCTTCAAGGGTGAGAGAAAAAGTCCTAAAGATGTAGCATTGGAGGGGCTACTGCAAGGCATAAGTTGGGCAAAGGTGCATTTCAAGATGCAGTTCGGCAGAGAATCAACTCTACTGCCGATAGAGGACTGGTGGCAAGTGCTGGAATAAAGGGGATTGTTCGGCAGAGAATCAACTCTACTGCCAATAGAGGACTGGTGGCAAGTGCTGGAATGAAGGGGATTGTGAAAAGTTAAATTACCTAGTATGTCAATTAGGCAATTTAAAGTTTCATTGCCCTAGGTAATTTGTATACCTCAGTGAATGGTTATGATTACTAATTATATCATTAGAATTCATCGATTTCTCAAAAAAAAAAGACTTCTCTCTAGAGCTGGAAAACCCATGGAATAAAGTCATTGAGATACATTTCGAAGACTAGGCCAGGAATATCTATTGACTGCAAAAGTCGTACAGGCTTCAGCGATGAATCTTTCATCCTTTGACAAATTTGGCATTCCCGAAAAAATTGGGTCACATCTTTGTGCATTCCTCGCCAAAAGAAATTAGAAGAGACACGATGGAATGTGTGAGTCACTCCGCATGCCCTCCTATCATGGAAGCATGAAACTCGTGTAATAGTTATTGTTTGAGAGAAGACTGTGAAGGGGTCACAAAGCGATTGTGATAGAATAAAAAACCATCTTTGAACTGGAATTCGGGTGAGGCTGAAGGATCGTTGTTTAATTATTGCTATATCTTTTGTAATTCTTGATCTTCAGAGTTAGCTATGCACAATTTGCAGATAAAATCCGGCCGAACTGTAGATAAGGAGATAAATTCTGCAGAGGATACTCACGATAATGTGTTGGATGCTAGATTTTGTTTGCCCGCTCGATACTGAATATCGAAATCATAACAACTAACTTACTCAACCAACCCTGCTGTTCCGAGGTTTAGATAATCTGGTTGGTAACGTGTTTGAGTGATTGTTGGTCTGTGAGTATCGTGAATCTCGGCCCCAAAAGATATTGTTGCGATCGCCTGTGTAATTGCTAACATCTCATGATGGTAAGCTAAGGCTGACAGCATTCTGGGGGCCAATTTCTGACTGAAGAAGGTAATGGGATACTGGTCCTATGAGAGAACGGCTCCAACTCCCACATTGAATGCATCTGTCTCCAAGATAAAGGGAAATGAAAAGTTCGACAGCCTCAAAATAGGTGCAGCACTCAAGAGCTCCTTACAAGTATCGAATGATTTTTGGGTAGCCATAGTCCAATTAAAGCTGTTTTTGCGAAGGAGATTAGATAAACTACCTGCCACGGAAGCAAAATTCCTTATGAATCTTCTATAGTATCCTGCCAGGCCTCAAAATCCTCTGATATACCGATCGTGGGGTTAGCCAGGCTTGGATTGCCGTTATCTTGTCACTATCAACTGAAACTCGCACTTCAGAAATAACATGTCCCAAGTATCCCAATTTCGATTGACCAAAATGACATTTAGGCATCTTGGCGACAAGTTGGTGTTGCCATAGTAATTGGAGGACCTTATGCAAGTGCGTTAGGTGCAATTCCCATGTGCTGCTATACACAAGTATATTGTCAAAGAAAACAAGCACAAATTTTTTAAGGAAAGGTCGGAATACCTCATTCATTATGTATTGAAATGCTAATGGTGCATTGGAAAGGCCAAAGGGCATTACTAAGAACTCGTAATGCCCATCGTGAGTGCGGAAAGCTGTCTTGGCCACATCGGGTGGATTAACTAGGATTTGATGGTAGCCAGCCAATAGGTCCAACTTGGAGAAGAAGACTGTACCATGTAGTTCATCCAGTAGCTCATCGATGGATGGTATGGAAACCTGTCTCAGCTTGTGACTGCGTTAAGTGCGTGCACGGTAATCCATGTAAAAACACCAGGATCCATCCTTCTTTTGAACAAGGTGTACTGGGGAAGAAAAAGGACTGATGCTGGGATGAATAATTCCATCTCTCAACATCTCATTGACTAATTTCTTGATTTCTTGCTTCTGGAAGTGTCAGTAGGGATAAGGCCTGACATTCATTGGAGTTGCTGCCGACTGTAATAGAATGGAATAGTCTTGTTGTCGTGGTGGTGATAAACCCTGTGGCTTGCAAAACACATCATCAAACTCATTCAACAGTTTCTTCAAATCTGGCGAACAAGATGGGTTGTCCATAATGTTCGGTTCTACTAATTCCAGCTGAAACAGCTCAAGACTGGATTGAGTTGCTGTGAGTCTGCGAAGAGCATGTAAAGAGGCCAGTTGTACGGTATCGAGTAAGTTTCCCTTCCATCAAACCGTCTTATTTCCCTGTTTAAACTCAAAATGTGAACGAGCATAATCCATGATCACAGGTCCCAAGGTGGCCATCCAAGAAACTCTTAACACCATGTCCCAACCTTATAATGCTAATACAAAGAAATCAACACAAACATCTTCTCCTTGAATCGTGATAGGCACCTGCCGAACTACCCCTAAACACAGTAGCCTCTTGCCATTTCCAACCAACACACCAAAAGTAGGGATTGGCTCAACAAGCAATTGCAAAAACTTGGCAGTACATAATTGAAAGAAGTTATGAGTGCTACCTCCATCGACCAAGACATGAATGGGGGAACCACGCACATACCCAAGGAAACGAATCGTTGTGGGAGAAACATCCCCTGAAAGTGCATAGTGACAAATCACCCTGCTATCTCTCGATGGAGGTACTGCCATAGCTAGTGGTTGTGGTTTCTTAGCATTGGAACTTTCTGGTTGTTCTTTTACCAGCTGTGGGTCTTCCTCCTTTGAGAATAACAATATCTGAGGTTTGGCTTTACACTTATGGTCCCAACTATACTTCTCATCACATTGATAGCATAACCCTTACGCTCTTCTCTAGGCAACCTTCACTGGAGACAAGCATCACACGGGCATCTTGATGCCTGTTGGGAGTGTGGCAGAAGATGATGCTGTCAAGTTGGGTTGAGTGAGTGGGCTGATCTTAGGTGTGGGTAAAAGCGCAGGAGCTCCTCCTAACTTGGGCTTAGCAGTGAGTTTCTCACTAAATATTCGAGTTTCATGAAATAAGCCAAACGAATGGATTCTTCCAGGTTGGAGTATCCTACATTAATATGGAGGCTTTGATATCGTCTCAGAGACCCGATATGAAGCACTTAACCACAAACACTGGTGCCAAGTACATGGAGTGATTCATCATTGCTTCAAACCATGCCCGATAATCTTCCACTGATGAGTCTTGCTTAAGCTTTGCCAACTGTCCTTCTGGAGATTCAAGGTTGCAAGGCCGAAAGCGCTTCTTAAGTGCAGTCAAAAATTCCACCCAACCAGCTAACTATCGATTTCGATACATCCAATCATGCTAGTAAGCTGCAACATCGTTGAAGTGGAAAGAAGAAACAGACAGTCGTTCCTCTTCTTGGATATTGTAGAATTCGAAGTATCGAGTAGCCTTTGAGATCCATCATGCAACATTCACGCCAGTGAATCTGGATAACTCAATTGGGGCTAGTTTGCGTGTCACGATCCGGCCCCCGGACCTCCTCGGCCCAGCGGGCCTGGACTTATATATATTGTGTGATGATATCATTTGTAACAAGATGCATCTTAAACAGCTACTATTACTCAGCTGGCAACTTAGATTGGTCAATAAAAGAAGAAGCCATGGATGTGAAATCGGATGCCATTGTTGTGAAATCTGCTTGTAACTTGACCTGAGCTTCTCGTATAATAGTCACTTCGGCATATAGAGCTCGGAAACGTGTATTGTACTCTGCCATATGTGCAGCAGAGGGCAATGAAAGCACCAGTTGTGAAACCCCGTCCCAAGTGTATGTCCAATCAGCATAGTATTATTGGTCCACGTGTACCGTTTTGCCCCTATTGGACCCGGGCTTGTTCCCGGACCTGTTTAATTCCTTAGGGCTTTCTTCGTAGCCTGTTTGTAATTTCAGGCCCTTTTAATATTTCTAAGCCCTATACGACCCTTTTAAGCCTGTTAGCCTACCCAAATCCCTGCCACTGTCTATTCCAGACACAAAGCAGTAACCACTTCTCCCTGTTCTTTCTCTTCCTTACGTATTTTTAATCTGCCGCCTGTAACCCCGTCCCGGTTCCACTGTCGTATCATTCGTCAATTCTATAGATCAGTGAGGGTACGGTAAGAGTTTTCTTTTCTGTTCCGCGTTGAGATTGGTTAGTGATTGTTCGTTCTATTGTTGATTCGATTCAGGTGGGTTTGAGTCTGGGTATCGTGATAAAAGCAAAGGAATTGCCACCAGTTCATCCACACGCCAGGTAGGAGACTACGCATCATCTGTCTGATCGGTTATCGTGTTGTCCTTGTTGATTATACCTTTTGTTGATTAAATTCTTTTCTCTGGTTTTTGCGTTGATTGATTTCTCGTTATCTTTTTCCGTATGCCTGGTTGATGAAATGTTTAGCGGGTGTGTTAGTGCATCCTTCCATTCGTGATAATTTATTGGTGCTTTTATTTTCTCGGTTTCTCCTTTCATTTGAACTGCCCCTTTGATTTCCAAGGTTTGATTATTTCTTCGGTTATATCGTTCTTTCCTGTGAGCCGTCCCGAAAGTCCACAGATGTGGCCCGTTCCTCCCGATCTTACCCAGTTGTGAATTTCTGTTCCTTCCCCTGGTTGTCAGCTCACCCCACCAGACCTATGTGTGTTTCTTTCCTTTTCTTTCTTTATTAAGTTGCGCACCTTCCCCGATGCATCACTATCACTTGTTCCAGCCAGCCCTGTTCGCATGATTACCCAGCTATTCTTCCCCAAATTCTCCTGCAAAGCTCGGTCCTTTTCAGCAGGTGAGTAGTTCTTCCTTCTCTACCCAGCTGTGCCTTCGCTCCACACCTGCCAGAGACCTTTCAAACTTCTCTGTTCTTCCTCTCGTCGAGCGCCTCACCCTTTGAGCTGCGTGGGTTTTGTCCGGTGAACAGACCCTCCTTTCTTAATTTCTCTCGCTCCCTCTTCCCTTCCCCTGAGCACCATCCTGTCGTGCCCAGCTCGCATTACATGATTCCTCTTCTTTTGTTCTTTGTCGAGTATTGCCTATTGCTTCGCAGATCTTCTCACCTGCAGTTCCAGAGTACCCAACTTTCCCTGAAATTTTTGGTTATCATCTCGTTTTTGTGTTCCCAGCTTGCCCTGCGAATTTGCTATTCCCACCTTACGAAACTCGCCCCTCAAAGTCCTCTTCTTCTTTGCTGAGCTACGTGTATCTTCCTTATGCTTTGTGGATTTGCTTTTGGTTGTATTCGTTTCTGCCGAGTGTGTGTGGTTAAGGGTTATTGTTCACAGCTTCCCTTTTGTTCCGGATACTTGTCAAACTAAAATTGTTCACTCTCATGATCTTAAGGGCTGGTTGTGTGATTCTGTTTCATGATGGTACCGAGAGTTTGTTTTCCTTGTTTCCCCTATTTCTTTTTCCCCCCACCAGCTGTCCTTGAAGTCCCGAGTTGCCCTGTGAATTGCTTCATCTGTTTCTTGCCTTTCTCTCTTCTGGGCGAGACGTGTTCTTCCACTCTTCATGGATTGCTTTTGCTCACATTTCCCGTCATTCGCAATCTTCTCCTCGCTCGCTTTGTATCAGGCAAGGTGGGAATGGGTTCTTCTTTAGCAAAAGTCACCCCTTGTTGTTGTTGCCGTGGGATTTGCAGGAAAAGAATTTAATTAATGAACTAATTAAATAAATGATGAGTCATAAAATGGGGAGGTATGTCAAATATTATTGGTTATACATATATAAATCCACCCATGAATTCCACGAGAACCTATTCCTTGGGTTGCGTTTCTAAGTAATAGATATGTTTAACTTAACTGCAGAGTGAGTTCGTAACGGGTCATATGAGTTAGTCAAATATACAAGTTTCAAACCTATCGTTTTGGGTATTACAAATTTTTATCAAATATATAGATTATTAACGTATTATTGTTGGAACTATATGTTTGACAAAAATATAGTTTTATGAACCACCTCTATGTTTCAGCTCGTGTATCCACAGTTATTATAACGTTCGCTTGGCCAATACGAGGTGAGTCAACGGAATCCCAGTAATAGGGGAGAGTTGCTTACCTGTTCGGGAGTCGTATGGGTGATGTTTACGTTTACCTGCCACGTCTTCGCAGGTTGGTTCGTATTGTATATTGAGGCAGGTATGATGTGTGTGATGTTTTCTCTGCCTAGTCTCGGACAACACTGGTAGTACGGGTTACGTATTATGTGTAGTTTTAAAATAAATTAACCTGTCAGTGGGCTCCAGGTTTCCTTTTAGCAGGGGTTACTCGAGGAGTGCTTTACTATGTCCACCCCGATGGATTTTTGATTGGAAATGTTAAATCGTATTGTAATATGAACCGTTGTGTTATAATCTATTGGGTTGGGATCTGGTATTAAGAAAACGTATGTGCTAATTTCATGTTCCTCATATTTGTTCAGTTACATCTCTATTTGTATTAAGATCCGTTTCTTGCCCTCCTTTGTTGTAATCCAGTTTGCCCGTAGGACATATGATGCTGTGACTCCTACTGAGATTTTATAATCTCACCCGTTGTTGTATTTCCCCCTTTCAGGAGTAGTTCGTGAGCCGTAGACGGCATTTGAGGTGTGACTGTTTCCTACGACTTGTCTGGACTATCGCATCTGCACGTTTGCACGGTTTAATTTCCTGGCATTTCTAGTTTGACTTGTCTTAACGTTTTGACTCGTATTTCATGATTTTAAACTTTAACTGTGAGAGCCGTGCCCCGAGCACCAGCCACTCTCCCCATATTAGGTATTGTCTGGTAGTAGCCCGGCGTTCACCCCAGGCTGCAGCCTCTGGGAGTCGAACCCGCGACCTACTCCTTTTGTTGTTTCCCGGAACACGCCTCTCACCAATTCAGCTGCAGCTGAATTGGTAAGAGGCGTCCTCTTAGGAGGAATAAAAGGTGCCATGATAGGGGTTCGAGTCTCAGTGGCTGCAGCCAGGGGATCGAATAGTCATGGGCCAGAGTTGCCGGCCTTTGAGCCGAGGGCTTCTGGTTGCCTGGTTGCCTGGTTGCCGGCCAGTGGGCCGAGGGCCAGAGGGCCAGACAATACCTTGGAAGGGGTTCCTCCTAGGGGGAGGTCCTCAACAAAAAGGCGCCTTTTATGTGAGAGCCGTGCCACGGACACTAGCCACTCTCCCCATATCAGGTATTGTCTGGTAGGCCCGGCGTTCACCCCAGGCTACAGCCTCTGGGAGTCGAACCCGCAACCTACTCCTTTTGTTGTTTCCCGGAACACGCCTCTCACCAATTCAGCTGCAGCTGAATTGGTGAGAGGCGTGTTCCGGGAAACAACAAAAGGAGTAGGTTGCGGGTTCGACTCCCAGAGGCTGTAGCCTGGGGTGAACGCCGGGCTACTACCAGACAATACCTGATATGGGGAGAGTGGCTAGTGTCCGGGGCACGGGTTTCACATTAACTCTATGGGATACGTTTTTCTTCTGTATCGGGCTTAAAGCCCAGTTCATGTTTTTGGGTGACAGTATAGACCCGTTTACGTTTATGGTATTTCATTTCCATTAATTAAAGTCTTCCGCTGTGTACTTTATTTACTCCGTTTTATGCTAGCTGTCGGTTTCTTATTTGTCATGCTCCAATTTGTGAAAAATTAAATGCATTTGTTTTGGGAATCGTGTTTGAAAAGTGGTCTAAGCCTTGTTGGATTCGGATTGGCTCACGTGTTGGGTCTATCCAGGTTTCACGGCGATAAGGGCCCGGTGTTCGGGTTCGGGTCCTTACACCAGTGGAGTAAACGAGTGATTTTTATTGATAGTCTGCTAGGAGAAAATACTAGTGTATCGACAGGAAAAGGAATGTTCTATGAGAAAAAAAAGAACAGGAACAGAAACAAGGTGAGAATAAGAATCTTTGAAATCTTTCATGCCTTGTCTCTCTCTATAACCATTTGTATAACTTTCTGTCTATCCATGCCTCAGGTAATGCATGCGTCCTCTGTGTATGCTGACATCTCAAATTCTCGAAACTTGGATGACAGAGTGGAAGCTCGGATACTCCTTAGGCCATTTTCTGGGTCGTGGTCTGTGGTAGTGGATATGGGCTCTAAAGATATATCAAATCTAATGCCATTTTAACGAGTAGACATGCACATGACTATTTTGTTTTCTTATATGATGCCAACTTTATTAATTCAGATTCATGCTTAAATCTTCTTGTATCAAACAAAAATATTTTGACAGTCATAATAAAGAAAATGAGAGAAAAATTGAGCTATAAATAGGGATTTATACTAGATATATTCCTAATACCTTTGAGTGTGCAAAAACCTTGAAAAAAAGCCTCATCTTCTTCTCTCTAAGAACAAGTGGCTTTGACTTTTTGCTATATCTTATCTTGTAAAAAAAAATCTATGTGCTTACTAAAAGAGGATTCTTCTGGCGTGGAATCTACAAATCCTTCAGTAAGCCATCAAATTATGGAGGTATTGAAGCAATGGATTTATGGTAACGAGATTTTTGTTGCTTCATTTGGGATCTATAACAATTTTAACTTATTTGGTCTTGTTTCTACTTAATTAACTTTGGCCAAGTTGATAAGTGAAGTTTTAAGGATAAACAACCTATGATTGGCTTAAACTCAAGTTAGCATTCTTTTTAATTTGTAATAGGATAGCCATATACTTGATTACCTTAGGTAGAAAAATGGCTACGGACCACCCCTCTTGCGCAGTGATTAAGCCAGGCTACTCTTTCTTGGGGGATGGATATGATAAAATAATTGTCATCGGTTACTTGGATTTTCAAAAAAAATATATTTTATTATAAATAAATCCAATACTTGTTTATTCTTTTTCCGATATGAAATTAGGTATTACACATATATTTGACCTCACACCGACAAACAGATCAAAGAGAAACAGAAGATTAACGATATAGTTTATTTAGAGTATATATGTAAGGTAGCACCCTATTTTTTCAAAACAATTAACAGGCTAGCCTTATTTTTCTTAATTTCCCAGCATGCAGCACAGGAATCACTGGTGTCCAGTGAATGGAAACAGCAGGAAGATTCCAGTGGGAGAGAGAGATACGTTAAACGTTTTATACTCTACGGACAAAACGTGACCAGGGATGACAATATAATTAATAGAGATTAAGATTATTTTAAACGAATAATTTGTTTACTATAATTATTCTATATCAACACATGATAAGTGTGTTTTCTTTACAGAAATATCTAGTTGGGAATCAAATTAATCTCTTCCTATGATTTGAGTGTCCAAACTCACTTTTTCCGAATCTTATCCAATCATAAACCGTATAATTATTCTCGATAAGTGTATTTTTTTTAATACAAAAATATATATATGAATTATTTATATGAATATGTGTATTATAACCATAATATTTTCTATCTAATTTTTTATTTTAAATTTTTATTTGAAAGATTTTACAAGGAAAGATTTTAAGCTTTGTATTTTGTTAAGTAAATGAGCTTAATTGGAATTTCAACTACGCAATGAGTTGATGAGGAGATGAATCAAACTTTGGATTAGCACCAAAGCCCAGGTTTTTGGGCTTCCATTGTAATAATCATCAGATCGGGACAGGTCGGGTTTTGGATTTTGCATTCTTATTGGGTTTTTCCATCTTTGTTCTAATGGCTAAACTAGTGACAGGAGACTGTCACGAGCTTGGAATTTTTTAACCAAGCCACATACAACATTTAGTTAATTACTTACTATTTGGCTAATTCAATCTCTCAAACTTACAATTACGAAATAGAAAAAGAGAAAAATTATAGGAGAAAATCTCTTTAGTAATATTTGATTCTGAATATTAGTTCCTAAATGAATAAAAATAAAAAGGGTGACGCACTTTATATACTATCTAATGGATAGATTTAATCCTTATGGGATAAAACCTTATTTAATCATGGATAAGGTTTATTAGAACGTTAATCCAAATAGATAAATTCTAACACTATCTTATTATTTATTTTAATCTATAAATAATGGACCAGGCCGTGTAGTCAAATTTGGCATATTGGTTGTTTATGTGGGCTTGTCATGTGGGCTAACTTATCCGGGCGTCACATCCTCCCCCACCCAATTTTTCAACGTCCTCGAAGATTCGCCTACCTTGTAGTCGATAATCTTGCTTTGTTCAATCGACTTTAATTCTCCTCTTCGTAATTCGACAAGGGATTCTGCCATTACGAAAGTCAACAACAGATTCTGTACATCTCGTCTCTCTAACTCGATTCTCACCCATTGCTAGAGTCCATCGTTGAAAGCAAAAAAAGCTTCTATCATTGGAAAGTTAGGAATTTCAAGCAAAGTTTCTTTTTCTTTTTGAAGAAAGTCGAAATGTATTATAGTTGTAACAGGCAATACATGTGAGGGACCAATGAAGCATTGTAGTCCCTCAATATGCAAAATGAAAGTGGCAGATAACAGGCCGCTATGGTGGTATCTGACACTTACATTCGCTATACAATCTATGGACCCAACAAAGAAACAAAATCTCCTGAAGCTAGCAAATCCAAACTGTCAATGCATACATCCTGCATATTAGTTTTTGCCCAACAAAATCCATAACGCAAACCTTCATAACATATATCAATAGCACTACTATCCTTCTGTCGAAAAATCCGATGATTGTGACCCAGCCATATACTCCACCCTAGGGAGAATAATAAGACATACCATAGATCTCTCCACCGTCGAGGGACAGGATAACCGCCCCACTGGATGAATAAATCGGCCATCGACCTCGGTTGAACCCAAACTAAACCCCACCACCTGAACAATAGTGACTAGCAAGTCCATGCCACCCTGCAATCCAACACAATATGATTGGAATCCTCCTCTGTGAGCCCACAAGCATTACAAAATTTATCGGAATCAGGTAGAAGACCAATACGGACGAGATATCCTTTGGCCGGAAGCTTCTCCCTGCACGCTAGCCACATGAAGGCCTGCCATTTAAGGGCATCCTGTTTTGTCCAGACATTCGGTATTGGCCTGTCTGCAGAGGAAACCAAACCTTCAGCCAAAGAGGAATAACAGTGATGAACCGTGAAAGGCCTCAGCTGAGCTCCCCACATCAACAAGTCGTCATCCACTGGTGATGGACTGAAGCTAGCCAACAAGGACATGAGGCGCCCGGCTTCAACATCTTCCCATGCAAAGAGCCGTCGTCGCCACAGGAGAGACCATCGCCAGACCGTTCAAGTCAATGTCCCGAAGCGCCACACTGATCCCTCCTTGTCCAATGAGAGTTTAAATAATCACGGGTAGAGCAACTTGAGAGGCACTGTGCTGCACCAAACATCATGCCAAAATGCAATAGAATCCCCTTTGCCCAATCGCCAATGATAGAGAGTTGACAAACATTGGCCAGACGGGAGAGAAGACCCGCTCGTCTTCACAATTCCCTTCCACATGGCCGAGCCATCTGCAACAGCACTCACAATGCCTCAGGTCGCAACACTGGTTGATATTTCTGAGTGACAATCTGACTCCACAACGAGCAAGTATCGGTGGCCAGTCTGTGACTCCACCTCATCAACATCGTAGTATTCTTTAACTGTAAGCATCCCAAACCGGTGCCACCACTATCTTTCGGACGTACTACCACCGACCATCTTACCTTGCACATACAGCGTTTATCGGTAGCACCAACCCATAGAAAGCGACGCATCCACTTTTCCAATTCCTTACGCACACCCACCGGCATCCGAAAAAAGGTCATGTAGTAAACCGGGATGCTGTTCAGTACTGTCTTCAAAAGAAGAAGCCGACCACCCAGTGACAATAGAGATCCCTTCCATGAAGCTAATTTCCGTTGGAACCGAGCTATCACCGTAGACCAAGTGCTATGTCTGCGTGGATTAGCTCCAAGAGGCACTCCAAGATAATGAAAAGGTAAGACTTGTATCCGACAATGGATAGAAGCCGCCATATCCCTAACCTCCTCACTGGGTATATTTATTCCCACCAACCCGGATTTAAAGAAATTAATCTTCAATCCTGACAGGAGTTCAAAGCAACGCAAAAGTCTTTTTAAACCAAATAAACCCTGTCGATCACCCTGACTGAAAAGGATGACATCATCCGCATACTGGAGGTGTGTTAGCCGTAATTGTCCAACCGCAATTCCAGTAAACAACTGCTGATCAGCTGCAACACTAAGCATTTGCGATAATACTTCCGCAGCGAGGTTAAATAGAAGAGGAGATAAAGGATCACCTTGCCGCAGCCCTCTGCCCGTACCAAATTCATTAGTCGGAACCCCATTTACAAGCACAGAACAGCGTGCTGTGGAAATGCATGATCGAATCCAGCTTCGCCACTGCCCACCAAAACCCATCCGTTCCATCACCTCGATTAAGAAATCTCAGTCCACCGAATCATACGCCTTTTGAAAATCTAATTTGAAGCACCATCCGCGTTGTTTGGAACTCTTCATGATGTGAACAATTTCATTGGCAATCATTATAGAATCAGCGATGTATCGTCCCTCCATGAATCTAGTCTGTAGCGGAGATATGAGCTGTGACATCATCCGCTTGAGTCGTGTAGCCAGGAGTTTGGCAATGAGTTTATACATACTGTTGATGAGGCTGATGGGCCGATAAGAGCTAAAATCTGATGCGCCTGGTATCTTGGGAATTAGCGTGATGAAGCTGTTGTTAATACCATGCGGTAGTACAGCATTCGAATGAAAAGCCTGCACCATTGTTATTACATCACCACCTATTATATCCCACGCCTTCTTGATGAAATAAAAATTAAAACCGTCGGGCCCCGGGGCCTTATGACTACCACAATCCCATACGGCTTGCTTAATTTCCTCCTCCAAGAAAGGGGCCTCAAGCACATCAGCATCTGCAGGAGTGATTCTTGGAAGACATAGACGACCCAACCCTAAACATCCAGGGTTTTGACACGCAAAGAACTCCTGAAAATGAGTGACTGCGGCGGTTTTGATTGCTGCAGGTGTGCTGATCACCAACCCATTGATCGTTATGTTCCCAATAAAATTTGAACATCGTCGAACGGATGCGCACGAATGAAAGAATTTGCTGTTCTTATCACCCAGTTTGAGCCACTGTTGTCGTGAACGCTGCCTCCACATGGCCTCCAACTGCCTCTTTAACTCCCATTTTTGCAATTGTAACTCCATGTATCACTGACAAGATTCAACGTCCCACTCCCGTCGACACTGATCTAAGATATCAAGTTCAGTCAGAGTAACCTTCATCTGTGTTTCCATCCTCCCAAAAACATCCGTATGCCACACCTTTAACTGTCGCTTCAGAAAAGCCATCTTCTTAATGACACTGAAATCACCGGGGAAAAGAGCACCGGCCTCCTGCCAAAATTTCGCAACTACACCACCGAACTGCTTATCCTCCCACCACACATCCCATGTACGAAAAGGCCTCCGACCCCAACGATAAGTGTCAGCTTTCAGAATCAATGGGACGTGATCCGACAATCCCTTCTCGCCTGCATATAACCTGTGATTGCCAAACTGTACACACCAATCAGGGGACACCAGCACCCTATCAATGCGTGATGCACTGTGGGTACAAAACCAAGTAAACTCTTTCCCTACTAAAGGCATATCAATCAATCTGGTCTGATGAATAAAGATCAGGAAGCGATGGGCCGCAGTACGATTGAAGGAATTGCCAATCCTCTCCATTGCCTGCACAGACTCGTTGAAATCCCCAAGAATAACCCACGGAATTGTCTCCATAGAATGGCGACTGTGTAATTGCTCCCATACAACACTTCGCTCAGCCGCCACGTTAGGGGCATGTAGCCCCACACATATGAAACAGAACCCTGATCCCCGCAACCGCATCTTCAATAAAATCCACCGAGAAAATTTTTCAATTCCCAAATTTTGTACCTGTGTATCGTCCCATAGACAAACTATGCCTCCTGCCCTTCCTTGTGCGTCGATAGCCGTCCATTGGATGTGCTCTCCACGCCACAAGCGACCCGCTAGACGATCAGAAAAACATTTCTGTTTCGTCTCACATAAAAACAGAATACTTAACTGTTCCTTATGAATCAAATTCGTAATCTGTTGCCCCTTCATCTTACCTCTACATCCTCTCATGTTCCACATGGCCAAGTTAATCATCCAAGGAAAAGAGAACCTCATGGTCGAGCTATGCGGCATCACACTGCTAACCGCAATGTGTTCGCCACTCTTCACCTTCCTTAATTATTCGTGTCTGTAACTTGCGACGAATAGCAGCTTTCGTCTGCTTACGGCTAAGGCCCAGAGTTTCCAAGACCTCCATGGATTGCTGTGTCTCAATCTCAACTGGGCAACTATCAAATTCGGGACTTCTGGAGCTGGGTCGACTGGCTACACCATTGTTCTTCTCATGACTAGCCCGCAGAAAGGAGGGATCCTCTACCCTAGGAGCAGCTAAATCAGTGGCCTGTTGACTCAGTCGACCTGAAGAAAGGCTGCCAGTTGGTTTGAGGTGTTTGAGTTTTTGTTTCTGCTCAACCGGTTGACAGCTACCCTGCCTTTGATGTCCACACAAGACGCTTTGGACCCGGTTTTCCTCATCCTAGCAAAGGCCATCTCCTTATACAGCCCAGTGAAATCCACCTATGTCTCGTCATTACCATGAGGTGAGCCTTCAGAAAGTGTTCTCCGGATACACTGGTGCGGAACATCTTCATGTCTTACCCCTAACATCGTGGAAAATACAGGAGCAGTAAAATAACTCAAGGACCCCTCACTTTGCACTGAATGACCATTGGCTCCTTCAGTCTGTAGTAGCACGTGTGAAGTGCTGTCCACAGATATGTATTGTGGTTGAACTGGAATCTTTGTAATCTTACTAGACCCCACAGTATCCTTGTTGGTTGAATCTGGCCACCCCACACCTGTAGCCGTGTCCCCTGTCCCATCCATCTGGCAATTATCTTTTGAATCGGCACCAGGCATACTGCCCTTATCTTTCCCCGGCTGTGCCTGCCTTGCTACTATAGAGGACTGATGGAGATGTTCAGACAAGCTATTGCAGCTACCCTCTCCTGTCTGCTTTTGACCTACCTCGGGCCCCTCAAAGTCTCTTTCCTGCTCCTCCACAATGGTCACAGGAAACATTTTACTAGCTATCGTCACTTGCATACTCACCTAGATTGTCGATAAGCAGGTAGTCTCTACTTGCAGAACAGCAGCATCAAGTCGTTCCCAATTGTTGGTTTTTCGATCTATCTGCACCAAGATGCCTATCGGTTGGATGAGCTTTCTATAAGCTTCTGCGAACCAGGCATGCAGAGGAACGCCTACAACTTTCACCCAACATAGTCTTCTGATGCCTGTGTCTTCCATCTGCCATGGGTGAATGTCAAAGAATATTCCTTGCCAAAAACGAATATTGGAGCTCAGTTCCTGGCGCATGCATGCTACAGAAACAAAGGTTAGTAGGTATCTGTGGCCCCCCATATAAGCACACTCTATTCCTTTGGGGATAGAAGCCTGATTAAAAGTTCCTCCTCCAAATGAACCAACAGCACTCCTCTGCAAAGGGTTCGGAATGTCGGTATTAAGATTGAGCTCCACTGTCAGGTCTACCTCTTCGGTTGACTTTGCAAGCTGTGTGACTGCAGCATACGTACGACTATCTCGTTCACGCCAGGGATGGTGAAGCTCAACCTTTGGTATAGTCCGCCGCTCCACAGCAGGATGACAATGTGCACTAGCCACCGGGTCAGTGCGACGTGCACCTGACCGTGCATGGTACCTAGCTATATTAAAACTTATCCGAAATGATTCACCAAAAGCATTATTGAGTCGCCGCAAACGAGAATCCTCCTGAAGCCCACATCGCACAAATTTTGCGAAACCAAAACGTAAACCTCGAAGAGATGTACGAGTTGAGATAAATACATCCGCAATCGGTTCTATTGCCGCTATCTCCTTGAAGAGTCTGCCTGAGTTCCAAGTCGCTGGGATGTTTTCTATGTAATAAGAAGTGTATCTTTCTGGACTGAACACCTGATGTGGTACCCACTGAGAGGTAACCACTCTAGACCCAGCACGAGTCTCCAGAGAGGAGAGGTGCTGACCTCTCACACCCCTCCGCGGTGTAGGGGGAAGGTGTGACCTGTAGTCTGGTATGGTGGTAGTCGTGTGGGTAGAGAGCGGGGGGAGAGTTTGTGACATTTTTTTCTTATATCGTATAAGCAAGCAAAGTTTCTTGAAATTCCTTTATGTACCTTTTTATGGAATCGATAGGTCTGAGCCGTCACAGCTTTGGTCTCGCCTCTTACTGAGCATTTTACGGGTAGAATTGATTCTTCATCTCTTGCTTGAATTTGGTACACTAGCCAAACTCTGCAATTGCATTATAGTTCTCTAAACACTTCTGACTACACCATAGTAGTGTGGAATCAGTGAAATAGCACACTGCTATCTTCACCTTCTGAGCATCCTCACGTATGTTAACACCATCAAAGTACTACTCCATACTGAAAAAGAAGGTTTCCAACTCTTTGACTCTTTTCATTCATATGTATTGGCTTCTGTGGTTGTTGTGGTTGCCACTGTCCCGTGTGTAACTTCGAGTTGTAGAGGGTCCAATCTTCACAAATCTCTCTCATCTCATCCTATATCAACTTAATGTAAACCCTAAGTTTTTTAATGCCACGTGTTAACTTTTGGTATGTTCTTATGTTGTATGCCTAAGGGTAGTTTTGTAAATTTTTTTCTTGGTATATTTTGTGTTGAATAAAATATTTGTGTGATATTGGGATTTTAAAGTATTTTTGGACATGTATTTAAAGATTATATGATATGGTTTGATTTTTCTTTATTTTAGGATATAGTTTATTATTTTTTATGATATTTTATTTATAGTTAAATTTTTGTTGATTAGAAAATTATAATTTTTAGCTATATAATTTTTGGGGATTTTTGGTAAAAGTTTTATAATTTTTAGACCTATATCCTATTTACTAGGATTTTTTTAAGATTAAATATATTTTCCAGAATTATTTTATTATTTTAAAAATAAAATAAAATATTATTTTATTATTTGCGTTAAATGACGTCGTTTCAGCATCGATTCGAGAGGGTAATTGAAATGACAAAGTTTTGGCGAATGCCAAAACTATGCTGTTTTGATTTTGGTTTTATATAAAAAGATTTTTTTTTTCTTTCCCGCTCTCTTCTTCTCTCTCTCCTTGACTTCCTTCCTATCCGACATACTAGAGATCGCAGCCCTCTCATCCAGCCACCAATCTTCGTCCCAAATTTTTTTTTATTCAGCTGCGAATTTTATAGTTTTGTTTTACTAACCTGACGAGATTTTGAAAATAGCATGGTAATTGATATTCTTAGGATTCGGTGGCGTAGATGTTTACTCCCGGAGTTGGGTATGGGGCGTGAAACTTAATCTCGGCAATAAAGTAGTTACACAAGTCTTGAATCTGCCCCATAAGTTCTTTACAATCCTCCTCTAACTTTCATCTTGCGAAAGACACTACTTCGCTAAGGCTAAAGTTAACTGATCCTTTAGGTCCGTCTGTCCCTCAGTTGCCTTCTCAACAGCCTGGTAAACACCATCCATATTCTCCACAATAATGAATAATCTCACCTCAAGTGCAGACACATGATCAAGGACTTTGGATCGATCTTTGCGACTTTTGCTGGACAGGTCTCTCCACAGTTCGGCTAACTCTATCCTCTACGGCAGAGGTTCAAGACTTTGTGAAGTCGTCTCGTATACGATCTCTCTATGAAAATTTGTGCTCTACTACCAACTGTTACGAGTTTGGAATTTATGAACCAAGCAAGGTGCGATACTTAGTGAATTACTTGTCAATTGGCTAATTCAGCCTCTCAAACTCACAGTTACCAAAAAGAAAAAGAGAAAAAAAATTCCTTTAATAATATTCAACTCAATTAAGGATAAAGTTTATTAGAACATTATTCCAAATAGATAATTCTAACTGTTATCCAATTATTTATTTTAATTTACGAATAATGGACTAGGCTATGTGGCCTAATTCGGCATATAAGCTGCTTATGTGGGCTTGTCACATGGGCCAACTTCTGTTGCTGTGGCAAGATGCCATACAAACCAAAGCATGCTCATTGTCTTATTATGCCAAGTTGCAAGCAATAAAATGCAGATTTATATAGAAAAATGACGCCATGGAACTAAAAATTTAATAATTGCTAATTATAAATCCTAACTACAAAGAGATATTAACCCACACAGTTGGACTTATTCCGTTCATCCCATCTTAAGTATGAATTATTGCCCAAAGTTTGGACTTAATCGGAATAAAAAAGTTTTCGTCAATCAAAAAATTAATTTCTTCAGATCTAATCTATGTCCGACATCAATATCATTCAAATTATATATATAATATTTATATGCTCTAATAAGACTCAACAACACAACATAATTAAGTAATTATTCCATATGCTAAATTCTATTATTCCTTATTAATAATAGCTAGCTATTGGATGACTCAAAACAATAATAGGATGGATACTTCGGGACGGAAGAGGATGATAAGTGGTGTAAACGAACATGACTTGGAATCTTATAGATTCGAATTCGAAGATTATCTAGTTGGTATATAACAAGATCAAAAAATATAAACTCAAAAAATTCTTCTTATATGAAGACAGTCTTTTGGAGGAATTCTCTTTGATTATCAACAACAATCCTCCTATTCGTCTTCACCATGAATATCTTGGATGGGGTGAGATCTCTATCCCTTTCTCAGTGCAGCCCTGCAGATCCCATATTATTAACTATGGCGCTCAAAACTCTTCCCAAGTTAATCACAGATTCTGGTTCAGTTTAGTTCCCCAAAGTACCAATTTCTTATTGGCTTGCTTCCTTATACAAAATCACCTCCAGAGCTGATCTTTTCAGAAGGGGTATGCTCTCAATCGATGATGCTTCTTGTCCTAGAGGTTGTAATCTTCTTGAGACCACTGTGCATCTCTTCTACCATTGTCCTTTCGCTTCCAAACTTTGGTATAAGATCATGAATTGGTGGGGATTCCAGTGGTGCTCTCCTCCTTCAGTTAACTCTCTTTTTTGAGTGTTGCGACTATTTCTGTTTTAGCAAGATATAAAAAGATCTTTGGACGCTAATTTTTCATTCTATCTTTTGGAATATTTGGTAAATAGTTGGTATCTACCCAATATTTTATTCATAAAAAATATATCTTATTATAAATAATTTTATTACACAACACAACACAATACATTACATATAAGCACAAGATTTATTAAGTGTTACACATATATTTTACCCCATAAAGAGAAACAGAAGATTAACGATATAGTTTATTTAGAGTACACATGTAAGGTAGCACCCCATTTTTTCAATACAATTAATGGGCTAGCCTTATTTTTCTTAATTTCCCAGCATGCAGCACAGGAATTACTGGCTTGCCCTTATTACTTGACAGAGGCGTCAACCCACATCATCAGGCATTCCGTGTCTTCAGTACGTAGTCAAATGGATTGTACCTTGTAAATATTCCATCATCCATGTTACGGAATGTCACCGACCCGTCAGCAAAAGTAATGCGCTCTTTGTATGAAAAAGGGATTTCAGCTGAGGCATAGGTTGCTTCTAGAGTAGCTATCGTTGTGGTGCTTGGTGGTACCATAACATTGCATATAATCTCCTTATCATCTATTGTCAGCAAACGGTCTCCCCGCTGCAAGTATAGTCCGTTAACCTCATCCCCTGATAACTCAAATCTTCCATTCAAGATGACTGCAATTGCAGAGTTGATCTTGGTTATGAGGTCTGCGGTCAATGAAGTGCTACCAAATTTCCAGACACTGATCAAAGATTGTCTGGACCGTAGCTTCAGGTCCATTGATTGATTGGATTGTTCGTCCATGTTCACAGCAGTTGTTTCGTCAAGATCAATGGTTTCTTGGCTTCGTATGATGCCATCTTCCAATCGAAATTTAACATCAAATATTTCACTTGAAGCAGGAACCACCTCGATGACGCGAAAGATGTCTAGTCCGTTCGGGTTAGGATCATTGCTTTCTGCGATTAAGCAATAGTTGTAAGGTCCACCATCCGTTGATGCGGAAACGTAGAACTCTTGCTGCACATGGATGAGACGAAGGCTTGTGGAATCACCATCAAAGATGAGCTTGAACAAGGTGCACGACCATTTTCCCTGGTCTTCCTCCGGCTCATCAGCTTCAGCAGCAATCCACTGGAGTGTGGACGACCACCTTCTCCAGTATTTATTGTTGAAAGAGCATTTCAAGTGCACCAGCCCATCTCCACTCTTTGCTGCCTCTGCTTCAAACACTGTCAACACATTTATATCTTCTGCGTCAAATTTGAGCAACCCAGGGTTCTCTACGCCCTCTTCATCAATGTAGGCCAAGTATTTGTTGATGTAGGAATTAGGGGATTTGAGTGCAAAAGCCTTTGGAAGTTGCAGAGCCATCTCCGCTCCTCTTTCTGTCTAACTGTCTAATTGCAATGGAAACCCAACATGTTCTGGCGCTCCTTATAAAGAAAAAACTCACACATTTTTGGTTTTATTATATCAGCTATGGATAAGCATCTATGCTAAGCTGACGATAAGCCATGTTAGCTTGCATTAATATATTGCCCCTCTGCTCTGCCATGTGAAATGTGTGCACTCTATGAAGTAGTAGTGGAGAGACGAAATGACTCAAACACTGCTGTCCTTGAATGGAAAACAGCAGGAAGATTCCAGTGGGAGAGACAGACATGTTAAACGTTTTATACACTATGGACAAAACGTGACCAGGGATGACAAAATAATTAATAGAGATTAAGATTATTTTAAACAAATAATTTAATTACTATATTTACTCTATATCAACACATGATAAGTGTGTTTTTCTTACAGTAATATCTAGTCGGCAATCAAATTAGTCTCTTCCTATGATTTGACTGTCCAAACTCACTTATTCGAAATTTTATCTGGGATCACAAACCTATGAACCCTATAATACTGTATCAAGTCTGTAATTATTCTCAATAAGTGTGTGTTTTTTAATACAAGAAAATATACATGATTTATTATAATTATTTATACGATAAATATGTATATTATAACTATAAAATTGTACATCTAATTTTTTTTTTTAAAATTATTTGAAAGATTTTACAAGGAAAGATTTCAAGCTTTGTATTTTGTTAAGTAAATGAGCTTAATTGGAATTTCAATTACACAATTAGTTCATGAGGAGATGAATCAAACTTTGGACTAGCGCCAAAGCCCAGGTTTTTGGGCTTACGTTGTAATAATCATCAGATCGGGACGGGTCGGGCTTTTGGATTCTGCATTCTTATTGGGCTTTTCCGTATTTGTTCTAGTGGCTAAGATGCCATACAAACCAAGGCAGGCCCCTTGTCTATTTATGTCAAGTTGCAAGCAATAAAGTGCTGATTTATATGGGAAAAATGATACCATGGAACTACAAAAAAAAAAACTACGAATTACCAATCCTAACTCCAAAGAGATAATAACCCACACAGTTGGACTTATTCCGTTCATCCCATGTTAAGTATAAAGTATTGCCTAAAGTTTGGACTTTGGAATAAAAATATTTTTGCCAATCACAAAATTAATTTTTTCGGATCTAAATGTATGTCCGACATTAATATAATTCAAATTATATATATAATATTTATATGCTCTAATAAGACTCAAAAACACAACATAATTATGTAATTATTCCTAATGCTAAATTCTATGCACAACTATTCCTTACTAATAATAGCTATTTGACGATCCAAAACAATGATAGGATGGATGTATGCTTGGGGACGGAAGAGGAAGATAAGTGGTGTAAACGAACAAGAGTTGGAATCTTATAGAGAAGAATTTAATTAAAACTCGAATTCGAAGATTATCTAGTTGATATATAACAAGATTAAAAAATATTAGTATGACCATCTATGGAAGTATTATTGTATTTTAAAAAGGTGTCGATAATAGCAATAAATAAAAACAAAGAATAAGAAATACAGACAAAGATGACAACTATAATCTCGATTGGAGAAAATGCTACGAATTAACCCTAATAGGAAAGGGATTTGAAGGATAATTAACAGCTAAAGAATAAACAGTAAGCAGCTCAAAAGAGAACCAAATCGGGACATGCGACAGCCGGGCAACACTTGTCCAGATAAAGTGGGACGAGTCCAACTAATATCCCACTCACCTGGTCAAAAAATTCATTACTCAATGACTAGTGACCAATGACCAAGAAAAGAATCAACATATTCCCCCCCCCTCTCTTTTTTGTGTAGTACATAAGTTTTCTGATTTTACAATTTTAACCTTCTACTATCCCCGTCATGTAATAACCAGATGAAAGAATTAATAATATAAATATTATTCGACTTCTTTTTTATTTCATTTTTTCTTGTATAATGAGCAATGATACACGATAAATAAAATTGGAGTTTTTAAAATATTAATTATAAATAAAAATATAGAGAATTGATCGAAATTTTAAAAATATATATTAAAATACGTATCGTATATTTAGTGTTGGATTAAAAGTAAATAAATCTCTTTGTTCATACGTTAGAGATAATTTTCTCAAAAGGCAAACAGGGGTAAAACGGACTACTCAATAAGACTGAAAATACCTCAGAATCCAAGGGCATTTTTGCAGCCACATTCTCCGGTAGCAGTCCATTTTGTCAGCTGCTTCCCCTCTTGATTTTCTCTCTCTAACTCTTCCAAGGAAGCGCTCGCTTGAAAATTCTCTCACCACCTAACCAATACAACACTTGCAATGCAGGTAAGCTTTCTGCTCTTTTCCTCCTGGTAGGAATCAATGAGCACGAGAACGATCCAGCTTATTGTTGTCCTTGAGGTGATATTCATTTCTTTTTTCTTTTAACGGTTAGACAAGAACTGTACAAGTTACGCACCTGTCAGATCTAGCTAGTGAGCGAGAGGTTCATGAGTTCTTCTCCTTCTCCGGCGAAATCGAAAGCATTGAGATCATACGGTACCTTTTTTTTTTGTGGATGCTGTACTTTTTTTAAAAAAGTAAAATTGTTTTTGCTATGTCTGGCTTATTATTTGAGTTTTCTTTCCGTTTGCAGTGAAAACGGAGGATTGAAAACAGCGTTTGTCACTTTTAAAGACGCGAAAGCCCTGGAAATCGCCTTGTTGTTGTCGGTGAGTTGCTTCATGTTTTCTTCTTCGCTTTTGTTTTGTTTATAGTGAGGAAAAGATAAGAAAGGAACTGTAAGATGGCGTGATTAGGCTTCTTGATTGGTTTTTTATCAAGTATGGACTGATTCATGTTTCGATTTGAGTTGGTTTTGCATAGGGAAAAACTTATAAAATAGCTTGATTACAATATTTGTATGCTCTCAATGTTTCTGAAAATATAATCATACATAATTTGAATGAACATTTTGTACTCGGTTTCATATTAGTTTTAGCTCTGCTGGGATCATAGATTTGCCATAGTTGCCCTATCCTCTGTAATATGATTTTGAGAGATGGTTATTTACTCTTTTCAGTGGTATGATTTTGAGAGATGGTTATTTACTACTCTTCCATATGATTTCAAAAGATAGTTATGAGCTCCCGTTATTCGGAGAAAAGATATTGAAACTAAAAACTATATCCATTGTGCAGGGAGCAACCATAGTGGACCGGATAGTGACAATATCTCCAGCTGAAAATTATGTACTGAATCGTGAACTCCAGGTACTTTCAAGAACCAGTTACTTCAGTCCCTCTCAAATTATGTTGTCAAATGTTCAAATTCTTTCTTCAATTTTTGCAGGAGGTAAGGAGGGTGGACAGTGCTGTGTTGGGAAATCCCTCTGAAAACTCTGAATTGTCTACTGAGGTAGGGAAATTCTTAATACCACTCTTGTGTAATCTACAGCTGTATATATTATATGAATGGATAAGCTTCATTACTGTTAATTTTGTGTATTTTTCATAGGCTTGCAATGCTTCTGATTTAACAATGGAGAATGTTTAGTTAGCTTATCTGAGCAATTGATATGGATATAGCTTTCAATTGTTTCTTCTATCTTCTGTCTGCATTAAATTGGAAAATGAATTGTCTATCATTGCCCATGTTGTTTCTCCTATTACATCTGTGTGGCGCCTCTAGCTTGTACAGTGGATAAGCTTGTTGAATATATGATCATCTGGCATTGTTGGTTTTCCATTTTAGATAAAATTATTCCTAGAAACAAATTTACCTCCTCATTTATATGATCTTAGGTTATTCTGTCTGTCTTTGTTAGCAGGGGAGAACTAGTCCGACAAGCAGTGGACGAATGTATGTTAATAGAGCACAGGAGGCAGTCACAAATATGCTTGCAAAAGGTTCATCTATTCGCCAGGATGCAGTGAACAAGGCCAAAGCATTTGATGAGAAACATCAGTTGACTGCCAGTGCATCTGCCAAGGTTATGTCCTTTGACCGAAGAGTGGGGCTTACAGAGAAGTTGACAGTTGGCATTTCAGCAGTTAATGAGAAAGTTAAGTCTGTTGATCAACGGCTTCAAGTTTCAGATAAAACAATGGCTGCAATATTTGCAGCAGAGAGGAAAATAAATAACACTGGATCAGCTGTCAGATCAAGCAGGTAAACTCTCTTATGCAAGATTTTTATGTCTACTTTTACTTCCAAAGTGTGAGACCATTTTTCCATTGCAATAGCTTAGGGGTTAGGATGGGGATCATTTATTTTTCTTGCAGAGATGAAGTTCTCGGAATACATAGAATAGCTGGCAACTATAATTGGCATCATTTTTTATGATCTTTCTCTTAGAGTCTGTACCTTTATCCTTAATGGGTTTTCAATCCCAGGTCAGGCCTTTAGAGAGATTTATTTCCGTACTGAACATATTGATTTTCAAACATGTATGCCATCTGAGTCACTTTTGACTAATGATTATTTTGGTTTATTTTGTTTTTCAGTAACTGCACGTGGAGCAGAGATTTAAGTATTATAGTGTTTATGTTATCTTTGTGAGAGAATCTGAATACTTTGCTATTTCCTGCTGTTTTATTTTACATAACCTGTTAATGATGATTGAAGGAGTAAAGGAGTTTTATTTTACTTAACTTGCTTTTATAATTTTTTAACGAATGCAAAAACAAAAAGCTCAATATATCAGGTTTTGATTCTGGACAGGTATGTCAGTGCTGGAACGGCTTGGCTAAACGGTGCCTTTGGTAAGGTGGCTAGAGCTGGGCAGGTTGCCGGTTCAAAAACTAAGGAGAAGTTCAATTTAGCCGTTTCAAACTTGACTAACAAGGTATGTCTGGCCCGTAACATCATTTTTTTCAGAATAAAAGAGTATTCTTGATGATTGCTGGATTAATATCTCCCAGGAGCAAAGCCTATTCAAGTCAACATTTTAATCTTTGCTTATACTTAAAGAATCTCAGTCCTTTTGACTGAGACCAACCCTTACTGATCATGTTTTTATTTATTTTTTGTTAATCTGAACAAGATCATCTCTGCCACAACACAAACCCTCTTTTTCTTTCAAATCACAAGTCTATCCTTACATCCAATCCTTTTGGACTCCTAATATATATTCAAAAGAAAATTCTCCAGAATAACACAGTAGGTACTATGTCACTGGCTAGACATGGTATAAGTACCCGTTTTGTTAGATCCTCTCAAATTACAGATTTTGCTTTACGAATCATTGCAGGAATCTCCAATCGCAGTGTAAGCAGGAAAGCCAGTTTGCCTGAATCAGTCACAAGATCGATGGCATGCTCTTTCGCACCCTGCCCTTGTTCCAAACCCTGTGTGAAGTTAGGGGTCATGCATTGTGGTGGATGAGAGAAATCTGTGCAGTGAGTTTCTTGCTGCATATTCATCGTATTGTTTGATTCGTGTGATTAGTGTCAGATAATGCATTCATATATATATTTTTTTCTTCATATTCTTTGATTCCTAGAAGTGTTAATGTGCCTGTGGCTTGTATTTTACGGTTTACCATCATTGTTTCATCATCTCAAGTGAAATGTAATTTTCTATTCTACATGTCACCGTCATGTTTTTCTCTTTGAAATTGTTTCATCATCGCTAGTGAATTTATATTGTATCAATTAAACAAAATTCAGAACTGGCAAACCAATTCAAATAGCGCTGCATGAGCAAACACAAATAGGCAATCCTATCTTATTGAAACAGTAGTGTACAACAGAGTAGTAAACTATCCTATTATGACCAAACTAAATCTTTTTACTAACCAGTAGCAATATTGTGACCGCCCAAAAGGAAACCAGTACAAGGCACCAACCATAGCAGCCAAACCCAAGCTAGGCCAATATTCGAACAGCATAGTGTTGGATACAATGCAAGGGAGTGAAACACGACATAATGGGGATAAGGAATTGAAGAATTCGTTTCTTTTGGAATTATAACAAATGTACGCCACATGCAGTTATCAACGACCACATAAATCCTAATCTTGTGTTAACAGGTATTTTTTCACCATCATGTTTCTCAACCATATATCAATTTCTTATTCATATTTTGCCTAAATGTATTATGCATAAATACTCATCAGAATATTTCAAGCAAGCCTCTGGGTTTACAAAACAAGTATTGTCTTATGCGGGCGTGACATTGTTGGCAAATCTAATTAATCTTTCTAAAATATCTAAATAGTATCAAATATCCATACTCAATCTTGGACAGCGAGTAATAAGCCACCACACATCAAACAATACTCAATAGGGCTTAAACAACCAAACAATTGAAATTATAGGATTTCACATTTATTCAGCTTGTTTCCATGTGAAGTCAAATTATTTACTTGTCACACAAACAAACTTCTATACATTTTGGCTATTGTCTGTCTTCTACTCTATGATTTGTTTGTAAGAGAGAATAATTATTTTGCATACCCTGCAGTTCAAACGATGGAAAGCTTAATGTGTTTAGTTACAATTGTTGAAATTTGCGATCAAGTCCATCCATTATAGCAAAACAAACAGTGCCTAAATAGGCTAAAACGGCTAATTATAATCCTATAATCAATGGTCAATGGTCATAATTAGAACCCCAACATTCCGGACCGTAAGAATCGCGAAAACTCGTGTGCTAAACAAACATGCAGAGGATTATAAATAAGGGGCAAAAACTATTCAATCGTCGTGAACAGTGCACGAGTTTAACCATCAATTTGAGGTTGAATTCTGTGCACTCTTCTCTCATTTTTATTTATTTTTTTCCTCTGGGAAAGAGGGAGGAAGTCGCGCACGTTAAAAACACACAAAGGAAAGATGGCCAAGATAATCTATGCTTCTGCTCTTTTGATGGTGCTATTTCTGTCACTTCCCTCTGCTCTAAATGCAGAGTACCAAATAGAGAGTCCGGTCGCTAGCCCTGCGGGGAGCCTGTTTGTTTCTGAGGGGAAAACCGTACAAGCTGAAGAGGAGACCTCATGGTTCAACTGGTTCTTGCAATCGGCGGGGTGAGTGATACAAGCATTATAAGCTGCATGTTTTCCCGTCCATTTTTTTTCCTTTTTGGCTAGCTGTTGTAGATATTGATCAGTGTTTTTATAAAAAAAGAAGAAAGATATTGATCAGTGTTTAATTTCATGATGATCTCAGGGCCTCCGCAGACAGCCCGGCAGCAGCTGCTCCAGAACCACAAGCAGTAGCAGCACCAGCTCTAGCACCAGCACCATCGGCACAAATCAAGAGCCTCAGACATCTATTTCTTTGGTGAAATGTTAAGGCAGATGCAACAAGTCCTTGACGGAGATATCCATTTATATATGTGCTCCATGATCAGAACTGTGTTATCTACCATTTTTCCTCATACGACATTCTATACATTCTTTTGAAATAAATGAAAATGACTTTTTGTTTTTACTATGTCTTCTTCTCTCTCTCTCGCTTTTTTTCTTTTGAAAAAGTACTGGAATCGGAGCATCTTATATAAACCATCCATAAGAATTTCAGAATCAATAAATAGTAGAATTATGTTTGAATAAACTGAAGCAACCATGTCCAAATTGAAAAATAAATCCATTAACATTAAGTTTTGAAACTGAAATCAAATTTTTTGAGATTGAAAGTACATAGAGAGTTTGAATTAAATCTAAGTGTATTCCACTCGATCAATGTCCTAGAATAGCTCCCTACTGTAATCATGTTGTACATTCTTCCTTCCTATATTCATCGATCATTTTCAAAAAAAAAAAGTGATGTTTAGTATCTAATAATATTCAATAAGCTCTCATTCCTTTAATTGGAATCTTCTAAGGGTTTCTCATGAATAAGAAACTCTTAGTTGATTTTATAGTTTGGATGGAAAAAAATCCCTGCAATCATATTAGAAACATGAGAACTAGCACTAGAATAAAGCCACCAAATATTAGAAAGAATTTTAGCTAAGTTTAGTTCAGAATATTTATAAAATCTTATAATGGTTAAAAAACCATCAAAACCGGTACATGACCAAATCAAAATATTTTACAAGTAAAGATATATGAAAAATATTCCATAATGAGAAATTCCATTCGTTTACTTGAAATATGAAAAGACTTCTATAATTTACATTATAAGATATTTAAATACTCATTTCATATTTAATAGGATTTCAAAGAACACAACATTGGTGGACTGTGTTATTAGCAAGAAACACATTAGTCTAGTCCATTGTCATGGGATAGAGGAAGCCCGTCAAAGGTTTTCATTTGAAATTATAAAACATAAAATATGCATTTATGTTGGCAAGGGAGCAGTGGTGGTGACTCAACTAGCTCGATCCCAATCTCACATTGGTAAATACAACAATGCAATATGACATTCACACACTCGAAAGAGCGATACCAATAAAAGAGATGTCACACATCTTATGTAATACTCATCAATATCATCATGCACATGGAGTTTACATATAGCGGGGTTCTCATGACCAGATTTATCATAAAAATATTAAACAACATTATATATTTTCACATCGAATCATAATATATAAAGGACCATGTTCTTTAAAATCATAATATTTCAACATACTATGTTTTTTAAAACCTAAAATGTCATCACAATTAAAAGTTTACTTTCAAAAATATGCCTACTCATATTTTATGATATTTTAAACCAAAATATACATGTGGTCATTGACAATACAATATTTATGTTGATATTGTTAGATTTTATGATTTATTTTGGAACTGCCATGCATCATCCAACCCTCAAGCTAGGTCTCACTGGAGAAGAATCTTCATTCGATCGAGTCATCTTCAACCTCCAATAAGACCTACAATATGATAACCAAAAAAATTGAGAAAACCAAACTCCCCAAACTTTCCCTTAAGCTTCATCAAAACAAAACTAAATTATTCCTTATACTTTGAGAAACTCAACCATATAACTAACACATCAACAAAACTAAAAAACATGTCTCTCTCTAAACACCCCTCCCTCCCACCGCTCTCTATACCTTCCACCAACCACACTCACACCCCTGCTCTTTCACCAACTTTTCCGTTGCAACATGTGCATGAAAAACATACGGGTCCTTCCTCAGCCTTTCCACTGCCTAGTCCTCCTTCCCCTGTCCCCCTCGGACCTAGCCAATCCCTATGGACCCCAGCACAGGTGTTTAAAATGGATCGGTATATCTCCTATTTTGTTGAAGGAATTCCAGAGGGTTGGAACTCAGCCAAATTATTCCGGGCAATAGCCGAGGTAGAGCCTGTGGTAGACGTATTTCTCGCTGGACGATTATCCAGGGGAGGCTTACGCTTTGGCTTCGTCAAGTTTGTACGTTGTGGGGTGCAGGAAGCTGCCCGACTTCGGAGGTTAAACTCACACCTTGGTGGTCATGCATGGACACGTATCAATGTGGCTCGGTATGCAGCAGGTGCAGGGGCTTCACGGGTACAGAAAGTTCCAAATGCTCCAGTTGCTGATTCCTCTAAGTTACCTTCAAAACGTTCCTTCACAGGTCCTAAGCTTTTGAGGGAGAGGGATGGCAGATCCTATGTTGAAGTCACTGCAGTCCCGTCCAAAACTGTTTCTGAGGATACTTTGGTCGAGCTCTCTTCTGATTCAGGACTTTTGGCGCGCCTTCAGCGAAGTGCAGTCGGTCTTCTTCGCAGGCCTTCCACCACCCAGTTGAATTTCCCAGCTCACGTTGAATGTTTTGATATGGGTCTTCAGCAGAAACTACTTGTCTTTGAGTCAGCTGAGGCTATGCAGGCTGAACTTACACGTAATATAGCTTTCTGGACTGCCAGGTTCTATGATTTGCATCCATGGAGCATAGCCGATACGGAGCCTAGACGATTATGCTGGGTGAAGATAGTTGGGCTTCCTCTTAATGTATGGTTTGAAGCTGCCTTCAAGCAAATTATACAGCCCATTGGTGCTTTGGTTCAGGTTCATCCGAGCACAGCAACATGGTCTCACCTAGAGAGTGCTTTGTTGCAAATCGTCACCACCAACCTGTTGGAAATTCAGCAGAATTTGAAACTGATGATCGATGGCCAGCCATACACAGTGCAGCTGTTGGAAGTTCCAAACACAGCCATTGCGGAGCCCGAGATAGGTAACAAGGGTTCTGTGTCAGGAGGGTGTGACAGCCTTTCTGTTCCACTCCAACCCAACCTATCAGTTGACAGGCACAATTGTGTTGGTAAGAGCTTGGGCAGTACTCCTGCAGTTAAAAATCAGGCTGGTTGTCAGAAGGAGATCCTGGGGCATGGCAAGAGGATGGCGGTAGGTAGTTCTCCCATTTGCTGGGGTGGGGGGGCCCATACTCAGTCCGTTCAGTTGGGAGTGCCACAACAGCAAGTTATAGAGGGACTGACTCAGCATCCTGGTCAGCAGAAGGAAGGCCATTTATGTCAATTTACGAGTAGTGGGGGATTCTTAAGTAATTTTACTGCTCCTGTACTTACCCCTGAGACCTTGGTTTCTGCGGATCAGTTTCCTCTTCCTCGCAAGGCCATATCTGCGTGTGCTCCAGGAGAACTCTCAGCTGACTCTTGTGCTTTACACTCTTCCTCTGAGGTCATGACTTTCACTCGCACGCGGTTAGAGGGTGACAAGGCATCGTGGGTAGAGCAGTCCAGCAAGCCTGGCACACGCCGGACTGGTAGGTCCAAAAAACACAAACATATTAAACCTACTGGGAGCCTCTCTTCCGGGAAGGTTAGCCATCCGATTGGTGATGGGCTGTCTGTATTAACCGATGACCCTTCATTTCTCGTCGAGCCTGCTGATAGATGCGATGATTCCCAGCCTCGTATGGACAGTGTACCCTCGGATGTGGCTGTCTGTTCAGTAGACTTGGAAGTACAGAGAACAATGGCTGTTGTGGAACAATTGGGTCTCAGTCGTAAAAATACGAAAGCCGCAATCCGACGTAAGCTGAAGGAACAGATCGTTGAGGAGCATAAGGAGTGGCACGCTCACTGCACTACATAATGTAGTAGTGGTGGCTTCTGGTTCGGGGTCTTTCCATCATATGGTTAATATAGCTTTCTGGAACATCAGAGGATGTAGGGGGAAGATGAAGGAGAGTCAAGTTTGTTCTCTTATCAGGCAAGAACAGCTTAGCATTCTATTTTTATGCGAGACCAAGAGGGAGACGTTTTCTGACAGATTGGTGGCCCGATTTTGGGCTGGTCCTAACATTAAATGGGACACCATCGATGCTTGTGGGAGTGCTGGGGGTATTGCATGCTTCTGGAATGAGTCAGTTGTGCAAGTTATCGGAGTGGAAAAATTTGAGCGTTGGATGCTACTTAAGCTGCAAACTCGGGATACTGGGTTCACATTTGTATGTGTGGGGTTGCATGCACCTAATACAGCGACGGATCGACGAATACTTTGGGAGGAAATGGAACGAAAGAAGGAAACGGATACCGCTCCGTGGCTGATTCTCGGCGATTTCAATGAGTCCATTGTGGCGGCGGAAAGGCTGGGTACGTCCTTTAATCAATTAGCTGCATCTCGCCTGCTGATGTTTATTCACAGGAACGGTTTGGTTGATTTACCTCTCATTGGTAAGGATTACACCTGGTTTACTTCTCATTGTGCTTCGCGGATAGACAGAGTATTGGCATCCCCTCACTGGTGTTCCCAGTTTAGTTGTCATCGACTTTATGCAGGTGCTAAAGGGTTCTCAGATCATGTGCCTTTAATAGTGAAGGCCGATACTTTTCAATGGGGTAGCAAACCATTTCGATCATGGGATATCTGGTGGGAGGATCCTCAGTTTCTGCCGACAGTGGAAAGTTTTTGGGGGGAAGCTGGAGTTCGCTTTCCTGGAAATTTTTGCGTGGTGAAGAAATTTTCTTTTCTGAGAAAAAAATTACAGGAGTGGCATCTGAATCATTTCGGTGCATTGGAGAATAAGCTGACAGCCTTACTTGCTGAAATTGATTCTGTTGATCAGCATAGAGGGGAGCTGGGAGCTGGCTCGAATGATAGATACCACGAGTTACAAACTCAGAAGTGGGATATAAAGCAGAAACTTGAGTCAATGTGGAGACAGAAGTCTAGGCAACAGTGGTTATAGTTGGGTGACAAGAACAGCAAATTCTTCCATCTGAGTGCTAACCTGAGGCGTGCATATAATTTTATTGGTTCCATCCATGTGCAGGAAAGAGAGCTCACAACGCCTGCGGAAATTCGAGGAGCTGTTGTGGATCATTTTCAGCGGCTGTTTGCGGATGAAGGTGTTCGATGGTTGGGTTTGGGTAGTCTTAATTTACCCCGTTTATCCACTGCCTCGGCGGATCAGTTGCAGGCTCCTTTTCTCGCGGAGGAGATTAAGAGTGCAGTATGGGATTGTGGCAGCCACAAAGCACCTGGACCGGATGGTTTCAATTTTCATTTTATCAAGCAAGCTTGGTCTGTAATTGGCAGGGGCATTGTTGCGCTGGTGAATGATTTTCATGGCAGCGGGGTGCTTCCTAAGGGGATCAACAATAGCTTCATCACGTTGCTGCCAAAGACAGCTGGTGCGGCTGATTTCAATTCGTACAGACCTATTAGTCTCATTAATAGTCTGTATAAGATAATTGCCAAGCTTTTGTCTAAGCGGCTGAAGAGCGTGATGGACCAGCTCATTTCCCCGTTTCAAACGGGATTTATGGAAGGCCGCTACATTGCAGACTCTATCATGATTGCAAATGAGATCTTACACACCATGAAGAAGTCCCAGCGGCAGGGTTGGTGCCTGAAATTTGATTTTCAGAAGGCCTACGACTCGGTTAATTGGGCTTTCCTCATTGAAGTTATAGAATGTATGGGTTTTGGAGTGCAGTGGCGGAAATGGGTACATGGTTGCGTTTCATCAGCTCGCTGCACCATTCTCATCAATGGGGCGCCAACCACTGAGTTTTCAGTTGGCCGTGGTCTACGTCAAGGTGATCCGCTCTCGTCTTTGCTGTTCAATCTTGCGGCAGAGGTGTTGTCAAGGCTATTGATCAGAGCTGCGGAGTGTAATTTATTTCAGGGCATTCCCATTGGCAGTTTTGTCTTATCACACTTACAGTACGCTGACGATGTAATTTTATTCAGTAATGGTGATCCGCAGGGTGTGATTTGCTTACAACAGATACTGAGATGTTATGAATTACTTTCCGGGTTGAAGATCAACTTTTATAAATCCGGTTTAGTTGGCATTAACGTATCCCATGGTGAGGCGGCGGCCCTGGCTTCTAAGATCCATTGTAGGTTGCAGGCTATGCCATTTTCTTACCTTGGAATCCCCCTTGGAGCGAATTCTCGTCGTCGTAGCACGTGGAAAATGATGTTGGACAGATTCAAAAGCAAATTGAGTTCTTGGAAGGGGTCCTTGTTATCAATGGGAGGAAGACTGACTTTGATTAATTCGGTATTGAATAGTATTCCTGTTTACTATATGACTTTTTTTCAGATGCCCGTCAGCGTACGCAAGGAGTTGGAGAAATGGATGCGCCGTTTCCTGTGGGCTGGGAAAACAGAGAAGAGTTGTTTGTGCAAAGTGCGCTGGTCAGTGGTGGTTCGTGCAAATGATAGAGGCAGTACTGGGATTGGTTGCTTACAATTGCGGAACCAGGCCTTACTTACCAAGTGGTGTGCCAGAATTGCTACTGACACCTGCTCCTTGTGGAAACAGGTGATCCAGCAGAAATATCATCCTCGCCTAAACCATGATGGGATTGATTGCACAGTGACGAATGTTTCTGCGATTTGGCAAGGGATAGTGAAGACCAGTCGCAGCCTCTTGCCTAACGGCCAGTGCCTCTATGAGTTTCATCGCTGGCGAGTGGGTCAAGGTAATTCTATTGCTTTTTGGCAGGATATTTGGTGTGCCACTCGGCCTCTCTTGCTGTTGTTTCCTAGATTATATGATCTATCGTTGGCGAAAGAAGGCTCCTTGGTACAGTTTGGGGTACTAGTGGATCAGGTGTGGGAGTGGCGTCTGTTATGGCGGCGAAGATTGTTTGTGTGGGAGGAGGAGGAGGTTACTCGGTTACTCTCTGTGTTGACCCCTGCTATGCCGCGGGTGGGGCAGGATGATGAGTTGTTGTGGGATGATCAGCTGACACCATTTATAGTACACCACTGTTATACAACACTGGAAGCACATCTGTTCCCGGTTGATGAGCAGCGGGTTCCCAATGTTTGGTGCAAACAAGGGGCACCCAAGTGGCAAGCTTTCATGTGGCTGGCCTGTCGGGAGAAGGTTCAGGCCAAAGCACAGCTTATTCGCATGGGGATCTTACCAGAGTCTGCAGGGGCATGTGAAGCTTGTGGTTTGGTGGAAGGTAACTCTAATCATATTTTACTGGATTGTCATCTGGCATGGAAGTGCTGGTCACTATTATTCCAACATTGGGGTTTAAGTTGGGTTCAACCCAGGTCTGTGGCAGAATTGTTTGTGCAGTGGGCAGGTTTCTCCATCCCATCTCGATGGCAGGGTCTTTGGTATGTGGTACTCTTTGCGTTTACGTGGAGCATTTGGTTGGGAAGAAATGCCCGAGTCTTCAGGCGTGTGGTTTGCAGTGCGGAGGATTTATTTTACAATGCCATTCGGCATGGTTTTTGCTGGGCGAAATATAATCTGAAGGGGGGTTGTCCTGATTGCCTGACTTTACTGCCTTCAGGGGATTTCCTATCCTTAAGGGCTATGTAGGGGTGTGGTAGTTATGTATGGCTGGTGAAAATTCCAGATGCTGTATGCTGTCTATACGGTATCTTGAGGTTTCATCTGGTCTATCGCGTCACGACAATGTTTCTTTGTCTGTCGCATATGTAATACAGTTCTTTTTAATACAATATCGAATTCATTCAAAAAAAAAAAACTAACACATCAAAACTTACCCGATTTCACACCCAATCTTAATTAGAAAAACTAAAACTTAAGCTTATATTAACTCACCAAAGCAATCTCTTACCATCACAAAATTATACGAAAAAAAGGGAATGAGCTTACAAAGTGAAGGTTCAAGGGAGAAAAATTGGAGGTTTAGACCACTATGTCGAAAATACCCAATCTTGACTTTATCCTGATTTCAACATCCTACAATCAGTGAATCACCAAACAAGGAAAAAACACACCACACCTGACAATGGAACGACATCGTTTTGCTTCCTTGCAAAACAATATTGTTTAAGGAGAAACGACATCCCCTTATTCATCGAAACAACAAAGCCTCTTATCGTTTTGACCAACATCGATCAAAACAATAATAAAGGAAGTCATTTTGACTTATATAATATAATGATATATTATAATTAATAATAGTAAATATTATTTGATATTTTAGAAGTAAAAATGGGCAAATATTTCGGTTTGGGCCCAGAATATTATTTTAGGCCCATAAGCATTCGATGTTGTTTCCGATAATCTTATCCCCTTATTCTGATATACTTGGACTTATAGATATCATTTCTTGATTTTGACGCAATAAAAGGAGTATTGGAATACGACTTCTTAGAATTTGGTATCTAGGGATATTTTTGTATTTTTATACTTGATAACAAAATTTAGGAAAACGCATTCTGGGTCCAAGTAATGCAGTAGACTAGAATAAAAATGTCAGAATACACCTGACTATAATTGGACCCTAAAAACCACATTCTAGGGCCAAATTGGGATAATTGAATTAATAAACCCAATTAATCATTCTAAAATATCCAAACTGTATAATACACTATAAAGGATCTTGGACTGTGGGTTAATATAGCCCACCACACATAAAAAAAATACTTAATTGGGCTTAAAGATCCAAACAACTGAAATTATAGGATTTCATATTTTTTCAGTTTGTTTCCATGTGATGTCAAATTGTTTACTTGTCATACAAAATAACTTTTATAAATTTTGGCGATTATTTGTCTTCTACTTTATGATTTGTTTTGGAGAGCTTAATGTGTTTACCTCATGCGATTATGTTTGTATACCCCTAGTAGAAGAGGAAGGACCAATTTAAGAGTAATTATATTTGTTTACAATTGTTGAAATTTGCAAGTTAATTATAGCAAAACAAACAGTGCCTAAATAGGCTAAAACGGCTAATTATAATCCTATAATCAATGGTCAATGGTCATAATTAGAACCCCAACATTCCGGACCGTAGGAATCGCGAAAACTCTGTGCTAAACAAACATGCAGAGGATTATAAATAAGGGGCAAAAACTATTCAATCGTCGTGATCAGTGCACGAGTTTAACCAGCAATTTGAGGTTGAATTCTGTGCACTCTTCTCTCCTTTTTATTTATTTTTTTCCTCTGCGAAAGAGGAAGTCGCGCACGTTAAAAACACACAAAGGAAAGATGGCCAAGATAATCTATGCTTCTGCTCTTTTGATGCTGCTATTTCTGTCACTTCCCTCTGCTCTAAATGCAGAGTACCAAATAGAGAGTCCGGTCGCTAGCCCTGCTGGGAGCCTGTTTGTTTCTGAGGGGAAAGCCGTACAAGCTGAAGAGGAGACCTCATGGTTCAACTGGTTCTTGCAATCAGCGGGGTGAGTGTTACAAGCATTATAAGCTGCATGTTTTCCCGTCCATTTTTTTTTCCTTTTTGGCTAGCTGTTGTAGATATTGATCAGTGTTTTTATAAAAAAAAAGAAGATAATGATCAGTGTTTAATTTGATGATGATCTCAGGGCCTCCGCAGATAGCCCGGCAGCAGCTGCCCCAGAACCACAAGCAGTAGCAGCACCAGCTCTCGCACCAGCTCCATCAGCACAAAGCAAGAGCCTCAGACATCTATTTCTTTGGTAAAATGTTACGGCAGATGTAACAAGTCCTTGACGGACATATTCATGTATATATGTGCTTCATGTTCAGAAAACGGTGTCATCTACCATTTTTCCTCATACGTCACGACATTCTATACATTCTTTTGAAATAAATGAAAATGACCTTTTGTTTTCACCATGTCTTCTTCTCTCTCTCTCTTTTTTCTTTTGAAAAAGGACTGGGATCGGAGCATCTGATCCTTCGAAAGCGGCTACTAGGTATGTCGATTTCAATTTATATAAACCATCCATAAGAATTTCAGAATCAATAATACAATTATGTTTGAATAAACTGAAACAACCATGTCCAAATTAAAAAGAAAATCAATTAACATCAAATTTTGAAACTGAAATCAAGTTTTTTGAAATTGAAGATACATAGAGAGTTTGAATTAGATTGAGGTGATGACCAATATCTAATAATAGCCGATAAATGCTTATGCTTTCAATTGGAATCTTCTTATGGTTTTCCACGAATAAAAAACTCTTAATAGATTTTATGATTTGGATAAAAAGAAATCTCTGCAATCATATTAGAAATGTGAATAGTAGCACTAGAATAAAGCCACCTTTACCATCAAAGGAATTTCAGCTAAGTTTAGTTCAGAGTATTTATAAATGGTTCAAAAACCATCAAAACCGATACATAGCCAAATCAAAGTATTTCACAAATAAAAATATATGATAAATATAATGATTTGAAATATCACACAGTAAGAAATCCCATTTGTTTAATTGAAACATGATAAGACTTCTATAATTCATATCATTATATATTAAAATACTCATTTCACATTTATTGTGATTTCAGTCAGCACAACATTGGTGGATTGTGTTAATGGTAAGAAAACACATTATGTCCAGGCCTGGCCCCCGACCTAGTGAGCTCCAACATAGATGTGTGTGGGGATCACATGTATAATGTTCAGTTAGGCTTCTGTCCACATGATCCAAAAAATATATCTTGTTGCAAATGATCCTATCACAAAACGTATATAAACCCAAGACTTCCCTCACTCATTTTTGATGTGAGAGTGCGTTCTTCTTATAAACCTCGTGTCTTCACAAGGAGAGCCTATATCTCAACTGATCTCTCAGTATCATCTCCTAAGGTATGGATCTAAACTCAAACTCATTGACCCAAGCCCACAAAAAAGAGGAAACGAGATTGGCTTCACTACCACTTGTCATGGCCCTCATCCTGGCCCAATGGGCTTGGATGTGGATGTGTGCATGGGGGATCACATGTGTATTGCTTAGTTGTGCTGTTGTCCACATAGCCTAAAAGAAATATCTTGTTACAAAATGATCCCATAACACAATACATATAAGCCCAAAACCTCCTTAATTACTTTATGATATGGGATTGGGTTATCACACGTGTAAGATCCTGAAAATTTTAAGCGGTTTTGATCGGGAAACGCATTTGAAGATTAATGATGTTAGTGGGTCTTAGCCCACATATTGAAATTGATTATGGAATTAAGGAGTGAATTGAAACATTTTGAGGGTAACATTAATTCATGGAATTTATTGTAATTGTTTATTTTATGATTGGAAAGTTATAAAGGGAGTTCTAATATTGATTTTGGAATCTTAAGACCATAGATTGGCCTATTAATGGATTTTAAGATTGTATAAATTTTTGAAGAGTTTTCTGAGGTGCATTTGAAATTATTATGATTTTTCTAAGATAAATAAGAGAGTATTTAATTTTTATTAAATTAAATACTTATGATAAAAATAAGAATATTAGCTTGATGAAATCTCCTATGGATTCCACAAAAATTTTTCATATATTTTTCGTAAAAGTATAGTAATTTTTATGATATTTTGATGATTTTTTATATTTAAGAAAATAATAAAAAAATTATGTTATTAAATATATTATAATAATACAATATAAAAATAAAAAATGACGGCCCACACTGTCATTTTGGCTGAGATGGTCAAAATGACAGGGAGCCATGTTGTTTTGATGCTCAGGAGGGTTTCTCCTGAGCTATGTTGTTTCACAAGGGAGCAAAACGATGTTGTTTTGCCTCTAGGTCCTATCCCTCATTTGGAAGCTTCTCCCCCACTGCTCTGACCCAATTTATTTTTTTTCTTAGGCCAAGAATCTTCATTCCCCACACAGAGCTCAAAGAGCTCTGAAAATAGTCCTGAAGGATATGCTACTCGTCTACAATTAATTCCCCATAAAAATCGAATATTTTGGTGATATGAGGGTGCGTGATAGGGCGATTTTCAGAACTGCAAAGTTAGTTTCTTTTTTTATTAAGTCGACTGGATTCTGGCGGTAAAATCCTATTCCTTTTGTGTATTTAGATTTCTCTTGATTAGAGCTTCATTTTGATACATATTTTGTAAGAGTTTTTGGGTAGATCTGGGTAATTGTCGGATTCTACTGTTCACCATCGCCGGTTATCTAGAGGTTGAAGATGACCCCGGGTGACATGTTGTCCAAGGTGTCTTCATTGACATGTCATTTAAGGCTAGTTTAGGCGATGAGTAGTTTAGTTCTGGTATAGGCGACATGTCGTTCATGGTTTGCGTAGCTTCGGTCCAAGTCGGAGGCTCAGACGAGGTGTGACGTGCTCTGATTGGGACACAGCTCACCCTCGGGAAGCTTCAGATAAGTTTTTGGCAGTGCCTAGTGCTGCCACATGGTGCAGTTTGATAGATTGGAATTTTATAAATTCTGAAAAATGGTAAAAATCGACAAAAGTTAAATTAAAATTGGGAAAAACAGTTAAAATTAAAAAAATTCCCAAAAAATTTATGAAAAATAATAGATTTAATTTAGAGTCTAATGGTACTAAACTTGTTAAATTTGGACATGATTGGATGTGTCAATTAAATCGAACAAGATTCAGAAAACTAGGGAAAAATAGGAAAAATGCTCAGTTTGGTCCTGGATTGGTTCTCGGATAAAAACGCGTCAGTTTAAGGATTTAGACATGTGATTTTATGCATTAATATATAATCGAATATGATTTACTGAGAATGTGGAATTATTGTGCATAGGTGGATACCTACAGTGACAAGATCTCAAGGAATTGGTCCAGAGCACCATCAACGGATTTGTAGGCATTGAACCTCGTGAGTGGATAAAAGTTTCTTTCTTTTCATAAATTATTGGCATGAGATAAGATGTGATTATTAAGAAAAAAATAACTGGAATCGTGCATGTGTGTGCTTGAGAAATGCTACATTAAGCATGATAGCTAGTATAGTGTGCATTAAGTATTATGTTATGCTATAAACTGTATGAATATGCCATGCTATAATTGGATGATTAAGATGCATCAAATGCATTGGACGCATTCGGGAGACAACATCGACATATGGAATGCATCCTATTCACATAGGATAACTTATGCAACCCTTGAGAGGTTTTTGGTTATGGTAGCTCAACTTGGAGACATCAAATAGCGAGGTAATAAGGATGGAATGAGTTTCTATTTATTTTATTATAAATTAAATTATCTGAATCAAGATCCTATAGTGTGGGGATCTATTAGGTGGAGCTACCATCACCTAACACTCTAGCATCATCAGTGGATCAGGCTAGGTACTAATTTGACATGGATTGTCTATTACATACAATAACGAGATAAAATTGAGAGATAACAAGAATAGAGTGCCACTGACGAACTCCAGTCCTGTCCCTGACCCGGATAGATTGGAAGATATTGCCAACCCAATTCACGGTCATGTGTGCTCTGAAGTGTTGTGCTTGCTGCATATTATATAACTGTGATGCCTATACAATTGCGTGTGTTATGATAAATTATTGCATGCCTGCTTGCTTAATTGATTGAATCAATGATTGTATGTGAAGTCCCATATATATTTTTTCCCCCTTCGCTCTCCTGGCAAGCTTTTGCTAGAATATTGGCTCGAATGCACGGATGATACATTGGAGCTCACTCCCAGGCATAGCAAGAAGCAATCGACAATTAGTCATGCTCGAGGTAATCAAATAAAGTATTTTATTTATAATATGTCCCCTTAGAATGTCTAAGTATGCTAAAGCCATCATATTAAATTTATTCCTAGTTAGTAGTGCTAAAATTGATCATTCACCAATGTCACTCGGATGACATTGCATCTCCTTTTTATTTCTGCTGTATATATCAATTAATTCATCTGATTTTATCTCCGTTTTTGTTTTATACCACTAACCTTGTAAGTTTACTATATGCATTGTTGGGTATGTTAGCAGTGTATATAATGGGCCTAGGGTGATTGTCATATGATGTTTGGTTCCAGGGAATAACAACACACACTTAACCCTACTACACAAGCAGGGTCTCACACATTATTCTATTCCATTGTCATGGAATTGAGGAAGCCTGTCAATGGCTTTTATTTAAAATTATAAAATATAAAATACGCACTTACATTGTCAGGGAAGCACTGGTGGTGACTCCACAAGCTCAATATCAATCTCATATTGGCAAATACACAATACAATACACTCAAACTAGTGCTACCAGAAAAATAGATGTCACAACTCTCATTCAATACTCACCAATATCATCATGCACATGGAAAGGACACCTTCTCGGAGAGTCAAGACTCTTAGGAGTTTGTATATAGCAAGATCCTTAGGACCGTATCCACCATAAAAATATCTAAACAACATCATATTTTTTATATCAAACCATAATATATAAAGGACCTCGTATTTTAAAATCATAATATTTCAACTTAATATGTTTTTGAAAACCCAAAATGCCATCACATTTAAAAATTTACTTTTAAAAACATGCTTACCTGTATTTTATGGTATTTTAAACCAAATTGCATATGTGGTCATTGACAACACAACATTTATATTGATATTGTTTAAATTTTATGGTTTATTTTGGAATTGCCATGCAACGTCCAAGCCTCATGCTTAGTCTCGCGCCTAAATGTTTGTGCCTAGCAGATGGCTTGTCGCTTGTATTCGCAAGCAATAAGTCATTCCCATCAATAACAAACAATTGGTCACTCAGCTGGTGAAGGCTCATCATTCGACTAGGTCATCTTTAAACTCCAACAGGACCTACAAATACCCATAAAAAATCCAAAAAACTGAACTCCCCAAACTTACCCTTAAGCTTCATCAAAACCATACTAGATTGTTCCTTAAACTTTGAGAAACTCAACCATATACTAAACATAACAAAACTTACCCGATTTCACACCCAATTTTAATTTTAAAAACTAAAACCTAAGCTTATATAAACTCACCACAGTAATCTCTTATCAGCACAAAAATACATGAACAGCGGGATGAGCTTGCGATGTGAAGGTGGAACTCAAGGGAGAAAAATTGGAGCATTAGACCAAATATGTTAAAAATATCTAATTTTGAATTTATCCCGATTTCAATATCCGCCATCAGTGAATCACCAAACAAGGAAAAAAGACACCACACTTGACAATGAAATGAGGTCATTTTTCTTCCTTGCTAAACGATGTTGTTTAAGAAGAAACGAGATCTCCTCTACTTGTTTGTCAAAACAACAAAGCCTCCCGTTTGATTAACATTGATAAAAAAAAAATAAAGGCTGTCGTTTTGACTTATATAATATAATAATATATTATAATTAATAATAGTAGATATTAATTGATGTTTTAGAAGTATATTTGAGTTTAATAAGTCAGATATTTCTATTTGAGCCCATAATATTATTTTAAGATCCGTAAGCATTCAATGTTGTTTTCAATAATCTTACCCCCTTACTTTGAATAACTTGGACTTATTGTTTCTTCAAAAAAACTTGGACTTATTGTTGGCGCAAAATTGGGTTTACCTTTAATCACAAGTGCATGATAAAGATGTCAGAATATTAGATTGTCAGAATACACCCGACTACAATTGGGCCCTAAAAACCATGTTCTAGGCCCAAATCAGAATAATTGACTTAATAAAATTAATTAATCCTTCTAAAACATCTAAGCCATTCCATATATCCATAAACGATATTAGATTGTCAGTTATGGCTGGCTGTGGCTAAGCAACATCGAATTCCAGTTTTGTACTTAGTTTCTTTTAGCTTTAGTTTGCTACAATCATTATGACTGGCTAGATTTTTTTGATCTAGTTCCGATAGTTTTTGAATGTCCCGAGCCCTCTGAGATACTCTATTTCTATTTTTAGTAGTTGATTATTCTGTTTATCTTACCCTCTCCGAAATTCCAAAGCATATTATTTTATAGCATTTGATCAATTCTATAGATTAGTATCTTACAATCAAAACCTATAACAATTTGCAAATAGCTTAAGTGACCACTCCAATCAGTGACACACCGACGATGAGCTAGAGTGAATCCACGATTGGCGAGGGCAGGTAAGTATGAGGATTGACTACGTTAGCAATCCAAGATATTGAATCGAATACAAGGCAAGTGAAAGGGCCTTTGGTTATACCCAGCTCCTGAAGTGCCATGGTCATACCTGGAAACCTTGTTGGAGATCTCTAAATGGAAGATGATTACGATTCTTGGTGGCCCATGACCAAGGTTCTGTGATATACAACTGACGGATCTAGATATCATTACCAACTGAATAAACTTCTACAATCAGGTTCAAATTCATCTTTTTATTTATACAGTTGTCTATTAGTTATAACATCGTGGGATATAGCCCATATTCACGGACCAATGATGGATTTATGATTGGGTTTTGATGATTTAAGTGAAGAATTTCATTTTAGGAGAAATTATAAATTTTCTTAGAATTTCAGTTATTTATAAAATTAATGATCGAAATAATGGTGAGTATATTGAAGATTATTAGTATTAAGGACCATGGATAGGTCCATTGATGGTTCAAAATTTAGGAATTTTAATAAATAATTTGATTTATTATGATTTTTCTATATTATATGTTAAGGTATTCAGATTTTTAGAAAATTATAAGGATGTGAAAATATTAATTTGATGATACTGATAGATAGTACTAATCATAAAGATTTCGTAAAGAATTTCTATCTATTTTTCGGAGTATTATTGGATTTATTATGAATTTTTAAATATTTATTAGAATTTATAAATAATATTTATTATTATTATTATTATTTTATTAATATTTAATATATATTATAATATTATATTTTTTGAGCCAAAACGACAGGCTATCTCGTCATTTTGACCGAGAGTGGTCAAAATGCACGATTGGCTGTCGTTTTGGCCAATCTCGCATGTTGAATAGTTTCACTTGAAACGATGTCGTTTAAGAAGGAGCCCAGAACAACTTCATTTCGTTCAAATACTTCCTACCGCTTCCCTCTTCCCTGTTTTTTTCTCGTTACCCGGTGACGTAATGGGATAAATGTCCCGTTATGAGTAAACCATTTATTTCACTCCATAATTCCCAGCAATTGGTTCCTAATGCTTCCTCTCGAGCTCGCGAGTTCATTTCGGTCATATTCAAGGCGATTCCAGCCTGCCAACGGCCGGATTTAGGTAATATTTTTATTCGGAATCCAGGTACTTCACCTCCATAGATCTAGTGTTTTAGTTCATAAAAATCGATGAGAAAAGATAGGTTATGTTCGGGTGGATGAGGGCTTAAATTTGTTTTGGTCTATATTGAGTTTTATAGGGTAATCGGAGTGTTACAAGATTTGGAAATCTAGGGTTTTCTGCAAATTATTTCATCAAAGAGAGGTCAAAGACAACCTTGGGTGAAATATCATCTGAGGTCCCTACAAATGATAGGTCATCTGGTTGGACAACCAGATGACATGTCGCCTACAGAGCAGGCGACAAGTTGTCCAAGGAAAGGGTGAAACCAAGCATGGTCTGAGTCGGAGGCTCAGACAAGACGTGTATGCTCAAGAGGAGACGTGTATCATGATCCTGGAGGTTTGGAGGATGGTCTGGACATGCCTGCTGTTGCCAGGTGACGTAATTAAATTAAATCCCAGAAAATGGAAAAATAGCCAAAAATAGTAGAAAAGGAAAAATATCAAAAAAAAAGAGAAAAATCCGAAAAAAAATATGAAAAATACTAGATTTAATTTGGAATCTAATGGTACCAAATTTATAGAATTTGCAATTGATTTGGTTAATCAATTAAATGATACAAATTTCAGGAAAATAGGAAAAAATAAGAAATTTTTTAGATTTGATCTCGAGTTTGGTCTAGGACCATAATTCGTTGGGTGGAGGGTTTAAAAGTATGATTTTATGTATTTTAACCCTCTGTATTGGTTACTAATGGATTGGATATCGCTATATGTAGGTGGATACCTACTAATACAGGATCTCGAGGAATCGATCCAGGAAACAAGTGTGGGCTCTTCAAATGTCAAAAAATCCATGAGTGGACAGACCCTTTTAATTAATTACTTGAATCTTTGGCATGATCATATAATGATATAATAAATGAAATTATAATAGAATAATAACATGAAATCTTCTTGTGTGTATAAAAGCATGTGAATTATTAAATGAAATGATGTATTGCATGTTCTGGGTTGCTATGCTTGGTATGGAAGTGTGAAATGCATCATTGATGTGTAAATTACGCATCGAGTCACATCTAGAATCACAAGATGAATCACACATTGCAGCAGCATGGGGTGACCTGTGCGACTCCTAAGAGCTCTCCGAGTATGGTAGTGAGGCATGGATTTGCCGAGGGAGTCTTAAGGAGGGACAAGGTTTATATAATTATGCTAAGTGAATGTATGATAGAAATTCCTAATGTGGGGACTATATAGGTGGAGCTACCATCACCTATCATCGTGGCATCATCAGTGGTCTAGGTCAAGTGTTATGCACGTCCCATCGGGACATACCAAATCATCATATGAGTTAACGAGAGAAAAGAGGTGAGGAGTCACATGAAGTGTCATTGACGAATCTCAGTCCTATTCCTGGGACCTATACGGACTGAGAGTTATTGCCAGCCTAATCATGGTCGTGAATGCCTGAAGAGTTTCAATATTGCTGTGTGTATTGACTGTGACTGTGTTCATTTATTCGTCAATACTTTCAATGTGTGCCAGCATGCCAATCAATGTATTGCATGATTATGTGTAGAATATTTTGTATATTTTTTCCATCCGCTCACCTGGCAGGCTTCTACTAGATCTCTGGATCCATGTTTGACTGGGAATGGAAGGATGGATACAACCGCGGTCTTCTTCCCAGACAGACAATCAAGACATTGAGAATTAGCATAATGTCAGGTTAGGATTCCTATTATGGACTCTAGTATTTTATGTACATTATATCGTATTCCCTTAGGCTATGTTGTAAGATATAATTAACTTATGAAAATTTGGAATCCATGATTTTATTAAAGTGTCCTGGGTGTTTGAAGTTAAATCATAATCCGATGTTTCCCGGACGACACCGTTGGCTATAAATAAACCGGTGTTGTATTTTTAATTGTTCTCATTATCTCTCCTCTGCTATTTATGGTTAGGTTTACTATATATATTGCTGGATATGATAACAATGTATATAGTGGGTCTACGACGATTATCATGTAAATTTTTAAGTTTGGGGCTGCACAGAGGCAATATTCTGTTATCAAGCTTGATCCCAGTTCTCTAGAGGATTCGATCCTGCTTTCACTTGCTATCCATTAAGAATAACAAGTATTAATTTGTGTGAATTACAAGAGCACATCAGTACCCCAAGTAGAGAGAGGAAGTACCAATTTAAGAATAGTTATATATATCTCTCTGTAATTGTTGAAATTTGTGGAGTTGGGGTCAAGTCCACCACTTATAACAAAACAAACTGTGCCAAAATATGCTAAAACGGCTAATTATAATCCTATAATCAATAGTCAACGGTCATAATTAGAACCCCAACATTCCGGACCGTAGGAATCGCGAAAACTCGTGTGCTAAACAAACATGCAGAGGATTATAAATAAGGGACAAAATCTATTCAATCGTCGTGAACAGTGCACGAGTTTAACCAGCAACTTGAGGTTGAATTCTGTGCACTCTTCTCTCCTTTTTTTTTATTTTTTTCCTCAGCGAAAGAGGAAGTCGCGCACGTTAAAAACACATAAAGGAAAGATGGCCAAGATAATCTATGCTTCTGCTCTTTTGATGGTGCTATTTTTGTCACTTCCCTCTGCACTAAATGCAGAGTACCAAATAGAGAGTCCGGTCGCTAGCCCTGCTGGGAGCCTGTTTGTTTCTGAGGGGAAAACCGTACAAGCTGAAGAGGAGACCTCATGGTTCAACTGGTTCTTGCAATCGGCGGGGTGAGTGATACAAGCATTATAAGCTGCATGTTTTCCCGTCCATTTTTTTTCCTTTTTGGCTAGCTGTTGTAGATATTGATCAGTGTTTTTATAAAAAAGAAAGAAAGATATTGATCAGTGCAATCTCTTACCATCACAAAATTATACGAAAAAAAGGGAATGAGCTTACAAAGTGAAGGTTCAAGGGAGAAAAATTGGAGGTTTAGACCACTCTGTCGAAAATACCCAATCTTGACTTTATCCCGATTTCAACATCCTACAATCAGTGAATCACCAAACAAGGAAAAAACACACCACACCTGACAATGGAACGACATCGTTTTGCTTCCTTGCAAAACAATATTGTTTAAGGAGAAACGACATCCCCTTATTCATCGAAACAACAAAGCCTCTTATCGTTTTGACCAACATCGATCAAAACAATAATAAAGGAAGTCATTTTGACTTATATAATATAATGATATATTATAATTAATAATAGTAAATATTATTTGATATTTTAGAAGTAAAAATGGGCAAATATTTCGGTTTGGGCCCAGAATATTATTTTAGGCCCATAAGCATTCGATGTTGTTTCCGATAATCTTATCCCCTTATTCTGATATACTTGGACTTATAGATATCATTTCTTGATTTTGACGCAATAAAAGGAGTATTGGAATACGACTTCTTAGAATTTGGTATCTAGGGATATTTTTGTATTTTTATACTTGATAACAAAATTTAGGAAAACGCATTCTGGGTCCAAGTAATGCAGTAGACTAGAATAAAAATGTCAGAATACACCTGACTATAATTGGACCCTAAAAACCACATTCTAGGGCCAAATTGGGATAATTGAATTAATAAACCCAATTAATCATTCTAAAATATCCAAACTGTATAATACACTATAAAGGATCTTGGACTGTGGGTTAATATAGCCCACCACACATAAAAAAAATACTTAATTGGGCTTAAAGATCCAAACAACTGAAATTATAGGATTTCATATTTTTTCAGTTTGTTTCCATGTGATGTCAAATTGTTTACTTGTCATACAAAATAACTTTTATAAATTTTGGCGATTATTTGTCTTCTACTTTATGATTTGTTTTGGAGAGCTTAATGTGTTTACCTCATGCGATTATGTTTGTATACCCCTAGTAGAAGAGGAAGGACCAATTTAAGAGTAATTATATTTGTTTACAATTGTTGAAATTTGCAAGTTAATTATAGCAAAACAAACAGTGCCTAAATAGGCTAAAACGGCTAATTATAATCCTATAATCAATGGTCAATGGTCATAATTAGAACCCCAACATTCCGGACCGTAGGAATCGCGAAAACTCTGTGCTAAACAAACATGCAGAGGATTATAAATAAGGGGCAAAAACTATTCAATCGTCGTGATCAGTGCACGAGTTTAACCAGCAATTTGAGGTTGAATTCTGTGCACTCTTCTCTCCTTTTTATTTATTTTTTTCCTCTGCGAAAGAGGAAGTCGCGCACGTTAAAAACACACAAAGGAAAGATGGCCAAGATAATCTATGCTTCTGCTCTTTTGATGCTGCTATTTCTGTCACTTCCCTCTGCTCTAAATGCAGAGTACCAAATAGAGAGTCCGGTCGCTAGCCCTGCTGGGAGCCTGTTTGTTTCTGAGGGGAAAGCCGTACAAGCTGAAGAGGAGACCTCATGGTTCAACTGGTTCTTGCAATCAGCGGGGTGAGTGTTACAAGCATTATAAGCTGCATGTTTTCCCGTCCATTTTTTTTTCCTTTTTGGCTAGCTGTTGTAGATATTGATCAGTGTTTTTATAAAAAAAAAGAAGATAATGATCAGTGTTTAATTTGATGATGATCTCAGGGCCTCCGCAGATAGCCCGGCAGCAGCTGCCCCAGAACCACAAGCAGTAGCAGCACCAGCTCTCGCACCAGCTCCATCAGCACAAAGCAAGAGCCTCAGACATCTATTTCTTTGGTAAAATGTTACGGCAGATGTAACAAGTCCTTGACGGACATATTCATGTATATATGTGCTTCATGTTCAGAAAACGGTGTCATCTACCATTTTTCCTCATACGTCACGACATTCTATACATTCTTTTGAAATAAATGAAAATGACCTTTTGTTTTCACCATGTCTTCTTCTCTCTCTCTCTTTTTTCTTTTGAAAAAGGACTGGGATCGGAGCATCTGATCCTTCGAAAGCGGCTACTAGGTATGTCGATTTCAATTTATATAAACCATCCATAAGAATTTCAGAATCAATAATACAATTATGTTTGAATAAACTGAAACAACCATGTCCAAATTAAAAAGAAAATCAATTAACATCAAATTTTGAAACTGAAATCAAGTTTTTTGAAATTGAAGATACATAGAGAGTTTGAATTAGATTGAGGTGATGACCAATATCTAATAATAGCCGATAAATGCTTATGCTTTCAATTGGAATCTTCTTATGGTTTTCCACGAATAAAAAACTCTTAATAGATTTTATGATTTGGATAAAAAGAAATCTCTGCAATCATATTAGAAATGTGAATAGTAGCACTAGAATAAAGCCACCTTTACCATCAAAGGAATTTCAGCTAAGTTTAGTTCAGAGTATTTATAAATGGTTCAAAAACCATCAAAACCGATACATAGCCAAATCAAAGTATTTCACAAATAAAAATATATGATAAATATAATGATTTGAAATATCACACAGTAAGAAATCCCATTTGTTTAATTGAAACATGATAAGACTTCTATAATTCATATCATTATATATTAAAATACTCATTTCACATTTATTGTGATTTCAGTCAGCACAACATTGGTGGATTGTGTTAATGGTAAGAAAACACATTATGTCCAGGCCTGGCCCCCGACCTAGTGAGCTCCAACATAGATGTGTGTGGGGATCACATGTATAATGTTCAGTTAGGCTTCTGTCCACATGATCCAAAAAATATATCTTGTTGCAAATGATCCTATCACAAAACGTATATAAACCCAAGACTTCCCTCACTCATTTTTGATGTGAGAGTGCGTTCTTCTTATAAACCTCGTGTCTTCACAAGGAGAGCCTATATCTCAACTGATCTCTCAGTATCATCTCCTAAGGTATGGATCTAAACTCAAACTCATTGACCCAAGCCCACAAAAAAGAGGAAACGAGATTGGCTTCACTACCACTTGTCATGGCCCTCATCCTGGCCCAATGGGCTTGGATGTGGATGTGTGCATGGGGGATCACATGTGTATTGCTTAGTTGTGCTGTTGTCCACATAGCCTAAAAGAAATATCTTGTTACAAAATGATCCCATAACACAATACATATAAGCCCAAAACCTCCTTAATTACTTTATGATATGGGATTGGGTTATCACACGTGTAAGATCCTGAAAATTTTAAGCGGTTTTGATCGGGAAACGCATTTGAAGATTAATGATGTTAGTGGGTCTTAGCCCACATATTGAAATTGATTATGGAATTAAGGAGTGAATTGAAACATTTTGAGGGTAACATTAATTCATGGAATTTATTGTAATTGTTTATTTTATGATTGGAAAGTTATAAAGGGAGTTCTAATATTGATTTTGGAATCTTAAGACCATAGATTGGCCTATTAATGGATTTTAAGATTGTATAAATTTTTGAAGAGTTTTCTGAGGTGCATTTGAAATTATTATGATTTTTCTAAGATAAATAAGAGAGTATTTAATTTTTATTAAATTAAATACTTATGATAAAAATAAGAATATTAGCTTGATGAAATCTCCTATGGATTCCACAAAAATTTTTCATATATTTTTCGTAAAAGTATAGTAATTTTTATGAATTTTTATATTTAAGAAAATAATAAAATATTATGTTATTAAATATATTGTAATATTACAATATAAAAATATAAAATATAAAATGACGGCCCACCCTGTCATTTTGACTGAGATGGTCAAAATGACAGGGAGCCGTGTCGTTTTGATGCTCGGGAGGGTTTCTCCTGAGCTATGTAGTTTCACAAGGGAGAAAAATGACGTTGTTTTGTCTCTAGGTCCTGACCCGACTTATTTTTCTTCTCAGGTCAAGAATCTTCATTCCCGACACAAAGCTCAAAGAGCTCTGAAAATAGTCCCGAAGTATATGCTACTCGTTTACGATTAATTCCCCGCAAAAATCGAGTATTTTGGTGATAAGAGGGTGCGTGATAGGGCGATTTTTAGAACTTGAAAGTTAGTCTCTTTTTTTACTTAGTCGACTAGATTCTGGCGGTAAAATCCTATTCCTTTTGTGTATTTAGATTTCTCTTGATTAGAGCTTCATTTTGATACATATTTTGTAAGAGTTTTTGGGTAGATCTGGGTAATTGTCGGATTCTACTGTTCACCATCGCCGGTTATCTAGAGGTTGAAGACGACCCCGGGTGACATGTTGTCCAAGGTGTCTTCATTGACATGTCATTTAAGGCTAGTTTAGGCGATGAGTAGTTTAGTTCAGGTATGGCCGACATGTCGTTCATGGTTTGCGTAGCTTCGGTCCAAGTCGGAGACTCTGACGAGGTGTGGCGTGCCCTGATTGGGACATATCTCACCCTCGGGAAGCTTCAGATAAGTTTCTGGCAGCGCCTAGTGCTGCCACACGGTGGAGTTTGATAGACTGGAATTTAATAAATTCTGAAAAATGGTAAAAATCGACAAAAATTGAATTAAAATTGGGAAAAACAGTTAAAATTCAAAAAAAAATCAAAAAATTATGAAAAATAGTAGATTCAATTTAGAGTCTAATGGTACTAAATTTTTTTAATTTGGACATGATTGGATGTGTCAATTAAATCGAACAAGATTCAGAAATCTATGAAAAAATAGAAAAAATGCCCAGTTTGGTCTTGGATTGGTTCTCGGATAAAAATGCGTCAGTTTAAGGATTTAGGCATGTGATTTTTTGTCTTAATACGTAATCGCGTATGACTTACTGAGAATGTGGAATTATTGTGCATAGGTGGATACCTACAGTGACAATACCTCAAGGAATTGGTCCAGAGCACCATCAACGGATTTGTAGGCTTCGAACCCCGTGAGTGGATGAGAGTTTCTTTCTTTTGATAAATTATTGGCATGAGATAAGATATGATTATTAAGAAAAAAATAACTGGAATCGTGCATGTGTGTGCTTGAGAAATGCTGCATTAAGCATGATAGCTAGTATAGTGTGCATCAAGTATTATGCTATGCTATAAACTGTATGAATATGTCATGCTATAATTGGATGATTGAGATGCATCAAATGCATTGGATGTATTCGGGAGACAATATCGACATATGGAATGCATTGTATTCACTTAGGATAACTTATGCAACCCTTGAGAGTTTTTCGGGTATGGTAGCTCGACATGGAGACGTCAAATAGCAAGGTAATAAGGATGAAATGAATTTTTATTTATTTTATCATAAATTAAATTATATGAATCAAGATCCTACATTGTGGGGATCTATTGTCTTCTACTTTATGATTTGTTTTGGAGAGCTTAATGTGTTTACCTCATGCGATTATGTTTGTATACCCCTAGTAGAAGAGGAAGGATCAATTTAAGAGTAATTAGATTTGTTTACAATTGTTGAAATTTGCAAGTTAATTATAGCAAAACAAACAGTGCCTAAATAGGCTAAAACGGCTAATTATAATCCTATAATCAATGGTCAATGGTCATAATTAGAACCCCAACATTCCGGACCGTAGGAATCGCGAAAACTCTGTGCTAAACAAACATGCAGAGGATTATAAATAAGGGGCAAAAACTATTCAATCGTCGTGATCAGTGCACGAGTTTAACCAGCAATTTGAGGTTGAATTCTGTGCACTCTTCTCTCCTTTTTATTTATTTTTTTCCTCTGCGAAAGAGGAAGTCGCGCACGTTAAAAACACACAAAGGAAAGATGGCCAAGATAATCTATGCTTCTGCTCTTTTGATGCTGCTATTTCTGTCACTTCCCTCTGCTCTAAATGCAGAGTACCAAATAGAGAGTCCGGTCGCTAGCCCTGCTGGGAGCCTGTTTGTTTCTGAGGGGAAAGCCGTACAAGCTGAAGAGGAGACCTCATGGTTCAACTGGTTCTTGCAATCAGCGGGGTGAGTGTTACAAGCATTATAAGCTGCATGTTTTCCCGTCCATTTTTTTTTCCTTTTTGGCTAGCTGTTGTAGATATTGATCAGTGTTTTTATCAAAAAAAAGAAGATAATGATCAGTGTTTAATTTGATGATGATCTCAGGGCCTCCGCAGATAGCCCGGCAGCAGCTGCCCCAGAACCACAAGCAGTAGCAGCACCAGCTCTCGCACCAGCTCCATCAGCACAAAGCAAGAGCCTCAGACATCTATTTCTTTGGTAAAATGTTACGGCAGATGTAACAAGTCCTTGACGGACATATCCATGTATATATGTGCTTCATGTTCAGAAAACGGTGTCATCTACCATTTTTCCTCATACGTCACGACATTCTATACATTCTTTTGAAATAAATGAAAATGACCTTTTGTTTTCACCATGTCTTCTTCTCTCTCTCTCTTTTTTCTTTTGAAAAAGGACTGGGATCGGAGCATCTGATCCTTCGAAAGCGGCTACTAGGTATGTCGATTTCAATTTATATAAACCATCCATAAGAATTTCAGAATCAATAATACAATTACGTTTGAATAAACTGAAACAACCATGTCCAAAATAAAAAGAAAATCAATTAACATCAAATTTTGAAACTGAAATCAAGTTTTTTGAAATTGAAGATACATAGAGAGTTTGAGTTAGACTGAGGTGATGACCAATATCTAATAATAGCCGATAAATGCTTATGCTTTCAATTGGAATCTTCTTATGGTTTTCCACGAATAAAAAATTCTTAATAGATTTTATGATTTGGATAAAAAGAAATCTCTGCAATCATATTAGAAATGTGGGTTTGGTGACAAACAGAATAGTTTACAACTGGATCCATAGTTTTTCAATATGCCCTCTCTCTCTCTCACCCCATCCTCCCAATCCCCTCCTCACCCCCCTAATCATCCGACCCCTCTACCCCACCACCATGACTCTCACCCCATCCCCACCCCACAGACCTCCATCCCCGACGTCCATTCTCTTACGGCGCCATCCCTCCTTCCCCACCCTCCCCCACGGAAACCTCTAGATCTCTTCAATACCACTCGCTTCATCTCCTACTATGTAGATGATATCCCTGAAAGCTGGTCCTCTGCTGATCTCCATAGTCACGTTAGCAAGATAGACACGGTGGCTGACGTATACATACCGCAGAAACTAAGTAGACATAACTCACGCTTTGGGTTTGTCCGCTTTACCCGTATTGTTGGAAGTGAAGCAGCGCGACGATCTAGATTGAATGCTATCTCCATCCCAGGCAGCCGACTGACCTTCAGTGTTGCTCGCTTCGAACCCAGAAGAAGAGGAATTCCTTCACCCTCCTCCGGACCTGGAAGGCTCCTTCCCCCGGAACAAAGCAAGACACCAGTCCCAGAACCTCGTCGTGATGCGGGGAATAGACGAACTGGAAGATCCTATGCTGACGTGGTGCGACCAGGACCCAGCTATGAGGTGAATATTTCTATTGCTCCATCAACCATCAACAAAACCTGGCTGGCTCGTAGTGTGGTCGGAGTACCCCGAACTAGAAGACTTGCGTCGGAAGTCTGTCCTTCCCAGATAGGACTCAAACACATGGGCGGCGATCTTTATCTCCTCTCCTTCCCTACGCAAGAAGCCATGACCTGAGACCTGGTGGATAGAATTCAATGGTGGAACGAGCATTTTGTCGAGTTTCATCCATGGAACCCTGCAGATGTCTGTAATAGAAGATCCTGCTGGATTAAGATTACAGGCCTCCCCCTTCATGTCTGGTATGAGGAGGGATTCAAGCAGCTGGTTCATCCCTTTGGGTCCCTGGTACACGTCCACCAGCAAATGCTGAACTGGGAGTCCCTTGACAAGGCTTACCTGCGCATCCTGACTCACAGGGAAGATCCACTGGCCCTGAAAGTTCGCACAGTAATCGAGGATATCCCATTTGTCTTGTCAGTCATTGAAGTAGGCCCTGCGGAAGCACACGAATTATCACTGGCAGAAGACAAGATGAGATCTAGTGGGTATGGTCACTCTACCCACTTCTCTGATCAACCCGACACCTCTATGAGACAAAAGGTGTTTTTTGAACCACATAATCCAGATCTAGAGGGGACTGCTACTCGCGGTCTTGGCTCTCCACGCCCCATGCGCTCTATCTTACACCCTGCTGCTGATCTTGCCTCCTATACTTCGAGCCCATCCCACCCCATCCGGACCGACCAGGCCCACGATCTTGATGCCATAACCTATCTTATCACCCCAAATCCACCTCCTAGTGTGGGCTCCCTCAGCCATATGGTTCTCTTCCCTGAAACCAACCTTTTCCCTGGACCTATTAATATTACGAGCCTGAGCCATATGCCTTCTTCGGATAAGACTTCTCCAGGAAAACTTAGCACGCCTAACCCACTCTCAAACTTTCATCACCTCTATCCGGACTATGTTGAAAACACCACGACAGACCGCTCCCCTCCTCATGCTGTCGAGGCTGACTATCTAGTGATCTCGCTGCGAGCCCAGGGTCCCAAGAATCTGGACCTTTTCTGCCAACAGAGATTATTTGACCAAAATTTGGAGGTGCTCCCAGGTGATAACCGTGAGGTGGGGAGTACTTCATCAGAGAGTTCTGGGATCAACCCTGATATCTTTATATCCCGGGTGAACCATAGAATCCTCACCCAAGGTGTCCCAACTCTAGCGACCTCCACTGTCGTATCGAGACTTCCTGATACCCACTTATCATCGAGTGACGTCGAGGCTCAAGAAAATTTGATTGTGATTAAAACTCTGGGCTTAGAATTGAAGCAACCTGCCTCGCAAGTGACAGGAAGACTAAAGGAACTAATTGAGGATGAAAATGAAGAGGGGGAGACCCTCCGCCACTCCTGCAGAACTTAGTCATTTCCTCGTGAGATGACTCGTGGTAGCTGCTGCTGCATGCATACTAATGATTCATTATTGCGCATGGAATGTCAGGGGCTTGAGCAGTAGAATGAAACGAGCTGATGTAGCACATCTCATTCAAATGTATAAAATTTCCATTCTTGTCTTATTGGAAACGAAAATCTCCAATTGGACTGCAGCTGTTACTAACTCTATCTGGTCTGGGTCTTCTATCAATTGGTTCGCGATTGACGCTATTGGGAGGTCGGGCGGCCTCTGTATGCTTTGGGATAGTACTAAAGTGGAGGTGCACCGGACCTTCAGAGCTGAGAGATGGCTGGGTATCGAATTAACCACTGTCCATGATGGATTCAGGTTCATTTGTCTAGGATTATATGCCTACAATACAACCACGGATAGACAACGCTTATGGATAGAAATCCTGGCAGAGAAGCTCCAATCCTCCCTCCCGTGGTTGATCATGGGGGACTTTAACGAGATTATATCTCAGGATGAACGGACGGGCCACACCTTTGATGCCCACGGCGCCCGTGCTCTAGTCCGTTTCTTAGAGACCTGCGAGGTAGTGGACATCTCGTTGCTCGGTAAGCCCTTCACCTAGTTCAATTCGCACGGTGCCTCCAAATTGGATAGAGTCCTTGTCAGTCCGGATTGGCTGATTAGAAATAACTGTTTAAAGCTTTATGCTGGGAATAGGCGATTTTCTGATCACGTTACGTTGATTCTACGCTCTGATATGTATCCTTGGGGAAGACGACCTTTTCGATCATGGGATGTCTGGTGGGATAAACCCCATTTCATTGATACGGTGGCCTCTTTCTGGGAAGATGGAAGTAGAATTTTCCCTGGCAATTTTGCAGTGATCAAAAAATGGCATTTCCTTGCAAAGTCCCTTGCGAAGTGGTCTATGGAGGAGATTGGATATCCGGAAAACAGATTACGGCAGGTTATGCAGATGCTCGACGATCTGGATACGCAGAGATCAGCGACCGTGAACCTTACGCATGCTCCTTCTCTTCCCGATTATTTGGCACTCCAGGCTGAGAAATGGGATCTGAAAAAGACTGTAGAATCGCTCTGGCGGCAAAAGGCTCGAATTAATTGGCTTAAGCTAGGGGATAGAAACACAAAATTCTTCCATTTGAGTGCAAGATTACGACAGCAGCGTAACTTTATAGCTACACTTCGGGTTGATGACTTGCTACTGGAGAAACCGGTGGATATTATCAAAGCAACCCGTGACTATTTCCACGACTTGTACTGTAGCGATGAGGGGGAGTGGCTAGGCTTGGGTGATCTTCACTTTCACAGAATATCAGAAAGGGATGCTGCCAATCTGGAACTACCTTTCTCCACTGATGAGATTAAAGAAGCAGTGTGGAGTTGTGGCAGTACAAAAGCTCCGGGCCCAGATTGATTTAATTTTCTCTTCATCAAAAAAGCATGGGCAGTGATAGGAGCGGATATAACGACAATGATAAGAGAATTTTGGCGTCTCGGGGTGATGCCTCGAGGGATCAACACTACGTTCATAATGCTGATTCCCAAAATTAAGGGCTCCGATTCTTTAACCAACTTCCGCCCTATCAGCTTGATCCACAGTCTGTACAAGATCATTGCCAAGATACTTGCTGGACGTCTCCGACGTGTTATGGATACAATAATTTCTCCCTATCAATCAGGCTTCATTCAAGGAAGAAATCTTCTTGATTCAGTAATGAGAGCGGCTGAAGCGATTCACCTAATGAAAACCAGAAAACGCAAAGGTTGGCTATTTAAGCTAGATTTCCGGAAAGCCTTTGATATGGTTAACTGGCGGATCATCTCGGAGGTGATGCAACAAATGGGTTTCGGCCCTAAATGGATACATTGGATCTGTCAATGTGTTACTACAGCCAAGGTAGCCATCCTTGTCAATGGCTCACCAACTGAAGAGTTCACCACCGAGAGAGGCTTGCGCCAGGGCGATCCCCTATCCCCTCTCCTATTTGATATGGTGGCTGAAGCTCTCTCTAGGATGATGACCACAGCAGCCGAACGCGGCCTATTTCAGGGCTTTCAATTGGGCAATCTATCCTTAACTCATTTGCAATATGCTGATGACGTTTTACTCTTTTGTGAAGGTGATACGGAGGATCTGCAGAATGTGAAGCGAGTCCTTCGAGCGTTTGAATTATTGACTGGATTGAAGATCAACTTCGCCAAAAGTTATTTGATTGGTATAGCTTGTCCAGCTCAGGACGGGGAGCGTCTTGCACAATTTCTTCAGTGCCGACACCAAACACTACCAGTCACATGCTTAGGCATCTCTCTCGGCTGCAATCCTAAATATCTCCGATCCTGGCGTGGAATCACAATACGAATACGGCAGAAACTATCAGGCTGGAAGGGATCCTACCTGTCAATGGCGGGGAGATTAATGGTCATTCAGTCCACCTTGAACAGCATCCCTATCTATACGATGTCTATCTATCGTATGCCGCAAACCATAAAGAAGGAGATTGACAGACTTCTCCATCGATTCTTATGGCGGGGGAAGATTGACACGAGATGCCTCAATAAGGTCAAATGGACGCACACCTGCCTCAGAATACGGGGGTGCAGGAGTGGGATCCATTGAGCTGCGGAATACAGCGCTCCTCCTTAAATGGTGCTGCCGATTATTTAGCTCTCCATCTCAGCTCTGGAGTCAGATCCTACATGAGCACTACAATCCCCATTTTAAAGATGCCAGTCTAATCTTCCACAACCAAAGAATCTCCCCCATCTAGAGAAACATATCCGACTGTCTCAATGCAGACACTGAGACTGCCAGCAGCTATCGTCGAGGCTTTACATGGAAACCAGGGAATGGCACGAAGATATTATTCTGGAAGGATATTTGGTGTACTGATCAATCCCTATCCTCTAAGTTTCCGCGTTTATTTCATCTCTCCACCCAGAAAGATCTTTTCATATCACAGCTGGGATACTTTGAGGATATTCGATGGATCTTGGTCTTATCTTGGCGAAGAGTATTATTTGATTGGGAACAACAGCTGGTGACTGACTTACTGCACGTCATACAAAATATAGAGTTGAAGGAATCAGAACAAGATTTTTTTGGCTGGGGACCCGGCTGCAACATGTATACCGTTCAAGCAGGTTACCACTTTCTGGAAGAAATTTCAACCTCAAATCTCCCGCAGCCTATTCTCAATATATGGCAGCTGCATGGTGCGCCTAAGCATCAATTCCTAATGTGGTTGGCGTGTCTGAACAAACTCAACTCCAAGGCCCATCTTGTGCGATTAGGAATCCTAAGTGAATCACAGATTCTCTGCCCTAGCTGTGCGGAGATTGAAACTGATTCCAACCACTTTCTACTGACGTGCAGAGCCGCTTGGCTATGTTGGTCCTTGCTAATCAGACGCTGGGGCTACCACTGGGTCCAGTCGAGCAGCATACGCGATCTCTTTCAGCAATGGAGCCACTACTCTGCTGGTCGCAATCAGCGACGCATCTGGTATACTATCCTCTTCTCCATGGTTTGGGGCCTCTGGACTAGTAGGAACAAAAAGATCTTTCAGCAAGCCTATAAATGCTCAACGGTTATCTGCTTGGAAAGTTTGAATTATGGAATTGAATGGGCAAATCGCAACCTTGCGAATGTTGATTATAACGCCATGCATCTGATGCCGGTAGATAACCTGCACACGATTTTGAAATGATAGGCAGTGATAGACAGGGATACATTTGCTAATCTCCTTGTATCAGCGTCAATCATTGACCTTGCGTAGGCCTACTTTGCGGTCGTGTTGTACATTCCCACTCCATATCTATTCATCGATCTATTTTCAAAAAAATATTAGAAATGTGAATAGTAGCACTAGAATAAAGCCACCTTTACCATCAAAGGAATTTCAGCTAAGATTAGTTCAGAGTATTTATAAAATGGTTCAAAAACCATCAAAATCGATACATAGCCAAATCAAAGTATTTCACAAATAAAAATATATGATAAATATAATGATTTGAAATATCACATAGTAAGAAATCCCATTTGTTTAATTGAAACATGATAAGACTTCTATAATTCATATCATTATATATTAAAATACTCATTTCATATTTATTGTGATTTCAGTCAGCACAACATTGGTGGATTGTGTTAATGGTAAGAAAACACATTATGTCCAGGCCTGGCCCCCGACCTAGTGAGCTCCAACATAGATGTGTGTGGGGATCACATGTATAATGTTCAGTTAGGCTTCTGTCCACATGATCCAAAAAATATATCTTGTTGCAAATGATCCCATCACAAAACGCATATAAACCCAAGACTTCCCTCACTCATTTTTGATGTGAGAGTGCGTTCTTGTTATAAACCTCGTGTCTTCACAAGGAGAGCCTATATCTCAACTGATCTCTCAGTATCATCTCCTAAGGTATGGATCTAAACTCAAACTCATTGACCCAAGCCCACAAAAAAGAGGAAACGAGATTGGCTTCACTACCACTTGTCATGGCCCTCATCCTGGCCCAATGGGCTTGGATGTGGATGTGTGCATGGGGGATCACATGTGTATTGCTTAGTTGTGCTATTGTCCACATACCCTAAAAGAAATATCTTGTTACAAAATGATCTCATCACACAATACATATAAGCCCAAAACCTCCTTCATTACTTTCTGATATGGGATTGGGTTATCACACGTGTAAGATCCTGAAAATTTTAAGCGGTTTTGATCGGGAAGCGCATTTGAAGATTAATGATGTTTGTGGGTCTTAGCCCACATATTGAAATTGATTATGGAATTAAGGAGTGAATTGAAACATTTTGAGGGTAACATTAATTCATGGCATTTATTGTAATTGTTTATTTTATGATTGGAAAGTTATAAAGGGAGTTCTAATATTGATTTTGGAATCTTAAGACCATAGATTGGCCTATTAATGGATTTTAAGATTGTATAAATTTTTGAAGAGTTTTCTGAGGTGCATTTGAAATTATTATGATTTTTCTAAGATAAATAAGAGAGTATCTAATTTTTATTAAATTAAATATTAGTGATAAAAATAAGAATATTAGCTTGATGAAATCTCCTATTCATAAGGATTCCACAAAAATTTTCCATATATTTTTTTGGAAAAGTATAGTAATTTTTATGAATTTTTATATTTAAGAAAATAATAAAATATTATGTTATTAAATATATTGTAATATTACAATATAAAAATATAAAATATAAAATGACGGCCCACCCTGTCATTTTGACTGAGATGGTCAAAATGACAGGGAGCCGTGTCGTTTTGATGCTCGGGAGGGTTTCTCCTGAGCTATGTAGTTTCACAAGGGAGAAAAATGACGTTGTTTTGTCTCTAGGTCCTGACCCGACTTATTTTTCTTCTCAGGTCAAGATTCTTCATTCCCGACACAAAGCTCAAAGAGCTCTGAAAATAGTCCCGAAGTATATGCTACTCGTTTACGATTAATTCCCCGCAAAAATCGAGTATTTTGGTGATAAGAGGGTGCGTGATAGGGCGATTTTTAGAACTTGAAAGTTAGTCTCTTTTTTTACTTAGTCGACTAGATTCTTGGGGTAAAATCCTAATCCCTTTGTGATTTAGATTTCTCTTGATTAGAGCTTCATTTTGATACAAATTTTGTAAGATTTAGTGAACTTTTTGGGTAGATCTGGGTAATTGTCGGATTCTACTGTTCACCATCGCCGGTCGTCCAGAGGTTGAAGACGACCTCGGGTGACATGTTGTTCGAGGTGTCTTCATTGACATGTCATTTAAGGCTAGTTTAGGCGATGAGTAGTTTAGTTTAGGTATAGCCGACATGTCATTTGTGGTTTGTTTAGCTCTGGTCCGAGCCGAAGACTCTGACGAGGTGTGGCGTGCCCTGATTGGGACATATCTCACCCTCAGGAAGCTTCGGATAAGTTTCTGGCAGCGCCTAGTGCTGCCACATGGTTGAGTTTGATAGACTGGAATTTAATAAATTCTGAAAAATGGTAAAAATCGACAAAAATTGAATTAAAATCGGGAAAAACAGTTAAAATTCAAAATAAATTCAAAAAATTATGAAAAATAGTAGATTCAATTTAGAGTCCAATGGTACTAAATTTTTTTTATTTGGACATGATTGGATGTGTCAATTAAATCGAACAAGATTCAGAAAACTATGAAAAAATAGGAAAAATGCCCACTTTGGTCTTGGATTGGTTATCGGATAAAAATGCGTCAGTTTAAGGATTTAGGCATGTGATTTTTTGTCTTAATACTTAATCGAGTATGATTTACTGAGAATGTGGAATTATTGTGCATAGATGGATACCTACAGTGACAATACCTCAAGGAATTGGTCCAGAGCACCATCAACGGATTTGTAGGCTTCGAACCCCGTGAATGGATGAGATTTTCTTTCTTTTGATAAATTATTGCTATGAGATAAGATATGATTATTAAGAATAAAATAACTGGAATCGTGCATGTGTGTGCTTGAGAAATGCTGCATTAAGCATGATAGCTAGTATAGTGTGCATCAAGTATTATGCTATGCTATAAACTGTATGAATATGTCATGCTATAATTGGATGATTGAGATGCATCAAATGCATTGGATGTATTCGGGAGACAATATCGACATATGGAATGCATTGTATTCACTTAGGATAACTTATGCAACCCTTGAGAGTTTTTCGGGTATGGTAGCTCGACATGGAGACGTCAAATAGCAAGGTAATAAGGATGAAATGAATTTTTATTTATTTTATCATAAATTAAATTATATGAATCAAGATCCTACATTGTGGGGATCTATTGTCTTCTACTTTATGATTTGTTTTGGAGAGCTTAATGTGTTTACCTCATGCGATTATGTTTGTATACCCCTAGTAGAAGAGGAAGGACCAATTTAAGAGTAATTATATTTGTTTACAATTGTTGAAATTTGCAAGTTAATTATAGCAAAACAAACAGTGCCTAAATAGGCTAAAACGGCTAATTATAATCCTATAATCAATGGTCAATGGTCATAATTAGAACCCCAACATTCCGGACCGTAGGAATCGCGAAAACTCTGTGCTAAACAAACATGCAGAGGATTATAAATAAGGGGCAAAAACTATTCAATCGTCGTGATCAGTGCACGAGTTTAACCAGCAATTTGAGGTTGAATTCTGTGCACTCTTCTCTCCTTTTTATTTATTTTTTTCCTCTGCGAAAGAGGAAGTCGCGCACGTTAAAAACACACAAAGGAAAGATGGCCAAGATAATCTATGCTTCTGCTCTTTTGATGCTGCTATTTCTGTCACTTCCCTCTGCTCTAAATGCAGAGTACCAAATAGAGAGTCCGGTCGCTAGCCCTGCTGGGAGCCTGTTTGTTTCTGAGGGGAAAGCCGTACAAGCTGAAGAGGAGACCTCATGGTTCAACTGGTTCTTGCAATCAGCGGGGTGAGTGTTACAAGCATTATAAGCTGCATGTTTTCCCGTCCATTTTTTTTTCCTTTTTGGGCTGTTGTAGATATTGATCAGTGTTTTTATCAAAAAAAAGAAGATAATGATCAGTGTTTAATTTGATGATGATCTCAGGGCCTCCGCAGATAGCCCGGCAGCAGCTGCCCCAGAACCACAAGCAGTAGCAGCACCAGCTCTCGCACCAGCTCCATCAGCACAAAGCAAGAGCCTCAGACATCTATTTCTTTGGTAAAATGTTACGGCAGATGTAACAAGTCCTTGACGGACATATCCATGTATATATGTGCTTCATGTTCAGAAAACGGTGTCATCTACCATTTTTCCTCATACGTCACGACATTCTATACATTCTTTTGAAATAAATGAAAATGACCTTTTGTTTTTTTTTTTTTGAAGAATAACGAGATATATTAACTGGCATATATATACAGCTATACAAGATGATAGGATAATAGAGTATTATCCAGTGCTATCAAAATGAAACTTCCAGATACTATTGCTGGAATTCAGTATCTGCAACTGTCACCTTCCTAGCACACTACCTAGCCAACAACAAAGCAAAATCTCTAGCAGGTAAAACTTCCAAGCTGTCCAAGTTAACCTCCTGCAGGTTCATCTTAGCCCACTGGAACCCATGCCTCATACCAGCATAATACATATCAGCTGCACTGCTCTCTTCTCCATTGAAAACACGCTTGTTGCGACTTAGCCAAATACTCCAGGCACAAGAAAACAGCAGCACGTACCATAAACGCCGATAGCGACCCGGAATGTTAAAACCATCCCATTGGACGAACAATTCAGCCACAGATCGCGGTTGGACCCAGCAGAACCCCCATTGATTGAAAACAATAGACCAACACATCCAAGCAATCCGGCAATCAAGCAGCACATGGTTAGAATCCTCTTCCAATCTACCACAGGCCTCACAAAGATGATCTTGATCAGATAAGATGCCAATCCTTCGTAGGTATTCAGGGGTATCCTTTGCATCCATGGAGCATAGTCGATACGGAGCCTAGACGATTATGTTGGGTGAAGATAGTTGGGCTTCCTCTCAATGTATGGTATGAAGCTGCTTTCAAACAAATTACACAACCCATTGGTGTCTTTGTTCAGGTTCATCCGTATACAGCAACATGGACTCACTTAGAGAGTGCTTTGTTGCAAATCGTTACCTCCAACCTGTTGGGAATTCAGCAAAATTTGAAACTGATGATCGATGGCCAGCCATGCACAGTGCAGCTGTTAGAAGTTTCAAACACAGACATTGTGGAGCCTGAGGTTGGCAACAAGGACTCTGTGTCAGGAGGGTGTGACAGCCTCTCTGCTCCACTCCAACCCAACCTTTCAGTTGACAGGCACAGTTGTGTTGGTAAGAGCTTGGGCAGTATTTTGGCAAGTAAAAATCAGACTGGTTGTCAGAAGGAGATCATGGGGCATGGCAAGAAGACGGCGGTAGGCATTTTTCCCATCTGCAAGAGTAGGGGGGTCCATACTCAGTCCACTCAATCGGGAGTGCCAAAACAGCAAGTTATAGAGGGACTGACTCAGAATTCTGGTCAGCAGAAGGAAGGACATTTATGTCAATTTACAAGTAGTGGGGGTTTCTTAAGTAATTTTACTGATCCTGTTCCTAACCCTGAGACCTTGGTGTCTGCGGATCAGCTTCCTTTCCATCGTAAGACCATATCTGCGTGTGCTCCAGGAGAAATATCAGCTGACTCTTGTGCCTTACAATCTTCCTCTGAGATCATGACTTTCACTCGCATGCGGTTATAAGGGGACAAGGCATCGCGGGTAGAGCAGTCCAGCAAGCCTGGCACACGCCGGATTGGTAAGTCCAAAAAACACAAACATATCAAACCTACTGGGAGCCTCTCTTCTGGGAAAGCCAGCCTTCCGATTGGTGATGGGTTAGCTGTATTAGCTGAGGATCCTTCATTTCTCATCGAGCGTGTAGATAAAAGCGACGATCTTCAGCCACGTATTGATAGTGTAACCTCTGATGTGGCTGTTTGTTCAGTAGATGTGGAAGTGCAGAGAACAATGGCTGTAGTGGAACAATTGGGTCTCAGTCGTAAAAATACGAAAGCCGCAATTCGACGTAAGCTGAAGGAACAGATCGTTGAGGAGCATAAGGAGTGGCACGCTCACTGCACTACTTAATGTAGTCGTGGTGGCTGCTGGTTAGGGGTCATTCCATCCTATGGTTAATATAGCATTTTGGAATATCAGAGGCTGCAGGGGGAAGCTGAAGGAGAGTCAAATTCGTTCTCTTATCAGGCAAGAACAGCTTAACATTTTATTTCTATGTGAGACCAAAAGGGAGATGTTTTCTGACAGATTGGTGGCCCGATTTTGGGCTGGTAATAACATTAAATGGGACACCATCGATGCTTGTGGGAGTGCTGGAGGTATTGTATGTTTTTGGAATGAGTCAGTTGTACAAGTTATTGGAGTGGAAAAATTTGAACGTTGGATGCTACTTAAGATGCAAATGCGGGCTACTGGGTTTACATTTTTCTGCGTGGGGTTGCATGCACCTAATACAGCGACGGACCGACGAACACTTTGGGAGGAACTGGAACAAAGGAAAGGGGCGGATACCATTCCATGGCTGATCCTTGGCGATTTCAATGAGTCCATCGTGGCTGCAGAAAGATTGGGTACGTCTTTTAATCAATTAGCTGCATCTCGCCTGCTGTTGTTTATTCATAGGAATGGTTTGGTTGATTTACCTCTCATTGGTAAGGATTACACTTGGTTTACTTCTCATTGTGCTTCGCGGATAGACAGAGTATTGGCATCTCCTCACTGGTGTTCCCAATTTAGTTGTCATCGACTTTATGCAGGGGCTAAAGGGTTCTCAGATCATGTGCCTTTAGTAGTGAAGGCAGATACATATCAATGGGGCAGTAAACCGTTTCGGTCATGGGATATTTGGTGGGAGGATCCTCTGTTCCTGCCGACAGTGGAAAGGTTCTGGGGGGAAGCTGGAGTTCGCTTCCCTGGAGATTTTTGCGTGGTGAAGAAATTGTCTTTCCTGAGACAAAAATTAAGGGAGTGGCATCTGACTCATTTCGGCGCATTGGAGAACAAACTGACAGCAGTCCTTGCTGAAATTGATTCTGTTGATCAGCATAGAGGAGCGCTGGGTGCTGGATCGAATGATAGATATCAAGAGCTACAAAACCAGAAGTGGGATATAAAGCAGAAACTTGAGTCAATGTGGAGACAGAAGTCTAGGCAACAATGGTTACAGTTGGGTGACAAGAACAGAAAATTCTTCCATCTGAGTGCTAACCTGAGGCGTGCATATAATTTTATTGGTTCCATCCGAGTACAGAATAGAGAACTCACAACGCCTGCGGAAATACGAGGAGCTGCTGTGGATCATTTCCAGCGATTGTTTGCAGCTGAAGGAACTCGATGGTTGGGTTTGGGCAGCCTTAATTTACCAAGTCTATCCACTGCATCGGCGGATCGACTACAGGCTCCTTTCCTCGTGGAGGAAATTAAAAATGCAGTATGGGATTGTGGCAGCCACAAAGCCCCTGGACCGGATGGTTTCAATTTCCATTTTATCAAGCAAGCTTGGTCTGTAATTGGCAGTGACATTGTTGTGCTGGTGAATGATTTTCATGGCAGCGGGGTGCTTCCTAAGGGGATCAACAATAGCTTCATCATGCTGCTGCCAAAGACAGCCGGCGCGGATGACTTTAACTCGTACAGACCTATTAGTCTCATTAATAGTTTGTACAAGATAATTGCAAAGATCTTGACCAAGAGGTTGAAGAGTGTGATGGATCAGCTCATTTCTCCATTCCAAACAGGATTTATGGAAGGCCGTTACATTGCAGACTCTATCATGATCACAAATGAGATATTACACACTATGAAAAAGTCCCAACGGCAGGGATGGTGTCTAAAATTAGATTTTCAGAAGGCATATGATTCAGTTAATTGGGATTTCCTCTTTGAAGTTATGGAATGCATGGGATTTGGAGTGCAGTGGCGGAAATGGATTCATGGCTGCATCTCCTCGGCTCGCTGCGCCATTCTCATTAATGGGGCGCCAACCACTGAGTTTCCAGTTGGCCGTGGTCTACGCCAAGGCGACCCACTCTCGCCTTTGCTATTCAATCTCGTGGCAGAGGTGCTATCTAGGCTATTGATCAGAGCTGAGGAGTGCAATTTATTTCAGGGCATTTCCATTGGCAATTGTGTCTTATCACACTTACAATATGCTGATGATGTCATTTTGTTCAGTAATGGTGATCCGCAGGGCGTGGTTTGCTTACAACAAATCCTGAGAAGTTATGAACTACTCTCAGGGCTGAAGATCAACTTTCATAAATCCGGCTTAGTTGGCATCAACATACCCCACGATGAAACGGCGGCCTTGGCTTCTATGATCCACTGTAAGTTGCAGGTTATGCCATTTTCCTACCTGGGAATCCCCCTCGGAGCGAATCCTCGCCGTCGCAGCACGTGGAAAACAGTGTTGGACAGATTCAAAAGCAAATTGAGCTCTTGGAAGGGGTCCTTGCTATCAATGGGAGGAAGACTGACTTTGATTAAATCGGTATTGAGTAGTGTGCCTGTTTACTATATGACTTTTTTTCAGATGCCTGTCAGCGTACGCAAGGAGTTGGAAAAGTGGATGCGTCGTTTTCTGTGGGCTGGACAAATAGAGAAGAGTTGTTTGTGCAAAGTGCGCTGGTCCGTGGTGGTTCGTGCAAAGAATAGAGGCGGTACTGGGATTGGTTGTTTACAATTGCGGAACCAGGCTTTACTTACCAAGTGGAGTGCCAGAATTGCCACTGACACCTGCTCATTGTGGAAACAGGTGATCCAGCAGAAATATCATCCTCGCCTAAAACATGATGGGATCGATTGCCCGGTGACGAATGCTTCTGCGATCTGGAAAGGGGTGGTGAAGACCAGTCGTAGCCTCTTGCCTAATGGACAATGTATATCTGAGTTCCATCGCTGGCGAGCGGGTCAAGGTAATTCTATTGCTTTTTGGCAAGATATTTGGTGTGCCAATCGGCCTCTCCTGTTGTTGTTTCCTAGATTGTATGATTTATCATTGGCGAAAGAAGGACCCTTGGTGCAGTTTGGGGTATTAGTGGATCAGGTGTGGGAATGGCGTTTGGTATGGCGACGGAGATTGTTTGTGTGGGAGGAGGAGGAGGTTACCCAGTTACTTTCCATGTTGAACCATGCTATGCCGCGGGTGGGACAGGATGATGAGTTGCTGTGGGATGAGCAGTTGACACCATTCACAGCACACCGCTGTTATACAACACTGGAAGTACATATGTTTACGGCTGATGAGCAGCGGGTTCCCAATGTTTGGTGCAAACAAGGGGCACCCAAGTGGCAAGCTTTTATGTGGCTGGCATGTTGGGAGAAGGTCTTGGCCAAAGCACAACTTATTCGCATGGGGATCTTACCAGGGTCTGCAGGGGCGTGTGAGGCTTGTGGTTTGGTGGAAGGTAACTCTAATCACATCCTATTGGATTGTCATCTGGCATGGAAGTGTTGGTCACTACTATTTCGACATTGGAATTTAAGTTGGGTTCAACCCAAGTCTGTGGCAGAATTGTTTGTGCAGTGGGCAGGTTTCTCCATCCCATCCCGCTGGCAGGATCTTTGGTATGCAGTACTTTTCGCGTTTACGTGGAGCATTTGGCTGGGAAGGAATGCTCGAGTTTTCAGGAGTACGGTGTGCAGTGCGGAGGATTTATTTTACAATGCCATTCGGCATGGTTTCTGCTGGGCGAAATACAACCTGAATGGGGGTTGTCTTGATTGTCTGACTTTCCTACCTTCAGGGGATTTCCTCTCTTTAAGGGCTATGTAGGGGTGTAGTAGTTATGTATGACTGGTGAAAATTCCAGCTGCTGTATGTTGTCTATATGGCATCTTGAAGTTTCATTTGGTTTATCGCCTCATGACAATAGTTCTTTGTACGTCACATATGTAATATAGTTATGCTTTAATACAATATCGAATTCATTCAAAACAAAATAAGAAGGCCTGCCATTTGGGCGCCCCCGGTTTACACCACACATTGGGGATCAGCGTCTCCCTTATCTCCACCACATTCGCCACTAATGTCCTGTAACACAAATTGGCCGAGAATAGACTTCCCTGTAATTCCCATTGAAGCACATCTTTCTCCCGTGGGTTTGGTCTGAAGTCCTCCAAAATCATCCTTAATCTCTCTACCTCCTCAGCCTCCCAAACAAACAGCTCTCGACGCCACCGGAGCTGCCATCTCCACACATTACTCTCCCACAACCCATGCTGGAAAACTGACCCATCCTTCAGCATAAAAATAGTAAACAATCGTGGGAAGAGGATCCACAAGGTGGAAGCATGACACCAGGCATCTTCCCAAAATAAAATGGTATCTCCCCTACCCAATTTCCAATGAAAAAATGCTGATATACACTGGCCAGTTGATAATGATAGGCGACTAGTCCTGACAATTCCAGTCCACATTGCAGACCCTCTACTATCGTTGCAGACAATGCCCTCAGATCGAAGCTTGGGATTGTATTTTTTGTTGATGACTCGGCTCCAAAGGGAACATGTATCGTTGGCAATCCGGTTGCTCCACTTCATGAGTAGGGCCTGATTCCGCCTCTGCAAACAACCCACCCCTGCACCCCCACTACTAACCGGCTGGACCACCTTAGCCCATTTCACTTTGGCAAAACATCTTTTATCTATTGTCCCAACCCACAAAAATCGTTTCATCCATTTTTCGAAATCCCTCCTCACCCCCACCGGTACCTGGAAAAATGTCATATAATACACAGGTAAACTATTGAGTACAGACCTGATCAAAGTAATTCTGCCCCCAAGAGATAGTAAAGCACCCTTCCAGGACGCTAGTTTTCCTTTAAATCGAGTGATCACCGACTCCCACGTACTACGGCGACGAGGATTGGCCCCCAATGGCACCCCGAGGTAGGAGAAAGGGAAGTGTTGCATGCGGCAATGAATTAATGAGGCCACCCCTGCGGTAGTGTGTGTGTCTACATTGATTCCCACAAGGCCAGATTTGAAGAAATTGATCCTAAGGCCGGAGAGGAATTCGTAGCACCGCAGAACACTTTGCACATTGAGTAGACCTTGCTGTTCCCCGTCACAAAATAGCATTACATCGTCCGCGTATTGTAGATGTGTAATCTGGATGTTGCCTATGTTGATACCCCTGAATAACTGACAATCGGCTGCCTTATCAAGCATGCGAGATAGGACTTCAGCTGCCAAATTAAAGAGTAATGGGGACAGCGGATCACCCTGCCTTAATCCTCTTCCCAAGTTGAATTCTGCTGTGGGCGATCCGTTTATTAGGACTGAACATCGGGCCGAAGCAATACATTGCTGAATCCATCTACACCATCTCTCCCCAAAACCCATCCGATGCATTACCCCTGATAAGAAATCCCAGTCCACCGAATCATACGCCTTCTGAAAATCGAGCTTAAGACACCAGCCCTGGCGTCTAGACTTTTTCATGGAGTGAATGATTTCGTTGGCTATCATCACGGTATCAGCAATATGACGTCCTGCCATAAACCCTGTCTGGACAGGGGAGATAAGCTGATCCATCACCGCTTGAAGTCTGGTAGATAAAAGCTTCGCTATGACTTTATATAAGCTGTTGATAAGGCTTATTGGTCTGTAATCTGTCAATTCCACTGCACCACTACATTTCGGAATTAGTAAAAGAAAGTTGTTATTGATCCCTTTTGGCAACACTCCGCTGCTGTGAAAAGCTTTGATCATAAGGATGATCTCCGCTCCAATTACAGACCACGCTTTCTTAATGAAGAAGAAATTGAAACCATCCGGGCCCGGTGCCTTGTGACTTCCACACGCCCACACTGCCTTCTTAATCTCCTCTTCTGTGAAAGGCTGCTCAAGGGCATCTGCAGCTTCCTGTGAAAGATGCGGTAGGTTCAACTCCCCTAGCTCAAAACATCTGCCTTCCTCCGCAGCAAAAACTTTCTGGAAATAATCGACTGCAGCAGATTTGATTGTCTCAGGCTGTTTTAATTCCTGTCCTTGTACCCGTAACATCCCAATGAAATTGCGACATCTTCTTATTGTAGCACAAGTATGAAAGAATCTATTATTCTTATCACCAAGTTGTAGCCACTATTGTTGGGATTGCTGACGCCACCTAGCCTCAATCATCCTCTTGAAGGCCCACTTCTGATCCTGCAGAATCTCATACCGCATAGAAGAATCAATACTCACTACTCTCCTCTGTTCGTCCAGCCTATTCATCTCGGCTAGGACTGATTGCAGCTGAGAGTCCAATGACCGACTGGGATCAGAATGCCATGCTTGTAACTTCCTCTTCATAAAGGCCATCTTCCTAATCACCTGGAAATCCCCCGGAAAGCAGAGGCCAGCTTCTTGCCACCAATCGGTCACCCTTGTCAAGAAATCTTTCTCTTCCCACCACACATCCCACGACCGAAATGGCCTGATTCCCCATGAATATTTATCAGCTTTCAATATCAAAGGCACATGATCAGAAAATCCTTTATCTCCTGCAAACAACCTATGCCTATGGAAATGAAGGCACCACTCAGACGAAGCCAGTACTCTATCTATTCTGGACGCTCTCGATGCAGTAAACCATGTGAAAGTCTTGCCTATGAGGGGCATATCGATCAAACCATTGCGATTTATAAAGTTCTGAAAGCGTCGGGCAGCACGCCGATTAAAAGAATGACCCATTCTTTCCTCCGCAGTGAGGGATTCATTAAAATCTCCCATGATTACCCAGGGCATCATATCCATGGACTTGCGACATTGCACTTCCTCCCATAATTGCTGACGCTCCAGCTCTAGATTCTGGGCGTATAGTCCTACACACCTGAATCTAAACCCAGAAGCCCGTTCTTGCAAGTCCAGTAATATCCAGCGCTCAAACTTCTCTGTTCCCAAGTGCATCACTTTTGTCTCATCCCACATGCACACTATACCGCCAGACGTACCATGAGCATCAATGGCAGCCCACTGTATATCCACACCAGGCCACAATCGACTTATCAATCTCACTGGAAACTCCTCCCACTTGGTCTCACATAATATCAATATACTCAAGTTTTCTGCAACAATTAACTTGCGAATTTGCTGTTCCTTTAACTTACCCCTACAACCCCTAACATTCCATATAGCTAGATTAAACATCAGGAATGATTACCCATTAGACACATACCTCTCCGATTCTATGAAGCACAATGCTTCTGCCATGCCTCTCTGTCCTCCACGATGCGCCCTTTCAGTTTCTGTCTTATGGCATCTTTCGTTTGCTTGGGGCGAAGTCCAAGCTGGTCTGCCACTTTCAGCGCCCTCTGTGCCTCTTCTTCCAACAAACACTGAGGCAAGTCGACATCCTTGAGGCTAGCATGTCCCGATATGCCTTCCGTGTGATCACTACTGAGGTTTAAAAAGGAAGGATCCTCTGCCAACTGCGAAGTACCAGCTCTCTCCATTTGACTAGCACGACCAGATGAGAGGCTGCCTGTGGGCTTGAGGTGCCTAAGTTTCTTCTGCTTCACCATCCTACTGTGAGCTGTCCAACCCTTAAATCCACACCTTGCAGCCTTTTGCCCATTCTTCCTCATCTCAACAAATGCTGTCGGCATAGGTAGCAAATTCATTTCCGGATCCTCCTCTGGCAAAGTTGTGCTGTTCCTGGCAGGCAGATTCCTCCTCGTCAGTTGGAGCTGGCTCCCGCACACATTTTCCTCACAAACCAAAAGCAAATCTGGTTCAGCACAGGTACTGATCCCCTCCCTACTGGGACTAGAAAGGCTGGGCAGGTTCACTTGGGTCCTATGGGCTTTAATCTGATGGCTCGCCAGCCCAGACTGGGCCAATAACCCAAGTGAGTCAGAATGCTTCAGGCCCACCACACTGGTTTTGATAACCTCCAGACTTGCTTCTACTGATCCACTAGGTACTAAACACTCCCTCTGACAGACCTCAGGATGTCCTGCTGAGAAGGTATGGTCTTGCTCCTTTCCAGTCTTTTCCTGGCGGCTGCCTAACAATGGAGATGAAGCAGGTGTAGGACGGCTAGTGGGATCTCCAGCCTCCGGATCATGTACACCCTCAGTGGGGTCTATCCCCGTTACATCAGTAGCTTCCTTTACACACACCTGGAAACTACATCCATCAACTTGCACCTGTACCATCTCCTGTATTGCTAAGGGAAGATGAGTTGCAATTTGTAATCTTACGCTATCCAATCTAGTCCAGGAAACAGCATCAGAATGCATCCGGATTAAGGACCCAATCTTTTGAATAAGCGTGTAGAATGTCAACTCAGTCCATACATGCAGTGGAAGCCCGATGACATCCACCCAACATATCCGTCTACCTCCCACATCAACTGGACTCCACGGATGTAAACCAGCAAACTTATCTGTCCAAGAATTCGCGTTGGCCTTCATTTCCCGCTCCATCAATTCAACATTGGGAAATATAATCAATCTCTGTGCCCCTCCCATTGTTATGCACTCCACTCCGGGTGGAAGAGAAACTTCATCCTTGAGATTTCCTCGAATGAATCCCACCATACTGCGCTTGAGTCGCTCCAAGTTTCCAGGATGTACAGAAAGCGCTATCAGCCCCTCACTTTGATCCCGATGAGCCATACCTATAGTTGCCTCAACATAGGAACGGCCATCTCTTTCTCGCAGAATCTGCCCCACATCTACCGCCTGTCCGCTAACCGCAGCCTTTGTTCCTCGCTCTTGCGTATCATTTAGTCTCCCACGCATCCCCACTCTAGCTGGAAAACGAGCTACACTGAATGTCATCTGATGAGTCGTGCCTAAAAGGCCTGTTAACCGTCGTTGTCTGTGGTGTTCTTGAGTGCCACAACGCACAAATTTGGCAAAGCCAAAACGCATTCCCCTGCTGGAAGTGCGATTTGGAATATACACATCCGCGACAGGCTCAATGGTGGCGATCTCTCTGAATAATCTGGTCGAATCCCAATCCCCTGGGATGTTATCAATATAGTATGAAATGTAACGTTCTTCATTGAAGATTCTGGCCAGCTCCCATTTGGGACGAGGCTGCACCACTGGACCCGTACTGTCAGGGTGAACCTGACAAGGAAGTGAAGCTTCCCGAGTATGGCTATGCTCAGGGTGCGAGGTAGTTGAATATGGTTTGTGCATATGGTTGAGGTTCCGTGAGGGACAAGGTCTAGAAAGAAGGGGGAGGTTTTGTGAGGAGAGAGAACCCATGTTTAACAACAAAATGACCTTTTGTTTTCACCATGTCTTCTTCTCTCTCTCTCTTTTTTCTTTTGAAAAAGGACTGGGATCGGAGCATCTGATCCTTCGAAAGCGGCTACTAGGTATGTCGATTTCAATTTATATAAACCATCCATAAGAATTTCAGAATCAATAATACAATTATGTTTGAATAAACTGAAACAACCATGTCCAAATTAAAAAGAAAATCAATTAACATCAAATTTTGAAACTGAAATCAAGTTTTTTGAAATTGAAGATACATAGAGAGTTTGAATTAGATTGAGGTGATGACCAATATCTAATAATAGCCGATAAATGCTTATGGTTTCAATTGGAATCTTCTTATGGTTTTCCACGAATAAAAAACTCGTAATAGATTTTATGATTTGGATAAAAAGAAATCTCTGCAATCATATTAGAAATGTGAATAGTAGCACTAGAATAAAGCCACCTTTACCATCAAAGGAATTTCAGCTAAGTTTAGTTCAGAGTATTTATAAAATGGTTCAAAAACCATCAAAACCGATACATAGCCAAATCAAAGTATTTCACAAATAAAAATATATGATAAATATAATGATTTGAAATATCACATAGTAAGAAATCCCATTTGTTTAATTGAAACATGATAAGACTTCTATAATTCATATCATTATATATTAAAATACTCATTTCACATTTATTGTGATTTCAGTCAGCACAAGGATTGTGTTAATGGTAAGAAAACACATTATGTCAAGGCCTGGCCCCCGACCTAGTGAGCTCCAACATAGATGTGTGTGGGGATCACATGTATAATGTTCAGTTAGGCTTCTGTCCACATGATCCAAAAATATATCTTGTTGTAAATGATCCCATCACAAAACGCATATAAACCCAAGACTTCCCTCACTCATTTTTGATGTGAGAGTGCGTTCTTGTTATAAACCTCGTGTCTTCACAAGGAGAGCCTATATCTCAACTGATCTCTCAGTATCATCTCCTAAGGTATGGATCTAAACTCGAACTCATTGACCCAAGCCCACAAAAAAGAAGAAACGAGATTGGCTTCACTACCACTTGTCATGGCCCTTATCCTGACCCATATCCTGGCCCAATGGGCTTGGATGTGGATGTGTGCATGGGGGATCACATATGTATTGCTTAGTTGTGTTGTTGTCCACATAGCCTAAAAGAAATATCTTGTTACAAAATGATCCCATCACACAGTACATATAAGCCCAAAACCTCCTTCATTACTTTCTGATGTGGGATTGGGTTATCACACATGTAAGATTCTGAAAATTTTGAGCAGTTTTGACCGGGAAGCGCATTTGAAGATTAACGATGTTGGTGGGTCTTAGCCCACATATTGAAATTGATTATGGAATTAAGGAGTGAATTGAAACATTTTGAGGGGAACATTAATATTTGGAATTTATTGTGATAGTTTATTTTATGATTGGAAAATCATAAAGGGAGTTCTAATATTAATTTTGGAATCTTAAGACTATAGATTGGTCTATTAATGGATTTTAAGATTGTATAAATTTTTGGAGAATTTCCAGAAGTGTAATTGAAATTATTGTGATTTTTCTTAGATGAATAAGAGTGTATTTAATTTTTATTAAATTAAATATTTATGATAAAAATAAGAATATTAACTTGATGAAATCTTCTATTCATAAAGATTCCGCAAAATTTTTCATATATTTTTCATAAAAGTATAGTAATTTTTATGATATTTTGATGATTTTTTATATTTAACAAAATAATAAAAAAATTATGTTATTAAATATATTATAATAATACAATATAAAAATAAAAAATGACGGCCCACACTGTCATTTTGACTGAGATGGTCAAAATGACAAGGAGCCATGTCGTTTTGATGCTCGGGAGGGTTTCTCCTGAGCTATGTTATTTCACAAGGGAGCAAAACGATGTTGTTTTGCCTCTAGGTCCTATCCCTCATTTGGAAGCTTCTTCCCCACCGCTCTGACCCAATTTATTTTTCTTCTTAGGTCAAGAATCTTCATTCCCCACACAGAGCTCAAAGAGCTCTGAAAATAGTCCCGAAGGATATGCTACTCGTTTGCAATTAATTCCCCATAAAAATCGAATATTTTGGTGATATGAGGGTGCATGATAGGGCGATTTTCAGATCTGCAAAGTTAGTTTCTTTTTTTATTAAGTCAACTGGATTCTGGCGGTAAAATCCTAATCCTTTTGTGTATTTAGATTTCTCTTGATTAGAGCTTCATTTTGATACATATTTTGTAAGAGTTTTTGGGTAGATCTGGGTAATTGTCGGATTCCACTGTTCACCATTGCCGGTCATCTAGAGGTTCAAGACGACCTCGGGTGACATGTTGTCCAAGGTGTCTTCATTGACATGTTATTTAAGGATAGTTTACGCGATGAGTAGTTTAGTTCTGGTACAGGCGACATGTCGTTGGTGGTTTGCGTAGCTTCGGTCTGAGTCAGAGGCTCTGACTAGGTGTGATGTGCTCTGATTGGGACACATCTCACCCTCGGGAAGCTTCATATAAGTTTTTGGCAATGCCTAGTGCTGCCACATGGTGCAGTTTGATAGATTGGAATTTAATAAATTCTGAAAAATGGTAAAAATGACAAAAGTTGAATTAAAATTGAGAAAACGGTTAAAATTAAAAAAATTCCCAAAAAATTATGAAAAATAGTAGATTTAATTTAGAGTCTAATGGTACTAAAGTTGTTAAATTTGGACATGATTGGATGTGTCAATTAAATCGAACAAGATTCAGAAAACTAGGGAAAATTAGGAAAAATGCTCAGTTTGGTCCTGGATTGGTTCTCGGATAAAAGCACGTCAGTTTAAAGATTTAGCCATGTGATTTTATGTATTAATATGTAATCGAGTATGATTTACTAAGAATGTGGAATTATTGTGCATAGGTGGATACCTACAGTGACAAGACCTCAAGAAACTGGTCCAGAGCACCATCAATGGATTTGTAGGCATCGAACCCAGTGAGTGGATGAAAGTTTCTTTCTTTTGATAAATTATTGGCATGAGATAAGATGTGATTATTAAGAAAAAAATAACTGGAATCGTGCATGTGTGTGTTTGAGAAATGCTACATTAAGCATGATAGCTAGTATAGTGTGCATCAAGTATTATGTTATGCTATAACCTGTATGAATATGCCATGCTATAATTGGATGATTGAGATTCATCAAATGCATTGGACGCATTCAGGAGACGACATCGACATATGGAATGCTTTGTATTCATATAGGATAACTTATGCAATCCTTGAGAGCTTTTCGGGTATGGTAGCTTAACGTGAAGACATCAAATAGCGAGGTAATAAGGATGGAATGATTTTTTATTTATTTTATTATAAATTAAATTATATAAAGGACCTCGTATTTTAAAATCATAATATTTCAACTTAATATGTTTTTGAAAACCCAAAATGCCATCACATTTAAAAATTTACTTTTGAAAACATGCTTACTTGTATTTTATGGTATTTTAAACCAAATTGCATATGTGGTCATTGACAACACAACATTTATATTGATATTGTTTAAATTTTATGGTTTATTTTGGACCTACCATGCAATGTCCAAGCCTCAGGCTCAGTCTCGTGCCTAATGTTCGTGCCTAGCAGATGACATGTTGCTAGTATTCACAAGCAACAAGTCATTCCCATCAGTAACAAACAATTGGTCACTCAGCTGGTGAAGGCTCATCATTCGACTAGGTCATCTTTAAACTCCAACAGGACCTGCAAATACATAGGAAAAAAAAAAAAAAAACTGAACTCCCCAAACTTACCCTTAAGCTTCATCACAACCATACTACATTGTTCCTTAAACTTTGAGAAACTCAACCATATACTAAACACAACAAAACTTACCAACAATAGAACAGAGGTATGCAAAAAAAAATGCCTTCTCTCACCTCCCCAACCCTCCCATCCCTCTCTAACCCGACCCCAAACATTGCCACCACACCTAACAATCCCATTCCAACCCACCCTTTGTCTCAGCATCGTCAGGATACTGGGAAACAACCTTTGATTGGTCCATCTATTCTCGAATCCAGGAAACCAGCGACACAGCCAAGGCCCATATGGGCTCCTGCTGAAGTTTTCTCGGCTGAACGCTATATTTCATACTTCATCGAGGGTATACCAGATGGGTGGACTTCGAGTAGGCTGTTTAGCGAGGTTGCAGCTATAGAACCTGTGGCAGACGTGTTTATCCCGAACCATAGGTCCAAGAGAGGTTCCCGGTTTGGCTTTGCGAAATTTGTGCGCTGCGGTTCTCAAGAGATGTATCGACAACGGAGGCTGGCTTCGGCTTTCGGTGCTAATACGAGGATGAGTTTCAACGTAGCCCGCTATACGAATAGAACAGGGTCACGGCCATTGGAGCGCGATGCTCAGGGCCGAGGAAGAGGACCCATGTTGCAGCGCTCTTCACCGTTGCCTGCCCACACAGGTCCCCTCGGGGAGCGTGACGGTAGGACTTATGTGGAAGTTACAGCTGGGAAACCTCCCCGTGCTTCAGTGCCCTCTTCTTTCAGGGTCTCTGCTACGCCTGAGAATTTAGAACGGCTTGGACGCAGTGCGGTGGGCTTCCTCCGACGGAACACACACGATAACTGGCACCTTCCCCAGGGCGTGGGTTGTTTCTCTTTGGGAGGGATGCAAAGGTTACTCACGTTTGATACTACAGCTTTCATGCAGAGTGAACTCAAGACCAACTTTCAGTTTTGGGCGGACCAGTTCGAAGCTTTGCACCCTTGGCGTCCATCAGATGTCGGGGGACAAAGGCTCTGTTGGGTTCAGGTGGAAGGTCTCCCCCTTCACGTTTGGTCGCAGGAAGTCTTTCAAATGATTGTTCAACCGGTTGGTCAGTTGGTGCAAACACACACTGATACTGCTAGTTGGGCATTCTTAGATGTGGCAAGGTTGCAGGTTGCGACTACTAGGGTGGGGCAGTTTCAGGAGACAGTAGAGCTCCATGTGGATGGTCAACTGTTCACGGTCAGTGTAAAGGAAGCTCAGGAGGAAGTTCAAACTGGCAATGTGGTTAGTACAAAGTCAGCCAGCTTCGGGGGGCCCACCAGCCGCCATATCTCTCGTCTTCACCCTATCCCAATTGTTGGGAATCCTGGGTCAGCCGCGGGTCAGGAGCGCACGCACGCAGCAGGGGGAAAGGACTCCCATCAGCTGACACAACAGTCGCAAAAGGAGCCAAATAGACATAGTTCTAAGATGGTCAACCAAGGCGCTGGGGTTCGGGTTTTGACGGACCTTCAGCTGGTGAAGACCCAGCCGAGTCATGTTCCTATTGGCTCGCGGGTCCCTCCAAGTTATGGGGGATTTTTCGGTCTTTCCACTTCCAGTAGTGAGGGTTTTAGTAATAGTTCAGCACCAGCAGCTCTAGGGGCTCGCGAGGAACAGCTACAAAGTGGGCAACTCATGCCTATCCGTAAAGTCATCCCTGATAGATTGTCGCTGGAATCTACACGGGAGGGTGTCATCTCTGTGGACTATCCGTCCGTCCGTTACGGCATTTACTAAAATGCGGCAGGCTGGTACAAAAGCTTCCCGGTTTGGTTTCCATCGGAGGACTGCATTTGGAGGATTTGGAAAGCCGAAAAAGTTACGCCATCTTAAGCTCACAGGGAGTCTGTCGTCCGGGAAAGCGAGTCTTACCGAGGGGCGTGGAGCTTCTCAACAGGTGGAGGATCCTTCATTTCTCGTTGGCAACTGTGACATGACAGAGGAAACCTCTGCGCAGTCGTGTTCCAGGGGTTCCGCAAATGAACATTGCTCTGGAGGAGTGGAGGCTCAACGAGCGTTAGAGGTAGTTAATACTTTGGGACTCACCTGTAAGCAAACGAAGGCAGCCATCCGGAAAAAAATGCTGGGGAGAATTGCAGAGGACAGGCGAGCGTGGAATGCTCACTGCAAGCATTAGGACGGGCCAGGTGTCGGTGAGTTCTTAAGGGTCTCTTTATTTCATGGTTAATATTGCTATGTGGAATGTTCGTGGGTGCCGTGGTAAACTTAAAGAAAACCAAATTCGTACATTGGTAACTCGAGAGCAGTTGAGTGTATTGTTTTTGTGTGAGACAAAGCGGGAAAGCTTTGCAAGTCATGTGGTGCGCAAGCTGTGGCCGGGCAATAATGTTCTCTGGACGGCTATTGATGCGAGAGGTAGGGCTGGTGGTATGGTTTGTCTGTGGGATGATACGACTGTTCAGATTTTGGGTATAGAGAAATTTGAGCGATGGGTGTTATTGGAGGTGATAGTGCGGGGCACAGGTTTTCGCTTCGTATGCGTTGGTCTTCATGCCCCGAACCTGGCAGCAGAGCGTCGGCTTTTTTGGGCAGAGTTGCAGCAACGGAAGTCTGCGGACACTAGTCTGTGGTTGATTATAGGGGATTTTAATGAATCCCTTCTAGAGGAGGAGCGGTCCGGGTGTTCCTTTCAGAGGGGTGCGGCTCGCAGATTTGCCAACTTTCTCCACCGGAATGGTTTGGTAGATCTGCCTCTCCTCGGCAAAGCATTTACATGGTTTACTAATCATAGTGCATCTAGAATTGATCGGGCTCTAGCGTCACCGTCTTGGTGCACTCAGTTCAGCAATCATCGGTTATATGCAGGGGATAAGGGTTTTTCGGATCATGTCTCTCTGATATTGAAAGCCGATACCATGTTTTGGGGCAGCCGACCCTTCCGTACATGGGATATCTGGTGGGAGGATAAGGAATTTCTGAAACTGGTGGAACGTAGCTGGCAGGTGGCAGGGGAGCGTTTTCCTGGCGCTTTCTGTGTGGTCAAGAAGATGGCTTATATGAAGAAGCAGTTGCAGACCTGGCATAAGGAGTGTTACAATGAGCTAGATACTCGGTTACATAGTATCCTCACTGAGATTGAAGCTTTGGATCAAAACAGGACGAGCTTGGGGGGCAGCCTGTCGCCAAGATATGCGGAACTACAAGTGCAGAAATGGGATTTAAAATGGAAGATTGAAGGCTTGTGGAGACAGAAATCAAGACAGCAGTGGTTACGATTAGGAGACAAAAATTCTCGTTATTTCCACACCTGTGCCACCATTCGACAGAGCAGAAATTTTATTGGTTCAATTCATGTCAATGATGTTGAAGTGTGCAGGCCGGAAGACATCAAAGCTGCAGCTCTGGCATACTTTCGGGAGCAATTTGCAGAAGGGGATAACAGCTGGTTTGGCTTGGGGGATTTGTCTATGCCTCAGCTAGCCCAGTCTGATATCGCCGAGCTTGAGCGACCATTCCAAGCCGAAGAAATACAGCGGGCAGTATGGGCATGTGCCAGCCACAAGGCCCCAGGACCAGACGGTTATAATTTTTATTTTCTCAAGCAGGCTTGGACGGTTTTGGGCGACGATATCATCACACTGGTGCAAGAATTCTATTCCCGTGGAATCTTGCCTAAGGGTATTAATACTAGTTTCCTTACCTTAATTCCAAAAATCCCGGGGGCTACAACATTTTCAGATTATAGGCCTATAAGTCTCGTCAGCAGCCTATACAAAGTTATAGCCAAGCTTCTGTCATACCGCCTTAAAAGGGTTATGGATCGGTTGGTGTCTCCAGTTCAGACCGGCTTCATGCAGGGCCGGTTTATAGCGGATTCAGTGATGGTTGCGAATGAAATCATCCATTCAATGCAGATGTCTAAACGTCCAGGTTGGTGTTTCAAATTGGATTTCCAGAAGGCTTATGACTCAGTTGGGTGGTCCTTCTTATTTGACGTGTTGTCAAGGATGGGGTTCGGTGCTAGATGGTGTCGCTGGATTCAGGCCTGTGTATCCTCAGCGCGATGTGCTGTTCTTGTCAATGGCGTGCCTACGGCTGAATTTCTGATGGGTAAAGGGTTGCGTCAGGGCGATCCACTATCGCCTTTACTATTTAATCTAGCTGCGGAAGTCCTGTCGCGCATGCTTGGGCGGGCGGTCGAACGCAATTTATTTCAGGGATTCAGCATCGGCGGTATTCACTTAACGCACCTTCAGTATGCGGACGATATAATTCTGTTTTGTGCCGGTGATCATCAGGGCGTGCTCAATTTACAAAGTATTCTCTGATGCTATGAGCTAATGTCTGGATTAAAGGTCAATTTTTTCAAGTCTGGGTTGGTGGGCATCAATGTGTCTCTGAATGTTGCTGCAGAGATGGCGTGTCTCCTGCATTGTAGGGTATAGGCCTTGCCACTTCAGTATCTTGGGGTGCCATTAGGTGCTAATCCACGTCGTCATAGCACATGGGTATCAGTAATTACTAGATTCAAAGGCAAGCTTGCAGCTTGGAAGGGCTCATTACTATCGTTGGGGGGCCGTCTTATCCTGATCAAATCAGTGCTCAATAGTCTGCCGGTGTATTACATGACATTTTTCCAGTTGCCAGTAGGAGTTAGGCGAGAGCTGGAGAAGTGGATGAAGCGATTCTTCTGGGCAGGGACAGTAGACAAACGCTGTTTATGCAAGGTTAAGTGGGAAACCGTGACTGCTGCAACTGAGGAGGGAGGTGCTGGTTTGGGTTGCTTAAAGTTGAGGAACTACACATTGCTCACGAAGTGGAGTTATCGTATAGCTAGTGAGACGTGCTCTCTATGGCGACAGATCATTGAGCAGAAGTACAGACCTATTCTGAGTATGGACGGTATTGCTAGTGATGTTCGCCAAGGTTCTGCCGTATGGAATGGAATAGTGACTATCAGCAAACTCACAATGCCCAACGGTCGGTGTATTTCCTCCTTTTATCACTGGAAATTGGGGAGGGGAGACTCCATTCGCTTTTGGCATGATGTTTGGTGTGGTACAGTTCCCTTACGAGTTCTTTTCCCCAGACTGTATGTGCTCTCCCTTGAGAAGGAGGGATCAATCCTGCAGTCTGGGTCACGGATTGGAGCTGCATGGCAATGGAACTATACGTGGCGGCGACGTCTGTTTGTTTGGGAACAGGAGGACGCAGCACGTCTCTCGGACCTACTTGACGATTTCCAACCGAATCCTCTGGTAGCCGATGCCCTGCTGTGGGGTGAACAACGGCAACCTTTTTCCGTAAATAATTGCTATCGGTCTCTCACAAGGTCAGTAGCGGTGTCCTCTCCAAGGCTTATCCCCAATGTGTGGCGTCGAAAGGGTGCATCCAAATGGCAGGTGTTTATGTGGTTGGCGTGTATGGAGAAACTATCTTCCAAAGCATACTTAATACACCTAGGCATTTTGCCAGCCACTAACAGGTTCTGCGAGGCATGTGGTCGTGTGGAAGGGGATTCCACTCACATTTTTCTGGATTGCAGACAGGCGTGGGCATGCTGGTCGTTGTTGTTTAAGCATTGGGGATTATGTTGGGTTCAACCTCGGTCTACAGCTGATTTATTTGTCCAATGGGACGGCTTCTTCATACCAGTCCGCTGGCGTGCTCTCTGGTATGTGTTACTCTTCTCTTGTGCATGGAGCATTTGGCTGAGTCGTAATAACCGAATTTTCAAAGGAGAGGAATCCAGTGCGGCAGATATATATTTCACTGGCATGCGGCATGGGTTCTACTGGGTGAAGACTAATCTCCCTGATGTTTGTATTGACAGTCTGGATATCTTGCCTGTTGGGGATGTTGTTTCCTTACTGCCTACGTAGTTCACTGGCACTTGAAAGTCACTGATACCGTTCATCATACACTGGTTCCTTTCTGGCTGACTGGACACCTCTTGTCAACTGTCTGGACAACAAGGGTAGCTTTTGTGGGTAGCGTTGTAACAGATAATGACACACATGCAGGCTTGCCAACCTGCCAGATTTTTCAGAAGAGCAGTTCGCATTGCAGCAGCCATGTAATTCACTGGCAAGCGGTATGGGTTTATTGGGGGCCGATTAATCTCTCAGTTGTTAGAATTAATATTTTGGTTGTTTTGCCTGTGGGGTTATTATTGTTGTTATACTGGTTACATAGTTGCTTGGAGTCCTGAAAGATACAGATCCTGTCATTTATTCACAGGATCTGCATGTTTCACTTTGTTCATTGAGACAGGACACAGTTTCATTGTCCAGCTTTTTTGTTCTACTGATCCCTATAATATACATTTCGATATTCCTCAAAAAAAAAAAAAACAACAAAACTTACCCGATTTCACACCCAATTTTAATTTGAAAAATTAAAACCTAAGCTTATATAAACTCACCACAGTAATCTCTTATCAGCACAAAAATACATGAACAACGGGATGAGCTTGCGAGGTGAAGACGGAACTCAAGGGAGAAAAATTGGAGCATTAGACCAAATATGTTAAAAATAAGTAATTTTGACTTTATTCCGATTTTAACATCCACAATCAGTGAATCACCACACTTGGTGTAAGACCCCGAATTTTGAGTCCTAGAAGTCCAGAAGCCAGTGCAGGTGAAAAGACGATTTTGCCCCTGAAGAGAAGGATGTATGATAGCCGAAATTGGTAAGATTGTTCAGTAAATTAATTTTCTTCTAATTCCTTTTGATTTAGGATCTTGTAGATGGGTAATCGTTTTAGGAAAACATCCTTTAAGGTAGATAGTTACCTTAAAAAAATTAAGGAAGGTATAATTTAAGAGTTTTGATTATTTGGTAGATTGTATTGAATTGATAGATTGATTAAAAGTAGTAGACCTAATTCTACACTCATTCAATATAAATAGGAAGCCAACCCCACAAAAGTTTTCCCTAAAACCTTACAGAATTCGTATAGGCTTAAAACCCTATACCTCCCATTAGCCGTCAGAATTTGCAGAAACTTTAAACTAGCATAACTCCCTCATCGTTCATTAGATCTCATCGAATAATAGCTTGTTGGAAAGCTCTCTTCATCCTCTTTCCAACTATCATTTTATTTGCTTCGGGAGGTTAGTATTTCATTGTCTAATGTTACTTTGAAAATCGGCGGCCGCGTTAGGTTTCCGCCAAATCTTCTTGAATTTCAAAATAGCATACCTTTTTACTCGTTTGTTGGAATCTTAAAAATAATATGTCGTTGGAAAGATATTTTCATTCTCTTTCCAAAACTATGTTAATCGCAGCTTGGATGTAAATACTTCGTTGTTTTAGGTTAAGACGAAATCGTCTTATGCCCTACTTTTAGCAATAGGTTTTGCATAGTTAATTGGAATGGTAAATTCAGGTTGAATCTTGATAAGTTCCTGGCTATCACATCACACATCCAAGGAGGAGGCACCTGCAACATCTGATCACTGGTTTTCTGATAGGTTTGGTGAGTGGTACTGGTAAGGAATAGAGTATGCAATTTATTTTTGGATATGCATGCTTAGTTTGTTTTGTCTTTGTCTGGTGATGATTTAGGTGGTTCAGATTTACTTAATAAAGGCAAAGGAGTAGCTTCTTGTTCAGAGACAAGAGAGGTGGGATCTATGCCTCATCGGTTTCTCCAGAAACCCCCGCCCTTATTTGATGTTTTTGTTACCTGCCTTTGTTGTATTGTTTGTGATTGGATTATGTGGTGAGAATATGAAATCCGGAATGAGATATGAATCTCCTAGGCTGTATAGAACCCCTGAGTTAGGGATTGAGTGCCTGGGATGCTATTGTTATATGAATTGGATGTGTTGATTATTTTCTGACGTGATTGAGAATACCCTATTGTGGTATTGTGCTTTGTACTTGCCTGTGTGTGCTTGTACGTGTTTGTGTGTCAGGATCCTGTTCCGGTGGCCACGCAGGGTAAGAACTGATGCTCCTAGGGAGAGGAGAGGTTCTTATCGATTTATGGGAGGTGTATGGGTGTTGAACCAGCAAGTGCATGCTGGATATCTGTCCTTGGTGGCCGGATCCCTGTCTTGCGAGACAGGAAGCCCATATCTTGCGAGATTTGGGGATGCCCTGGTTGCGACTAAGGGAAGACTTGTCCATGTGGGGCTAGTCGACTTATCCTTGCGAGGATAAGGTGAAAGGCTTACTGATTAGTTTGTGTGTTAACCATCTACCCTTTGTGCAGTAAGTCTTGGACAACACAGGTGGAAGGGGATGACCTTTCTTCATCATTGTGTGTGATTTTGTTGTATTTCACCTGCCTGTGTACTTCTGAACTTTCGGAAGTGTGGTCCTCCCTCAGCCATAATCTCGGCCTTAACCTCTTTTTGTTTATTGTTGAATTGCGTGATCCCTTTAGTTGTTTAGGGAATGATCTTACGTGAATTTGGGAGATTTGTGTTTAGGGATTTTGTAGATCTTATGATGCTGCGACCCTACTGAGATTCTTGTAATCTCATACCGTTGTTTTTACCATTTTTCAGGCTTAGGTACATCCTCTGTTTGTGGTACCAGTGTGTGAGATCAAGGCTGCACGGCGGGGCGATATCGCATCATAAAAACTTACTTGTTACATGCGCAAATAACTTGAAGGATTGGATGATGTTATGGTTTATTTTTAAGCATTCGTTTGGCTTGCTATTTCCGGAAATTTGTTGATGAATTTCTTACTGGTTATTTGGATCCCTATGGGACTTGTGTGTTATGAATCCAATGGATAGATTTAAGACTTCCGCTGATGATTTTATTTACTCCGTATGTTACCAGAATATGTGTCCAATAGCATGCTCCAATTGATTGATAAGCAACAAACTAAATAAGCTTAAAATCGGTATCATATGAGTAGCCTTGTGAAATTCTAATAGGTCTTAGGTGTCGCTGAGACTTATTTGGGTTTCACGGCGGTAATGACCTTAATAGGAGCAATTAATAATGGTTTAGGAATTAGGGTCGTTACACTTGGCAATGAAGTGAGGTCATTTTTCTTCCTTGCTAAACGATGTTGTTTAAGAAGAAACGACATCTCCTCTACTCGTTTGTCAAAACAACAAAGCCTCCTGTCATTTTGATTAACATTGATAAAAAATATAAAGGTTGTCGTTTTGACTTATATAATATAATAATATACTATAATTAATAATAGTACATATTAATTGATGTTTTAGAAGTATATTTGAGTTTAATAAGTCAGATATTTCTATTTGAGCCCATAATATTATTTTAAGATCCATAAGCATTCAATGTTGTTTTCGATAATCTTACCGCCTTACATTGAATAACTTGGACTTATTGTTGGCGCAAAATTGGGTTTACCTTTAATCACAAGTGCAGGACTGTCAATAAGTAATATAGTTCAAAAGAATGAGTATCGATCCCACAGAAAAATTCATTTAAAACAATTCAATTCACCTAATCCACTATTCTAGTTAAATGAATAGAATAAGGATTGTAATTAACCTAAACTTAAAACTTAAGTTAACTAGAGAAATATTAAAGTTAGGGTTGTTAGATAATTTGAGAATTAATCCAACTATTGTTCAATTCCAATGTTCTATAATTTGTTCTTGATTATCTTTTAATCCCTTAATATCTTCCTAGACTATTAAGAACTAATTCAGATTGCTAATTAACTATATTTCTATGATAATTAACTTGGATTTATAGATGTAATTTCTTGGTTCTGACTCTGTAAAAAGAGTATTGGAATGAGTGTTCTTGGAATTTGGTACCCGATGATATTTTTGTATTTTTATGCCTGATACCGAATTCCAAGATAACACATTCCAAAGCTCATTATAAAGAGTCAAAAGCCAAATATGATATCTGTGAGTCAAATTATAGGATTTCACATTTGTTCAGTTTGTTTCCATATGATGTCAAATTGTTTACTCTATCACACAAACAAACTTTCATAAATTTTGACGATTTTTTGCCTTCTACTTTATGTTATGCTTACAAGAGTGAGTAATTTTTTTGCATACCCTGCATTTCAAATGATGTAGAACTTAATGTGTTTTACTCATGCTATTAAGTGATGTGTACATGATAACACATTATTTTTACATATTTTACTTAGTACTTATCTAGTTATTTTGATTTAAAAGTTATATTTTGGGTATGATTTGTTTATATTTTAATAAATTGACTTGAAAATCTATACTTAAGATATTTGCAGGAATTTAGAGGGTATTTTGAGAGAAAATGTCAGATTTGGCTGTGAACTCCGATACTTGCACTCATTAGAGTCCTATGATAATTTCGGAAAATTGTCTTTATCTTATGCTTTTTAAAATTTAAGTGAATGAATATTTTAATTTTTTGCTATCACTAAGGACCCTGCGTGATCCATGATTCATATAAAGTTCTGGCTGGCTATGGCTAAGCAACATCGAATTCTAGTTTTGCACTTTAGTTTCTTTTAGCTTTTGTTTGCTACAATCATTATGACTGGCTATATTTTTTTGATCTAGTTTTGATAGTTTTTGAATGTCCCGAGCCATCTAAGAAACTCTGTTTCTATTTTCAGTAGTTGATTATTTTGTTTATCTTACCCTCTCCGAAATTCCAAAGCATATTAATTTATAGCCTTTGATCAATTATATAGATTAGTATCTTACAATCAAAACCTATAACAATTTGCGAATAGCTTAAGTGACCACTCCAATCAGTGACACAACGACGATGAGCTAGAGTGAATCCACGATTGGCGAGTGATACAATAGAGGGCAGGTAAGTATGAGGATTGACTACGTTAGTAATCCAAGATATTGAATCGAATATAATGCAAGCGAAAGGGCCTCTGGTTATACCCAACTCCCAAACTGCCATGGTCATGCCTGGCAACCTTGTTGGAGATCTCTAAATGGAAGATGATTACGATTCTTGGTGGCTCATGACCAAGATTCTGTGATATACAACTGACGGAACTAGATATCATTACTAACTGAATAAACTTCTACAATCAGGTTCAAATTCATCTTTTTATTTATACAGTTTTCTATTAGTTATAACATCGTGGGATATAGCCCATATTCACGGACCAATGATGGATTTATGATTGGGTTTTGATGATTTAAGTGAAGAATTTCATTTTAGGAGAAATTATAAATTTTCTTAGAATTTCAGTTATTTATAAAATTAATGATCGAAATAATGGTGAGTATATTGAAGATTATTAGTATTAAGGACCATGGATAGGTCCATTGATGGTTCAAAATTTAGGAATTTTAATAAATAATTTGATTTATTATGATTTTTCTATATTATATGTTAAGGTATTCAGATTTTTAGAAAATTATAAGGATGTGAAAATATTAATTTGATGATACTGATAGATAGTACTAATCATAAAGATTTCGTAAAAAACTTCTATCTATTTTTCAGAGTATTATTGGATTTATTATGAATTTTTAAATATTTATTAGAATTTATAAATAATATTTATTATTATTATTATTTTATTAATATTTAATATATATTATAATATTATTTTTTTGAGCCAAAACGACAGGCTATCCCGTCATTTTGACCGAGAATGGTCAAAATGCACGATTGGCCGTCGTTTTTTGGCCAATCTCGCATGTTGAATAGTTTCACTTGAAACGACGTCGTTTAAGAAGGAGCCTAGAACAACTTTATTTCGTTGAAATACTTGCTGCCGTTTCCCTTTTCCCTGGCTTTTGCTCGTTATCGGTGACGTAACAGGATAAATGTCCCGTTATGAGTAAACCATTTATTTCACTCCATAATTCCCAGCAATCGGTTCCTAATGCTTCCTCCCGAGCTCGCGAGTTCATTCCAGTCATATTCAAGGCGATTCCGGCCTGCCAACGGCCAGATTTAGGAAATATTTTTATTCGCAATCCAGGTACTTTACCTCCATAGATCTAGTGTTTTAGTTGATAAAAATCGATGAGAAAAGATGGGTTAGGTTCGGGTGAATGAGGGCTTAAATTTGCTTTGGTCTATATTGAGTTTTATAGGGTAATCGGACTGTTACGAGATTTGGAAATCTAGGGTTTTCTGCAAATTATTTCATCAAAGGGAGGTCGAAGACGACCTTGGGTGAAATATCATCTGAGGTCCCTACAAATGACATGTCATCTGGTTGGACAACCAGATGACATGTCGCTTGCATAGCAGGCGACAAGTTGTCCAAGGAAAGGGTGAAACCAGGCATGGTCTGAGCCTCCGGCTCAGACAAGACGTGGTATACTCAAGAGGAGACGTGTATCATGATCCTGGAGGTTTGGAGGATGGTCCGGACATGCTTGCTGTTGTCAGGTGACGTAATTAAATTAAATCCCAGAAAATGGTAAAATAGCCAAAAATAGTATAAAAGGAAAAATATCAAAAAAGGAGAAAAATCAGAAAAAAAATATGAAAAATACTAGATTTAATTTGGAATCTAATGGTACCAAATTTATAGAATTTGGAATTGATTTGGTTAATCAATTAAATGATACAAATTTCAGGAAAATAGGAAAAAATAAGAAAGTTTCTAGATTTGATCTCGAGTTTGGTCTAGGACCATAATTCGTTGGGTGGAGGGTTTAGAAGTATGATTTTATGTATTGATAATCCTCTGTATTGGTTACTAAAGGATTGAATATCACTATATGTAGGTGGATACCTACTAATGCAGGATATCGAGGAATCGATCCAGGAAACAAGTGTGGGCTCTTCAAATGTCGAAAAACCCATGAGTGGACAGACCCTTTTAATTTTTTATTTTTTTTTTTGAGAATATTTCGATTGTATTAATAACGATAGTATTAATACAAAGTAGTGGGACAGGAAAATAGTGTACCCACAGCTAATCAAAAGAAACTAACAGATACTAGAATAGAGTAAAGTATGGGGAAGTAAAGTAGTGGACAGACCCTTTTAATTAATTACTTGAATCGCTAGCATGATAATATAATGATATAATAAATGAAATTATAATAGAATAATAACATGAAATCTTCTTGTGTGTATAAAAGCATGTGAATTATTAAATAAAATGATGTATTGCATGTTCTGGGTTGCTATGCTTGGTATGGAAGTGTGAAATGCGTCATTGACGTGTAAATTATGCATCGAGTCACATCTGGAATCACAAGATGAATCACACATTGTAGCAGCATGGGGTGACTTGTGCGACTCCTAAGAGCTCTCCGAGTATGGTAGTAGGACATGGATTTGCCAAGGGAGTTTTAAGGAGGGACAAGGTTTATATAATTATGCTAAGTGAATGTATGATAGGAATTCCTAATGTGGGGACTATATAGGTGGAGCTACCATCACCTATCACCGTGGCATCATCAGTGGTCTAGGCCAAGTGTTATGCACATCCCATCGGGACATACCAAACCATCATATGAGTTAATGAGAGAAAAGAGGTGAGGAGTCACATGAAGTGTCATTGACGAATCTCAATCCTATTCCTGGGACCTATATGGACTGAGAGTTATTGCCATAATCCGATGTTTCCCGGACGATACCGTTGGCTATAAATAGACCGGTGTTGTATTTTTAATTGTTCTTATTATCTCTCCTCTGCTATTTATTTTTAGGTTTACTATATGTATTGCTGGATATGATAACAATGTATATAATGGGTCTACGATGATTATCATGTAAAATTTTTAAATTTGGGCCTGCACAGAGGCAATATTCTGTTATCACACTTGATCCCAATTCTCTAGAGGATTCGATCCTGCTTTCACTTGCCATCCATTAAGAATAACAAGTATTAATTTGTGTGAATTACAAGAGCACATCAGTACCCCAAGTAGAGAGAGGAAGTACCAATTTAAGAATAGTTATATATATCTCTCTGTAATTGTTGAAATTTGTGGAGTTGGGGTCAAGTCCACAACTTATAACAAAACAAACTGTGCCAAAATATGCTAAAACGGCTAATTATAATCCTATAATCAATAGTCAACGGTCATAATTAGAAGCCCAACATTCCGGACCGTAGGAATCGCGAAAACTCGTGTGCTAAACAAACATGCAGAGGATTATAAATAAGGGACAAAATCTATTCAATCGTCGTGAACAGTGCACGAGTTTAACCAGCCATTTGAGGTTGAATTCTGTGCACTCTTCTCTCTTTTTTTTTGTTTTATCCTCTGCAAAAGAGGAAGTCGCGCACGTTAAAAACACACAAAGGAAAGATGGCCAAGATAATCTATGCTTCTGCTCTTTTGATGGTGCTATTTCTGTCACTTCCCTCTGCTCTAAATGCAGAGTACCAAATAGAGAGTATGGTCGCTAGCCCTGCGGGGAGCCTGTTTGTTTCTGAGGGGAAAACCGTACAAGCTGAGGGGGAGACCTCATGGTTCAACTGGTTCTTGCAATCGGCGGGGTGAGTGTTGCAAGCATTACATGCTGCATCTTTTCCGTCCGTTTTTTGTTTTTCTTTTTGGCTAGTTTTGTAGATATTGATCCGTGTTTAATTTCATGATGATCTCAGGGCCTTCGCAGATAGCTCGGCAGCAGCTGCCCCAGAGCCACAAGCAGTAGCAGCACCAGCTTTAGCACCAGCACCATCAGCACAAACCAAGAGCCTAAGACATCTATTTCTTTGGTAAAATGTTAAGGCAGATGTAACAAGTCCTTGACGGAGATATCCATTTATATATGTGCTCCATGTTCTGAACTGTGATATCTATCATTTTTCCTCATACGTCACGACATTCTATACCTTCTTTTGAAATAAATGAAAATGACCTTTTGTTTTCACCATGTTTTTTTCTCTCTTTTTTCTTTCTTTGAAAAAGGACTGCAATCGGAGCCTATGATCTTTCGAAAACAGCAACTAGTTATGTCGCCTTCAATTTATATAAATCATCCATCAGAATTCTAGAATGAATAATGGAATTCGGTATGAATAAACTGAAACAACCATGTCCAAATTGTAAAGTAAATCCAGTAACATCAAGTTTTGAAAGTGAAATAAGTTTTTGGAAGTTGAAGGCATAAAAAGAGTTTGAATTAGATTCAGGTGATGACCAGTATCGGATGATAAGAAATCTCATTCGATTACTTGAAAAATATAAATATAACAATTGGAAATATTCCATAGTAACAAATCCTATTTGTTTACTTGAAATACGATAAGATTTCTATAATTCACATCATAAGATATTCAAATTCTCATCTCATATTTAATGGTATTTCAAACAACTGATGTTGTCACGACTCGGCCCTCGGACCCTCGGCCCAGCGGGCCCGGACGTGTATGTGCGTGTGATGGATCACAACTGCAACGCTCAGTTGGGCTTTTAGCCACAGGGCCCAAAAGATGCATCTTGTTACAAATGATATCATCACACAACACATATAAGTCCAAGACCTCCCTCGTTCCTTTCCGATGTGGGATTGGGTAACCTGACCCCCCTACGGGCTAGGTCTCACAATCTCCCCTCCTTATAGACCTCGTGTCCTCACGAGGGGAGCCCAAACGTAACTGACTTTGGCCCAAACTTACGGGCTCAAACGTGAACACACAACACGGCCCAAACCCACCCGGAAGAGGGAACGAGATCGGCTCCACTACCATTTGTCACGACCCGGCCCCCGGACCCTCGGCCCAGCAGGCCCGGACGTGTATGTACGTGTGATGGATCACAACTGCAACGCTCAGTTGGGCTTTTAACCACAGGGCCCAAAAAATACATCTTGTTACAAATGATATCATCACACAACACATATAAGTCCAAGACCTCCCTCGTTCCTTTCCGATGTGGGATTGGGTAACCTGACCTCCCTACGGGCTAGGTCTCACAGATGTATTGTATTGTTGTCATGGAATAGAGGAAACCCGCTATTGATTTTTATCTAAAATTATAAAACATAAGATTACGCACTGATATTTTCAGGGGGAGTATACTTGATCTCAATCTCACAGGCAAATACAACAGAACAACATCATACTCAGACACTCAAGTCAATGCTACCAATAAAATAGATGTCAAACATCTAATACAATATTCATCAATATCATCATGAACATGGAAACAACACCATATTTGAAGAGTCAAGACTCTTAGGAGTTTGCTTATAACAAGGTCTTCATGCAGAGATCCACCATAAAAATATTTAAACAACATTATATATTTTCATATCGAACCATAATATATAAAGACCAAATTCTTTAAAATTGTAATATTTCAACATACTATATTTTTTAAAAACCAAAATGTTATCACATTTAAAAATTTTCTTTCTAACACATACTTACTCATATTTTAAGGAATTTAAATCCAAAATGCATACGTGGCCATTGACAATACTATATTTATAATGATATTGTTAAGACTTATAGCTTATTTTGGAACTCCGCGCATAAGGCTCAGTCTCGCACCTAATGTCCATGCCTAACAGATGACATATTGCTTGCATTCAAAGGTAACAAGTAATTCCCAGCAGTGACAAACGATCGGTCACTCGTCTGGAAAAGACCTGCCATTCGAGTGGGTCATCTTCAATCTCCAACCGGACGTGCAATTTGATACCCAAAAAAAATCCAGAAAACCAAACTCCACAAACTCGCTCTTAAGCTTCATAAAATCTATACTAAATTGTTCCTTACACTTCAAGAAACTCAACCATATACGAAATACATGAAAACCTCAATCAATGAATCATCAAACAAGGAAAAAAATCACTATACCTGAAAATGAAATGACGTTGTTTGGCTTCCATGCAAAACAATATTGTTTAAAGAGAAATGACATACCCTTTGCTCGTTCGTCAAAATGACAAAATCTCATATCGTTTTGACCATTATCGTTAGAATGACAACGAAGGTCATAGCTTTGAACCTATATAATTTAATAATATATTATAATTAATAATAGTAAATATTAATTGATATTTAAGGAGTATGACTAGGCTTAATAAGTCAAATATTTTTATTTGGGCCTAGAATATTATTTTAAGGCCCATAAGCATTCAATGTTGTTTTCAATAGTCTTACCTCCTTGTGTTGAGTTACTAGACTGGCAAATGTTATTTCTTGGTTTTGACTCTGTAAAAAGAGTATTGGGATGCCTGTTGTTGGACTTTGGTAGTCAAGGATATTTTTATCTTTTTATATCCGATATCAAATTCTAAGAAAACACATTCCAAAAGCTCCTTGTAAAGAGTCAGAAGCAAACACCAAATATTAACAAAGTAGAGTAAAGATGTTGAAATATACTCTACGGTTGGACCCTAAAAAACACATTATTGACCCAAACCTGAGTAATCAAGTAAATAAGCCCAATCAATCCTTCTAAAACATCCAAGTCGTATCATTTCATAAACGATTCTGGGCTGTGGGTTATGACCCACCAAATATCAAACAATATTCAAATCACATATTTATTCAGCTTATTTTCATGTGATATCGAATTGTTTACTTCTTACACAAACAAACTTTTATATATTTTGGCGATTTTCTGACTTATACTTTATGATTTGTTTATAAGAGTTAGTGATTATTTTCCATACCCTGCATTTCAAACGATGAAAAAAGTTTAATATATTTAGCGCATGCTATTATGTGTATATCCTAGTAGAGAGAGGAAGGATCAATTTAAGAATAGTTACATCTGTTTATAATTGTTGAAATTTGGGGAGTTGGGATAAGTCCACTAATTATAGCAAAATAAACAGTGCCTAAATAGGCTAAAACGGCTAATTATAATCCTATAATCAATAGTCAATGGTCATAATTAGAACCCCAACATTCCGGACCGTAAGAATCGCGATAACTCGTGTGCTAAACAAACATGCAGAGGATTATAAATAAGGGACAAAAACTATTCAATCGTCGTGAACAGTGCACGAGTTTAACCAGCAACTTGAGGTTGAATTCTGTGCACTCTTCTCTCCTTGTTTTGTTTTTTCCTCTGCGAAAGAGGGAGGAAGTCGCGCACGTTAAAAACACACAAAGGAAAGATGGCCAAGATAATCTACGCTTCTGCTCTTTTGATGGTGCTTTTTCTGTCACTTCCCTCTGCTCTAAATGCAGAGTACCAAATAGAGAGTCCGGTCGCTAGCCCTGCGGGGAGCCTGTTTGTTTCTGAGGGGAAAACCGTACAAGCTGAGGAGGAGACCTCATGGTTCAACTGGTTCTTGCAATCGGCGGGGTGAGTGATACAAGAATTATATGCTGCATCTTTTCCTTCCGTTTTTTGTTTTTCTTTTTGGCAAGCTGTTTTAGATATTGATCCGTGTTTAATTTCATGATGATCTCAGGGCCTCCGCAGATAGCTCGGCAGCACCTGCCCCAGAACCACAAGCAGTAGCAGCACCAGCTCTAGCACCATCGGCACAAAGCAAGAGCCTCAGACATCTATTTCTGTGGTAAATGTTAAGGCAGATGTAACAAGTCCTTGACGGAGATATCCATTTATATATGTGCTCCATGATCAGAACTGTGTTATCTACCATTTTTCCTCATACGTCACGACATTCTATTGAAATAAATGAAAATGGCTTTCTGTTTTCACCATGTATTCTTCTCTCACTTTTTTTTTTTTATCCTTTTGAAAAATGACTGGAATCGGAACATCTGATCCTTCGAAAACGGCTACTACTTAAGTCGCCTTCAATTTATATAAATTATCCATCAGAATTCTACGATCAATAATAAAATTGTGTTTAAATAAACTTGAACAACCATGTCCAAATTGAAAAATAAATCCATTCTAGAATCCATAATGAAATTGTGTTTCAATAAACTGAAATAACCATGTCGAGATTGAAAAGCAAATCCATTAACATAAAATTTTGAAACTGAAATCAAGTTCTTAAAAATTGAAGGCATATAGCATGTTTTTTTTTTTGAAGAAAATCGATATATTAAGAATTAGCAGTAATACAAAAAGGATGGACAATGTAAACCTTGTGCCATCGCAATGAAACGATTGAAATACGAATAACTCCTGTTACAGGAAAAGTGAGCGCCAAAACACCAATGAGCGACATATCCAGGAAGGTAACCAAAGGCAAGACCTGCAGACTGTCAATACCATCTGCAGAAATATATACTGCACCAGTAACATCCCTTGTGCAGCAAATTCAGCTGTAGGCCGAAGTGGAAATCCAGGGGAGCCCCAATGTGTAAAGACAGCAGCAACCAACTTACTCGTGCGTGCCAGTTGTTATGCAATTAACGTACTCAACAAGCTGACAAAATTCCCAGAAGCTCACAACTCCAAACTATCTATAGAGGTAAACTGCAAGTTGGTTCGTGCCCAGCAAAACCCATGGCGCAGACCATTGTAAAACAAATCTTCAGCACTGCTGACCTCACTTCTGAAAATTCTATGATTTCTGCCTATCCATATACTCCACGCAGTGGAAAATAACATCACATACCACACTGATTTCCATCTGCTGGGCACTAGATATCCATCCCACTGCAGAAATAATTCAGCCATCGACCTTGGTTGGACCCATTTAAAACCCCATCGTCTGAACAAGAGGCCCCAACATCGCCATGCTAGCTTGCAGTTAAGTACTATATGATTAGAATCCCCCTCAATGATACCACAAGCATCACACAAACCGTCGGACTCAGGTAGAAAGCCAAGGCTGATCAGACGTCCCTTAGCATGTAGCTTCTCCCTGCAGGCCAACCAGAGAAATGCCTGCCATTTTGGTGCGCCAGGCTTGCTCCAAACGTTGGGGACTTGCTGTTCGGTAATGTCGGTGATCAAACTATCAGCCAAAGTGGAGTAAAATGAACGAACTGAAAAAGGATTGGACTGTCCATCCCAAAGCAGCTGATCTTCCTCTCCATTGAACAGGCTGATGCCAGCCAACGTGTTCAGTAGTTGTTCAGCCTCCGATTCCTCCCACGCAAATAGTCTTCTCCTCCAATGGAAGGACCATCTCCAGACCAAACCTATTTGAACCCCAAACCGACAAACAACACCCTCCTTGTCCAAGGATAGCTCATACAATCGTGGGAATAATACCTGTAAAGGAACCTCACTACACCAGACGTCACTCCAGAATGCAATGGACTCCCCTCCACCAAGGCGCCAATTGAAAAATGCTGATAAGCATTTCCCGTTTGGCAGACGTAATCCACTTGTCTGCACTATGCCACGCCACAATGCTGATCCATCAGTCACAGCACTAGCAATTCCTTGATTCCGCAAAACAGGCTGATATTTCTGTGAGATGATTTGACTCCATAATGAGCAGGTATCAGTGGCTATTCGATAACACCATTTTAGCAGTATAGCATCATTACGTAACTTCAAGCAGCCCAAACCTGCGTCGTCCCTTTCCTTAGCCCTCACTACCACCGACCATTTCACTTTACACAAACAGCGTTTATCCACTTTACCAGCCCATAAAAAACGCCGCATCCATTTCTCAAGATCCTGACGCACACCCACGGGATGCGGTAAAAAGTCATATAAAAAACTGGGACGCTGTTGAGTACAGACTTGATTAAAGTAAGTCTGCCACCAAGGGACAATAAAGAACCTTTCCAAGCTGCCAATTTACCCTTGAATCTGGCAATTACGGTTGCCCAGGTGCTGTGTAGACATGGATTGGCCCCAAGAGGTATCCCAAGGTATTGGAAAGGCAATACCTATAACCGACAGTGAAGAGCTGCTGCCATATCCCTAGCCTCTACTGGTGGAACATTGATTCCTACCAATCCAGATTTAAAGAAATTAATCCTTAATCCAAACAACAATTCAAAACACCGGAGAAGTCGTTTCAAGCCAAATAATCCTTGCTGATCACCCTGGTTGAAGAGTATGACGTCATCCGCATATTGCAGGTGTGAGAGCCGTAGATGACCAACAGCTATACCGTGGCACAAATGATGATTGGCAGCAGCTCCAAGCATGCATGACAATACCTCTGCCGCCAGATTAAATAATAGAGGAGACAATGGATCTCCTTGTCTCAACCCTCTACCTGTGACAAACTCTTCCGTTGGTGCCCCGTTTATAAGAACTGAACAGCGCGCTGTGGTGATGCACTCCAGCATCCATCGTCGCCATTTACCGCCGAAACCCATGCTCTCCATTGCTTCGAGTAAGAACGCCCATTCCACTGAATCATAAGCCTTCTGAAAGTCTAACTTGACACACCATCCTCGCTGTCTGGATTTCTTCATTGTATGAACCAGTTCATTGGCTATCATGATGGAGTCCGCTATGTATCGCCCCTCCATAAAACCTGTCTGAAATGGGGAGATCAGCTGGTCCATTACCCGCTTGAGTCTGGTGGCCAACAACTTAGAAACAATCTTATACAAACCGTTAATAAGACTAATAGGACGATAGGAATGAAAGTCCTCTGCACCTGCAACCTTGGGGATTAGCGTAATAAAGCTATTATTAATACCGTGTGGTAGATTTCCGGTGGAGTGGAACGCCTGCACCATTTTCACTACATCACCACCAATGACAGCCCATGCTTTCTTAAAGAAATTAAAATTAAAACCATCCGGACCTGGGGCCTTGTGACTACCACAATTCCAAACAGCACTCTTGATTTCCTCCTCGCTGAAAGGTTCTTCCAGGGTATTTGACGCAGCAGTAGAAAGCCTTGGCAGATGCAAACGCCCAATTCCCAGCCACCTAGTTCCTTCGCTGGTAAAGACTTGCTTGAAATGTCGAACCGCTGCAGCTCTTATCTCCTGGGGTGAATGTCGAACCACTCCATCAACCTTCACTGCACCAATGAAATTGAAACAGCGACGGATGGAGGCACATGAGTGGAAGAATTTGTTATTTCTATCTCCCAATTTAAGCCAATTCTGTCTAGACTTTTGCCTCCACATATCCTCCAATTGCTTCTTCAAAGACCATTTCTGACACTGTAAAACTTCATATCGTCTATACGAAGCGGCTTCCCAGCCCCTCCTACTCTGATCTAGGGAATCAAGTTCTGTCAAAATGGCTTTCAGCTTGACCTCTAAGCCTCCGAACACATTATAGTGCCAAGCCGCTAACTGTTTTCTCAAAAAGGCCAGTTTCTTAACCACTGTAAAATCCTCAGGAAATCTAATACTAGCTTCTCGCCAATATTGTTCAATCACCCCGATAAATTCCTTGTCTTCCCACCACACATCCCAGGAACGAAAAGGCCTCTTACCCCAAAAAAAAGAATCTGCTTTGACAATCAGTGGCACATGATCTGACAGTCCCTTTTCTCCGGCGTACAACCTGTGATTAGCAAAATACACGCACCATTCTGGTGATGCCAAAACTCTATCAATTCGTGAGGCGCTGTGAACACTAAACCAGGTAAATTCTTTGCCATGTAGTGGCATATCTATCAGTCCCATCTGATGAATGAAAGTGAGAAAACGTCTTGCGGCCGCAGAATTGAAAGAATTGCCAATCCTCTCCTGCACATGAACAGACTCGTTGAAATCGCCTAAAATAACCCATGGACTTGAGTCCACAGATTTCCGGGTATGTAACTCATCCCATAAACAGGTACATTCTGCCGCCGTATTGGGAGCATGTAGCCCAACACACGTAAAGCAAAAACCAGAAACCCTCAGCCGCATGTTCAGTAAAATCCACCGATCAAATTTTTCGATCCCAACCGTCTGTACCTTCTCATCATCCCATAAACACACAATGCCTCCCGCACTTCCATGTGCATCTATTGCCGCCCACTGAACATGCTGTCCGCGCCACCAGCTATATGCAAAACGATTGGTAAAGCTACTCTGTTTCGTCTCACACAAAAACAAAACATCGATATGTTCTTTATTGATCAAATCGCGAATCTGCTTACCCTTCATGTTACCTTTGCATCCTCTGATATTTCATATAGCCAAATTAATCATCTGAAAAACAAATCAACCCTGGCCAAACCAACCTGCAATGCACCGTTAAGTGCAGTGGGCTTGCCACTCCTCACCCTCCTCAATAATTTGTGTCTTTAATTTGCGTCGAATAGCATCTTTCGTCTGCAATCGGCTTAGACCCAGCAAGTCCAGAACTTTCAAGGTTTGGTGAGTCTCTGTTTCGACATGGCTAGTAGCAGATTTCCGACTCGTGACCCCTGGTCCCCTCAATGCCTCTTCATCCAACTCGTGGTGAGCTAGCAAAAAGGAGGGTTCGTCAATTAAGGGGGACAGCCTTCCCGCTGCCTGTTGACTGGTTCTTCCTGAGGATAAACTACCAGTGGGTTTGAGATGTTTGAGTTTTTTCTGGTTACCCAACTTAGTGGCAGCAGCCCTTGCTTTGATTGCTGGAGAAGACGCCTTAGATCCGGTCTTCCTCATCCGGGAAAAGACCATCTCCTCATACAGCCCAGTGAAGTCCATTGTCTCATCTGCTGTAGTATGGGGTAGACAATCAGATATAGCTCGAGGAAGACACTGATGCTGGGTATCAGTATGCGTTCCTCTAGGCTGCTTAAGCATTTCAGGAGCAGTACAATGACTCAACGGCCCCTCATTTTGCATAGAAATACCAGCAAGTCCTTCATTAGTATGTAACACGTGAGAATTACTTTCCACTATTTTGTGAGTGGTCCCAACAAAGCCAGTTGCATTAATACCAGATAAACCAACATTCCTTTTTTTTGGATTAAGCCAACCCGCTCCCATATCTATGTCCCCTGTCCCTGCTCGTTGACACCTATCCCTTGGTTCTGTAAAAAGTGTGCTGCCTTTGTCTTCCTCGGATTTCTCCTTCTCCACTGCTACAGAAGACTGATAGTTATGCTCGGATGCGCTGTTGCACCCACTCTGTACTGTTCCTTTCTTGTAAACCTCGGGCCCCCCATATTCTCCTTCCTGAAACTCCACCAAATGCACCGGAAAAAGCTTACCAGCCACCAGCACCTTCAAGCTTTCATTGATAGTGGATAAACGGGAGGTCTCCACTTGAATCATTACCACATCTAAACGTTCCCATGTAGTTGTGAAATGGGATATTTGAACCAATGTTCCAAAAGAGTTAATGATCTGCCTGTAAGCTTCATCAAACCAAACATTCAGAGGGAGGCCTGCTATTTTCACCCAACACAGCCTTCTAGGACAGGTGTCTTCGAGTTGCCAGGGATGAATATCAAAAAATAAACTCTGCCAGTACTGAATGTTGGTAGTCAATTCATGCCGCATGGATTCAGTAGTGGCAAAGGTGAGTAGATACCGATGGCCCCCCATATAAGCACAGTCGACACCCTGGGCTATGGAGTCTTTATCAAACTGACTGCTACTAACAGAACCCACCGCACTCCTATATAATTTATCTTGTATGTCTGTAGAAGGAATGAGTTCCACTGGCAGGACCACTCCTTCGTTTGCTGCATGCGTTCGTAGAACCTCCGCATATGTTCGAGTATCACGGTCTTGACGATTTTGATACTGCACTTCGTGAGTTACTGAACGCACATCCCCTGCTTTACTACGAAGTTCTTTACCCCCCATATCAGTGCGACGGAGACCAGCCTTGTCAGCGTATCGAGCAACATTAAAACTCAAGCGTGGAAAACCGCTGAAAGCTTGATTAAGTCTCCTCTGTCGCGCCTCCTCCTGCACCCCACACCTAACAAATTTTGCGAAACCAAAACGCAGGCCTTTGTTGGATTTGCGAGTGGATATGAAAACGTCAGCGACAGGTTCAATCACTGGAATCTCCTGGAAGAGCCTACTAGAGGTCTAGTGTGCTGGAATGGCTTCTATGAAGTATGAAGTGTACCGATCGGAACTGAATACCCGTGGAGGTTTCCACAAGGAAGGTGGTGGTCGATGCATTGCGTGCTTGGTTGGTGGCGAGGGAAGTGGGTCGACTGATATCCCAGCTGCATCACGATCAGACCGGTGTTCGTGAGATGGGAGGGTGGATGGGTTATGGGAGGGGTGGAGAGAAGGATGGGGTTTAGAGAGCGGTGGGAGGGTGACCAGTATCCAACCAAAAAAACATCTCAATCATTTACTTGAAAAATATAACAATCGAAAGTATTCCATAATAACAATTCTCATTTGTTTACTTGAAATAAGATAAGTCTTATAAAGAAACATAGTTTCGGAAATAGCCTTCACGGAAAAAAAAAATGTCTCTCTCTAAACACATATCCCTCCCCCCGCTCTCTAATTCTGTCAACAACCCCGCCCCAACCTACAGTTTGTCCCCACCTTCCCCCATACACCAGGATCATGGCAGAACTACGGGTCCCTCAGCAGTAGATGCCCTACCCAATACTCAAGCTTCCTTTCCCTTAGGTAAAACTCAGCCGCAAGGGAAACCCATGCAGATATTTCAACCGGATAGGTACATCTCCTACTTTGTCGAAGGTATCCCAGAAGGTTGGAGCTCCACTAAACTGTTCCAGGTCATTGCTGAAGTGGAACCGGTGGCCGATGCTTTTATCCCAGGGAAGCTTTCACAGAGGGGTCTTCGTTTTGGCTTTGTGAAGTTCGTACGGTGTGGGGTACAGGAAGATACTAGACATCGCCGGCTGCACAATCGTCTCGGTGGTTATGCTTGGTCACACATCAATGTAGCCCGTTATGCAGTAGGTTCAGGGGCTGCAGGGACTTCGCGGGCGTTACCTGTAACTAAGACACCAGGGACCAAGGCAGCTGTTCCACCAGCTAAACGGTCACTCTCAGGAACCCCGCCCTGGAAGGAGACAGATGGACGCTCATACGCAGAAGTTGCTGCAGTACAGGCCACTGCTATTCTAGGGGACAAGCCGGTTGTGCTCTCTTCTGACCCGGGGCTTTCTTTGCGATTACAAAAGTGTGCTGTTGGTATTATTCGAACACCCGCATTGTCTCCGTTAGAGCTTCCATCCTATGTCACTTGTTCGGATATGGGGATGTACCAGAAACTACTTGTTTTCGAGACAGTGGACCAAATGCAGCATGAACTCAAACACAATATAGAGTTTTGGAACACGAAGTTTTATGACATGCATCCTTGGAGCCCTGAGGATACCAATCTTTGCCGTTTATGTTGGGTGGAGCTACGCGGATTGCCTCTACATGCATGGTTTGAAGGAGCTTTCAGACAAATTCTGCAACCTTTTGGATATGTTGTTCAAGTGCATTCAAACACAACGACATGGACTCAGTTGGAGCGTGCGGTCATGCACCTAATCACCACCAGCAAGGAGTACATTCAACAGAGCTTGACGATGGTGGTTGACGGTAAACAGTACCCGGTTCAGCTGACGGAAGTCAAGGAGCCGAGTCTTGAGGAACCTGAGGTAGGGGAAAAAGGCTCTGTTTCAGGAGGCTGCCACAGTCTTGTCGCTCCTTCCAAAATCAACCTTTCATCTGATAGACATAGTGGGTTTGGTAGGAGCAAGGATGGTACTCTTGAGGCTGAGGTTAAGGGCAGCTGTCAGCAGCAGAGGACGGGGCATGGTCAGACACGAGTGGTAGGCAATCATTCCTTTCATTTTGAAATGGGGGCTCCCTCTCGGTCAGCACGGCTTGCTTTATCAGTGCAGTCAGCTCCTAATGGAGCAACCCATATTATCACTCAGCAAGGGGAAGGACATATACGGAATTTAACTAGCAGCAGTGGGCCTATCAGTAATTTTACTGACCCAGGCATTACCCCAACAGCTCTGGTCACTGTGGACCAGGAACCGGTTTCTCGAAAATTACCTTCGGATTGTCTCCCAGGAAATTACCCAGATCTTCCAATCGACCCACAAGACTGCTCTGAGGCGATGACCTTCACGCGTATGAGGATTGATGGTGACAAAGCCTCGCGGGTTGGGAACACTAGACGATCCGGCTCTAAACGGATTGAGAAGTCCAGAAAGCTTAAACACCTCAAATCAACGGGAAGTCTTTCCACAGGAAAGGTTAGCTCCCACGATGGATGTGGGAAATCTCTTCTCGCTGATGAGCCTTCATTTCTTGTTGCACCCACTGATAAGAGCGATGCCTCTCAGTCGAGAAGGGATGGTTTGAACCTGGGTGTGGCGCTTTGCACAAATACGGAGGAAGTACAACGCACACTGGAGGTTGCGGAGCAATTAGGCCTCAGTAAGAAAAACACTAAAGCTGCTATTAGGCAAAAACTGAGGGTACAGATTGCGGATGAAACCAGGGATTGGCAAGCCCACTGCACTACATAGTGCGGTGTTGGTAAGCTTCGGGATAGGGATCAGATGTATAATGGTTAATCTGGCTTTTTGGAACATTAGAGGATGCAGAGGGAAATTGAAACCATGTCAGGTGCGTTCTTTGATACTACAGGATCAACTCAGTGTCCTATTCTTGTGTGAGACGAAGCGGGAGAGTTTCTCGGACAGATTGGCGGCCAGCTTTTGGTCCTGTCCGACAGTCAAATGGGACGCTATCAATGCTTGCGGTAGTGCCGGGGGCATAGTTTGTTTATGGAATGATTCCTCGGTGCAGGTCATGGGGGTGGAAAAATATGGCTACTGGATGCTCCTACAGGTGTGTGTCCGCGATACAGGTTTCATGTTCCTGTGTGTGGGATTACATGCACCCAATGTGGTTGAGGATAGACAGGCATTATGGGAGGAGATCACTCGGCGGAAGGGTGAAAATAACACTCCCTGGATCATACTAGGTGATTTCAACGAGCCGCTCACTGCTGAGGAAAGGTCGGGTACTTCTTTCAATTATACTGCTGCCTCTCGATTAAGTGTGTTCATTAGTAGCAATGGTTTGATAGATTTGCCTCTGTTGGGTAAGACTTATACCTGGTTTAATTCCTGTAGTGCCTCTCATATAGATAGAGTGTTGGCGTCGCCTCAATGGTGTACCCAGTTTAGTCATCATAGATTGTATGCAGGGGACAAAGGATTCTCAGATCATGTACCCCTGATTGTGAAGGCTGATTCTTTCTATTGGGGCTCCAAACCTTTTCGGGTTTGGGATATCTGGTGGGAGGTTCCTCAATTTCTTCACACGGTGGAGGGATTCTAGAGGGAGGCGGGTGACTGCTTCCCTGGCGATTACTGTGTGGTTAAGAAATTAGCGTTTCTGAAACAGAAATTGAGGGTATGGCATCGGACCCAGTTTGGCATGCTAGACAGTCAGTTGAAAACTATATTAGCTGAAATTGATGCTTCGGATCAGCTACGAGGACAGTCGGGAGAGGTATTGCATGACAGATATCAGGAGTTACAGGTCCAGAAATGGGATTTAAAGCACAAAATTGAGGCGATGTGGAGGCAAAAAGCAAGGCAACAGTGGCTCAAGTTGGGTGACAAGAATAGTAAATTCTTCCATCTTAGCGCAAATATACGGAGGACCCACAATTTTATAGGCTCCATACGAGTGCAGGATCGGGAGATCATCACGCCTGTGGAGATCAAAGGCGCGGCGGTTGAGCACTATCAGTAGCTTTTTGCGGATGGGGGTGATCAATGGTTGGGTTTGGGAACGCTTGACCTTCCCTGCTTATCCAGCGCATCGGCAGAGCATTTACAGGAACCCTTTCTTGAGGAGGAAATTAAAAGTGCAGTGTGGGATTGTGGCAGCCATAAAGCTCCAGGTCCGGACGGCTTCAACTTTCATTTTATTAAGAAGGCTTGGCCAATCATTGGCAGGGATATCGTGGTGATGGTACAAGAGTTCCATCGCAGCGGGGTACTTCCTCGAGACATAAACAACAGCTACATCACACTGATTCCAAAAATTGCGGGAGCCTCTGATTTCAATGCATATAGGCCTATTTGCCTGATTAATAACCTCTACAAGATTATCACCAAGCTTTTGTCCAAACGTCTCAAGACAGTGATGGAGCAATTAATATCGCCGTTCCAAACTGGTTTCCTGGAGGGTCGACATATTGCGGACTCCATTATGCTAGCTAATGAACTCCTACACACGATGAAGAAGTCCAGGCAGCAAGGATGGTGTTTGAAACTGGATTTCCAGAAAGCGTACGATTCGGTCAACTGGAATTTTCTCTTTGATGTTCTGGAACGCATGGTCTTTGGGCGGCAATGGCAACAGTGGATTAAGGGCTGTGTGTCGACAGCTAGATGTGCGATTCTCGTCAACGAGGCGCCTACAAAGGAGTTTGAGGTGGGCCGAGGATTGCGTCAAGGTGATCCGTTATCACCCTTGCTCTTCAATCTGGTAGCAGAGGTTCTATCACAGTTATTAATCCGAGAAGAAGCTTGCAGATTATTTCAGGGTGTTCCAATCGGTGGGCTTGTACTATCACATCTACAATATGCCGATGATGTGATTTTATTCAGTCAAGGAGATTCACAAGGAGTGGTTCGACTACAACGGATACTACGTTGCTACGAGCTCTTATCTGGACTGAAGATAAATTTCTTCAAGTCGGGGCTAGTCGGCATTAACGCTTCTTATGGGGAATAGAGTGAACTGGCATCCAAAGTACATTGCTGATTACAGCACTTGCCATTTACCTATCTCGGCATTCCCCTTGGAGCGAATCCCCGCAGACGCAGTACATGGAAAGTAGTACTTGACAGATTTCGCAGTAAACTGGCCTCCTGGAAAGGCTCCTTACTATCGTTGGGAGGACGCTTGATATTAATCAAAGCAGTGCTAAATAGTCTGCCGGTATTCTACATGATGTTCTTTCAAATGCCAGTCAGTGTGCGCAAGGATCTGGAGAAATGGATGCGGCGTTTCCTATGGGCAGGGAAAATAGAGTCTCGTTGTTTATGCAAAGTTCGTTGGTCAGTAGTGGTCCGAGCCAAGGACAAAGGGGGTACTGGTATAGGTTGCTTGTTAATGCGGAATCAGGCACTCCTTACCAAGTGGTGTATACGCATAGCCACTAATGCTAATTCCCTGTGGAAACAAGTGATGATGTCCAAGTATAATCCCCGCCTCACACATTCAGGAATTGATTATGCCTCGCCACAGGCCTCTGCAGTATGGCGTGGAATAGTTCACACAAGTCGCCTGCTACTGCCAAGTGGTCAATGCATTTCTGAACTACATCACTGGAAAGTTGGAAATGGTAATTCAATTGCCTTTTGGCAAGATGTCTGGTGTACCTCTCGGCCTCTATTGGTATCATTTCCCAGATTGTATGCTCTATCGCTGGAGAAAGAAGGACCCTTATGCCGATTTGGAGTTAGAGCTGGACCTGATTGGGAGTGGCGAATTCTTTGGCGGAGAGACTTGTTTGTATGGGAGGAGGAGGAAGTGATACGATTTATGTCCTTGCTAAATGGTTGTCAGCTGAATCTGGATCATGAAGATGAATTATTGTGGGATGAACAGCTGCGGCCCTTTACAGTGCGTAACTGCTACCACTCCCTAGAATCGCAGTGGACAGTGGCCGATGAGCAGAGGATACCCAACGTCTGGAGACAACAAGGCGCTCCTAAGTGGAAAGCCTTTATGTGGCTAGCGTGTAGGGAGAAGATCAATGCCAAAGCTCAACTTATCCGTTTTGGCATCATTCCTGCAATGGAAGGGGACTGCGAGGCATGTGGCATGGAGGAAGAAGATTCTAATCACATTTTACTGAATTGTTCATTGGCCTGGAGGTGTTGGTCACTTTTGTTTAAATATTGGGGCCTAACTTGGGTTCAGCCGAGATCAATGACAGAGCTCTTTTGGCAATGGGATGGCTTTTCTATACCATCCTCAAGGCAGGGATTATGGTCCGTACTACTCTTTGCGTTCACATGGACCCTGTGGCTGGGACAAAACTCCCGTGTATTTCGACGGGTTGTTTGCAGCGCAGCTGACTTATTCTACACTGGTATCAGACATGGTTTTTGCTGGGCAAAACATAATTTAAAGGAGGGCTGTCCAGACTGTCTAACCTTGCTGCCAACTGGAGATTTCCTTCCTTAAGGATGGCTAATTAACATGATTGTTGATCGGCATGGATGCAGTGTGTGATGTGGTGCCTGTTGATTTATTGATCATATCTCAATTGTACACTGTCAGAGAAGCAATGAGCAGCGTAGCAGATTTGGAACTCCACGTTCATTGGTTTGGGTTTCTCGGGTGATGATCAAGTTATCCAAGGTTCGTTTCGATGTGGTGTAACTTTGGTCTGTTGGAGTACTTGTTATTGTACTGGTTGCATAGATGATAGGATTTTTGAAAGATACAGATACTGTCATGTATTCACAGTATCTGTTTTTTTCATTTTGTCCTTTGAGCTTGGACATAGCTTTATGGTCCAACTCTCTTGTTTTACTGATCTAATATAATACATATCGTTAATTCTCAAAAAAAATAAGATAAGTCTTATATAATTCACATCATAAGATATTCAAATACTCATTCTAAACTGATTTCAAACAAGATATTCAAATACTCATTCTAAACTGATTTCAAACAAGATATTCAAATACTCATTCTAAACTGATTTCAAACAACCCAATATTGATAGATTGTATTATTGTCATGGGATAGAGGATGTCTATCAATGGTTTTTATTTAAAATTATAAAACATAAGATGGGCAATAACATTACCAGGGACAATGATGGTAACTCCAGTAGCTCGATCCCAAACTCTAACTGGTAAATACAATAATACAACATCACACTGACACATTTAAGTCAATTCTACCAATAAAAGAGATTGTACACATCCCATGCAATAATCATCAATATCATCATGCACGTGAAAACGATACCATACTCAGAGAATCAAGACTCTCAGGAATTTGCATATAGCATGGTCCTCATGACTAGATCTATCATAAAAATATTTAAATAACATCATATATTTTCATATCAAACCATAAGATATAAAGGGTCATGTTCTTTAAAATTATAATATTTCAACAAACTATATTTTTGAAAACCCAAAATGTTATCTCATTTAAAAGCTTTCTTTCAAAAACATGCTTACTCATATTTTATGGTATTTTAAACCTACAAACACAATATTTATGCTGATATTGTTTATATTTTATGGTTTATTTTGAAACTATCATGCATCGTCCAAGCCTCAGGTTAATGTTTGTGCCTAACGAACGACATTTCACTTGCATTTGCAGGCAACAAGTCATTCCTAGCAGCGACAAACGATCGGTCATTCATGCAACTATGTCATCTTCAACCTCCAATAAGACATGCAACATGATACCTAGAAAAAATCCAGAAAACCAAACTTCCCAAACTCAGCCCTTAAACTTCATAAAAACCATACTAAATTTTCTGTCATACCTCTAGAAACTCAACCATATACTAAACACATCAAAATTTACCCGATTTCACACCCAATCTTAATTAGAAAAACTAAAACTCAAGCTTATATCAACTCACCAAAGCAAACTCTTATCAACACAAAAATACACAACAGTAATAGGATGAACTCACGAGGTAAAGGTGAAACTCAAGGGAGAAAAAATGGAGTTTTAGACCAACTCTGTCAAAAATACTTAATTTTGACTTTATCTCGATTTCAATATTCCACAATCAGTGAATCACTGAACAAAGAAAAAGGACATCACACCCTAACAATGAAACGATGTCGTTTTGCTTTCTTGAAAAATGATGTTGTTTAATGACAAACGACATCTCCTTCATTCGTACATCAAAATGACAAAGCTTCTTATCGTTTAGACCAACATCGGTAAAATGACAATGACGGTCATAATTTTGATTGATAATATATTATAATTAATAATAGTAGATATTAATTGATGTTTTAGAAATATAACTGGGCTTAATAAGTTAAAAGTATTTCGGTCTGGGTGCAGAATATTTGGAATTCTATAAAAGAGTATTGGATTACATGTTCTTGGAATTGGTACCCTGAAATATTTTTGTTTTTTTATCCCTGATACCAAATTTTAAGAAAACACATTACAAATGTACTTATAAAGAGTTAAAAGCAAAATATGACACCTGTGAGTGAGTTCAAATGTCTCAACAAACTAGAATAACAAACTAGAATAAAGATGTTAAAATACATCTAACTATAATTGGGCCCTAAAAACCACATTATAGACCCAAATCAGAATAATCGACTATATAAGCCCATTCACAAACTTGGTATGAAATTGTTTACTTATTACACAAAAGTGAATAATTATTTTGCATACCCTGCAGTTCAAACGATGGAAAGCTTAATGTGTTTAGCGCATGCTATTAGGAGTGTGTATCCTTAATAGAGAAAAGAAGGACCAATTCAAGAATGGTTATATTTGTTTACAATTGTTGAAATTTGCGATCAAGTCCATCCATTATAGCAAAACAAACAGTGCCTAAATAGGCTAAAACGGCTAATTATAATCCTATAATCAATGGTCAATGGTCATAATTAGAACCCCAACATTCCGGATCGTAAGAACCGCGAAAACTCGTGTGCTAAACAAACATGCAGAGGATTATAAATAAGGGACAAAAACTATTCAATCGTCGTGAACAGTGCACGAGTTTAACCAGGTCGTTGAGGTTGAATTCTGTGCACTCTTCTCTCCTTTTTATTTATTTTTTTCCTCTGCCAAAGAGGAAGTCGCGCACGTTAAAAACACACAAAGGAAAGATGGCCAAGATAATCTATGCTTCTGCTCTTTTGATGCTGCTATTTCTGTCACTTCCCTCTGCTCTAAATGCAGAGTACCAAACAGAGAGTCCGGTCGCTAGCCCTGCTGAGAGCCTGTTCGTTTCTGAGGGGAAAGCCGTACAAGCTGAAGAGGAGACCTCATGGTTCAACTGGTTCTTGCAATCAGCGGGGTGAGTGTTACAAGCATTATAAGCTGCATGTTTTCCCGTCCATTTTTTTTCCTTTTTGGCTAGCTGTTGTAGATATTGATCAGTGTTTTTATAAAAAAAAAAAGAAAGATATTGATCAGTGTTTAATTTCATGATGATCTCAGGGCCTCCGCAGACAGCTCGGCAGCTGCTGCTCCAGAACCACAAGCAGTAGCAGCACCTGCTTTAGCACCAGCACCATCAGCACAAACCAAGAGCCTCAGACATCTATTTCTTTGGTGAAATGTTAAGGGAGATGTAACAAGTCCTTGACGGAGATATCCATTTATACATGTGCTCCATGATCAGAACTGTGTTATCTACCATTTTTCCTCATACGTCACGACATTCTATGTATTCCTTTGAAGTAAATGAAACTGGCTTTTTGTTTTCACCATGTTTTTCTCTCTCTTGTTTCTTTCTTTGAAAAAGGACTGCGATCGGAGTATCTGATCCTTCGAAAACCGCTACTACTTATGTCGCCTATGCCTATGTATCTTCCTTTACTTACCTACTGGATTTAAGGATATGAATGAACTAATGCTACGAAAATTGCAACCAAAACTTGATACTAATTTCCTTTGCAGTGGAAGATGAAAAAAATACAATAAAAATCCATAGCTGCTATCCTGCAAAACTACTAACTAAAAAGACCAAATTTATATTCTATCTATAGGAGCTATCAATAGTTCAATTTGGCCGTTTCAAACTTGACTACCAATGTATGTTTGGTTCGTAACATCATTTTTTTTGTCAGAATAAAAGAGTATTCCTCATGTGCCGGATTACTCTCTCCCAAGAACAGTCTATTCTCATGTTCACTGAGACAAACCTTTATTGATCATCTTTTTATTTATTTTTTGTTAATGTAAACAATATCATCTCTCGGACAAACCCATGTATCTTTGTTTTGTTTCTTAAATGTTGTTTGTGTAAGTAGCAATTTATGTTACGCAGCTGTTTATTTTCTTAAATTTCTTACCTTTTGGCTTATAAATTTCTTCAATGATCTTAATAATAATCATTCACATAAAACTAAAACATCATCTGTTGGAACTTTACCTATAATTTTATTTCTCAACCTCATATTAATGTTTGTAATAGCAACATGTTGTAAATACCAATTATGGATTATGGACGGATTCAATTAATGTCATGATCCGGCCCCGGACTCTCGGGCCCCGGACTCTCGGCCCAGCGGGTCCGGAAGTGTATATATGCGTGATAGATCACAACTGCAATGCTCAGTTGGGCTTATAATCACAGGACCCAAAAGATACATCTTGTTACAAATGATACTATCACACAACACATATAAACCCAAGACCTTCCCCGCTTCTTTTCAATGTGGGATTGAGTAACTTGACCCCCCTTAGTCTCACAATTAATCTGAAAATTTTAAAATGTTTCATACTTATCTTCTTTCTATTTACATATTGGATTTAAGAATATGAATTAACTAATGCCCTCACAACGAAAATTACAGCCAAAACATATATACTAATTTCCTTAAGAAAATACATTAAAAATCCGCAAGTATTATCCTGCAAAACTACTAATTAAAGGACCAAATTTATATTCTGATCCTGTAGACACTACATTAACAAGGCCATATAAAAAATTTTAATTTTTGTAATATAGGTTTGTATTAGATGAACTTGTGTTGATTAGTCATGATCGTTGGCTTGAAGGGTAGGTGAATTATGAATATCAGAGTAATATAATAGGTTTGCCGTCACATATTAGTCCTCTGGCATCAACACCGTCGTCAAGGATATGCATATAGGAGAATGGTTAGGTGCAAAAATATTACTATTTAAAATTATTCCCATACTTTTAAGTTAGACAAAATCGAAGAAATGTTAATCTATCTATTTATACGGTTTGGCGGAAATTTTAATTAATTAATTAAACTACTGATGTTACGTTTAATATGTGTTTTTTTAATATTCTTGTTGATAAATTATTAACGTTGAATTTAATTTAATTGATTTGAGTTATCCAATATCAGTTCCAGCTTGGTAAAATAAATAAGAGGAATATTTGATTTGTAAATAAAATTATATTTTTTAAAATTTATAGAAAATTTTAACCCTAATTAAAATATAAAAATAAATTTACTATCCGGAAATTTGTTTTTGTATGAATGGAGATAAAATATTGTACTGTTATTTTTTTAAAATCAAAATAAATAAATAGTAATACCAACCAAATTTAATAATAATTAAAAATATTTAAAAATTTTAAGCACGATCTGGTCCCAACGCAAATAGACGTAGCAACCGCCAATCAAAATGCAGCAAAACAAAACATACTCTGATAGATCCGCTTGTCTGGCTCACTTTCCTGCCACGTGGGAAGCGGGACGCATCCCACCTAGACCTACTTCAGTCCTTTCGTCTTCCAAAAAGACATCATCGCCCCTCGCTTAGCTGAAACAGACAGAGACAGACAGACCGACCGACCTGACTTCTAGGGGCTCGTCGACACTGCCGAGGAAAGAGTAAGGGGGCAGTTTGCGTTTCGTCATCATATTTTTTATTATATTCCGATTATGCCCCTGCCTTTGGGGATTTCAATTTCTCTCTGCCTCTCTCTTCTCCCTCTCCCACGTACACTTTTTATTCCCATTCGGTTGGCCTGGTTTTGGTATATTCCTTGGTTCGATTCTCTTATTTTTTTCCCTATTAGAGCAACTTTCTTTTCAGTTTCAGTTTCGGTGAGTTTTCCTCTCCTTTCTTCAAGTGATAGAAGAGAGTCTTCAGGTGATGTGAGACTGCTTCCCTTGTTATGGGTTCTTGTTCTATGTTTGTTCTTGGGTTTTGGAAGCAGCTAAGTTTTGTGCTGTTTCGGTTGCTTTTCTGGTTAGTTTTGATTTGTGTGTATAATTGGTCTTTGTTTTTTTTTTTTGGAATGGTATAATTGGCCTTTGGTTATAGCATTGTAACCTTTTTGCTTTAGGCCATTATGACCTTTAGCTGGTGCTGTGATTCATTGTGGTTGGTGACTGTCGGATGGGCATTGGAGTGAATAATCATGACCATTGTTTTGCTGTAAAACATGTTTTTCTGCCGAATTTTTGTTAGTGGTGGTGATTTGGGTACGGGTCGAGTGTTCTTGTTGTTTCCGCCTGGTGCTTTTGCGATTAAAAGTACATGGCTTCTAAGAAGCATCAGTTCTGGATAGTGTGTGGCTTGCTTGCTTCATAGTTGGTTAAATAGTTAGCTTCAGTTTTTTACTTTTATTTGTAGTGGACATTTACTATGTTTGGACGGTGATCACTTGTTTATTTTTCATTTTATGGATACATGTGCTATTTTGGTATCTTTACTTGGACAATGTGGTTGGTTTTCCAATGTTTTTTTCTCATTTTTCCCTCCATGAACTCTTTTTGTGTATATTTGGTTTGCAAAGGAGATCGTCGCAGTAACGTTGGACATTGTATGTAGATCATGTTATATGATGTTTGTAGAAATTTATGTGCTGTTTTGTCATCGATCGTGTGCAGAAGATTCAAGTTTCTTGGCTGTAATGATTAAAAAAATTGAAGGACTCTCTCTTCACTACTTAGATTCTTCTCCCTTGTCAAGATGTATTAGTTTTGTCGCAGATCCTTTTGACCACAGTTACATATGTTTGTGTTTTCAATCCTTGCAGGACATTCTTCTTTTTTAGAGCAATTACTAATGCAATGGCTTTCTTAGCTTGGTGAGGTTTGATGGGTGTTTGTGACTGGCTGCTGGAACTGGTCTGTGTTCACGGCATTGATGGAGATGATGATGGTGGTGTAGCAGTTTAGTGATCAAGGAAGTCCCATTCCAGTTCTGGTGACTTAAAATAGGAAAGTCGATAATAGATGGAATAGGGGAAATATAATTCTGTAATGGCGAGGTCACTTGGTATTGTCGGACTAATGATAATAGAACTGTAAAAAATAGATCAGGTCATTATTGAATCAAGTAGAATATAGAGATGTTAGTGTCACCTAAAGGATCAAAGCAGAATGCACAAACACCTCCTCATAAATCATTGCTGGGAGCTTTCACAGACAAGCTGTGGCTTGTTGTGCGGGAAGGATCTTTGGCTGATGTAGATTTGGCATTAACGCAACTCAAGAAAAATGGTGGCAATATTAACTCGAGGAATGTTTTTGGTCTGACACCTCTTCATATTGCAATATGGAGAAATCACATTCCCATTGTCCGGAGACTTCTTGTTGCAGGAGCCGATCCTGATGCTAGGGTGTGTTACTTTACTTTTTGCTCATGTTCTTCATCTCATACTCTTTCCATCTTCTTTTTGGAATGTTCTACCGTCAACCACATACAAATCATAATGGTTCCAGTTATGGAATTTTAGTTAGTGTATTACAGAAATTTATTCTCCACTTCATGAATGATTTCTCCACCTAATTGGCATTAACTGTATTGAATTACCAGAAGCTGAGTTAATGGAAACTAAGATTGATGTCTTGAGAAGAGTTCATGGTTAGCTGATGTTTCAATGTGGGCTGCCAGGCTTTTGTGAAAAAAAATTTTGATATGAGTTTCTTTCATCCTTTTTTTTTTCTGCAATAAACGATATGCAATTGTCAGAATAAAGATGCAGATGGTGCAAGAGTGTGTGAACATGCATCGATAGTTTAAAAATGTCCCCTTGAAGTTCAATGGAAGCTATATAGAAACTAAGACTGTTCTTACTGGTCATTGTATTTATTTTAACAAGAAAAGGTATAAATATGGAAACTTCTCTGCCATTTAAATCGGAGAATTTATGGAGGAAATCGGGTTTTAAATTTCCAGAAACCACGCCAGCTTGTATTAAACAATTTTATAGATGAAAGCTATGTTTTAATATGTGGTCAACATGATTCCTCATTTTCAACAACCTTGTTTTGGATATTTCGCATCTGGTTCAAGGAACAACTTGCAAATTGTGAGCAATTTGACAATTTGTAGATTTCAGCTATTGCTACTTTGATACTATCTATAGTCTTCAAGTTTTTTATCTGACTGTATAACCTCTCTACAGTTGTAACCTCTAACAAGACTAATTTCAGGATGGAGAATCAGGATGGAGTAGCCTTCACAGGGCTTTCCATTTTGGTCATCTTGCTGCGGCAAGTATCCTTCTTCAGGCTGGCGCTTCTTGTACATTGGAAGACTCCAAATTCCGTACACCAGTTGATCTACTATCTGGGCCTGTATCACAGGTCATTGGTGATGGAAGTAATTCAGGTATTTACTTCCATGTTATTTAACATAAAAAATACAGATGATAATTCTCTTGTAAATGATGTAATTGGCCTGTTGCTTTGGAGATAACCTTGAATTATCATTTCTGTATTTAGTGGCTACTGAGGTGTTTAGCTGGGGAAGTGGTGTCAATTATCAACTTGGAACGGGAAATGCTCACATTCAGAAACTTCCTTGCAAAGTTGATGCACTTCAGGGCTCTTTCATTAAATTAGTCTCTGCTGCTAAGTTCCACAGTGTGGCTGTTAGTGCTTCTGGAGAGGTCTATACATGGGGATTTGGAAGGGGAGGCCGCCTTGGACATCCTGACTTTGATATCCACAGGTGCATTGGCTAAATATCTGAGGATTATCCATTATTGTGCTTTTAGAATTTCAAAATTCCGAGTTCAACTTTGATTTGAACTTCAGATGGTAATTTGCAACAGGTTATGTAGTATGGTTAAACTTTTATAGTATGGCAAAACACTACAGATGAAATAGAACACATCATATTTCCTTCTCATCCAGTTTAATGATATAATCCCATATCAGTTAACTGTGGTGGGGATATATACACCTAGGCATTCTCCCGCCCCTATAAGCTAGTTTTTGAGTGTGAGTTCTACCCAAGGGTTGTGTCAAATTGGTGGCAGAGTAACTCTTGACAGTCTCATTGTGGGACGGCTGCTACTCGAAGGTGAGGTCTGCAAAGTAAAGGGGGGGTGCTGTTTTTTTTTAATGAAACAATAGATCTTTGCAAAATGGTGCATCTACTTCTTTTTGCGGGCATTTAGTGGTTTCTCTTAAGGTCATGAGACTAAATCCCCAATTCTTTTTTATCCAAATCAGCGGTCAAGCTGCAGTTATCACTCCCCGTCAAGTGACTTCTGGTTTAGGATCCCGTCGGGTGAAGGCAGTTGCAGCTGCTAAACACCACACTGTTGTTGCCACTGAGAGTGGGGAAGTTTTCACATGGGGATCCAACAGAGGTAAAAGTATTGAACTCTTCTGAGCCTTTGGGACAGATTTGCTGAGAAACAGATACCTCATTTTGGTATCTCTTCAAAAGACATTTAATCGGCTAGCATTTTTGGATCTGAAAAAGAGGACACTAGTCTCTCTGCACTTACTTATTTTTGGATCTGATGGTTTTGCATTTTGAATTATAAAATTATAAAATTTACAATACAATCTCTTATTCTCCTTATTAATTCTAATTCCTGAAGTACTTCATATGATGTTTCACAGAGGGTCAGCTTGGATATACTGTCGATACCCAACCCACACCTCGAAGAGTAAGCTCACTTAGGTCAAGAATAGTTTCTGTTGCTGCAGCAAACAAACACACAGCTGTAGTTTCTGATTCTGGTGAAGTTTTCACTTGGGGCTGCAATAGAGAGGGTCAACTCGGTTATGGAACCTCTAATTCTGCATCCAATTACACACCAAGAATAGTTGAGTACTTGAAAGGCAAGCTCTTGACGGGTGTTGCTGCAGCAAAATACCACACAATTGTTTTAGGAGGTGATGGAGAGGTATATTTTGGTTGATTTGGATCGTCAAATACTTAATTTCTTGTTTTATTTTTCTTTTTTTTTTACCTAAACTTGATTACATTATACCTGTTATTCAACTATACATCTTGACACACTTATATAATATTTACATGGCAGGTGTACACGTGGGGTCATCGACTTGTTACTCCAAGACGTGTTGTCATTGCAAGAAACTTGAAGAAAAGTGGTAGTACACCTTTGAAATTCCATTGCATGGAAAAGCTCCAAGTAACTGCTGTAGCTGCAGGAATGGTGCACAGTTTTGCTCTTACCAATGATGGCGCATTATTTTATTGGGTCTCAGCGGATTCTGATCTGAAATGCCAACAGGTTTTCTTTGATAAAAGCTTGGTCTCTCCAATCACAATTTCCACCCTCTTCAGTATTCTAATTTCATTCACCCTTCTGTTTTGCAGCTATACTCCATGTGTGGAAAAACTTTGGTGAGCATTTCTGCCAGTAAGTACTGGAGTGCTGGAGTTACTGCTGCAGGTGATGTTTACATGTGGGATGGGAAAAAAGGCAAGGATAAGCCACCGGCTCTCACTCGATTACATGGTGTAAAAAGGGCTACTTCTGTTTCAGTTGGTGAAACACATCTGTTGATTGTTGGGTCTCTCTATCATCCTACTTATCCTCACAATGTGGCCAAGACTCCTCAAAGACTAAAATTGCAGGTTGAGGATGAAATGGAAGAGCTTGATCAAGATTTTTTGTTTGATGAGATAGAGACTCATCAAAAGTCATCCGGTGATGAGAGGAACAGCTCTGTGCAACGATTAGCACCAACCCTAAAAAGTCTGTGTGAAAAAGTTGCTGCAGAGTGTCTTGTTGATCCTCGAAATGTTATACAAATGCTTGAAATTGCGGATTCGCTTAGTGCAGAAGGATTGAGAAAGTACTGTGAGGTATTATTTATGACCTTTTTTAAAGTAGATGTTTTGAAACTTTTAGCATGCTAAACTTAAGAATTGTCTCTTTTTTATATTTTTCTTGATATTCTGACAAGATTTTGTAGTCTTTTTCTTTAGTTTATTTAACAATGGTAATATAAAATGTTGTCTTTCATTTTGTGAGCATCTCACTACAAGATTCAATGGTAAACATTTTTGCCCCTAGATAGCAGTTCTTTGCCTATCAATTTGTGTTAGCCAGAGTGCTAAACAAGTTCTCTTCAATGCTGTAGGCATATGTTGGGTATAGTTTATTGACAATCATCATCTACTAATGGTAGTTTTTAGCTCCATCAAGCATAAAGGCATCTGTATTGGGTAAACTGTCAACTTTTAGAACAAACAAGAGTGTTGTTTGATTAGATTTGACCTTCACATCCTAGTGCATGCTATCATGGCCAGATGCCTATGCTTTGTTGGTTTTTTTTTTTCGATAGTCATTTTTTTCTTAACCTGAGTTTGAATCCAGGACCTTCCAACCCCTTAGTTCATAGTTCTTAGGACTTGTAGAAATGCCACTTGAGCTAAGGCTCGTTGGCCTGTTATTTGTTGGTTGTATTATTGTTTACTTCCTGCTATAATGCTTTTTTGGCTACATTCTGACTACCAATTGTATTTTATTTCAGGATATCGCTGTTCACAACCTTGATTATATTCTGACAGTTTCATCCAATGCTTTCTCAAATGCTGCCCTTGAAGTTCTTGCCAATCTTGAAAATCTGTTAGATCTCAGGCCATCTGAGCCTTGGAGTTATCGTAAGCTTCCAACTCATACAGCTACTTTTCCTGTCATAATTTATAGCGATGAGGAGGTTAGTGAGGGTGAAATTCTAAAAACACTTGAAAATCGGGACGATAAATTTAACTCAAGAAATGGGATAGACCAAAGATTTGACTCCTTCCTGCTACCAAAAGATGATCCTAACCAAGGACTCGCTAAGCAAGTTAGAGCTCTGAGAAAGAAGTTGCAGCAGATTCAGATGCTTGAGGCAAAGCAATTGAAAGGTCATATCCTGGATGAGCAGCAAATTGCCAAGCTACAAACACAATCAACTCTTGAATGTTCCTTAGCTGAGCTTGGAGTTCCAGTGAGGATGATTCAGGAAAAAGCATCAACTTCAATTTCACTGGAAGTGAGAGGAAATAAAAGGTCTGGGATGCCAAAAAAACAAAGAAAAAAGATAAAGCCAAAGGAAGCAGAAGTTGAAATACTTTCTGCTTCTAATAAAAATGTTAATGAAGAAAGCCCCGTGAAGGATCTTTTGGATCCCAAGGTCTCTCAAGCTTGCATGAACAAGGCAAGGTGTCTGAACTCTTACAACTACCCCTTTAGCTATTGTTCAATTTGTGATTTACTTGTGTATTCTTTATTTTATTCATGTCACTGAGCTCTGCTATCCAATTTGAGGGGATTTCAATTTTTTGGCTAGCTCAAGTTTTTAAATAACTGTTATAGCTTTATCTTTAAGGAGCAGTGTTATTCCTTTTTTTTCTGTTGAGATGAGTTAATCATGACCTTCCAACTGCCGAAAGAAATTGCATCTGCTGTATGCTAATGGTGTCATTTACTAGTTTCTTGGATTTTGATGCAGCCTCTTACTGGTGATAACATCTACAACCTTTAGTACTATAACAGTGCTTATCTCAGTGTAATGTTCTAATAGATAACCTCTAATGGTTCTCCGGTTACAGAGATTTCTTAACCGGGGAAATTTTTTCACTTGACCTTTCCATTTGGTCTATGCTATGCCAAACTGGACTTCCATTGTTTTATTTTTGTCCATACAGGTATTGCCTGCTTTACTTGCTTATTTGACAAGGTCGTTTCAGTTAATTATCTCACATATAGTAAACCCTTTCAACATCTTTAAATATACATTGTTGTCAGACTGTTCAAACTTATACTTGACAGGAGAAAGAACATTTATTGGATGGAAGTGTGGGGAAACCACCTATCAAAGAGCTTGGTTTCTCTATTCAGAAGAAAGACAGCTTGGAGATACCAAATGATAAGAGTTCATTCCCTGCAGTATCTAAGAAGAAGAATCGAAAGGGTGGTCTTTCTATGTTCTTGAGTGGTGCCCTTGACGAGGCCCCCAAAGATGCACATCCTCCTCCACCAACTCCCAAAATTGAGGGTCCTGCTTGGGGTGGGGCTAAGATTTCAAAAGGATCTTCACTTCGTCAAATTCAGAACGAGCAAAGCAAAACAATCTTGAGCCAGCCAATTAGAACACATCAAGATCAAATGCAAGATCAATGTGATGCTAGAGTAGATGGGAAGGTGTTGTTGAGTTCGTTCTTGCCCTCGAAACCAATACTGATGGCTTCAGCATCATCACCGCAGGCAGATGCGGAAAGCAGATCTCCAATTCCATGGGCCTCTGGGACTCCACCCCTTCTTTCTCGGCCATCTTTAAGAGACATTCAAATGCAGCAGGTATAGAACTCGGTAGAGAACTTACACCTTCGTTTTGAGTGTTTCATTCATTGCAGTTCTTAGTTGTCTCTAACCAATATCGTTCTGATCTGCTTATGCTTGTGTGCATGGCAGGTAAAAAAGCAGCCGAGCACTTCTCATAGTCCAAAGACGAGCACGGCTGGATTCTCGGTTGTTGCCCCAAGCAAGGGCTCGCCATCAGACGCTCATGGGATGAATCGCTGGTTCAAACCTGAGGTGGAGGCGCCTTCATCAATTCGGGCAATTCAGATCGAGGAAAAGGCTATGAAGGACCTGAAGAGATTCTACAGTAGTGTTAAGATTGTCAAGAATATGACTTAGTTCTTTTTAGCATTCAGACTTTTCGTAGATCATAATTCGTTTCATTTCTTAGCAAGCAAGTTATGCGAAAACCATGTCCATTTCGGTTGACCCATTTGTATAAAAAACAAAATTCCATGTGTATATGTCGGGCATCAGCATGTAAAGAAAATGTGCCCCTTGATTTAACACAACAAATTTTGGTGGGCTAAAATTTAAGTGTCGGGTTGGGTCGGATTCGTTCTTGCCGGGTCGGAGTTTGACCAGACTGAAACCAACTGTTGATGTCCACAAAAGGAAAGTTTGGCAGGTACCCACTTGCCTATCGCAGGGTCATTGGTATTCAAAATCCTTTATTTTAAAAATTTTAAAAAAAACTTTCTACTTTTATCTATGTTGTGTTAGTGCCTCTCTAATAGAGAAGAAGAAAAAAAGAAATAGGACAAAAGAAGTAAAAGTAAAGATTAGACATATAGTGGACCCTTGTCCCTGGAGAAGAGGAGCTTATATGTTGGGATTTTCAGTCATACCCATCTCTAGGTTAAATCTGGGACAAGAAATAACCTGTAATGATGTGAGAAGTAAAGTGTGGAGCCATTTTTTGAAGGGGACCCTAAGGTTGACTTGATGTTAAAAAAAAAACAAATGTACCTAACCCAATTAATTGACATTATTGTAGTGTTTGTTTGGTCTCCAAAGCATTTCATGTGAAGATATTGTCCCCAAAGCATGTCTGCCTCGTATTTGCTTCCTTTTGGATGGGCAAAAGATGCATACCTCGTTGATCTTGTTATTAATCTAACATAATTAAGAAAACTTAAAATATATTTATCTTATAATTATTTTTTGTATAAATAATTTTAAAATTAAAACATATTCAATATCAATAATAAGAATTAATCTTTTTAATTATATCGTAAATACTAATTAAAAATTCATCCAGTTAATCCCCGAGATTCTTAAGAAGTTTTATACCAAAAATTAATAATTAAATCCGTATTTCTTTTTTACTAATGATAGACGAGTAATAAGAGTAATATCAATAAAACAAATAATTCAAAAAGTCGACTGAATATTTTAAAATTCGAGCCGCATTAATTTTAATTTTTTTCTGTCTAGTATTTGTTTCAATAAATTTAAGATTAACAGTTTATAAAATAATCCAATTTTGTTAAAATGACATTATTTTATTATAATCAAAGCTACATCATTTCATTTAAAATATTTGTAAACGTATTGTCACGGTCTATTCTAATGATTAAGTTGGAGGGCGAAGGTAACCTTCTTCCTGGAATCATAATTATATGATCGATTTGATATTTGATAAAGTTATCCTCTCTCCTTTTTTTTTTTTTTCAAATGATTCCGATTTGACTCAATTTCCTAATATTTGTAAATATTCCATCAAAATGCACGACTACAATGCCTGTGAACTCTTTCCTCTAATGGTTTATTCCACAAACATGGTGGTAGACTTGGGCCCATCTTGACAACATACTTGATTAACCTCTGCCAAAATAAAAAAAATCCACTGCCTCCCACCCACCCAATAGGAGGAGCTAATCTAACCTTTTTTAGTAATTGTGTCTCTCTTACAATTTGAAATTAATTCATTGTCCCAGTGGAATTTGAATTTGTGGGAAAGTAACCCATTTGAAACGGACCAAATATTTGATTTAAGACATGACTGACGAATTTTTTTTTCCAGACAGCATACAATATTTATCTTGAGTTTAGCTTTCTTATTACATAATCTTTGAGGATTCCCATTGATGTATATACAAACTTAGACCTAGGAACTATTCTACTATGTTGTTTGTTCAAGGTTGATTGATGTGTTTGAATGTACACCAAAATAAGTAATAAGCATCTATCTTCCCACCCTCTTGCTCATATTACTTTTGCACTTCACTCCAATAATTGTTGTTAAAAGCATTTCATCTTTACTATATCTCAATTTATTGAGAATTTCTAGGTGTTGCTTTTCCAGCTAGGCAACCAACTCACTTTCGTGTTCCAACATCTCTGAAAACAAGGATTTGTAATATATTAAAGACCACCACCGACACTAGTATAAACTCGCTAGCTATATCAACTACAACCACTTCATACTTTACTGAAAGGAACAAAGTTATGTAAAAACCCATCTTCAAAAGTACAATACCACACTAACGAGCTCTTGACTTCATAATATGACAAAATCATCCATCAAGTTTAATGATATCTCTTCTTGATGATTCGAGAATTAGGAGATTTTGGGTTTCGATATCCAATTAAAGAATTTAGAAGGCTAGATATATATGGAATAGGATAGTATATGTAATATAAAAAGAACCACCCTACCCTAGGGCTTTTTAAAACAGATTAGGAAGCCTTCCCACATGGAGCAATTTCTTATGGGAACCGTAACCCATTGGAGGAGTTGATCTCACTATCGTTAATTACATTGTAAGGCTTATAGTTCTTTGTCGTTCTATATCAATTGGAAAAATGCTTATTCTTATTAAATAACCAGAAAACGGTACTTACACATATCAATGTGCATAGTTTTCCCTGTTAGGCATTTTACCTTAGAGGATTGGGTATATATATGCTCGAATAATGTTGACTTGCCATTGCCATGGCTGGTGTACTTCCTACATTCTCTTTTTCTTTCCGTCCAAAAACCTCTCTTTTTCTCCCTTAAAACCAAAGCTGGGATGACATCGTACCACGCTTTCATATTGGACTGTGGTGGCTGGTGACAACATTTGATCCATGATTGACGTAATGCATACTTGCACACTTGCTGTTCTGGCGCTTTTGTTTAGATTAGATCACCTAAACCATAACCATAACCACAATATATGTATTGGAAAGTAACAGAAGTAGGAATCGTGGAGACCCATGTCCCTCTCGTGCTCTTCTGTTTGGTCCTCGTTACTTTCAGTGCTAACCCTCCTTTCTTTTCCTTTTCTTTCCCCAACAGATGTAGCCTGTAAAAGCCCTCCTAGGTCACTCTCTTTTTTCTCCTCTGCCAAAGCCCTTAAGAAGAAGACAACACAATACTTCCAAAACCAACCAGCCTTATTTCATTATTGTATTCTCACAATGACCTGTCTATCATGTGCTTTTCCCGCATTTATCTCTTAGTTTATCATTTTTCTTTTCACACCTCCACTGGCACCCTTTATCTCACCTGCACCATTTTTTTATGCATTGGTGTGCACTCCTCCGCGTGCTTTTGGTTTGTATAAGAGAAAGATTGAGAACCCGGGTGCTTTGCAGCCTTGTTGGGTCTTGATTGTTGAATCATGAGATAGAGAATCCTTGAAAGATGGAAAAGTGGTGTTTGGAATGAAGTTTGATCCAAGATCCTTGCTTCGCTTCTTGTATTTCTTATCTTCTGTATTCTAACCAAAGAATAGAGTAAATTACCATTTTTGTTTATAGTAAATCTTGTCAAGGTAGCTCTAGCTAGGGATTGTGGGTGACAATCCACGCTGTTCTGCATCTTCATATCAAACATATACAGGGAAAGATTCGATTTGGAATTGGGGTGTAGTTCATATCCCTTTCCTTGCAGTCATGTCCATCTCTAATTCCTATCTCAGTTTTGTAAAATTGCTTGGCAGAATATAATTTTCATGATTTACTGATCTCGGACCAGGCTTCATTCCTTACACCGAGCTTTTTCTTTCTGAGAAGTGAAAACACCACGACTCCAATATCTGGTATGATCTCTTATTTGATAGCTGCTCTTTCAATCTCATAAATGGATTTCTTGAAAGTATTAGTGTTCTTTCCATGTAACTCCAATGGCGGCCTGTTTGTTCTTTTTCTTGACTCGAGAAATATGATTCAGCGACTCAATGAACTGGATTTCATCAACTTAGCTGTTCCTTCTTCTTCAATGGCAGAAATTTTTTACATAATGACGGATCCTTTTATGAAGATTAGTTTGCGTTCTTCATTGTAATTTATATATATCTGCAACCCCTGTGATTGCAGCAAAAAATGCTTTCTTTCTCCTTCACTTAGCTCGGGCACAAACATAGAGACATGCATCTGAGAACATATATGCCTATACATTGAGAGGCTTAATCAAGATCTCTCTCGGCACGTAGTAGATGTCGTATATGACTTGGGTTCAATCCCCGGTTGTACGAACAAAAATAAACAGTTTCTAGTGCACCGAATCTGGCTCAAGAGATTCGCAGACAAACAATGTAAGACATGAGCAAATAAGTTGGAATCAGGATATCATGTCGTTTGGTGTTCATACATACTCTATTTCCTGCACTAGACTTTGGTAAGCATTTCCTAAATAAAATGCTGGATGCTTCGCGTTGTCAGTTCAAGTAATTATCATGATTTTGCTTCTTTTTTTATAGATCTCAGTAAACCCTAGTTAATATTCCACATCAGAGAGGGCTTGTACCTCACTGGTCAGCTTGGCTTTTTCATATCTTGTCTTTGATACACAAATTTAAGCACATTTCTTCTCCCATCTACACTTTGTTAGGTTTGGTAATCCCATTGAGCTTCGCCGCTTCTATGGTCCTAATTTGTTGGTATCTCTTTTTCTTTCTGTCACCCTTATACAGTATTACCTTTTCATACCTTCTTCGAAAAAACTGAGGAAGATCTTATTGTTCACAAGATTATTTACCCTTTTCGTTTCTTTCCTTCTCCTCTTGTTGTATGCAATACCAGCCACTGGACTTCTCTGGGAAATTGCAAATGTTTGTGCTCTTTATTGAGATGAAACAAGGGAGTATCTGGACAATAGCAAAATAAATCTCTTGTGGATGGGCTTATCCCTACATCATCAGACAGTAAGCACGCTTTCTTTGCTTATCTCCTTCTCAAATAGTTTAGCTTATTGGAAAGTATAATGTAATAAGATAGATTTATTTATTTTGTAGATATAATATTTTAAAATTTCGAGTTAATTAATTAATTGATTATTATGATACAGAAAGAATTATTTTGTATCTATAGAAATTAATTCAATTTATTCTGTAACACAAGTGCCCGCACATGAAACATTTCCTATGTTATGAGCATTGGCATATATACCAGTTAAGACAAGACTGCACTAATAGGAAAATTGTTGTGAACGAAAATAAAAATTAAGAATTATAGACATTTGCATGGACTATCGAGTCACATAGATTGTCGTCTGAAATAATCTTTGTTATTTAAAAGAAAATTACCAATACCTATAGTAAGGAAGGAAGACTATGTAGCTGCAAGAAACCTTAACCTCAAAAGGTACATTAACGTATCATGCATATATGATTTTCAGTAGTATGTTCACAGGTTGGAGATATATTGAATATCACACTATACAATATAATTATATGATTTGTGTAAAATCTCATGCGTTAATATGATTTTCAGTTTAAAAAATGGCAGACACTAAACTTATATAATTATATTTAATTATGAATTGTATAAAAAAGAAATTAATAATTGAAATGAAGTAGTTGAATTCGGTTTAATTATATGCATAATTAAGTGTATGATTTTGTAAAATAAGATATAATTGTGAAATTTTCCTTTACAGATATTTCATGTTGAATTTTATTTTTACATCATTAATATTGATTATATTTTATTAGACAATTCTACCCTTACCTCATCCCTAAAAAGGATTATGCTATCTGAGTTAAGTTTTATTAGCGACTTTTGAGGTATATAAGATCTGTTACTAGCTCGCATTAGTACTCAATACAGTAGAAAAATCATAATGTTGAGTTAGTTTGGTTGATGAAGCTTGAGAATAAATTTTCTTCCAATGAATACAAACACTCAAACACTGTTGGGAGAAAGGCTTCAACAAAGTTTGGCTGGAAGTGGACAGTAACAGTACACTTGCAATCATTCAAACCGCGATGTCGCCTTCGCTAAACAACTGATCTACGTCCCAGAAATACATATCCAATTATTATTTACCATACGAAAGAAATTAGTAATTGTTGTTGACGATAAATATGTTGTTGAACATTGAATAAATTAATATTGAGAAGTGTATCGAATTATTATCTTTCAGCTCCTATCTATAATGTTATATTGGGATAAGAAGACCTGAGGGAGAAGAACATTATATAAAAAAGTTGACTGAGGATGAACTGTTTAGTTTTAAATTTTATTAAAAGAAATCTGCATAACCCGAGGGATTCGGTAGATATCTTGAAATTTGAAAAAGAAAAAGTCTGCATGAGCAATCCTCGTTGTCCAATAATTTTAGCTACAAAAAATACATGTCGAGTGAAGCTGCGAGAGGAGAAATACAGATTCGTCCGTCAACTAGGAAGGAGCGGAGGAGGCAACTGGTTCTTCGTTATGAAGGGGAATAGGCTTTGTCGGGGCTGGCAATCGACCAATGCTATCAACTTTATCTCTCTGCTTGGGCGGAGGCCTGGCTGCTTTTGGCAACAACCTGCCCTTCTTTTCAAACCATTCTGGCGTCAACAGTGCTCGGAAACCCAACTTGTTGTAATACACTCGTCGGACAGACCCTCCTGCAGCTTCAACAGCTTGCTTTGCCCTAACAGTCACTCTTGACACCTGTACAGATTCATTCATCATAATAACTCTTGGCTGCATAGAGGAAGGAGGGTTATCTATATGCTCCCATGTCTATGATGGGTATGTGTGCTATCAACTGTTCAGAACTGAAATCCCAGTTCTAATCCATTATCCATATGAACAGAAGTCGACAAAACAAACACTGATAATCAGCTTAAAATCTATCTGGATACCTCTCTAAACCATATTTGATCAGTCAATGGTCGAGTTTAAGGATTTTGAAATGCATGGTAGAACTTAGTTTACAAACAGAATGAACTATGCCAAGTTGCCAGCAACATTTTTAAGATTTCCTAATCATGTATGCCAAAAGGATAACATGGGGAAGGAAAAACTATGAAAAACCAGCAGGTCATGTCCATCAGAGGTATTACCTGGACACTTTGAACACCCATAAAAGGTAAATGTCATATGTTTCACATTAGCAAGGTAGCAGAGATAGCAACATTTCCTTACCAGTGTGATGACGCAGGCATCATCTATCCCACCAGTTGGGATGCCACAACAGAATGCACAAAGAAAGAAAGAAAAATCATATAAAGTTCAGGCAGCACTAAAATGTATGCCTACATACATATATGAGAACTGAGAAACTCCCAGTTCAGTATGAAAGCAGAAACCCTTCAAAACAGATATTTACCTCCAGATGAATAGGCCATTTGATCTGATCGGAACCACGTCCCATTAGTCTAACACCATCTTTTATCTGCTTCCCTATGGCACCAGTATCCTATAATATCAGCAACAGCCATTATCACAAAGTGGGTATCGTAGCAGTATCCTATAATAACATTAACTTGAGCAACAACTTGAAAACGTTTAAGTACCTTGAGGGTTTTCATGGTAATCAGTTCGTGAGAATCTATCTTTCCTTCGTTTATAAGTTTAGCAATTTTCCCCAAACCTACCGGCTGGAATACAAAATATCAGACTAGAAATCAATCTCTTGATGGAATAGCAATACACCATAGTAAGAAGCTAGGAAAGATACCTGAAAAATTAGGCTAAACGGATTCTTAAACCCTCTTTTCGGCAAGCGGCGTCGCATGGGGGTCTGACCACCTTCAAAGCCAAACTTCATAGTCCCTCTAGCCTTCTGTCCCTTATGCCCTCTGTTGTGGAATTAACCACACCGTGATAAAAATACTAAGAGAAAAATAGAGAAAAGAAACACACAGAATTTAACGAGGTTCGGCCAAATGAGCCTACGTCCTCGGACACTACTACTTAATATTTCACTAAGGAAATATTACAAAATTACCACTTAGTAATTTACCTCAATGGTATATTACTTAGGTAACAAATTTTGGTGTATTGAATGGAGAAGTGGAGCATTCCTTTTATAAGGAAAAAGAAGGCTCCACTTTAGGAAACCTACGATGTGGGATTGTGGCCACACATTTACAAATCTCCACCTTGGTCAAATATCACATTAGTCTTCCTGTAGTGTCTCCAAATTTGCGCCATGAGGCGCTAACTCAAAATATTAACCAAGTCTAAACAGTGTTCAAACTTGGTTCTTGAAACCACTTTGGTTAGCATATCTGCAGGATTCTCAGCTGTATGTATCTTCTGGATAAGTATCTCCTCTTCTTCCAGAATCTCCCGCACAAAATGATAGCGAACATCAATATGCTTTGTTCGTGCATGAAAGACTTGATTCTTTGCTAAATGAATAGCACTCTGACTGTCAGAAAACAATACAAGTTGTTTTTGACCAACTCCCAAGTCTTCAAGTAATCCATAAAGCCAAATAGCTTCATTCACAGCTTCTGTAATTGCCATATACTCTGCCTCTGTTGTAGACAAAGCCACCGTTGACTGCAAAGTAGATTTCCAACTAACTGGCGCTTTTGCTAAAGTAAACAAATAGCCAGTTGTAGATCGTCGCTTATCCAAATCTCCTGCATAGTCAGAATCACAATATCCAACCATACATAAACCAAGTGATTCTCCTCTTTCAAATACCAAGCCAATGTCTACAGTACTTTGGATATACCGTAGAATCCATTTTACAGCTTTCCAGTGACCTTTTCCTGGGTCATGCATATACCTGCTCACAACACTAACAGCTTGTGAAATATCTGGTCTCGTACATACCATAGCATACATCAGACTTCCAACTGCATTTGCATAAGGAATTTTTGCCATGTATTCTCGCTCTTAATCTGTTGTTGGAGATAACTGACTACTAAGTTTCAACTGAGGAGCAAGTGGGGTACTTACAAGTTTTGTATTTTCATGCATACCAAAACGTTGTAGTATCTTTTCCAAATATTGCTTTTGTTTCAGCCAAAGCTTGCCACTCCTTCTGTCTCTGTTGATCTCCATGCCGAGAATCTTCTTAGCTTCCCCAAGATCCTTCATCTCGAACTTTTTACTCAATTGAGCCTTTATTTTGTCAATCTCAGCTTGGCTCTTTGATGCTATCAGCATGTCATCCACATATAAGAGTAAGTAGATGTAAGATTCGTCTGGGAGTCTCCGCAGATAAACACAATAATCATATTTGCTTCTTGTGTACTTTTGGCTTCTCATAAATTTGTCAAATCGTTTGTACCACTGCCTTGGAGATTGCTTCAGTCCATACAAAGATTTGTTTAATTTACAAACCAAATTTTCCTTACCAGCACTTTTAAAACCGTCTGGCTGAACCATGTAGATTTCTTCATCCAAATCACCGTGTAGAAATGCAGTCTTCACATCAAGTTGAGCTAACTCCAAATTCAACTGTGCTACCAAGGCCAATAAAATTCTGATAGAGGAATGTTTAACGACTGGAGAAAATACCTCATTGTAATCAATTCCTTCCTTCTGAGCGTAGCCTTTAGCCACTAATCTTGCCTTGTAGCGTGGATCTTCTTTGTCAGGAAATCCTTCTTTCTTAGCATATACCCATTTGCATCCAATTGCCTTCTTGCCTTTGGGTAGTTGTGTCAGCTTCCACGTTTTATTTTTCTCAAGTGATTGCATTTCTTCCTCCATTGCACTTGCCCATCTTCCGCTATCTGCAGCTCGGTTTGCTTCTGAGTAAGTAGATGGAACATCGTCATGAACTGGAAGTGCATAAGCCACCATATCTGCAAAACGAGCAGGTTTATGAATCTCTCTTCTCTCTCGTCTGATGGCAATTGGCTCTGATTGCTGTTGAGTTTCTTGGTTTAGAAACTCTTCTTCTTCTGACTCCTCCTCTGCCATCGAAGAATCAGTCATAGTGCTGCTGGCTGGAAATATCTGCTCGAAATCCACTTGCTTTGGTGTATGCTCCACCTGCTGCTGAGTACTATCAGTCTCTTCTGAATTTACCTTCTTCAACATGGAAGATTCATCAAATATAACATCTCTACTGATGATCGTCTTCTTTGACTCCAAACACCACAAACGATATCCTTTGACGCCAGTAGTAAACCCCATGAAAAGAGACTTCTTCGCTCGTGGATCTAACTTTGATTCATTCACATGATAATATGTAGTAGAGCCAAAAACATGTAAAGTGTCATAATCAGTAGCATATTTTCCAGACCATACCTCCAAAGGAGTTTTGCCATTAAGAGCAGATGATGGCAAACGATTTACAATGTGTTGTGCGTATGTCACAGTCTCAGCCCAAAATCTTCTGTCCAACCCGGTATTAGACAGCATACAACGAAGTTTCTCCACTAGTGTTCGGTTCATACGCTCGGACACCCCGTTCTGTTGAGGTGTTTTTCTGACTGTAAAGTGCCGGACTATTCCACATTCATGGCATGCCTCCTAGAATGGATCACTCTTGTATTCTCCTCCATTGTCTGTTCGGAGAACTTTGATCTTTCTTCCTGTTTGATTTTCAACTTGAGCTTTCCACTTCAGAAAAATCTCCAGCACCTCATCCTTGCTCTTCATCGTGAATACCCAAACTCTCCTGGAAAAATCATCAACAAAAGTGACAAAATAATGCCTGCCTCCAAGTGATGGAGTCTTGGCAGGTCCCCATACATCAGAATGCACATAATCCAAAATACCTTTAGTATTATGAATAGCAGTGCCAAATTTCACTCTTCGTTGTTTTCCCAGTACACAATGTTCACATAATTCTAACTTACAGGTCTTCGTACCTTTCAATAATCCTTGCTTGGACAGAATTTGCAAAGATTTTTCTCCAGCGTGTCCCAATCGCATATGCCACAGCTTTGTCATCTCAGCATCCTTCTTGCTACTTGAAGTTGCTGTCGCCACGGTCCCAACTACTGTACTACCTTGGAAGTAATACAGATTATTTCTTCTGATCCCTCTCAGCATCACAAGTGCTCCAGAAGTTGCTTTGAGAACTCCATCTCGTAATGTCACAACTAGGCCTTTTGATTCTAAAGCCCCCAATGAGATCAGATTCTTCTTTAGCTTTGGCACGTACCGTACATCCTTCAGAATTCTGGTGGATCCATCATGATTCTGTAGCTTGATTGAACCTATCCCAGTTGTTTTACATGAGTTGTTATTTCCCATGTAAACAACTCCGCCATCGAGTTCCTGAAATTCAAAGAACCACTCCCGAATGGGACACATATGATAGGTACATCCAGAATCTAATATCCACTCATCTGGGTGTGTTTCTGAAGATGAAATCACCAAGGAGATATCTGACTCTCCATCACTTCTGCATTCTGCGACATTTGCATCACGTGGAGCTATGCTTTTCTTATTCAGCTTCGGACAATTTTTCTTCCAATGTCCCTTCTCGTGACAGAATGCACATTCATCTTTAGCAATCCTGCTCTTTGATTTGGACCTCCCTCTTCCCCCTGTTGATTTGTTTTGTTGTCGTCCTCGTGCCACCAATGCTTCTTCAGATGTCAATGATTTGACTTTCATTTTATCCTGCTTTCTCAATTCATGACTATATAAAGCAGAACGAACAGCATCTAGTGATACATGCTCTTTACCATGTAGTAAAGTAGTCTCCAAATGTTCAAATTCATCAGGGAGAGAAGATAACAGCATCAAAGCTAAATCTTCATCTTCAAATTTCACATCTAAATTCAACAGATCTGCAACTAATCGATCAAACATAGTGATGTGTTCATTCATAGTGGTACCTGGTCGGTAATTAAACCGGAAGAGTATTTTCTTCATGAGGAGTTTATTCTGACCATTCTTCTTCAGAAATTTATCCTCCAGTACCTTCCATAGTTTGTATGCAGAAATTTCTCTTGAGAATGCATACTTCTGCTCCTTGGACAAGCATGATCGAATTGTACCACACGCCAATCTATTTATGGTGATCCAATCTCTATCTTCAATGTCTTCTGGTTTCTTTTCATCAATGGCAATATCAAGGCCTTGTTGGAAAAGAGAGTCCAAGACTTCTCCTTGCCACATGCCGAAATGGCCAGTGCCATCAAATATATCCACCACCAGTTTCAAACTGGGTTGTGGGATCCTTGACCATGATGACCTGGTCGTCATACTTGATGTTGCTATAGCCTCCTCTTTAGCTGCCATTAGTACCAATAGTATTCAATATCACGCACAAACAAACCTCCAGCTCCACAGACGAGCCTCTACCTCCAACAATAGGCTTCTGCCTCCAACAATAGGCTTCTGCCTCCAAAGATAGACCTTCGCCTCCAAAGATGAGCCTGCGGAACAATGAGCCAAAGAAAACTTTTCTGATGTGGCAGATCAGATGAAACTGCAACCACAGAGCATACTAAGTGTAACTTGGCTTTTATCAATGCAGAACAATGAAAACAATGAGCCAGAAAACTTTTCTGATGTGGCAGATCAGATAAAACTGCAAACACAGAGCATACTCAGTATAACTTTCGGCTCCGCCACCACTTGTTGTGGAACTAACCACACCGTGATAAAAATACTAAAAAAATAAAAGAAACACTCCCAATTTAACGAGGTTCGTCCTCGGACACTACCACTCTAATATTTCACTAAAGAAATATTACAAAATTACCACTTAGTAATTTACCTCAATGGTATATTCCTTAGGTAACAAATTTTGGTGTATTGAATGGAGAAGTGGAGCATTCCTTTTATAAGGAAAAAGAAGGCTCCACTTTAGGAAACCTACGATGTGGGATTGTGGCCACACATTTACACCCTCTGCCCGCAGTCTTTCCTTTGCCAGACCCAATCCCGCGCCCTTTCCTGGTTTTCTGTTTCCTGGGAACATTGTCCCTCAAATCATTCAGGCTCAACAGGCTGTAAGCCCTGGCGCCACCAGTGAACCCAGGTGCTACTATTCCGACACTTGTGGGGTTATCATCGCAATAGTAATTACGATCCCGATTCTTCATTCTCCATTGGAGAGAAAGTTGCAGGGAGTGAAATGTTAACGAAGGTTGTTGCATGCCAGTCTTGGGAGTGAGAAGCGAGGTTGATGACGAGAGCAGAGACGACAGTAATCTCCTTCGCATCATCATATTTTTGTTATTGAGCTCGAATCACGTAAAATAGTTTCACAACTAAGGCTTTGCTTCGCTATCTCGACTAGGCGAAGCGGCTCGGCGTAGCCACGCGGAGATGAAAGGTGGCGCCCGCCAAACAGAGGAGGCGGGGAAGACGGCAGATGCTTTTTTGATCCAAAATTAGAACAGGGCTTCGTTTGTTCAAACATAGAAAAGGAACGACGCCGTCTCACTGTAATTTTGGTTACATTACTTTTGGTTAAACCTGAATAAAAAATAATGAGAATTGAAGATTTTCATCAAACGTTTTTCTTTTTTCACAAATAAAAAGAACCCGAAAAGAGACATAAATAGAACCGACAGAGAGCAGTGGTCGGGATGTTGTTTAATATTTGCAACATTCACATAAAGCTGTCTTCACGCTCTGTCACTATCTATGTTTCCTTTTCTCTCTCCTACTTTCGTTATCTTTGTCCATGCCAATGGAGAAATTTTGAACCAAAATTAAGGAAGGAGTTGGGGGAATTGATGTCGGAGTAGTAAGAAGAACCCTAATTAAGACCTGGGTTTTTAATAAGTTTGTTAAAATCCTGGTCTTAAATCTTTTTTTTCTTTTTTAACCAGATAAACAACAAGGTTTTTGGTTTTAATTCTGGATTTGTTTACTAGAATTTGACACCTCCGGAAAAAAAAGGAAGAAAAAAAAAAGGGTTCTTCTTTACGCTTCCACTTCATTCGACAATGAACGATCTATTATCGGTAATTATTATTTTTTCTGTCATATTTTTTCTTATTTTTTGTCTTGATCTAAGCTGTTTTGATTCTGATGGCTTAATGTGCTTACATTGTTATTATCGGATTCGAGGATTTAAAGATAGAAATTCCCATGTTTGGTTGCTAAGAAAGAGCGGGAAAAAAAAAAGGGAATTGAATTGGTATTCTAAAGAATCTTGAAATAAAATATGACGACACAAGTTGGACTTTCTTAATAAAACGTCTTAAATTGGAGTCTTTTTAATTTATTTATCCTGTTTCATTTAATGAAGATATTGACATGTTCTTACATCCTCTTCCCTTCGATTCTTGAATTTTTGCAATGCTCTATGTTGGATCATTATTTATCTTGTTCCTTATAGTGCATTCATTCAGCTTTGCCATGTGAACTTGGTATAATAATTAAATCAATTTATGAGATCGCATTGTAAGAACTTTTGAATAATTCTATTACCACTGTTGCATATATGAGAGATTGGTGGTGTTTAAGGTTAGAGCTTTTCCTTTTAGAGGTTAATGTAGTTATGGATGATTCTTAAGTTCAAAATCCGTGCTAATGGTTTCCACTTTCTTGTATTTTCTGATTCTTGGTTTTATGTAATGTCTCCAGACAGTTTCATGGTGGTTAGACCTTTCTGGATTAAGTTGAGACTGCTAAGCAAACAAATCTTATGAGTAGTTGATTCAATTTTGCAGGAGTCCTTTGAGATCCCTCGTGGTGAGGGTTCCAGAGGCAGAGATATCGAGATGGGATTGAATTCTGGAGATATGGGAATGGAAACTTTCTTTAAGAAGGTCATTTTGATCTATTTGTTTTTGGTTGTTTTTCACAAACCTTGTTGTTTTTGGTTTTGACACAGATTATTCTACCTGTAGGATGCTAGTTTTTGTATTTTCTTGTACCCATTTATGGTGTGGTCTCATCAAATTATTTTGTATTTCCATTCCCAGGTTCAAGAGATTGAGAAACAAATTGAGAAGCTGGATAAGCTACTCAGAAAGCTACAAGTATGTATCTTCACCTCTCCCAGTCTGCTCTCTTTTGTGCAATTGTGGAAATCTTCTTAGGCTCATTGCAGTTGGCTGCCTGTTTGTATCCTGGCACATTCAATTGTAGCTAGCAAACTGCTTAGGTTCTTAGCTGTTTGCTGGTGTGTGTCTTCCTGGTACTTGACCGATGTCCTATCTAGAGAACTCTAGAAAGGCTTTACTCTGCTATATGGTTAAGAATCTTCTGTTACAGTTTGTTGTAGTGAACCAAACATTGGATTTATGAAGTTAACAATTTCTTCCAAATGAGGTTTTGTGCTTGACACTCAATGATACTAAGTTGTACCAATTGATTGGGGAGAACCTTTTTCTTTTGCTGGTTGTGATTTGGTCAGTAGTCAATCTTGTGCATATGATTATTTTTTTGGGGAGAACAATTTTCTGCTCTATTTCACATTTCTTTCTTACGTTTAATGGACTTATAACCATTCAATAATTCAGGGCACTGATTTCTTTTGAATGTATATTTTTAACACTACTGAAGTCAGTTTCATTCTACTGTTGGCCATAGGCATTAGATCTTTCATTTTGACTTGCATGAGCAGGTTTTGTAACGTTGTCTCTTGTTTGCATTTCAAGTATGCGATTAGAGTTTTGGTTTCACCTGAAGCTATTGGTTTGATCTGGAAGCATGCAGAGAAGGATCTTTTGTTTTAGATACATTGAAAGTAACTCATAAAGAGACATCTTTTGCAGTTTAGAAAGTTGGCATCTGGGCATCTGATGACTGGATCGTAGTTTGTATTAGTAGCAGTTTTAGAAAGTTGGTGTCTCCGTACATGATATTTAAATTTTAGTTGGACTTTGAGCTCGCAGAGCATAGTTGTAGGCTTTCCTAATCTCTAGTCTTGCTGCAATGTGTACAATGAGCATAAAACTATGCACAGTTCTGCCCAGAAAAGTTACTTTTCTGCTATTATAGCACATGAATAAGCAACATGCTTTGTTAATATGAATAAGAAAATTTCAATGCTCCCAATAATGTCTTCAATGCCTAAAATATGTGTTTTGATTTTCATTCAAACCTCCCATGCAGGGTGCACATGAGGAGACAAAGGCGGTTACCAAGGCTCCTGCCATGAAAGGTAATCAATGACTTGCACTACAGTTTCTATTAATGAAGTTGTGGTGTTGGAAACCAAAACTGTAATGGTCAAGGGGATGGACAAGAACTAAAATCACAAAAAAATTGATCCCTACTATTCAAGATTAGCAATCGCCAATTTTTAGTTTGTGATTGTTGGCGAACTGCAATGATGGCATTCATCGGTAATTGTCAATTGACACATATATAGCTAGAATGACATGATGAAGCCAATGTCAAAGTCTATGCTCAGTAAGGACTATTTTCTCCAAATTTTGAGGGCTCTTGATCACCAACTTCAACTTGCTATCTTGAAGCCACATTTGCCAATGCTGACAGTATACTCACCTTATACAAATATTTGTAGATTTTCAGATTAGTTTGTTCTGGTTCTATGTCGTCATATGATTCAATTTCCTTTATTCTTGTCTCCATTTCAGTTCAATTTTATTTTGTTTCTAATCCATGATTTGACTTCATTATCTTATTTCTTTCAGTTTCATAATTTATGACACATCTGGTTTTCGAATGCAGCAATCAAGCAACGAATGGAGAAAGATGTTGATGAAGTTGGGAAGATTGCTCGTTCAGTGAAGTCGAAGATTGAGGAACTTGACAGAGAGGTACAATTGAAACTACATTTCTCTTATTAGCTTCCACCCTACTGGTGGCTTACTTTATGTTCTCACATGGCCCAGAATTTAGCAAATAGACAGAAGCCTGGATGTGGAAAAGGAACTGGTGTAGACCGCTCAAGAAACGCAACTACTGTGTAACTTACTATCCCCTTTTTTTCTTCATACAGTTTCACATATCCATTTCTAGATGTTCATGTGTCCCACTTTGTCGGCAGGACATCATAGGGTTGTCAAACAATGATCTTATTACCATGTAGTTCTTATTGGAGTGATTTTTCTTTACACTTGGTGGATATGCACATATACCAGTTATACTTAAGCTTCTATAATGATGGGTTGGTCATAATTGATATATTCACAAAACTGGTTTTTTCCCTTTAAATTATGCACACAAAGATGAACTAAGTCGTATTTTGTTGATCTTCTGTTTCGTGCTGATGTCATTCATAAAGAACTAACTGCAGTGAATTGTATTCTTATAGCTGCATCTGAGTCATTTCTGTTTTTAACTTTCTGAGTTTCATGTCAACGTGACAAAGCATTTTATTTTTTTAAGCTCTTTGAAGAAATAACTAGTCTATATGCATAAGAGAAGATAGCATCTTGGTAACTTTTTTACTGTTTCTATTTCTGGTCAGTTATCTTCTTCCTTACACATTGCCATACTGAATCACTTAGGCAATGTTTCACTTGCTACTGTGACCAAGCATTTCACTGTTTTCTTGCATTATATTTGGACGTAACTGATTTCCTTTAAATCATTGTCATTTGTATCTTGAAAAGAAAAAGAAAATCAGTATTCCCTGATGCCATGTGCTGTTCAGTTGCCATGAAAGTGGGAAAGTGAAATGCTGATAGTTTGCTTTGAATCATAAAAAAAAAATGTGGCCAGCCTTTCCTCACTTTACTAGAGTTTCTTAGATTTACCTTACCGAAATAGTTTTTCAAACTCTTGCTTAAATGGTGTAACTTTGATTGGCCAAGTTCGGACTTAGTTACTCATATATAATGTGCAGAGCCTTGAAAAAGAAGCTGAAAGACAAGATGACAGAATTTCAGGTGTGTATGGGCATCATAAGTTCATGTGAACTTGGATTTTTATAGGGATTTATCACTTGTGGTTGCAGTTTCATGCCTTTTTGTGGATTCTGCAGTTTCTAAGAGAAACCATCCATCAAGAGTATCGGGAGGTAGTTGAGAGGCGTGTTTTCACAGGTTTGATTTTTCACTTGTTTCATACCATGCGCTATTATGTCTATATCTTGAAATTTTGGTTCTTTTTATGATATAATTCTAATTTTTTTTGTCCTTTCCTCAATTATATAACTTTCAGTGACTGGTAATAGAGCAGATGAAGAGGTAAAATTTGTTTTATTTAGGACATTTAAATTATTTTTTCTAAAAAAAATCATGTTTAACTGTTGAATATTTCACAGACGATTGATAGGTTGATTGAGACTGGAGATAGTGAACAAATTTTCCAGAAAGCAATTCAGGAACAAGGACGAGGCCAGGTGTATTTCTTGTTGGTTTCCTTCAGACATAAATTTTCTCTCATTGCAATCTGTTGGAAGGGTAGACATATTGTTGCTTTTATTTTGGGTGGGAAAACGGCATGTTTTGCCTGTTACGTGAATGTATTCTTTGTGATTTTTCTGAACATAATTAGTTTTTTTCTTTTTTGTTATTTCAAAATATATATGTTTTTCCAGATAATGGACACGCTTGCGGAAATTCAAGAGCGTCATGATGCAGTTAGAGATTTGGAGCGGAAATTGTTAGACTTGCAACAGGTATATTATTGCATAATTTTTTACTGCAACTTGTGCTTGTGCTTTCCCATTCACTATTCTACTTCAGACTTAGTTTTTATTACATGTGCAGTATCCTCCGGATGCTTAGTCTAAGTATTATTGTCATTGTCAGTCTGACAAATTCAAACTGCAGAACTGGTCTGTTGCTTGTCTTTAAATTTAAGTTGTATCCTATCAGAGCTTGTTTGCGATTTGTAGGAGGCAAAAGGCATGTGTTTTGAAATCCAAACTAACTAGCCTGTAGCTGAACCATTTGGAACTTACTATGGAAAAAGAAACTTTATAAGCATGGGGAAAGTGTTCATTCGAAAGTCTCTGCTTGCAGCTTCCCGGCGGAAAATACACGACACACGAGCTAAATCTCTTTAACTCTAGATGGGAAACAAGAAGCCAAATCTCAGAACTGACAGGAAACAAGAAACTAAATCACAGAATTGGAAATTTATATCTTATTTGTGAAAGATATGACCGTTTTGAAATCTTCACTTGAATTCCTTTCCCAATTGTTATACAGGTCTTTCTGGACATGGCAGTTTTGGTAGATGCACAAGGGGACATGCTGGACAACATAGAATCACAGGTGACTGAACACATTCCTGTACGATCTGATTGTGAAACATTGCCAGTATTCCGGAAATTTTTGTCGCACAGGGATATCATCGTTGGTTCGATGCATTTAAAAACTTGCATCATAGAATGGAGCTTGGTTCAATGGTTGACAGGGATAGTCTGTTTGCATCCTCAACCCATGCAATTTGACGTCCTATTATGATTTCCTCATCTTTAGGTATCAAATGCAGTGGATCACGTGCAGTCAGGGAATACTGCTCTCCAGAGGGCAAAAAAGCTACAAAAGAACTCCAGGAAATGGACGTGCATGGCCATCATTATCCTTCTCATCATTGTTGCAGTAATCGTTGTTGCTGTCCTCAAGCCATGGAGTAACAATAAGGGTGCTTAGGTTCTGTGGTGTTTGTAGCTTATATAAATTATATAATGAGCCAAAACACTTGAAACATTTGAACCTTCCATTTAAAATTTCCATTATTTAATAGTCCATATAATGATTCATCTAATCTCATCGTATCCCATCTCTTCCCTTTAATATCATAACAAAGCCAGTGAAGATACTGTTTTATTTTATAAGCACTGGCATTTGATTGCTGCGAGAGCATATCTCTTCACCTGACAGCAAGCCAGCTTTTGATGAAACAACTAAAATCTGGAAATAAGTGTTGCTTTCGACATGAAAAGTGATAATCTAGCAAACATCAGAGCCCACAACAGAACCGTTTCGGAAAAATAGCTCGATGCCAGGATGATAAAAAGCTTAACATTCCCAATTCTTATTTTTTGCAAAAGAAGGTTCACTATAACCCCAGAAACCCCTCCTCAGTTCGGATTACAGGCTGCAACTTGCTTGCATGAAGCAGGAATCGCTAGTAATCTCCGGTCAGCCATAAGGCGGTGAATTTGTGGTTGGTAGCTTTCCTTTTTTCTGGAGTGCGAATACTGTCACTACTGACAGAACAGTAATAAGCCTATTCCCTTACTTATTTGTTGATGGACTGCAATACAAAAAGTCTCACGGGGTGAGTTAAAACCAGCTAAAAAAGGTGAGGCATTTTGATAAATAAAAAGAGTAAAAAAGTACTGGTTCAGTTGTTATCGGGCCTATCGGATTATGGCGAGTCTAGCAGGCACCAACCTGTTATCCTTCCACTGCCAGGAGCGGGAGGTCGTCGCTGCTCTGTGAAACCAGCCTCACGCAGTGCCCTCCACTGCAGGAACCGTGAGACCTGAGCCTTCGCCCAAGCCACAGGGCTCACTCCAAGCTTGGAGCGGGCAGGCTAGTAGAGAGCCAGCAAGACCCAACCCGGTGGGCCGAAACAATGTTCCAACACCTTAATGTCCCCGCTCGGGTTATAAACTCGCGCTACCAAGTTCGACGGCTGAGGCGCACTACCAAGATTAGTATCAACTTATGAACTCTACTGCTCTCAGCCGATGTGGGATAATGAGGTCTGCCGTCATGGTACTTGATATTGATCTCAGAATGCGCGGGGCTTCTTGTACTGAGACTTGTAAAGTCTTAATTCTTCCGAGTGCTCCCCATTATATTCCTGCTTTCTTCCCAATCGCAGTCCTTTAACCAATACCATCATCCACTGCATACTGAATCCAATTCCTTCATTTTGCTACTTTTATAAATTGGACTCCCGGTTTTTTTAATTCTTCCGCTGAGATTGAAATTCCACGTTGAATGAATGTGTTTGCAAAAGAAAAGGTGAATGTTAAGGTGAGGCAGAATGAGACAAAACTGGCATGATTCGAGAAGATATGCTTTAACAGAAAGACAAAGAATGTTGAAATAAACGTATCATGTAAAATTTGGGATATCAAGAATTCCATTACCAGAGCTGCTGTCTGTGGAGATAAGTTCACTGCTACTGCATGCAGAGGATAGTAAAAGAATTAGATTATGAGCAAATAAAATCACATCAAATTAAATAATACTTTTGATCAGATTTAATTGCAGATGTGATTGAGTATATCCACGACACCCACGATCACGATGAATATTCTTTAATTAAAAAAAATAAAAAATAAAAGATGACATACTACCCATTCTCACATTTATCTATTGGCAATGAGATGATGAGGAGCCAACATTAATGCATATTTATGGAATAGCAGTAGAAGAACGTGACAAAAAGACTGCCAATAATATTCTACAATTCTCAACCCCAAATTAAGTGCCAAAATCTACGTTACGTTAGCCATTACCACCAAAACCCATAATTCACTCTCAATTGTCATCCCCATGGAAACAGGCGGATTTGCAGCTAAGACCATATGTTTGTTTCCTTTCAATAGTTTATTATAAATTTCAGCAGAGGGTTGTGTCTTTTGCATCAGATTGCAGCAAATATTTGCATATATAGATAGCTTTGGCCCCGACACAAACTTTCTTTGATCAATTAACCCTTACGAGCTCCCAGAGGCATGGACAATACCAAGCTGAAGTTGACCATTTTTGTCATCTTTTTGATCGCCATATCTGGTTCGAATCTATTCTCTCTTTTTTTTTTAAGAATTACTGTGCAATTTCATTATTATATATATAATACGTACTCACAGATATTGCACCTGTGTGTGGGTGTGTTTATCTTTGGAAAGGTTTGGGTGTGTTGTCAGCAAGAGATAGCCACACTGAAAGGAAAGCGTTTGATATTTGGCCATCTCAATGCAAAACAGATGCCCAATGCAGTAATTATTGTCCACCGTGGAAGAGCAAATTCTCATGCGATGGTGCTATGTGTTACTGCGACAAACCTTAGATATGTATCTATCTATCTATCACATCCTACCCTACCCTACCCTACCGTAATTCCCTTCCCTTTAAGACAACAAATAATTGTATGTTCGAGTGCATTAGCTGAGGAAAAAAATAAATCAAACGAGTTGCAGGATTGATTGCTTCTACACATCCAACAATCTCATGTTTTTGTAACCATGCATTAGGATATTATTCAATATATTACTTCAATAAAAGAGTGCATAATTGCTACTCCATTATAGTCTTTAATGTCTATTATTTGTCTCTTTCTTTCTTTAGGATGTATATAAGTTTTTGTTGGGCTAAGGTGAATCTTAGGGATATACATATTGACAGCTTGGATCTGTTGTCTGTGGGAGATTTTGTTTCCTTAATGGCCAGATAATTGGTATAGCTTCTGAAATTCGCCGATACTATAATCAGCTATAGTCTCCGTTAGTTTCATTTGCTCAACCGGTGGGTACAATGTATCATTGTCCCACATCTTGTATTTCGGTTCCTACTATTAATATACTCGATGTATTATTCAAAAAAAAAAAAAGTTCTATACAATCTTGTATTGTATTATATTATATCATTATTCCGTAAAATCCATTTATCATATCTTTATTCACTCGCATATCATTTGACAAAAAATTATGAGGACTCTCTCTGAAAGAACAGAACTGGAACACAATGAATCTCCGAACTCAAATATAAATTATTATATGAAGAGAGTAATTCTTGTTTAAAATTTAATCTTTGTAACAACAAAACAAAAGATAGTAGATACTGATTCAAATCTGAATGATAATGGATTTAAAGATTCATTATTACTAAATTAATTTATCTAAAAGTAAATACAAGATGTCATTCATAGCCCGGTCTTCTACATCCAGAACCTTTAATTTATTTAGTTTTTCCGGTTATTGTTGTATTCATATATTCAGTAATTATTAAATTGGAGTGGAAATAAGGTTTTTCTTCGTCCATTTTTTAAAAAAGGGAGTGTGATAATTGTCTCAATCAGTATTATACTATACTGAAGTAGCTAGGGGAAAACCCTTCCCATCACCGCAAAAGTATATCTACAGATCACTTTCTTAACATTTACGTCTCCTCTTTCTGATACTTAAAGCCACCATACCATCCATTTTATCCAAACCCTTCGATTCTCAAGACAAGCGAACAGACATTGAGGACGTTGTGACGATGAGGACCCCATCTTCAAGCACCACCAAAACAGCTACACCATGTTGCAGCAAAGTAGGCATAAAGAGAGGGCCATGGACACCAGAGGAAGATGAGCTCTTGGCAAACTGCGTCAGTAAGGAAGGAGAAGGACGGTGGCGAACGCTGCCCAAGCGAGCCGGGCTTCTCCGGTGCGGTAAGAGCTGCCGCCTCCGATGGATGAACTATCTCCGACCTAATGTCAAGAGAGGGCGTATTGCTCCAGATGAGGAAGATCTAATCCTTCGGCTCCATAGACTGCTTGGTAATAGGTGTGTTATTGGGTTCCGATCCTCATCTATGGTTTTCGTAATTATATATATTTGTCTGTATTCTTTCTTTTGTTGACCTATGATTTGATGGTGTTGAAGGGTAGCTGCTTTAGAGTTTGATCGGTCTCGTCCTTTAGATCTCTCTTCGAATTACCATATATGTCTCTATATACAGTACGTAGAGTTATGATGCGTAGCCATCAGTAGTAGGGTTTCTTAATTTTTTATATACAGTATTATCGATCAGACATCATTTCTATTTTTCCTTTACCTTCCATACATAGAATTTGCAGGAATATATAGTGATCTTGGACATTCAGATACATATTTTTAGGGCATCAATCCGAAATTTTAGTATTTAATATCATTTGGTTAATGGGTGGTTAACATTTATATAATAGAAATAGTTGGATTTTGAAAATATACGGACAGTAATTCAGATCTGTCTATGTTTTTGATTGATATGCTTTTTTGGCTGATCATGAGAGCTTCAAATTGATTCCAACAATGGGTCAAAGTTAGTAAGGTTCATTGCGATCATTTTATGATTTGTTTCTGGGTTCATTTCGAGTACTGTATTGCTTTTAATCTCAGGTGGTCTTTGATAGCTGGGAGGATACCAGGACGCACAGACAATGAGATCAAAAACTATTGGAATACCAATCTAAGCAAGAAGCTCATTAGTCAAGGAATAGATCCAAGAACTCACAAGCCGTTAAACCCTAATCTCAGTGATATTCCTCAGCAGTCCTCGTGTCCTACCTCTTCCCAATTTCCCGAAGCTAGCAAGATATGTGGAACACCAACCACTGGCGTGGACGGACATCAAAACCAGGTTCTGAATAAATGTGATGAAACTAGTATCATGTTACAAAATGTTCATGGAGAAAGCAATTTGCAAGACTGGAATATTGGGAATGAAAACTGCGATGACGATTTCTCTTCTTTTCTGGATTCCTTGATGTATGATAACTCGTTTATGCATCAACAACAGCTGCAGCCTCTTGAACCTTTGGTTCTTCAACCCGTCTCTTCCTCAGCAGAGGCCTTCAACCAGCCGGTTTGGGAAGATGAGTTATCTTCAGTGCCAGCCTTTGGCGACAACGAGGGTTCTTTGAACCATCATCCAGTTTGATCCTACACGCAAGTGAATGAACAAAGTTAGATACTGATAATAGGTTTGATTATCTCTTTATGTTGTAATGTAGAATCTCTCTTAATTGATTCTACGAAGTGATGTTCCATATATACATGATCATGGATGATCATCAACTTCTGATATGGGATCGATAGTGTGATTCTATAATTGTGTCAAAAACTGAGACAGGATCAAGTTGGATTGCCCCAAAAATTCAAAGTCCTTGTGCAGACTCGATAGAATTTTGTTAGATCCTTCCAACAGTTCACAAAGCTATAGAATCTTTGATGAACAACTGGAATGAAACCTTACGGTTTGTTCAGTCTCCTGTTAACACTTGATGGAGTTTTCAATGCTTCATCGCTTCAATTAGAAACAAAAGCTTAAGATATAATGGTTTAGTTATCGTTACTTTTTTAATTTCAAAAGGAAAAAAATTAGAAACAAAAGCTTCAGAAGAAGTAATTGTGGATGAATGGCAGATGATGGGTTTGCATGCAATGGTTGCATGATGCATGTGACATTTGAGGTTGGTGCAGCTGAATAGAGTAGGTGGTGGGCTACCGTACTTGAGACTCATAGATAAGTGAGTGCCCCATTCTCTAATATCTTATTCAATGCTTTACTAAAATTACATGTAACTTTTCTTTCTCGGGAAATTAAGAAATTGAATTTCCAAAGTGGTACACAAAGTAATTTCTTGTTGATCAAGTATTTTATTATATTCGGTATGAAAAAAATTGAAATTAAAATCAATTTTGAATATAAATTGAAGATAAGATTGGATAAGATTTCTGGTTTATTTCTTATTCATTATCGGTAAACAAAATTATTGAGATTAAAATCGGTTTTGTAAGGAAGCTGAACAAAATTGGTGAAAAATATTGTTTTATCACTGATTTTATGTCGTAAATATATAAAATAAGAAAAAAAAATCTATTGGAATTACAAAGAAGAGAATAAAAAATTGTGAGTTTTAAATTACATTTCTGACTACTTTAAACAATGCTCTTCCAATATTATATCTTTTCCAACTTCAAGATATTAAATTCCCAACCGAATTCAGACAATTCTAAACTTAAGACACAGAAGCTTCTGGAGGTTGTCAATTAAATGCAAGTCCGATAGCAATCATTTTGACCAGTACTAAATGCTCAAGAAGCTGAACCTGTAGTCCCGAAAGATTCATACTCTTGTCCACATATCAGTACCAAGACAATTAAGAGGAGATGCTAGTTAAGTTTATATTCAACTGACCTGTTAAACGTGAAGCTGGATATTACAGCAGAGGAAGAGGACCATGAGCACTTCCTGTACTATCTCCGATTTGCTATACTAGAGAATGGTCTTAAGCATCGAATCACAGAGCTTTTGAGAAATTTTTGCAAGAGGATGTGAATTGAGGCGAGAAAAAAAGAAAAGAAACAGAGGGTTAGAGTTGGTTCTGGAGATGTTTGATAGGTGAATAAACTACCCTTCTTGTCTTACTTTTTATTTTAATGGCATGTTCTAGACTTATGGTTCTTGAATAAAGAAATTGCATACTCTATCAAATCAATTTATTGTTGGCCTAGAAAGGTAACAACTGTTGCGTTTCTGCGCCATTAAATAGGCACACTCAGTTGGGACAGCATCAAATCAATGCACTCAAAAGTCTCATTTTTTTATTTCTTGGGAAGCAAACTACAGACAGGACAAAGATAGATCCCTATAATAACTCAACCAGGTTACAACTGACTAGGTGCAGTAGACTTGGTATATAACATGGCAAGGTTAAAGACAGCTCTGTTCTTCGCTCGGGCCAACCTTCTTCTTACTCTCACGCTTTGTTCTGTTCAGTTATCTCCTCATTCTTGTTTGCAGCAGCACCACCACCACTTTTGATGTCTTCTTCACTCAATAAAATAGCAGACACCCTTTTTTCGCAAAAGAATTAGTGTTGGATGTCACCAGAGACACCCTGAAGACAAACCAAAGTCTGTTTCCTGAAAGATCAACTTTTGTTGTTTTAGGCATAAAGCAAAGCAAGTTGGACAGTCCATTGAATATTATGGGTTGTAATCTCAAATGATCAAAAGACTCGACCAAAACAACTGACGCACAAAGCATACTTCTTCACCGGTTCATTACAGAAGACAGATACTTAATTTCTCCTTTCAGATTTGGTTCTAGTTCCTTGATCTCCATGGAAGCTCACTGGAAAAAACTTGAACCACTCATCAAAAGGAACCTTATTGAGTGCTTGTTAGATTCAATAATTGGGGCCTTTTGAGAGGTGAAATGTGTTGTCCGGGTTTGGCGGTCTCAAATTCCAGTACTTACTAGTCTGTGTGGTGATGAGTGGGAAAAATGTTGATGCTAAGATACGGATTTTTGTTTTTGCTGATACGGAGTTGGATTCAATAGTCTAAATATGAGTAATGGGATTTTTTCTTTCCTTTTAGGCAATGCTGGTATAGTGACCGACAAAATCGACTTCATTTTTGTTTCTTATCCTCAGTTCCAAAGGACAAGAACAATGGCTATATCTATACTTTAATAACTCATGTCTCTTACACTTATCCCACATTGAGTGAGAACTCTTCCATCTGCTTATTGATTACATTCTAACAACAAACTGGGTTCGTCGAGCTCAGTAGCGTGAGCTTGTAACCCTAGTGGGGACATTAAAGCATTGGTACCTTGGCTCGGTCTATCGGGTTGGTTCATGAGAGCTTTCTACTGGCTTGCCCGGTCCAAGTCAAGAGTGAACTATGTGATTGCTGCGAAAGCTATGGTCACCGAGTTCCTGCAGAGGAGGATACTGCGTTAGGCTGGCTTCACAGAGCAGCGAGAACTTCCCTCTCCTGACAGTGGAAGGAACACAAGTCGGTGCCGACATGATCCGCCATAACACTCGACGGGCTGATCACAACCGGACCAATGCTTTTTCTTTTTTCTATTTTTCAGTGATGAAAATTGGAGTAATATAATAGTAATCAGCAACAGTATATGAATGTAACAAAAAAAATATTCGGGTTGGTTCATGAAATTAAAAATTCGGACTATCCAAACTCAAACCGAATTACAAAAAGTATGACTCAAATACCTGAATATTGTGGTCTAGAGGGAATGGAGAGATCTTTTGTAGTGGTGTTTGTAGAATAAAGGGGAGGCTCTACTAGCCAGGATAAATCTTATAGAGTAATTATATGTAATAACGGGCATGTGAATAAATAAAAAATAATTATATTCTGAAAGATACATATAAGGTGAGTCCAGCGAAGGTTCCGGTCGCTGGGTTCCTAGGTGGAGGGCACATTGTGAGGCTGGTTTCACAGAGCACCCGCCAATACCTTCCTCTCCCGGAGGCCGAAGGATTAATAGCCCAGCTGGCCGATTACAATTGGATTGGACCAGTGTTTTTTAATTTAATTTTAATATGCTGAATATAATTTGAAATACAAGATTTTGAAAATCCAGTAAAGTTTACTGCTACTACTACTAATAATAATAAATATGATTCTAAAATTTTTATGCTCTACTAATAGTAAGTCGGTTTTCTAGTTAACGAGAAACAAAAAGAAGAAAAACAAAAAATAAAGAAAAAGAAAAGGAAAAGGAAGCAGATGGCGAAAGAGAGGAGGATGTTGAAGAAAGAAAATACGTAAAAAATAAGAAAAAGAGAGAGACAAAAGAGGAACAAGAAGACTAAAGAGAGTAGGAAGGAAAAGAATGAGGAGTGACGAAAAAAAGAGAAGAAGCTAGAGATTAAAAAGATGAAGTAGAGTAGAAAAAAAAGAAAAAAAGGAAAAAAGAAAAAAAATAATAGAGAAGTCGCCGTCTGTTTTATTCATGCTGTTGGTGTTGCTCGCATCTGCTCTATTCCTGACATGGAGAAGTCTCTCAATACCGATGGCTGGATGCTCGTTGGAGTGCTCCTTCTTGGGCCTCTTGTTGGGCTAAGGCATGTGTCTGCTGTGCTAGGCTTTAGGTATACAACAAATAAAATATATACAAACACATGATATTTTTGTTATGAATATCAAAGGATTTTGAAATTGAGAAGATAAAAATTTTATTATGTCTATTCAATTGTATAATGAATATTTTATAATTATAATATTCTTTATTTCTCAATATCTCTTCATGTGTTTTATCATGTTACCTATAAATAGGAGACAACATTATTTGTTTTGTATACACTTGTTTGAATACTTGATAAAGATATTATATTTCCCCTATTGCTTCTTAGTTTTGTCTCTGGTTCTTCTCTTCTCAAATTCTTATATTTCTATTATTTTTCCCTCTTAAAAGGTTATCTTATTTATATTGAATTTCTCCTTAGTTCTTCTAATTTATATTCTATAACACATTATCAGCACGATACTCTTTAAAACAAAAAGAGAATCCAGAGTCTTACAAGAGTTCTTCACAAAGAACAAACAAGAATCTTAGTTTTTACAAAATTATATTTGGGTGAGTATATTACTTTATAATTATTTGGATATACTCATGTTGTAATATTATTGTTTCATATTATATGTTCTTAATTTTTTTTAATATTTTTTTAGAAATTTAATTTCATGATTATTTTATTTTTTTAAACACATGTTATATTAAAAAATTATTTATGTCAATTTTATAATATAATTACAACTTTAATACAATCTTAAAAAAATAAATAATAAAATCTAAAATTTTAATATTATTTTATTATAATATTATCATCATTAAATGATATTCTTGTAGATTACTCTTTATGTTTAAATTAGAAATTTATATCTTATCTTATTATATGATTAATTTTATGTGTTTTTAATATTTTATAGTTTTATAATGACAAATATTGCAAAGCTTGAGTTTGAAGTTCTCGATATTACTGGAAAACATTATTTATCATGGATGTTGAAATTCATTTGGATGCCAAAGGACTTGGAGAGACAATCGAAACACCAAATAAAACATCGAATCAAGATAAGGTAAAGGCTATGATTTTTATTCGCCATTATCTCAACAAGGGATTGAAATCCAAATATCTCACAGTAAAAGATCCTGCATGTGAGACCCAGCCCGTAGGGGGGGTCAGGTTACCCAATCTCTCATCGGAAAGGAGCAGAGGAGGTCTTGGGCTTATATGTATTGTGTGATGGTATCATTTGCAACAAGATGCATCTTTTGGGCCATGTGGTTATAAGCCCAACCGAGCGTTGCAGTTGTGATCCATCACGCGCACATACACGTCCAGGCCCGCTGGGCCGAGGGTCCGGGGGCCGGGTCGTGACAAATGGTAGCGGAGCCGATCTCGTTCCCTCCCTCTTCTGGGTGGGCTTGGGCTGTGTTGTGTGTTCACGTTTGGGCCCACGTCAGTTACGTTTGGCTCCCCTCGTGAGGACACGAGGTCTATAAGGAGGGGAGATTGTGAGACCCAGCCCGTAGGGGGGGTCAGGTTATCCAATCCCACATCGGAAAGGAGCGGGTGTGATGGTATCATTTGTAACAACAATATGCATCTTTTTGGCCATGTGGTTATAAGCCCAACCGAGAGTTGCAGTTGTGATCTATCACGCGCACATACACATCCAGGCCTGCTGGGCCGGGTCGTGACACTGCAGATCTTTGAAAAAATTTAAACGAAAGGTATGATCACCAGAAAATAGTGATACTCCCAAAAACTCGTTATGATTGGATGCATCTTCGTTTACAAGATTTTAAATCTATGAGTGAATATAATTCGACATTATTTAAAATCAGTTCACAATTAAAATTATGTGGAGAAAATATTACAGATGTTGATATGCTTGAAAAAATATTCTCTACTTTTCATGCTCAAATGTGCTTTTACGACAGCAATATCGTGAAAAAGGTTTCACAAAATATTCTAAGCTGATTTCATGTCTTCTGGTGGCTGAACAAAACAATGAGTTGTTGATGAGAAATCATGAATTTCATCCTACTGTTTTGTTCTATTTCCTGTAGTGAATGCGATGTAATCTCATAACCATGGCCGTGGTCGTGGTCGTAGTCGAGGCTGCGGACGAGGACGAGGACGAAGTTATAATAAATTTTGTCATGGTTGTGGTCAATCAAGTAAATTTATCTTCCAAAATTAGAAAGTCATAAAGGATGAAGGACCTGGAAAAATAATAGGTGGCCTAAAGAAAAAAGTTACAATTAGTAACTGCCATCAATGTGGAATGCAAGGTCATTGACAACATACTTGTCGTACACCAAATATTTTGCAAGAATCTTTGAAGTCAAAAGGCAAGAATGTGGAGACAAACTTTGTCCAAGATGATTTCACTAAATTTGCTAATGGCCTTGAGGATATAACGCACTTGGATGTTTCTGATTTTCTTAATGATCCAAATGATGAAAGTGTAAGAAATCAAGAATGACTTTAATTTTATAACTATGCAAATTTCAATTATGTTCTCTTGTTTTATTATAATAAAAGTCTATTTATTTTGCTTATTTATTCACATTTTCTTTTTATATTTTAATTTATTTTATTATTAATTTTATTTATTCAATAAAGAAAATGGATATCGGCTTGGATATATCTAAGATGAACGTCAAGAAAATATGTTTGGTTAACAGTGCCACAATGCATACAATATTGAGAGATAAGAGATATTTCTCTTATTTGAATAATAGAAAAACTAATGTATATACAATAAGTGGTAGTACAAGATTGATTAAGGGCTCTGGAAGAGCAAATATTATTCTATCTGATGGAACCAAAATAATAATAGAAGATGCATTATACTCTTCTAAGTCTCAAAGAAACTTTTTAAGTTTCAAAGATATTCATTTGAATGAATATCATATTGAGACAATGAACAAAGGAAGCATTATTGGGTAAAAAGTATATATTAGAAAAATTATCCGTTTTTTCTTCCGGATTGTACTACACGAGTATTTGGTGATAGAATCTCATTCTATAATAAATCACTAGTTTAATGACGTGTTTAAAATTTGGTATGACCGGTTAGACCATCTCAGTTCAACAATGATGCGAAAAATAATAGAGAATTCTTGTGGTCATCCATTGAAAAAGAATAAGATTTTTAAATCTAATGAATTCTTATGTGCTGCTTGTTCTTAAGGCAAAATAATAATAAGGCCATCACTAGCAAAAATTGGAATTGAATCTCCAAAATTTTTAGAAAAAATTCAAGGAGATATTTGTGGGCCTATACATCCACCATGTGGACCATTTAGATATTTTATGATTTTGATCAATGCATCAACCAGATGGTCACATGTATGTTTATTATCATCTCGCAATATGGCATTTGAGAGATTGCTTGCACAAATAATTCGTTTGCGAGCTCAATTTCCTAATTATCCGATAAAGTCTATTCGAATGGATAATGCTAGTGAATTTACATCAAAAGCCTTCATAGATTATTGCATATCTATTGGAACAAAGGTTGAACATCCTGTTGCTTATGTTCATACACAAAATGGTCTTGCAGAATCAATTATAAAACGCTTACAATTGATTACAAGATCTATGCTTATGAGATCCAAACTTCCGGTTTATATTTAGGGACATGCCATTTTACATGCAGCAACAATTATACGCATTAGGCTAACAAGTTATCATGAGCACTCTCCAATGCAATTGGTTCATAGTCAAGAACCAAATATTTTCCTTCTAAGAATTTTTAGTTGTGCGGTATATGTTCCAATTTCTCCACCACAACGTACAAAGATGGGTCCTTAAAGAAGGATAGGAATATATGTTGGATATGAGTCTCCATCTATCATTAAATATCTTGAGTCATTAACTGGAAATTTATTTACGGCAACATTCGTTGATTGTCATTTTGACGAGACTATATTTCCAACACTTGGGGGACAAAATAAACAATTGAAAAAGAAGATCTCTTGGAATGAATTATCATTATCTAGTTTTGATCCTTGAACAAATCAATGTGAACATGAAGTTCAAAAGATAATTTATCTACAAACGATTGCAAATCAACTGCCAGATGCATTTACTGATTTAAAAAGAATAACTAGGTCTCATATTCCAGCTGTAAATGCTCCGATAAGAATTGATGTCCCTGAAGGACAATCTAAAGTTGCTAGTGAATCTAGACCATGTCAGAAACATGGAAGACCATTCGGTTCTAAAGATAAAAATCCTCGGTAAAAGAAAGCAGCAACTACACATGATGGTCATGAGGAGGATATAGTTTTGGAAAATCTAATTGACATAATTAATAAAATTCCGGAAGAAACAAAAGAGAATGAAGAGATCTCAATTAATTATGTTACTACAATAAAAATATGGAATCGAAGCTCAATACTTGTCGATAATATTTTTGCATATAATATAGCACTAAATATTATAAAAGAAAGTGAGGATTTTGAACCAACCTCTGTGGAGGAATGTAAAAATAGAAATGATTAACCAATATAAAAAGACGCAATTCAATAAGAATTAAACACATTTGAAAAACGTTGAGTTTTTGGACCTACAGTCCATACACAAAAAGGTGTAAAACCGGTGGGATATAAATGGATATTTGTGTGAAAAAAAAATGAGAAAAATAAAGTTGTGAGATATAAAGCAAGACTCGTCGCACAAGGTTTTACCCAAAAACTGGGTATTGATTATGATGAGACAGATTTTCTAGTGGTGGATGCAATAACATTGCGATATTTACTTTGTTTGGCAGTATATGAAAAGCTTGAAATGTGCCTAATGGATGTAGTTACAGCCTATTTATATGGCTCGTTGGATATATATATATATATAAATCCCTAAAAGATTTAAGTTTCCAGATGCAAATAAATCAAATTCCCGAAAAATTTACTCAATAAAGTTAAATAGAGTTCTATATGGATTGAAGTAATCTGGACGGATGTGGTATAATTGCCTTAGTGAATGCTTGATTAAAGTAGATTTCAAGAATAATCCAATTTGTCCATGTGTTTTTATAAAAATATATAGATCTGGTTTTGTTATAATAACTATTTATGTTGATGATTTAAATATTTTTGGAACTCATGAAGAGATAGATAAAACTATCAGCTATTTAAAAAACAAATTTGAAATGAAAGATCTTGAAAAAATAAGATATTGCTTGAGCCTTCAAATTGAGAATCTGAGTGAAGGAATATTTACTCATCAATCAAATCATGTGGACAAAGTTCTAAAAAGATTTTATATGGATAAAGCTCGTCCATTAAGTACACCAATGATTGTGAGGTCACTTGATGTGAAAAAAGATATTTTTCGACCTCGTGAAGAAAATGAAGAATTTTTAAGTCTTAGGTTCCATACCTTAGTGCTATTAGTGCACTTACATATCTTGCTAATAACACTCGAAAATTTACTAGCAAGATAATAGTTCTTTCCCAACTCGAAGACATTGGAATGAAGTTAAACATATTTTTAGATATTTGTGAGGAACAATGGATATGGGTTTATATTATTCAAATTTATCCACTTTTGATTTAGTTGGTTATGCAAATGCAAGATATTTGTCAGATCCATATAAAGCCAGATCGTAGACAGGTTATTTATTTACTATAGGGAATACTGTCATTTCATGGCGGTCTGTGAAACGAACTTTGGTTGTCACTTCTTCTAACCATGTAGAGATCTTAGCAATTCACGAAACAAGTCGTAAATGGATTTGGCTACGATCAATATCACAACACATAAGAGAAGCATATGGATTATCAAGTGATAAAGAACTTGTGATGACACTGTATGAAGATAATTCTACTTGTAGAGCTCAATTGAAGGAAGGCTACATCAAAGGTGACAAAACAAAGCATATTTCACCAAAATTCTTCTTTACTCATGATCTTCAAAGCAAAAGGGAAATCAACGTCCAACAAATACGCTCAAGTGATAACCTGACTGATTTATTTACTAAAGCTCTTCCCACATCAACATTTGAAAAGCTTGTACAAAAGATCGAAATGCACCGTTTGAAAGATTTTAAGGGATGACTAAATCAAGGGAAGTATGCACTCCACTCTTTTTTCCTTCACCAAGTTTTTATTCCCATTGGATTTTTCTTGGTATGGTTTTTAATGAGACAATATTCTGATTTCATATTCACATTCTTAATATCCAAAATATTTAAGGGGGAGTGTTATGAATATCAAAGGTTTTGAGATTGAAAAGAGAAAAACTTTATTATATTTATTCAATTGTGTATGAATATTTTGTAACTATAATATTCTTCATCTCCCAATGTCTCTTCATGTACTCTATCATGTTACATATAAGTAGAAGATAATATTATTTTTTTTGTACATATTTGTTCGAGTACTTGATAAAGATATTATATTCTCCATATTGCTTCTTAGTTTTCTCTCTAGTTCTTCTCTTCTCAAATTCTTATATTTCTAAGGTTATCTTATTTATATTGAATTTCTCCTTAGTTCTTTTTATTTTATATTCTATAACAATTTTAATTATTTATTTAAGTGTCAAGTCTTTTCCATGTCCCTACACCGCACCAAAAACTTAAATTATAATTTATTTTGTTGTTTTGTCATGGCCCCTCCAAATAAAATTGCGGGTAGCCTACTAAAATTAGAAACTGACAAGTAAATAAAATTCAGAATAGTATTTAGTTTGATATATATTTTTTTGTCTTAAGTGACCTAAGGGTTAAAATATCTTGGATTTAAGATTCAATGGCATAGTTGATTTAAGTTGTAATATTTTGTATTTAATTTAAAAAAGATAAAATATTCAATTTCTCAAAATAAAATCTAAAATTAGTAATAGCCAAGTAATACAATTGAAAGACTATAAATGGAGTTACAAACTATTTCAACTCCTTCCATTTATTTTTTTCCTTAATACACTCAAATATACAATTATTTGAATAAAAAAAAACATAATTATTAGTTGTCTTAAAGAGAACTATCGTACTTCTTGAATATTGATAGATATTGCTAATGTGTAGTGTATATCTAAGCTTTGTCGCAGAAACACATGCCATCCCCGCCGCATGAGAATTTGCTCTTCCACGGTGGACAATGGTTGCTGCAGTCTGCAGCTGCTTTACATTGAGGGGACAAATCAAGTGTTTCTCTTTCAACTTTTTTATCTTCTCTTGGATCCACAGGCACAGTTGCCGAAGGTAACCCCTCCACAGCTACTGAAAACTCTGAGTCGGAGGCATCTGTGTTGGTGAATAGATTCGAACAAGCCGTGATGACCAAAAAGATGGCAAAAATGGTCAGCTTAAACTTCGCATTCTCCATGTCTGGAAGGTCTTGAGATTGATCTAAGTTTGTGTGTGGGCCAATGTTATATATGCAATATTTGCTGCGGATGCAAAGACAGAATCCTCTTCCAAAAATATATAAGCTAGCTATCATAGCACAGGCGTTTGTATGGAAAGGAAATATATGGTAATAGCAGCAAATCCGCCCTGTTTTCTGGTGACGACCAAATGGGAGTGGATTGTGTGTTTTGATGGTGTTGAGGCAATGCAGATTTTGGCACTTTGTGGTTTAGATTTTTAGAGTTTTGGCAGTCTTTTTGGTCACGTTCTTGGCGTAAATCTTATATATTTTGGGATAATCCAATTGATGTTGCTAAATAAGCTTAATATATCAAGCACCAATGGCTTTTTTTTAATTCCTTTTTTCAGGAATAGAGAAAAATACCTTAAAGATTGCAAGAAAGTAGAAATACATTTAAAACATGGAACACATTAAATATTGGCTCTAGTGTTGTTATTCCATATTTTCTCTTCTTGTATACCACTGAAAGTAATATGCTGGGTTTGAAGGATATAGTGTAACGGTAAATATCATTGAAAAAAGAAATACACGTATAGGTTTGTCTTTATTGATTTACCATCTCACCCACGAGACCTTTGTTGTCTGCCTAAGCTACAATCAGAATCCTGAAGAAAATACTAAGGCTACTTTATAGCTTAAATTTGTTTATGAAAATTTTTTTGCGGTGAATAACTAATGCACACAATCAATACAAATACTTAAAAAAATAAGAATATAAAAATTTAATGAACTTCGATCACAAAACTTATATCTTTAAATAAGAGAAAGAAATTCACTGTTAAACAAATATATAAGGAATTGTGTGACTACAAGTTATCATTCTATATTTATAGACAAACCTACTAGGGTTAGAATTAAGTCATTCTAGACTTTCTATCTAAACCTTTAAGATTTTCTAATTTTGGCTTAATCTTAACCATTAGATTGAAGATACAATATAATAATCTTTTCCTTCATTTTAATCTTCTCAATCAATAGACTAATTTTCTTCCTTATTGTAGCCCCTTAAAGCTTCATATCAGATCCTATAACCTCCAATCAAATCATCAATGCCTAAACTTCTTATTTGGTATTGTCTTGATCATCATATCAAAATTTCATCAATATCAATTGTTATGTAGATGTCATGAGAATAACATATCCGAAAATGTTATTATCACTCCCCAACCCAATGGGTCCGGACACATGATAACTCTATAAAATATAGAATTATTTAGTGGCTATTTATTAGTTATTTAGATTATTTTATAAGATTCATATGATAAAACTATGATTTTATGTTTTATTTAAACTAATTTGGCTTTAGAATAATATTAGATTTTTAGCAAAAAAGCAACCAAATTAGGAGGAAAAATCAAAGTACCTGAACTGATGCAATAAAAATGGTGACTGATCGTGTGCTCGACACGAGTCTATTGAGAAAATTAAAGCCAGACAACTGATCGTGCAATTGCACTACTCCAGACTGAGAGGTTTAGCCAACTAGTCAAAGTTGTAGATGACCGATTGTGAATGTCTTGCTAAATTCTCAGATGAGACATGAGATCTATAATTTCAAACATAGGCAAGAAGAGTCATTACATGAGGCATATGAAAGCTTTAGGGCCTGTTGAGAAAGTGTCCACATTACAATGTTCCTAATTATATGCAATTAGACAACTTTAGAGGGTTGAATTCCTTGGACAGAAAGATATTGAATGCAGCTGCTAATGGGAATCTGAAGAATAAGGAAGCTTCACTAGCTTTCCAATTGATTGAGGAAGCAGCCATGGTAGACCAGATGCGTTCCTATGAGGCTGACACTATGAAACCTGGTTCTTCGAGTATGTTCTTGCTTGTCGATATATGTGTGTTCTTGTTAGCTTGAGCGTGTTGAGGTTATTAATTAGTTGATTAGCTGTGATTAAATAGTTTTTGGGCTGTTTAGCTAGGTATTCATTTAGTTAGATTGAGTATCTCTCCTCATGACATTCCTAACAAGTTGTTGTAGACACCAATGAGCTTTAGCCATATACTAAAGTATCGAAAAAAAATATCAAATGAACAATAAACTCAATAAAATCAAGTTTTGATCCTCCATATCAATCAAATATCTTCACTTTTCAGATCTATAATAATTAAATTAAATTCATCTGTTTGAGTTTCATAGGCATATATTCATTGATGCGAAGAGAGTACAATCTCATATTTAGGTAGAGATAATTGGTCAACGACTTCACTGAGTACAATTCCTCCAACTTCTTCCATGCAGCTGCAATCGTTGTTTTTGCAGCAATCTTGTGAAGAACGTTGTTTGTAATACTCATGAACATCACACTGTATGCCCTCTCCTTTAAGTCTTTCTTCTCTAACTCTTTCATCTTTTTAGAAAATTAAAAAATATAAAGGTTTAACAAAATTCGACTACAAAGACTAAGTTCTCGGATGAGAAAAAAAACTCTCAATATTAAGATAATAAAAAGGGATTGTGTGACTTTTAACTGTTATTATGTATTTATAATCAAACCTAATAAGATTAGAATTAAGTCTTATTGTAGATTTTTTAATCTCAATCTTTAAAATTTCTTAATTTTGGCTTAGTCTCAACCGATTACATAATTTTAAAAATTAACAATTTCAGTTAGGCATATAGATGTAATATATCATATTTCACAATTGATAACAATGACTAATTTTTTTAGTTAATTATCAGTAGTATCAAACCTGGGTTTAATAATTTGAATCTAACTCATGCAAGAAAAATAGAATAAACACAAAGAGAAATTGTTTTGAATGATAAACGGAGTGAATAAAAATATATAGAGTTACTAAATTTATGTCAAAAATAAAAATAGGACAAAAGGATTTTATATGGAATAATGATATAATATAATACTGTTGTGAATAAAGGATGAGGGAAAGAAGATAAGGATATAGATATACACATATATGATGAGAGAATAAAAGGATCTTATTTATAGGTATTCAGGATACTGGAGGATCTACCAAATGACAATATGACATACATATTTATAGGTACTAAAGGGTATCATTAACATCTTTTAAAAAGAATATATTCGTTGGTAAAGATACAACTTTTATGAAGAGTTTAATGGATATTCACCAAATATTTTATTCATAACACTTCACCTTGAATGCCCATTGAATTAAAAGTAATAGATATTCAACTTCATAACACTCCCTCTTTGAAAGTTTATTCATTATATGACTAAATGTCTCGTTAAAACCTTACTATAAAAAACTCCATGGGAAAAAATTCTAACTAAGGACAAAGAGTATATCATTCTTAATTTGAAAATATATTATTGGAATAGTGCATCATTAAAAACCTTATTAAAAAATCCCAATAGGAAAAAAACTTGGTTAAGGAAAAAAAAAGTACAGATCATATTCTTTTGATTCAGTTTTCATATCAAACTTTTAAATAACTTTTTTCTCAGATATATATAAGTATGCAATTAAAATATTGTCTCGTTAAAAACCTTATCAAGAAAATCCTAATGGGGAAAAAATCTTGATGAAGGAAAAAAGAGTGCAATGCATACTTTTTACTCCTCCTGATGATATCATCCTTTTGAAATCGACTAACATCTCAGATGTTACTATCATTCGATACGTGATTTGGTCACATATATATAACCATTTTGTTAAACATAAGTCTCGATTCTATTTCTTATCGAGATTTATATATGATATCAAAGTAGGATTATTTTGATGGATAGACTTTATCCCTAAATTTTCGTAGTACTTTTATCGAATATTATTGATTTACAAAGACTCAAATAAGATAGTTTTTATATAATCTACGACTTTTGATTACTCAACAAGAGTTTCAATAATTTTATCTTTTCATGATGATTAACAATCAACCCACATTTAGATCCAGAACTTTTTATAAAAATACATATATCATTATTGTTTTGATAAATATAAGTTTCATTTAGCTTGATATAATATAACTTTCCAGGAAATTCAATCATTACCTTTTGCAATATATATCAATCTTGGATTTTCATATATAAGACGTATTTAAAATATCTATTCACTGTTAGATTTATCATATATTGCAACATTATTCATCCACCATCATAATGAGATATTTTTCTTCAGAATAATCATTTGTGTGAAAACTTGTATGATAAGCTATTTTTATTATAATATAATTTATCTCATCTTCGCACAACTATGAACTTATATGTCATTATTTTCACACAAATTAGTATATGGACCACAAGTCCAACAATACTCATGTTGCAAATTAATTATAAACATCTTTCTAGATTAATCAATCATTTATAATTTATACTCCTCCATAGAGTTTAATCAAGGTCCTCATAATATAGAGTTCTTAAGTTATATTGTCGACATTTAATTTTGGTTCTATCTTTTTTTTTTCACATTGACATAATTTATCGAGATCTCTTTATTTTTTTAAATCTCTTTCAGAAATTAATAATGTCAATAGAACATTTCAAATTTATTCTCTTTTAAACCATCATAAATATTTGCTCCTTTTATGAGAATTTAATATCTTTGGAACCGATTGGTAACTTACATTCCGAACGTGCACCAAATTCATATATAATATTATCCCTTACAATATTATCTTACATTTGAACAATATAGATAGATCTCAATTATTATAAGATCAGTAAATTCATCTGACAATGAAATTTATCAATGAGTTATCTTATGAATTTTAAGTTCATAAATTATAATAAGGATCGTAATAATGATAACTCATTATGATATTTCTTCTCTAGTTATTTATCTTTTCTCTCCCTCAATGTTAGAATATTGTCTAATTTATATCTTTCTTTAATGATCTATTTTTGTGCGGTATAGTAGATAATAATATTATTTATTGCACATATAAATTTCATAGATGGTTTTACTTGATTCCTAATCACAAACCAATTTATGAAGGGATACTAATGATTGTATATTGGCATGATCTAAAAAAACTTGTTGCATGACAAATACATTATAATAAGCATATGATATCTCAAAAAAGTCCATAATATAGATATACTCATAATATATATCCATAATATTTGTATCGAATTATCAAGATGCACACGTTGGCCAACGATTTTTTTTTCACAAGTTGTTTTACAAATGCCACTTGCGTTGTAACTATATTTATATATGTGAACATTTGATTGATATATTATTAAAACCAAATATATGTAGTTCACATCTTCATCTTAATTTGATATCAAATTTAGCAAAAAGAGACCTTGTGCTTAATATGCATTTGCACAACAACATTCGAAAGCTTATGTATTATGAAATAGCTTATAGTTTTTCAATCATAATCGATATAGTTTATTGATACATATATCACACATCAATTTTTAACCGGGATGGTTTGACCGGTGATGCCATCTTTTTATAAACGTACTATCTCATCTTTTGTAACCTTATTAAAGGTTTAACATTTGTCCATGTCCTTAATCATGGATATAATAAAAAACGCATTCACTTCAAGGAATGATGCTTAATTTTTATAATGAGATACATACAATCAGTACATGACTATTGTATTGTACCATTCATTGCAAAGTATGAACTATGATAATTATAAGATAATATTATATTAAAATAAATAAATAAAAATAAAATTATCATATAATGTCTACAATATCATATACTTTGCATAGTATTGACCTTCCAAAGAGAGTTATGGTACACTACTAATATGCTTTGTGTAATGAATAATATTGCATACAAACTTATTTTAATTAATGACTGAATTATGACATGTTATGTTTTTAACTAAAAATTATCATTTATCTTATATTATATATAAAATTACATATAATTATGCACAATCCTAATTTATATTTGTATAATATAAAAAATATTTTCTTAATACCAATTAATTTCATATGCATATGTATACATAATATGTATACTCAGCATTAATATAATTCATTATTATTATATATAAAATAAAAAAATATAATAAATTTATTAAATAAAAAAAATTATCTCTTTTTTTAACCATATGGTGACTTCTCATAGTAAACTTCCAACCAAAGACAATATTTTTTATATTATACAAATCTAAATTAGGATTGTGCATAATTATTTTTGGTCAATAAAATTATATATGTAATTTTATATATAATATAAGATAAATGATAATTTTTAGTTAAAAACATAACATGTCATAATTCAGTCATTAATTAAAATAAGTTTGTATGCAATATTATTCATTACACAAAGCATATTAGTAGTGTACCATAACTCTCTTTGGAAGGTCAATACTATGCAAAGTATATGATATTGTAGACATTATATGATAATTTTATTTTTATTTATTTATTTTAATATAATATTATCTTATAATTATCATAGTTCATACTTTGCAATGAATGTTACAATACAATAGTTATGTACTGATCGTATGTATCTCATTATAAAAATTAAGCATCATTCCTTGAAGTGAATGCATTTTTTATTATATCCATGATTAAGGACATTGACAAAATGTTAAACCTTTAATAAGGTTACAAAAGATGAGATAGTACGTTTATAAAAAATAATTATGCACAATCCTAATTTATATTTGTATAATATAAAAAATATTTTCTTAATACCAATTAATTTCATATGCATATGTATACATAATATGTATACTCAGCATTAATATAATTCATTATTATTATATATAAAATAAAAAAATATAATAAATTTATTAAATAAAAAAAAATTATCTCTTTTTTTAACCATATGGTGACTTCTCAAGCGTCAGATTCGATAATTCCTCATCAGATCTTTGTCAATGTATAAGCCTTAATAATATCTTCCAAGATTGCATCCATAAGCTATCCGAGACTTTTATGCACTGAGAGGGTGAGCTGTCAGATATGATTTTTGCTAGAGAATCGTGCTGATAAAGTGTTGTGAATAAAGGAGAAGGAAAAGAAGATAATAAGATAGATATACACAGATATGAGGAGAGAATAAAAGGATCTTATTCATAGGTATTCAGGAAACTTGAGGATCTGCCAAATAACGATATGACATACATATTTATAAGTACTAAAGGGTATCATTAACATCTCTTAGCATTTATAAGTACTAAAGGGTATCATTAACATCTCTTAGCAAGAATATATCGGTTGATAAAGATACAACTTTTGAGAAGCGTTCAATGGATATTCACCAAACATTTTATTCACAACAAATATAAGATTGTATAGAACTTATATACATCCTAAAGAAAGAGACAAGTAATAGACATAAAAGATTATAAATGGAGTAGCAACTATGTACTCTTTTATTGAAGTAATATATTGAATAATATCCTAATGCATGGTTACAAAAACATGAGATTGTTGGATGTGTAGAAGCAATCAATCCTGCAACTCGTTTGATTTATTTTTTTCCTCAGCTAATGCACTCGAACATACAATTATTTGTTGTCTTAAAGGGAAGGGAATTACGGTAGGGTAGGGTAGGATGTGATAGATAGATAGATATCTAAGGTTTGTCGCAGTAACACATAGCACCATCGCATGAGAATTTGCTCTTCCACGGTGGACAATAATTACTGCATTCGGCATCTGTTTTGCATTGAGATGGCCAAATATCAAACGCTTTCCTTTCAGTGTGGCTATCTCTTGCTGACAACACACCCAAACCTTTCCAAAGATAAGCACACCCACACACAGGTGCAATATCCATGTGAGTACGTATTATATATATAATAATGAAATTGCACAGTAATTCTTAAAAAACAAAAAAAAAATAGATTCGAACCAGATATGGCGATCAAAAAGATGACAAAAATGGTCAACTTCAGCTTGGTATTGTCCATGCCTCTGGGAGCTCGTAAGGGTTAATTGATCAAAGAAAGTTTGTGTCGGGGCCAAAGCTATCTATATATGCAAATATTTGCTGCAATCTGATGCAAAAGACACAACCCTCTGCTGAAATTTATAATAAACTATTGAAAGGAAACAAACATATGGTCTTAGCTGCAAATCCGCCTGTTTCCATGGTGATGACAATTGAGAGTGAATTATGGGTTTTGGTGGTAATGGCTAACGTAACGTAGATTTTGGCACTTAATTTGGGGTTGAGAATTGTAGAATATTATTGGCAGTCTTTTTGTCACGTTCTTCTACTGCTATTCCATAAATATGCATTAATGTTGGCTCCTCATCATCTCATTGCCAATAGATAAATGTGAGAATGGGTAGTATGTCATCTTTTATTTTTTATTTTTTTTAATTAAAAATATTCATCGTGATCGTGGGTGTCGTGGATATACTCAATCACGTCTGCAATTAAATCTGATCAAAAGTATTATTTAATTTGATGTGATTTTATTTTCTCATAATCTAATTCTTTTTACTATCCTCTGCCTGCAGTAGCAGTGAACTTATCTCCACAGACAGCAGCTCTGGTAATGGAATTCTTGATATCCCAAATTTTACATGATACGTTTATTTCAACATTCTTTGTCTTTCTGTTAAAGCATATCTTCTCGAATCATGCCAGTTTTGTCTCATTCTGCCTCACCTTAACATTCACCTTTTCTTTTGCAAACACATTCATTCAACGTGGAATTTCAATCTCAGCGGAAGAATTAAAAAAAACCGGGAGTCCAATTTATAAAAGTAGCAAAATGAAGGAATTGGATTCAGTATGCAGTGGATGATGGTATTGGTTAAAGGACTGCGATTGGGAAGAAAGCAGGAATATAATGGGGAGCACTCGGAAGAATTAAGACTTTACAAGTCTCAGTACAAGAAGCCCCGCGCATTCTGAGATCAATATCAAATACCATGACGTCAGACCTCATTATCCCACATCGGCTGAGAGCAGTACAATTCATAAGTTCATATTAATCTTGCTAATGCGCCTCAGCAGTCGAACTTGGTAGCGCGAGTTTATAACCCGAGCGGGGACATTAAGGTGTTGGAACATTGTTTCGGCCCACCGGGTTGGGTCTTGCTGGCTCTCTACTAGCCTGCCCGCTCCAAGCTTGGAGTGAGCCCTGTGGCTTGGGCGAAGGCTCAGGTCTCACGGTTCCTGCAGTGGAGGGCACTGCGTGAGGCTGGTTTCACAGAGCAGCGACGACCTCCCGCTCCTGGCAGTGGAAGGATAACAGGTTGGTGCCTGCTAGACTCGCCATAATCCGATAGGCCCGATAACAACTGAACCAATACTTTTTTACTCTTTTTATCAAAATACTGAACCAATGGCGACACCATGAAACAGCAACCTGCAAACATGAAAACTCATACAATTTGGTGCTTGGAAAAGAGAAATTACAAAATTCCATCCATCAGTTTTGATCTTTTTAATACAGTTTCTATACCATGCTCATAAAATTTTCATATTCATCCACGGGAACAGAGATTTTTACATAAAATCTGGACTGAAAGCGTTAAACCCACTAATCATATCTGTAATTAGGTCAACTTGTGATCATCTTGAATGGAAATTTGATGAAGGAAAAGGCATCCTACAATTCGAAACTGCTAGGTGCTGAGAATGATCATGTAAACGGCAATGGCGGCTCGATGGTGGAAGAAAGTTTTGTTCTAAACGAGGATGATGTACGCGTAGCCATAGAGAGGCGCGTGATGGCCTCTGTGAAAGATTGCGGTGATTGTGAAGCTTATGGGAAGAACTAGAGGAGTAATCGTATATTTTAACCAATTGTTAGTCACATTTCTCCATTCTTCTATAAAGTACTGCGCCATAGAATATGTAGAACCAAAATCTTGGGCTTCCTGGAAAGTGACAATCCGTAAAAGGAAACAACTTGAACTTCCGTGACCAAGCCCAAACAAAATTTGGGTTATCAATTTAAAAAACCTGAGGAAGCCACAATAAGGGGAATTAAAGAAAAACATAAAAGTAAAAGATAAAATGGCAGGAGCTGCAACGAGCACAGTGAAAGCGGTGGCCCTTATTGCCGGTGACCACAACGTTAAAGGCTCTCTTCAGTTTGTCCTGCTACCAAGCGGTCTTCTCTCTCTCTCTCTCTCTATATATATATATATCTATCTCTATCTCTGTCTCTATATGTTAGGATTCGGGTTGCGTGTGGTTGAGTAGGGATTGTAATTCTTGGTTTATGTTTCCCTGATTATTGGTTTTTGCAAGGTTACGTATGTTTGTATGGGTATGTGTCTATGCAGGGGCTACCCAGGTGACGGGGAGGATAACAGGGCTTTCACCAGGCTCTCATGGCTTCCATATTCATGCTCTTGGTGACACCACCAATGGCTGCAATTCCACTGGTGCTCTTTTGATTCTCTGGGTCTGATTAGTTGTTTTTGCTATAACACTTTGGATTATACAATGTCTGTGATCCTTTGTTGCTTTCCGCCATTCAATTTTTCTCCGGTGAAGTGGCGTTGGGTTTTGCATTTGATCTTCGTTGTGACATCTGTGAGGAGCAATTATGATATTTGGCTTCTACTACTTTTTCTTTTGAGTTTACTCGTTCTGGGTATTGGTGCGGTCGGTGATAGCTATGGTTGTTCTTGCACCGCATGACTATTATGCTTTGTGATGATCTTCGTTAATGTCAGGACCTCATTTCAATCCACTAAAGAAGAACCATGGAGCTCCAACAGATGAAGAACGTCATGCCGGAGATTTAGGAAACATTGTCGCTGGCCCTGATGGTAATCTCTTTCTCTTTTTTTTCCTTCATGTTGTTTGCTTTTGACAAGTTATTGACATAGTTATTGTGACAGATTTTCCATTTCCCTTGTTGCAGGAGTTGCCCATGTTTCAATCACAGATAGGCAGGTAGTTCACAAAACACTACATTGATTTCGTTCTTCAAAGGGCATATGGTACAATCTTTTAGACTAGCGTCAGACCTCATCTTCTGCCATTCTGCCTTTTCTTCCTCCATCAATGCGACAACTTCCTTGGTCATTGGATTATGCTGGCATTTGAAAATTTGGCTGTGCTTCATCTGAAATCTCTACTGCCAAAAAAAAAAGAAAAAAAAAACAAAGCCTTGAAAGTGCATAATATATACTAATGTTAAGTACTTTTCAACTTGTAGATACCTCTGATTGGAGTGCATTCTATTTTGGGAAGGGCTGTTGTTGTGCATGCTGATCATGATGATCTTGGGAAAGGTTAGTGTTATACGTTTGGTTTGGCTGTAGTATGTTTGCATATGAAAACATAGCTATCTTGAAGAGAAAAGATCATTAAGTCTGTTGAAAAGCATTGGAAAATGAAATATTTCTTCCTTCTATAATCAAATTAACTATTGGTGGTTGTACCTATTTGATTAAGAGCACAATCCTCATTTTTTTTAGTTGATTTCTGGGCATTGTATGTTTTTTGTTTTCGGAATTTCTGATCTATGCAAGCTTCTGCATCTTAAGTTACCACCTCAGTGTCCCTTGCTCCTTTTTTTTCTTTTCTTACCTTTTTAGTGCTTGCAATATCTTTTTGGACTACTTGCTATTTCATTTTGGAGCTGATGAAAAGTAAAGTTCAAACTTCATTTTTTCCATTTTGGACATCTAATGGTCCCTTAACCAGTACTACATTCTACCAATTTATATACCCATGGAGTCTACCCAAACCTCATCCCACCACTAAATTACCTCTCCTAGAGGAGCAAGCAGGATCTCTCCTAACCCTTAAGCCTTTAGACCGAAGGAGATGCCATTTGAGCTAAGGCTTTCCGGCACTCCATTCTTCCTGATATGTAGGGAAAATGAGCAATAATATCACTCTTTTGAGTCATTTTTCACATTTGGAATCCCTTACGGAAGTGTGTTCTTTACTTGCATTATTTTCTTGTGGGCAGGTGGACATGAACTTAGTAAGACAACTGGGAATGCTGGGGCAAGAGTTGGTTGTGGTAAAGTTTCATATACCCATGCTTACTTCACTTCTCCTTTCCAAACTAACTAGTTAGCTATAGATGGAACTCATTTAACTTTGACCCGTGGGACAAGATTTTTTTCACTGCCTTTGATTCCCTTTTGGTAATATGTTACTGAACTGATATTGTTGTGCACAATAATTTCTGGGCAGGCATTATTGGGCTTCAATCCTCTGTGTAAAGTTGATAGCTTCATCTGATAAATGTTTGGGAGGAAGAACAATTCGCCTCACCCATGAGTTTTGATATTGTAATCTCCTCAACCAAATTTAGTCATGCAATCTTTGGATGCTCAAAACAGTCTATGGATCTTAATGCGCTTAAAGATCTATACCTTTGACTCTGTATAATTAGGTTGGGTGTAGTTTCCCTTGCAGGAAAATGTTTTAAATTCCTGATGAAATAAAAAAGTAGAATGAAACAGAACAAGTGTTCCTCTTTGAGGAACTTCTCATCCATTTCTTTGGATGAGAATTCTAATCCAATTTAGTTTTAGAGAATCGAAATTCAAAATCCAATTGCAATCCACTTTTTCGTCTTTCAATGATTCCCAGAGTGCTTTTACAATCATGCGACTCTGCAACCTAAGTTGTGGTCAAAAGGATTATACCAATAGTAAAAAAATAAATAGTAAAAACAATTGACCAACACGATCTACATCTATCCAGATATGGCATCACACCCGCTGATCATACATTAAAATGGCACAACAGAGGAAGTCATACTTGTAGCAGTAAATGAAGACCGTAACATTCACAAGGCCATTTGATTAAGGGAGCAATTCAAAATCAGGATATGAGATCATTACAAGATGCTTTAGTCATCATAGGGAATAAAGGATGGGACAGAGCAAGACCTGCCTGTGTCATTTGATTTCTCAGCCAGCCAGCCACGTAATCAAACATACACGGTATCATGAGAACCATTAAGATTGTTTAGTTTACTACATGGACATGGTAAGTCCAACCTCTGTGATTCGTTTCTCGGCCAGCTGTGCACACGGCAATGTATCTAGCCTCTCAACCATGTATTCCTATATGAAGAATTGTCGCGCAAGGAAGCATCATGGGCCTTGTATTCCATAACATAGGCATGAGGAAGCTTTAAGTGCCTTTTAATAGAATCTCTTAGAGCCATCACAGCCTGGTATAATAAAGAGAGATCAAACTCCTCTCAACTAGAATAAACAAAAGCTACAACCACTCTCTCGGATGATCTAAAGAAATTATCAATAAGAAGTCTTATAGCTACAATGACTCACTTGATGATCAGATGCATTTCTGTTCCACACACTCAATATATCCTCATTGAAACGAATGCTTAGTACTGCACCGCAAATGTTATCACCATAATCAAGTTGGTCTCCTACTAGTGCGAGGACCTGAAATGCATAATAAAAACAGTGAAAATAACAAGTTTCAGCATATTTCAAGGTCATTGTTGCATTTTTTAATGTATTTTTTAATATCACCAGTCAGAGCAGAGCCAATCAGATTTCTATAAAAGTGAAACAAAAACAAAGAAAAAGGCTAATGCTGCAAAGATGGGAGTACATTTGGCCCTCCCCTACTGAGGAATCTCCTATGCAGTAAGTTCGAAGTTAAATAAATATACCGCACATAAGTTTTTCTTTCATAACTTCTAAGAAGGCCGAAACTGGCAGCATACATCATTGCCCTCCAAGACATCACAATCCAGTCTAACAATTTTAGAGACTCAAACCCAAAAGCAGTCAGTTATAAGCCGCCAGATCAGCAATACTAATCATTTTGCAGCAGTCCCATTTTCAATCAAATCAGATAAATTTTTAACATGGTATATACCAAGATAATCAAATAGTAAACTTCCAACCAAAAACATATTTTATGACATACACCCCTAAAAGAACAAGTGGATGCAACTTTGATTCAAAGATGCAGAGCTATTATATGCAACTGTAGAGTAAGTTTGATTTCCCCTACCAAATCTTCCCAAAAGCGTGATGAGACAACCTTTTTGAAACGAATTATCCACTTTCCACCATTGCAGTTAGCAGAGTCCTAAAAAAATGTTAAATAAAAAATCATTAACAATTAATTCAAAAAAAGTTTTGAGATGTCCATAGTTAAAATAAATAACCCGGAAGCTGTCACAACACAACGTTTATTAAGCTACCTCCCATAATGGGCGGATTCCCTCCTTGAAAAGATGCAAATCTGTTGGGCTAGGCAAAGAAGAAGGCCGAGCCAAGTGACAATAGCAGACCCAAAAAGCTTCAACCTGCATATGATACAGGGCAGAGGTCTCACGAGTAAAATAAGCAGCACAAAAACCCCACATTAAGAAATTGTACAGAAAACAGTAATTTCAATGTCTTTTACATAAAACATACCGTACTGAACTCTGCAATTTTCTTTATATTATCCTCATAAGATCCTTGAGTTCGCACTCCTGGTGTTCGGCGAGTGTACCAATATACAAACTTGTTCTGGTCATAGACATGTGAAAGCAAATAATAACTGAATACACACTAAAAACACCAGCCTTCACTGAGTATCACTCAAAAGAGTATAACTACAAACAAAAGAGGAATAAACAAATAACAACATATACTAGCAAAAGATGTAAATAAGATAGTATATACTAGCAAAATATTATTCTGAAATTATAAATGAAGACAAAGAAATTACAATAGAAAAAGTTATTGTCCCAACACAAAATGCAATATAATGAGTTTAATTAAAAATAGCTTCACAAATAAGAGCAGATGAACAGTGTCATAGTCATCTCTAACCGTAGAGTGCAAAGAAAGGGTATTTTTTTCAGACTACAAGCACTGTCCTACACATATGCATACAGAAAAGGGCAAGCAATACCATACAAGTCCAAAAATCCTATATAACCTCCAACCTTTACACAGAAAAACATCACATCCTCTTCAAAAAATGACAATCTATCCAAAGTTCAAATCAGAACACAAATGCTATCCATAGCATCTATCTTTCAAAAAAAAAAAAAATCTAAAATAATCCAACAAATCCGAAAACAAACTCAACCCAATTTCTATATCAAAATTTTATTTTCCTTTGTTTAAAAAGAAAAAAAAGAAAGACGACCAGACGACTTCAACAACATAAACGCGGGTGATTCGCCGCAAAACATTTAACTGACAAATTAGATACCTTGAGAGGGTGCAAGCCGAGTTTTAGATCACGCGCATAGCGTTCTTCGGTTTCTTTATCGACGCTGTAGTTCTGTTTGTTGTTGTTTTCGCTATCAAATGAATTTGCTGAGTCTGCCACCGTAACTGCGTTCTCGTTGCTTCCTGCTTCCTTTTTGTCCGTGATCTCCATTGACTTGTGTACCCTAATTGGTGACTCAATCCACACGCGAAGGGAAGGTGAGATGGGGAAGAGAGTGGACGAAGCAATAACAAACGATATTTATGGTCTTGAAGAGGGTTGTCTGGGTATTTATCCTTTTAGTCTCAGCCCACCATAAGGCTCGGCCCATTTTCTATTGTAGGCTTTGGTGATGGAGTCCAGTTCATCAACCTCTCTTTTTTTTCTTTCTTTTTATAGACTCATGTAAATAAATTGAAATAATAATAATGATTAATATATACTTATTATCAATGATCATCTTGGTTTTAATGATTTAATGTGATAAAATTTTCCTTGTGATTTATTTATTTTCCTTTTCAATATTCATTCACATGGTACCATACCCCTCAGAATTAAAAATGATCAGAACGGATAGAATAAATAAAAGTAATTAAACATTATTAATAATAATTATTAATTTATGTTGTTTAATATATTTTATAATTCTTTTTCCTGTATTTTTGAATTTATAAAAAACCATCATCTTTTTTATATAATTAAAAAATATTTGGGTTGAATTTTTGATTATTTTGGATAGATCCAATTGTGGACTCACCCAATTTGATAGATGGGTACCCGGAAAGAAACAAGAACAAACAATAAAAACAAGGGAGACAGAAGTTGGAATCAGGCAAAACCCATCCAACGTATTAAAGCCATCAACCTCAGTACTTGCAATACATATTTACACCACATCCGAATATTATCGTATTTATCAACTACCCCCTCTTCTCAAACCAACCAACCCACCCTCCCTTTATATACTGTCTCCCCCCTCCATGGCCATAGCCATCCCGCGTCATTGCTCATACCTTTACAGCTGTTTTCCCTTCAACGGGATAAGAAATACAGAAAATAGAATACCCAACTGATTACGATTATAGGTATTAGAAAGAGGAGTTGTTGTTATTTTAGTAGTTGTTGCTATTGTTGTTAACCAAAACTATGGGATCGAGTATACTTTTAGGGAGAGAGGGGGGGCAAAAGTAACAATAGGGAAAGAGCACAACAAACAAAACCCACATCTCTCCATTATTGTTCCGACTCATAAAATTCGCCTTTTTCCTAATCTTCTCCTTCCTTTTTATTCTCTTTCCCCTCGGGTTCCCACTTTTATCCTTGGTGATTTCTTGTATTTTCAGGTTCCTGCCTTGTTCAATGTCTCCGCTCTGGGTTGTGTTCCTCTGTATTGGGGCTCTGTCTTCTTTAGGATTCGTGTCGGCTTCGGGGCATGTGTGTTCCCTGGAATATCCTTCGTTTTTGTTAAATCTTCAGTTGCTATGCCCTCTCTCGATCCCTCCAAATCCAACGATTCAGGTATGTTTCTCCCCTTTATTTTCATAAAACCGTTTGTTCAAAATGTTTCAAGCTTTTTGATTTTTTTGTTGCTTTGATGGTTGGATGCATATTTTTTTGAAAAAAAATTTAAGTTAATGGTTTTTTTTGTATTGCTTTGCAATGATTTGATTTGTTTCTTGCTGCTTTATTTTTTTTTGGTGTGTTTACAAGGGTTAATCGTTTGCAACGTAATAGTGAAAATGTTGGGTCTGGGATTAGTATTGACAACCGGTATTGGAAAAGTAAGGGGTAGAGGTTGACTTTTTGAATGGTGATTTAATTCTTTCTGTTCTAGAAGCTATAGACTTTGAAATTTTGTTTCCATTTTAGTATGTGAGAATATATATCAACTAGTGTCTGAGTCTCTTGCTGGTGGTCCTGGCAGGAAAAAGAAAAAAATTTCCTATTTTCCTGGTGTTGTGTAATACTAGAGTTGTGGTGCTAGATGATTGTTACAAAATTTGACCTGTTTTTTTTTATGTCTGGCTGGTGTTAGAACACCCGACAAGGAATACATTGATGCAAACTGGGAATTCGTGCTCTTCTGTAGACCAAGATATGCTCTTTATATATTTTAGAGTGTCATTTTCATTTCAAGTGCATGAAATGTCCTTGCTTCTTTATATTATATTTGAAAAATATAATAGCTTGAATTGATCTTATCTCTTTTCCATAACATGGTGTTTATTTTTTCCCCCTTTGTAAGAATGAAAAGTCTTTGTGATTTGGATTGTTTTTCATGGTAATAGTACATGTTTTGTATGTACCGCTGAAATCAGTTGTCTGTCCATAAGGCAAAATGGATTGGTATATTTTAACTTCAATTTGTTGTTCAGAATAAGAAAATTAAAGAATTTCATGAATGGAATCTACTTCTCTAGCTCCAGGAGTAGTACGAACAAGTATGGGAATCTCATAGCAAAATTGTATATCCAGTCATTTAAGGTAAAATAAATCGGCAGATGAAATGCAGAAATTATGTGGCCCTTTATTGTTTCAGTCACAAATTTCCAATCCTTTGCACCCTACATCGCTTTAATACCGACAAAGTGTTTTACAATTGGATTTCTTTTGTTATTTTTTGCATTAAGTTGACTTATGTTCAGTTTGTGTTGTTGGTGATTTTTCCTTCCCTTGAAATGTTAGCCAGATCTGGGTGGATTTGTGAGTGGTGGAAATAATTTAAAGTTTATCTTATACAGTTGAATCTTTTGTGCTTCTTTTATCGTTTGCTTTCACCTTTTGGCTTGTCTGTTCCTAATGATAAGTAATGTTATGCTAAGGTCAAGATTTCTTTACCTTTTTTACATTGCACCAGTTTAGGGTTTATTCAATATATTTTGGGCCTTTATTTGTCAGACAAGCACGGTATAGTTACCTTTCTGGTTCATGTTTGATTGGTCTTGGACAGTCCTGGTATTGGGAAACTTCTTTTGTATTGAGTTGTGAATAGTTTTTTTCTTGATAGGTGGATGGAAACTTCTTGGACAAAGCTCTGACTTCAAAACAAGGAAATGGTTATACTGCGGTACTCTTTTATGCTTCATGGTGCCCCTTTTCGCAGAGTATGCATCCGAAATTCGAAATGCTTGGCTCTATGTTCCCACAAATAGAGCATTTGTCCATTGAACAGTCGCTGGCCCTCCCAAGGTGTGATGCCCTTAACTTGTACAAGCTTCTTGTATTTATATTTTCATAGAGAAACATGCGGCTGTACACGCACCATACAGTAGCTGGAGAATCTTTAATTTTTCTTAGCCGCCAAGGATTTTATTCCTGTTTCATATATTCAAATTATTGGCTTTTGCTGTTGAGCATTGTACTTTGAGCATAATAATTGACATGTTTATGTCTAGGATCCGGGGTTTGTGTTGAGCAGAATACTTTAACCCATGTTCATAAATCATGGGGAGACAGTACTTCACAACCTGTAATTTCTTGATTTGACTTTTGGTGGATTAGCTTTTTTTCCTGGCTCGCAATATGTTCTTATTTTGCCTCAACGTTTGTGTATTTCTTGATTGTGTTGGTTGTTAGATTTTCTTTGTTTCATTCTGTTAATGTTTTCGGCTTCTTCAGGTTTGCCTCCACCTTTTTCACTTCAGGTGTTTCAATGCAGTTTCTAGGGTGGTGGGTGGGGAAGGGAAAGTTCATCTGGGCTGAATTGCAGAATTTCTTTTCTGCTATGATATGTTTCGATGAAAATGGTTGAATTTCACTTTATTTTGACTCCATTGTTTATCAATTGTTGTGACACTGCTCGGAAATATTCATTTAATATATCAATTTTGTTCTGTTGAGCTTGCAGGTTAATAATTACACTTTATTAAAGGCTCTTGTGTAGTTGATTTTCATGTTCCATCCTTTGTTTTTGCAGTGTATTTTCAAGATATGGAATTCATAGCTTGCCGTCGCTGCTAATTGTTAACCAGACTTCAAAAGTCCGGTATCATGGACCGAAGACTCTCCCGTCCCTCGTAAAGTTTTACAGAAAGTCAACAGGTAATCTCATTAATATTAGATATGGTATCAAACCTATGATATAACATGGCTTGTTTCTGATCCAGTTTGCTCCTATAAGCGATAGTTTTGTGTTGACCTCTCTGAATGTATCTCATTTACAAGATATATTTGTAATTTTACATTGTGGATCATATCTGTGGCTCAGGACTTGAACCTGTTCAATACATTGTGGCTGACGATGAGCTTGCCAGTTTGAAGCGTGGTAAAAAATCCATCAGTCAGGGATGGGATGCTTTGTCTTTAGAGGAGATGCTAAAAAAAGAGCCCTACTTGGTACTGGCGATGCTCTTCCTCTCTTTCCGGATGCTAATATTGGCATATCCTAAGATTTTATCTCATGCCAAGGCCTTCTTCAGTGCATATGCTCCCCGGCTCAACTTGGAAATATTTGGCGAGACGAGCCATTTATTCGGTCGTATCCTTCACATGATCGATGTCAGGAGGATTTGGACCAAGTTGAGACTGTGCAAGACAAGAAACTTCCACCAGGGCGCGAAGAACTGCCGGGTTTGGGCATCTTCACTCGCATCAGTTTCGTTGGGTGAGTCTTCCTCGTCGTCTAGATAATAAACACAATGCAGATATCCAGTTTGATTCTAGGAAAGAGGCATATCGATGAGGCAATGTACTGCTAAACTGTTTCTGTATCGTGGGGACAAGTTGATCATCTTACTCTCGGCTCTTGTCATACTTAAATTTCCCTTCCTAGTGGTTATGATGATGATGGTAGATTGATAGGATAAGGGTGTTGTACTTTTGCTTGAGTTTTGGGTGGAAGCTATGTAAATCCGGGAACAGCCTTCCCTCTTTCCTGTAAAATATTTTTTTATTCGGAGGAAGACCTTTACACACAGTTGAAATTGGAATGCAACCATATCTTCGTCTTTCTCTCTCAAAGAAGCTAACCCCATTCACGTTATTTACATCAAAATTGGTCCACAAGTATTATTTACATCTGGCACTAAGACATTAAACAAGAGAACTTTCTATGCTTTATGGTTCAGCATATCTGCAGCTGTCTGGGAGCTTTCGCTTTCGCTTTCGCTTTCAATTTCACTTTCACCTTTTATAAGGATCTCAAGTATCACTTCCATTTCAAGCAAACCTCCATAAGTTGAAGCAAACCCTTTTTTTTCCCTCACTCTTCCCTCAAAGGAAACCACCATCATCAGCAAGTTTTGAACACACTACTGTTTTAGATGGCATCCATCAGACTATCTATTAATTGTTAATTAATTGGTGTAGTAGAAAATTCTGAAAGAAATATCCAAGAAACCTATCTGCAAAGTGGGTCCTGGATGGACCGCACAGTTGTCAGTTTTAGGAAGGGTGATCACCCCAACCGACCTTCATATCTATCCACAGAAACCTGTTCTCACACTCCAAAGAGCAAGAGGACACCACGAAGCGGTGGCCTTGGCTAGCTCTCATAACTTCCCATCATGAAAATTCCACAGGAGACTCCGTGAACAACTCACCTTCCTTGATCAAATAATTCAGCACCAAAAGTACAATCAAAGTCAAAAACATCTTCCCGTCATCTACTTATATCAACTCTTCTCTTTGATCTGTTTCCACACTGCCATAGAGGAAATACCCCTTCCGAGTAATGGATCTTGATGAGTGGGAGCTTCTACCCCATGATGGGTTCCTTGATTACTGTGAAGATGGTGAGAAGAAGAACCTTGCTTCAAACAAACGTAGTCCTAACCCCAAAACTGTGTTTGATATGAACTACTTCATGTGTTCTAACCCCAAAAGTGTTATTGACATGAACTACTTCATGTGCCCTTCTTTACCTACTGGGAAGTCGAGGGTAGTGCCTCATCAAGTTGTTCCGGTGACTATACAACTTGAACCAATCACAGCTCCTGCAACTAGTAGCAAGAAGGTGGATGAAGATGTCATGGCTGGAGATGTCATTAAAGTACCTATTGACATGAGAGTCGTACCTTCTGTGATCTCTCCAAAAGTCAAAGGTCCTAATTATGTAGGATCAAGGTATGAAGAGTCTGATCAGGACTCAGTTTCACAAGTTTTCTTCAAGAAAATGAAGGAAAATGAATTCGTCGACATGAAATTGGACTCACCGAGGTCCACTGCCAAGGGCTTTGTGCCTCCTCAAATTGATGCTGCCAGCTTTAACTTTGAGGACAAAACTGGGGTCTTGGAAGCTAAGATCACTTCTCCAAGGATAAAAATTATTGAAAAGGAAAGTGCAAAAGATCAACATGTGATCTGGGAGGAGAATAGTGGTGGTTTGAATTTATTGAAGTGGAGCATGAGCGGGATCGGTGCTATTTGCTCCTTTAGTGTGGCTGCAGCCACCTTCTGTATCATCATTTTCGGAAGCCACCAAAAAAACATGAAGCAGCTGGAGAATCACAAGCTGAGGTTCCAGATATACACTGGTGACAAACAAGGCTAGTCCAATTCCTAACCCTTTTTCTTACCGTAATTAGATTATACCAATTTTTGTTCTTTTACCGAGCATGTTCTTGGTAAACTTGTCTGCCTAATTCTCGTAGATCACAGGTCTGCTCTGAGGGTGTTTTAAAAAATTGCTCATTTTTGTGAATAGATCAAATAGAACTCTCCACTGGGTCTTATCTCTATATGCTTAAGAAGGTGATTAAAATCATTGTGATCACAAAACAAGTATCTGAAGATTCCATTGCAAGAAGTGAGTATATAAAGAAGATTCTGATAAAGGTCTTTTTTATTTACAGGGCAAGCTGAATTTTGAGAATAGTTCTAAATTGCCTCGATCTGTGAGTGGTGAAGCTAATTGGGAGTAGCAATTGTAGCAGAGGACTAAGGAAGTGGCTCAGCATGCAACAAAGTCAGCAGTCAGAAGAGTTCCTATCACTAGAGCTCATATAAACTACTATAGTGAGATACTATGATGGGCTCTGAGAAGCTAGTACGTATAGCAGCAATCCATTTGCTTCTTCCTTGCTGTCAGATAGTAGTGCTGGAGTTGCTTTACTAGGTCAATATAAAGGTTAATGTCGGGTCAGTATATTTTGTAGATTAAGAACATGTATATCTTCACAGGGGATGTTTGTGTAGATTCTGAGAATCATCTTTGCTTCAGAGATTCCTATGTGCTGGCTACTTGTTAGATTATTAACACCACTTAGACGTGTCTGCTTGAGATCAATAAACAAGTTTTGTCCTAAGAATGCCTGAAATATACAAAATCATAATAAAAGGAAAAAAGGTATAGAAGAAAGATTTGCTAGGAAATTATAATGGGATCATCAGTATTGCCAGTTTACAAATGGCATGTAGGATTTGGTAAATCCATGGGTTGATTAATGCTACTTTTAGCCTTTCTCTATAGTGGGAAGTTCGCTGGGATTACCATGGATGGAACCTGACTTTATGGTATTGGATATGGAGATTCTTATCTTGTCAGCTGTTGGAGATATTTTTCATGGGTCAAGACAGGAAAGGAAAATGACTGATTCAAAGAACACAGCAATCAAAAACAAAAGAAAATGAATGAGTCATGACCCACTTGAGAAATGAGTCACCTAATTGGTTCATGGCACAGAATAAACGATCGGTGTTCATCCATCCTTCTCGAACCCTCAAAGATGGGGAGTGGTCGTGACTTTGTGAGTTGAAACTCCTACTGGAAGGACGTATACGTGGGATGCAGTGCACCAGTCCCAACCCCAGGAATAATGAAAATTGGTTTATTGTTGTCAGATTGATTGCAGATTGAGATTTTCTTCATGTTGAATGGTTGGGACACTAATCTCCAGAATCATCCAAGTGAATCTTTCCTTTTTTAATGCTGGTTGGGTTTTGGGTTGGACCACATCTCTAGCAACTAGCAAGTGTCCTGTTGATGAACATCAACAATCCAACGTGGACTATGAACTGGCAGTGTCTCAATTTGTTTTCCTGGCATATGTTCGTTGGATGTTTCGATCAAATCTTCACATTTAAGAATTAACCAGAAAGGCAATGAAAGATATAGAACCTCTGTTTTACTTTCGAGTACACATTGCTTAATTCAGAGGGATATGAAGTATGCGTTTTCCATACGAATTTCTGGAAAAATTCAAAGAAGAGCTGCAATCCTTTAAACAGTCAGAATCAAATTTGGCGACTGAATATGAATTCAGTTAAAACATGTAAAAAACTCACCCGCTCAAGCTTAATTTCTCAGTATCATTTTTCATTCACCTATTTTAATACTCAGTTCCTGGACTTGTACTGTTTTATATTTTATGCCTTGGAATCAAACTTATTTGATTCTAATGCATCGGATTCGTAATTTTGTTCTCAAATCTTCTAACTTTGACAATGACATATCCAGTTCAGAGCTGCCGACGTTTTGAGTGTTATGAGTGATTTGGAATCACAATGATTCCGATTTTTGTTATAAGAATCCAGTAGCGTATTCAAATTGATAGATCATTATCGACCCCATTCTTTTCTCTTTTCCCATTTTTCTTAATCAACCACAAGTGATTTAGAGATGCTGTTTGGCCAAAAAGCTACGCTGCAACTTTTTCTGTTCTGGCATCAAAGATGGTAGAGGACTAGAACTCAAATGCATTTTTTATTTCAGAGGACTGGAGTAACTCAAAATGCTTTTTTTTATTTCAATTCAGTTCATATGTAGCATGGTATGTCCAAAGATCAATAATAATTTATCCGAGGCCACTCTTGATTTATCAAAACACGTTCAATTCTGGTCAATCTAGCAATCAGTTTTCCCTAGATTCATCATTTGCCAGTGTCTCATCTGAAAATGGCAATTTTGTTTTCCTCTGGGTGTGGGAATTTCTGTAATGGGAATCACAACAAAGGTTATACAAGCAATTCAGTGCTTGTAATAGTAACTTTTAAAGCCAACATCAAGAAATACCACCCTACAACACTTCAATACATAAAAGAGATTGGTCAAAACTTGAATGAAAATTGCCTCATACAGCATTCAATACATAAAAGAGATTAGAAAGGTCAAAACGTGAATGAAAATTGCCTCAGAATTGCAGAATGTCAGCAGGGCTCAAAAGAGCCATTCAGCCCCGAAAGATGGTGTTTTATTGTGTGTTATCATCATTGGCATCCTTTTTTTTAAATCACAAACACTGTAAAATACCACCCAAATCACATAAAACATAACCTCAAATTAAACAAAAAAAAACATTTCAAAAATATCCAAATCCATCTAGTCAAGGAACACATGATGAGAGAGAGGAACAAAATTCCACACCCTCAAACCGATTTGTATTGATCTATGCCTCTGTCTGGACCAAATGCTGGTACTTGATTTAAACCATAAGGTTATTCGGAGGCAATTCACACAAATAAATCAAAATTTTCAAAGAAAACAGACATTAACTGTACAAGGCTGCTTGGGAGACCACTTGGGTATAAACACCAAAAGGGTCCCCTCAAAAAGGCCTTGGAAAAGACCAAAGTTATCGAAGACAATAAATTCGATCCAGTTTTGATATGTGCCTCCTAACTAAGCCACATATGAAACCAAAACTTGACAGCTTCTTCTCCATATGGCTACTCAAAGAGGCGAGGCAATCTGAGAAGAAGAAACAAGACTATCATGCTTAAACCCTAACCTTACAACGAAGAAACGGAAATTGAAATGGTAATTGACATAGAAAGGAGGCTAGGGTTTGAGTTATGGAGGTCAAGGGATACGAATTTATAGTGATATTCGGGAGAGGAGTTGTGATTTAATGGGCTTCAGTCTATTATGGACCGCTTATTTAACCCAAATTAGCCCAGTGCCGTATGAAGCCCATACCTTCAATAAGGTCCATATAAATATTTGGTCTAAGATCCAATGACCCGAACCCAATTTCAGTTATTTCTCTCGCGGGCAAAACAACCCGCTTAATAGTGAAAAAGTACAAAAAGCAAGAGACCGGCATTAGCATTAAGGCATTAAGCCATTGGAGAGGAAGAGTAGAGATAAACAGCAGAGGCTCTGTAATATCAGAGAAGAGAAAGAGGAGGAAGAGGGAGGGGAGGAGGGAGCGACAGAGAGGGAGAGGCAATTTGGTTGTTCTGAACGATTATACTGCTTTTTCTTCTACTACTATTTCTGTAGAGCAGAAACAAACATCATATTTATTCTTGCTTTTTCAAGGGGCAGCGTTTCTCTCCTGCTTTCTCATGCAATTCTCTCTTGGTAATCATAATCCTCTCCTTCTCGGCTTTCTTATGTATCTTCTCGTTGTTGCAACTGGGGGAGTCTATCTTTTGAGTTCTAGACTGAGCAGTGTTCTCCAGAAAGGATCTGCTATTGATTTATGACTTACCATTTGCAGATCTTGTGTTTTTTTTCTTCTTTCTGTCTTCTGGGTTTTAGTCAGTCGGAACAACCATGCGGTTCTTCTCTCAAGTGCTTGTTTCCTTTCGAAGCTAACTCTCTAAAATTTGCTGGGTTTCCGTTCCGGGTCTTCTTGATTGTGTTGGATTTTTCCATTGGGGTGTTCGCGTTCATTTATCCATTAAAAATTTTCTGCTTTCTCGGGCTTTCACCTGGTGGTCTGCAGAATTTTACTTTTTTTTGTTTTCTGATTCCCATCTCTGTTTTTCTTAATCGGTTTTCTCAAAGTTTTGCACTTCCTGTGGTTTGCACCTCTGGGTTGCTGCTGATTCGTTATGTGGTTTGGTGGTAGACATGGAGACAGGAGAGAAGGACCGGAAAACAGAGCAATCAGCGTTGATAGAGCCGGAGTTTTTCTTGCAGTGGGGGAATAAAAAGAGGCTGAGAGTTAGAGGTCGTCGAATTATCTCACAGAGATCCGATGTAGGCCTTTTTCGCAAGAAAATCACATCTAGAATCGATAGATTTGTGGTCTCTTCCGCCCCTGGGAAAGATGCCTCGAACAACCTCAAGTCCACTCTCCTCACAAGGTCCGTTTATTTTGTGTATACACTCCTTAATCTCCTCTTGGCTTGGATGCACCTAGTCCCGTGAAGGGTTTGTCCAACTGTTTGTGTTGGTGCTTGGAGAAAAAAAATGTTAATCCTTTGTGGGTTTGCATTAATTCAAGGTGTTGTTCAGTTTTCTGACTTTTTTCTTGTTTTTTTTTCCTCAGAAACCAAACAGAGAGTAACCACTTCTCTTGAGAAAATAAGGTTGGAAAATCTTTTTCTCAGATGTGAATTTCTGTTTGGTTTCCGAGAAGGTTAAAGGATTGAATAGGTGTGGATCTGTTTGATTTTATTTTTAGTTGACGGTAGATATAGGAGAAACTGAAGAAGAATTCTTTCTGGAATCTGTGAATCTATTTTCTTGGCTAAAATGACCTGAGATGCTATTTACCTTATACTCTTTCTGTTCTCTTTTTTAGATGCTAAAGTGCATGAATGGATCTATCTATATACGATCATAACATTTGGAAATTTATACCTTTCCCGGGATATTTATGTTTGCGTACAGACATCCCGAGGCGGCAACACAGCGGTCTAGTGTGAAAGAGAAGAGGAAACCATCTTCACCCGAGAAAGAAGATCGGTACTACACCACAAGAGGGTCCATCGGTGTGGATGAGAATGGCAAGGTTTCTATGGATGGTAGTAACCATGGAGAAGATAAAGGATTTGTTTGGCCCAAGCTATATGTCACGTTGTCAAGCAAAGAGAAAGAGGAGGATTTCATGGCCATGAAAGGGTGTAAGCTTCCCCAAAGGCCCAAAAAGAGAGCCAAGATAATACAAAGAAGTTTGCTTGTAAGTTTCCTGGTGATAAATAGTTAACCTTTTCGGTGGGATTAATGATATCCCATTTTTACTTACATGGAACTTTTGGTTGGTAGCAGTTGGTGAGCCCAGGGGCATGGCTGACTGACATGTGCCAAGAGAGGTATGAAGTTAGAGAGAAGAAGAGTTCTAAGAAGGTATGGTGTTTGTTCCTTTCTGGTCTCAATAAATCCCTGGAAACTCTCTCTGCCTATTTCTTCTGGCTCTCACTTTCCCTCCTCCTGAATGAAATTGTTGATGGGTTCTTTTTTTTGTCTGGATTCCATGTCTACACAGAGACCAAGAGGCTTGAAGGCAATGGGAAGCATGGAAAGTGATTCAGAATAACAAAAGTTAGAGCTTAGCAGCATAATCCCTGTGAATTTTTGGAGGGAGATGTGAAACTTTGTGATGAGTAGAGTTTGATGGAAGAGTAAAGAGGGTTTGGGGATAGGGAAGGGCCTCCATTGTGGGTTGTCTGTTGTTGTACAAAAGAGGCAAGGCATCATTTTAGTGAATGGGAATGGGAAAAAGAAATTAAATTCGTTGTACCCTCTTGTTCTACCGAATCAAAGAAGTCCTGCTTACATGTTCGAGATTGTTGGTACTGCCAAAGGTGGATAGATAGAAGAGGACTGGTGACTATGTCTCAAACAAAACCAAGAAAATTAGCCACAAACCCATAATTGAATCAAGAAAAGCCTCGGATAAAAAAAAAACAACTAATGTAGTGTTAGTACAATAGTTTTATCAATCTGTATTCAGAATCAAAATCCTGAATTTGATTCTGGAAATATGGATAATATATTTATTAAGCACGGTACTATAAATTGAGGTGGATAACAATAATAGTTCATAAGAGTCAAATTGGTTTGCCACAATCGACTGGATGGTAAATCATATGATACAGGTGTGCCAACATGGAAACATCAAATCTATCGTATTACAATGGCTCGCTCCAAAAAGTATTAACTAGGATAACATCTTGTGCATCAAGCAAAGATGCACGCGAAGTTTCTCTACAGAATGATACTGCCAAGTAATGAACTTGCAAAGCGAGTAGCACATTGTGCCCAGAAACTATATCATGGATATAATAATTTGTCGGATAAACAATTTGATAAGGATATGGATGGATCGGAAGAATGCTTGATCATTCTAAGTCTATAAACTAAAGAAAATTCTGAAACATGTATAGCTTGTTAGACATACCTGTAATGCTGTTAGAGCTTTTCAGTAATCTATGTGGTAGCAGGTTTATGATGCAGAAGCGCAGGATGAGAAGGTGGACCAAAATGACAAGTATGAAAGGAGAAACGATAGGAAAATAAGTGATCACTCAGTGATCTTGCAGAAATCCTTTCTCCTCCAGATAAGTCACAACCTGCCCTGCCATGGCGGTTGGTGTCGGGCATTCTCCATCTTTCTGTTGCAATTCTATCTGCATACAGAGGAACATGATTGTTCAATCCAACCAAACAAAGAAATCTTAATTGCTCAAATCATATTCTAATATCATAAAGGCAAGGCTACATCATCAGTCATAGTTTTGCATAATTAACCGAGTTGTACCTCGCAATTCAGAGGTGGTTCATAAGGATCATCTATGCCAGTAAAACCTGCAACAGGATATGATAAAAAATGTTTCAATTCAGTCATCGTGCCGATGTAAACTAGAATCGAAAGGAAAATTGAAATGGTCAAGATGGCTATTTGTTTTGCCTTTCAACCGTAAGTATATAAGAGGAAACTGATAGCAGGATGGTACGTAGACAAGCAGAGAGCTTAGGTGAAATGTATCTATCATGAATATAAGACAATTTAAAAGGTGAACCTTTTATCTTTCCAGCACGAGCAAGCTTGTAAAGGCCTTTAGCATCTCTTAATTCACACAGCTGGAGAGGCATGTTCATAAAAACCTGCACAAATGCAAGGAAATGGAATTTGATTATCAAGGAAAGATGATAGGACAAAAGATTACACAGAATAACAACAACTAATGAAAAACCTTGCCTCAATAAAGTTTGCATCTGGCAACATTGAACGGCATGCATCCCGATCTTTTCTGTATGGTGATATCAGACTAGCGATGCAGATTGAACCGGCATCTGCAAATAGCTTAGCCACTTCTCCTAAATCAAACAGATATCTATAAATTATTAGATGGACAGAATAAAAATATATCAGACCAAAATCATAATGAAAAAGGAGATGTTAACCATGCGATAGCCCCCTCCCCATATCTAATTAATCTCACTCAATGTTGGACATAAAACTCTCATAGTCTAGAACTGCAAGCTTTTATTGTGTTGGCATTGAACATTATGCCCCCAAAAAAACAAAGAAACAAACAAAAGAATTGAACTCTTGCCAGAAAATCTGACATTAGACAAAGTAATACTAGCCCACTAATAAGGTTAGAGGAGCTACTAGCAGGTTTCCTCAGAATTTTGTCACCTACCGAACTGCACAACTAAAGGTGTAAGCTGCAACAAGTGACAGATCAAAGGAAGTAATAATGCTTGAAAAAAACCCGATGAAAAACCTATACTGAACTCAATTAGGAGTCCATTTTGTTAGCTTTTAATTATTTCAATAAATGTGGTGAGATTTTATTTTTTGCTTCAACATCTTGTTAGAAAATAGTATGTTATAGCCAGCTGAAAGCTATGTCAAACTACATCTACTACTCTGTCAATATATTCCTTCAATTCCGTACTTTATCTCAGTAATGCTAAAGCAATTCTTTTGGAAATCTAATACAAAGTATATTGGTAAGTTTATAGTTTAAAGGATCTTACTTACCAACCCTGCGGATATTTTCAGCTCGATCTTCAGCACTGAATCCAAGATCCTTGTTCAGTCCATGCCGAAGGTTATCCCCATCAAGAACATAAGACAGCTTTCCTCTGGAGTGTAGTTCTCTACTTACTGAGCATGCCAATGTGCTCTTACCTGAAGATTGACAAAAGGCATGAAAAGCTGCTTGCTTTTACTGAAAAATGATAACAGGAAGTTAAAGCTTCCATCAAGGATACTCCTTTATTATGATTCATCATAATAATTTGGCATCCGCTTTTATTCTTTACTTTTGCAACAAAGCTATACTATCTTAAATTATTAATACCCATCTTTCATATAATGTCGCACAAATTTGAAGATCGGAAAACAAAAGATATTGCTGTAGGATAACTAATTTATTGTAGGTAACTTACAATCAGTTCTTAAAATCATAACATTCTAATTGGACATTCCGATTGCCTGATGAACAATATGGATTCAACTAAAAGACAAACCTGATCCGCTGAGACCAGTGATCCATACAACACATCCCTTCTGGTTAAGTAGCTTCTGCCTTTCAACCTTGCCAACCTGACATTCTTGCCAAAATATATTGTTTGCATTCCCCAAGGTCGACATCCAAGACTGTTATTCTACAGTTCTGTTTCTGCAATTACACGGCAATATCATATCACTGTTGCTGCAATAATAAGCTTTCTTTAACCCAAAGGAGTTTTACAGAGGATAGTCATAAATTAACATTCTTTTTCTCACACAGACCAAATATCTTATTGCCATTGAGCCAAACCCAATTATTAAAAAACTGCGACGCCCGTGAATGCATGAAGGTAACTTTTGAAACAAGAGGAATGGATATGAGAACTGGAGGAAATCCCAGCGACCCATTATCAGTAATTAAGGATCCGGCAGAATTGAATGATCGCAGGCAATAACGATACCAACAGCAACAAGGTAATCAATCACCCCTGTAACCAATAATGCACATCAAAGACAAAACGTCCAGACTCAAAAAGAAAACAAGGATTACCCACAAAATAGCAGGAGGAGAAAACCAAGCAAGCAAAAGCAGCATGTGAGTATGTGTTGCCTATCAAAATACCTGACCGAAAGAGTTTGAATAAAAGCTTATGCTTCGGGCCTGTAAATACGAGTAGCGGTTCCTCTGAGAAAACTAGGGATGAGAGGAGATATGAGTGCTTATCTATGAGAGGAGGGGGGCCGAAAAGCACGGAAAGAGCAAGTCAGAGAGTTATGGGAGGGACGGAGCTTGAATTAAGGCGGAGACTTGAGCATTTAATTTCTCTGACATCAGCTTTTAGCGGTCTGAAATTGTGCAAGATACGGTGTTTATTTAGTTATTTTGACCATATTTTATACTTTTAAACCTCACAAAACTAAAACTAAACTAAACTAAATTTTTTTGTTGGTATATAAGAATTAAATATAAATAAATTTTATCATTATTATGTTTGATCATACGAATATAATATATTGTTTTATATAGCTATTTTTTTATATAAATTACATCTTTGAATGAAATTTTATTACAATAAAATCTCTTTAAATTAATATTATCGGCTAAAATTATTAATTTATAGAAAAAAATGATGGCGGGATTTGATAATTATTCCTTTGCTAGTAATTAAAATATATATGATGATAAATATTGTAAAACAATTAATATTAATAAGGTAATATATTGTATTTAAAACTATTATACTGTTGACATTTCATGAATATTTACTGTTTACATACAATATGTATTAAGAATGCATATTTGATAACTATTTTTTTATTATTATATATTTAATCTCAATAAAAATCAATATACCATCACAATTTGTTCCACATGAAAACAACGACATACCCAATTCATGTATAAAGAAAAAAATACTCTGAAAATAATATTGATATATATTTTAAATAAAATTATTAAAAAGTATTAATTTATATAACCGTTTGAAACCTAAAAAATTATTAATTATTAAAATTACAATCATAATATTAGAAAAATTATTAATTTAAAAAGATTTTACTGTATTATTTGTGATTTAGTAGATTTAAAGTTACGTAGATACGCACCAACGGAATTAAATTATAATACAATATAAATTAAAATTTGTATATATTTAGGGTTTAATTTATAAAGAATTTCATGGTTTCCCAGGTGTAATTTGTTGGTATCTAGCATTGATATGCATCGATTTTTCAAATAACCTAAAATATAAACTTGTTATTAACAGATTTATTATTAATTAAAATTTTAATTTAAATCGAAAATGGAAACCCATTGATAAGGATTTATTTTAACGAAAGAAAAATGCGTATCTTCCTCTGTGTTTTTACTCATGGTGGCTTCGCTTGGAACCACGGAACAGACGAGAAGTGTCAAGTGAAAGTGAAGAAGAAAGCAGCGGAGAAACAAGCGTTCAGGAACGAAACGAATGCATGAACTATGATGGTGGCGCGCATCTTAGTGGGTCCCAGACTCACCACAATCGATAGCTCTGATTCATTCTCACCTCCCTCCCTTTCTTCTTCCTCCACCGCCATCGGTACCGCTTCTGCGTTCCACTCCTCGTTCACCCCATCGTTTACCCGGATCCACCACCGAAAACGGCTCCCGTCGGTGGTGGCTGCTTCTTTTTCGCCGTCTTCTTCCTCGTCTAACGGCGGAGAGCCGGACCACTACGCCGTTTTGGGCCTAGCGAGAAACGCCACCTTAGCTGATATCAGGAAAGCCTATCGTCACCTCGCTCTCAAGGTATCATCAATATAGTAATCTTACTAATTTAAAGATTTTTTTTTCTTTTTATTTAGTACTTTTATTTTTCACTTCTTATGTGGATGAGCAATAACGATATTCGTCTGTAGTTTTCAAGTTCTTTTCTTTATTAAGTTTCGAAGTATGAAGTGCTGTGAAAAAGGAAAGGAACCTTGTCTCAGCCCATTTGAATTAATGGTCTAAGGACCAATTTTCCAAAGGTAGAATGTGTAGGAAAACGTCCATAAGGTGTGAAACTTCTGCAATTATGAAGAATTCATGCTTTTGGGTTTTGTCTTTTCCTTTTTAGATTCAGTGAGAATCAGTGGTTTTCTTGATGTCATGTTTATGATTGCAGTATCATCCTGACGTGAGTAAGCATTCGCGAGCTGCTGAGTTGTTTAAGAGAATCCGGCATGCCTATGAGGTGAGCAATTCCTGTTGTTGACTGTCTTGGTGTTTTTTTAAGATAATTGAACTCTTTTGTTAGGATGAGAAAGTTGTTACTTCATTGCATGGTTTGAGAATACTAAATTAGAAACAAGGATCTTGAAGTCATTGTTTTCGGGTACAAATGAATCAGAGGGTTTCAATTCTGTATGCTGTTGATGTGGTGGGAGGCAATAGGGGGAAGACTTTAGCCAATTCTGTAGAAAATATTAAAGGCTAACAAAGTTATGACTTTTGAAATCTGACTTGTTACTATTGATTTCCTGGAGTTGAAATTAGAAGTGAGAATCTTCATCAGACAGTTTGGTATGGAAACTTATGATGTATGAACATTTTCAAGTCCATTTGTGTAGGGTTTAGTGGATGCATGGGTAACAACATGTCACCCGTTTCATAAATTCTAATGATTTTTTCTTTGAAACAGATTCTATCCGACGAGGTAAGACGGATACAGTATGATCGTGTACTTAGATATCGAGAGGATAATGGAAGTTTATTTGGTGAGAAACAGTACCAAAAGGTTGAATTTGAAGATCAGGTAAGGGCTTATAGGTGGGCTGAAATGAGGAGGCAAATGAATCGTAAGAGATATGGGGAACAGTATAATGCTAGTGACCGGAACTACTCCTATAGAGACACAGGAGAAGAGGCCAAAGAAAGAAACCTTAATCAAGAAAGAGGCCCCTTCAGCGAAGTGCTTAGATCTGCCTTCATATCCCTATTTTTGCTTCATGTATTCGGATCTCGATTATCTCTTACCTTCAGCACTACCATGGCTTTATTCGATCCACAACTGGATGCTGGTTATAAGATTGGTTATATAATTGCGATGATTCTGGGCGGGACAGGGGGGATTTTGCTTGTTTTGTGCCTTCATTTTGTTAGTTGGGTCTGTGGAAAGAACAGCAGCGGCACAGTGACTCTGGTCTTGGTAGCCATGTGGGTTGGTTCCAATCTGGCAAGGTTTGCTCCACTTCCTCAGGGTGCTCTCCTCACACTCTTGTACATGTCTATGAAATTTCAGTCTGACATGAAGTGAAGATATGACTGCATTCCCTGTTGTTCGACAGGGATTAGATGGATATTGTCTTAGGGTTAAAAAGCTGTATATATGTTGATATAAACCCTGTTGTCAGTATCTGTATAGACAAATTTTCCTGGAGTGTTAAATGAAATTCAATAATCCTGCTTGGTCGAAGATTTTGCACTTTTCATTCAGATTTATGACATGCTTCATAAACAATTGCTATTTTGCTGGAAAAAAAAAATGTTCGATTCCTGCAATGTTATTTTACATATCTGCATGCCTGCCTGTCCGCTCGAGCCCAAAGAAAGAACAATTTTAGAAGTGCAGGACAGATTCTCGGTTGATATTTCTATGACACGTACAGGCAAGTTTGAAGGAAAACATGAAAAAGAACAGAACTAAATATATTCTTTTAATCAAATTCCTGCTACTGTTTATTTAATGGTTTTTCTTCATCTCCTTCAGATTCCTCCACAAATACCTCCCGCTAGCAATATCAACGAATACCCAGAATCCATTTTGAATCATCTGAAATGCAATGACATTCAAGAGAGGACTCAAATCACAAGTAACCAAGCCAATTCAATATAAGACCAAGAAACGCAAACGAGGAAGAAACATACCCCTTTGACATTGGATTCCTGCTTTTCTCGCAGTGAAGTCTCTTCACCCGTTCCATTATCAGAAACCACGCCATCAATCCCTGATGACGAACGTACTGACCTCCATGCAAAATACCCTGCTAGAACCGCTGAAAAGAACACCAAGATGAACCTCATGGGACACATATTTCGTTTGAGAATCCAACAGAAACACCATTAATTGCTGAATTTATGCAGATACCGAAGACTTTCCTTTCACAAGTGCCTTTCTTCTTCCTTCTTATGTTGTTGCCGCTGCTGGACATTTAAACGGAGACAAATCAACAAACTGTGAGCTTTTGTCTTTTTTAAGGTAGTGAAAAGCTGTACAGTTGACCATTGGAAAATTATAAGATAGGAATGGTTCATACGGACACGCGTTTCCGGGTAGTAGAAGGTTCTTATTCCTTACAAACACAATGTCAATTGGCATGCTTACCTACTACGTACATGGTCCGCGGATTGTATTCAGGTGCGATAAATTTGATATTTATTACTATTTTTAATAAAAAATTTAAAATAATAATAATAATAATAATATATGAATATTATTAGGATAGAAAAAAAAATAGATAAAAAATATTATGAATGACAGACCCCAAAAGGAAAAAAAAAAGATTAATGTCGAAGAAATTGATCTTCAAAATTCGAAAAATAATTATAAATAAGGGATATGTTTTGGATAAATAATATTTTAAAATGTTTGAAGATATATAATATTTTAATTAAAAAATAACCAATTTAAGTTACACATATTATATCTTATATATTTATTTTTTTGTAATAAGACTATTTATTATTTTATTTTGGAGATGATGAACTCTAAGCAGTTTTCTTGAGATCCAATCTATCTAGGAGTCAAGTGTGAATGTCCCAATTCTAAATTCTGAATAAAAGTAGACTATACAATCAGAAATCCAATTGAGATATATCTTTTAGATCATATATCTGTATATATATGTTTGGACTCACACTGGGGTCCAGAGGGTTACTCTCGAAATAGTGATTTTTGTCTTAGCTTGTATAATTTTCTGCTTGGAAGACAAGTTCGTTCGTATAATATGCTACGACATTTATGGACAAATACTTTTATAAAAAAAAAAATTACGGACAAACGCCATCACATAATCACATTAATATACAATTCATACAATAATAACTATAGTGGAACGTATCGTGTAAAAGCCCTCCCATCTATATCTTCTTTCATGATGGGAACAAGTTTTGGTGGAGGATCCAACAATACATGAGGAACACCAGAATCTAATCCGAATGCGAAATTAGCCAACCAATCTGCACTTCTGTTGGCTTCTCTATACACATGACGTAATTCGACGCCGCCAAATATACATAAAAGCTCTCGAATCATCTGCACTAAAGATTCAGTCTCGTTAGGTGTTTCTGATATGTCATCCTGCTGAACCATGCGTAGTGCTACTTGTGAATCTAACTCGATATCCAAATATTTGATACCGTTTTCCATAGCCAAGGGCAGCCCTGTAAACAAGCCCCAGAGTTCAGCCTTCAACGGTGAGTGACCGCCACCGATGTGATACGCAAAGCCAGCGATCCATCGTCCGTTCCAATCTCGAATGAGTCCGCCTGATGTAGCCCGATCAATGGAGGACTTCATCGCTCCATCGGTATTTAATTTATATATACCCATAATGGGAGCCGACCACGTTACGGATGTCATCTTCTTCCTTTTATTCTCCTCAGCTTTATCTTTCTCCAAAGTCCGAGAATCTCCGACGAATCCTTGCACAGCCGAGTAAGAGAGTGTGGCTGTGGGTGCCATGATGGACGTGTGTGGTGTACGACTTATTTGTTTTGCTTTGGGAAGTCTCTGTTGATCGCTTCTCCCTCGTCTTGTCTAAGTTTTCCCCTTTTGGGACTGAAGCTTTTTCAACTGGATTTTGATTATGGGAAAGAGTGCGTTAGGGTTTGATTTTATAGTTGGGGACAAGGCAATTTGAAGATGGGATTTTGGCGGCTGGTCTTAATTATTTAATTTTTTACATTTTAGAGTTTTGAAGATTAAAAGATTTGGTGTTTGCCGCTTGTTGTGCTGATAACAATTCTTTCCTTTTTAATTTTTTTTTTTCTCAAACAGATATATTTATTTTGTAATAAAAACAAAATACAGTATAAAAAACTGGTACCATTTTGCCTGGTTTTTCCTGCAGGAACATGTCTAGTTACGATGTGAAAGGGCAGTATTTCATATAGACAATAGTGTCTTAAATTGTTTACTACTGTTATAATTCTTTAGTTGAGTTTCTCTCTATATAATAAAAAATATATTTTATTATAAATAATTTCATTACATTATACATATAAATCTAAGATATTTTTATTATTTTAAGATTAAGAGGTAATATTCAGGTGCAACCTATGTAAGTTGAAATTTATCAGAGTCTCTAATGACAAATTCAAACATAAATAATAATAAAATATTTATTTCACATTTTTTTGAAAAATATAATAACTTGAAGGCTGGGTCTCACAGATTTAGGTGGCTCTTGGTGGAGAAACACCTTCTTCCTGACACACTTATTCCTTCGGCAGGCGAATCTCTACTCTCCATAATTTGAGACTTTTGCTTGGATGTCTCTTCAAGAGGAAGGATCAATTCAAATGCCTTTTTAGGAATAAGAGATATGTCACATCTGATATGTTTCTTTGCGTATTATATATGCAATTGTGAAACCTGAGAATCACCATCATTTATACGTCGCTTGTCCCTTTACATAGCCATCTTTGGCTTCCGGCAAAACTGTTTGATCATTTTGGTTCATGATTTTTTTACATCATTTTATGTTTCAATCCGGACCGCTGGAAATAGGATAATCTTTGATCATGTCTGCATATATTGTGAATTCTTGTTTTCTAAAACTCTGTACAGTACAACAACTTGATAGGCTAGAAACTGGTTGGAACATATTCCCCTCTCAGGAGGAGATCATAACCAGACCTCTTCAGAAGGCCTGAAAGAAAAGAAGGAACTACTTGGAATCCACCACCGAAACTTTGGACAAAATGGAACGTGGGTAGGGGAATCCTTAGAGAAAACACTGTTTTTGTCACTGGGGGATTCTCCTGCTATTCAGGAAACAAGGAACCAAACGAGGCCTAGCTGAGTTTAAGTTACACATATTGTATCTAGTATCTCTGTTTTTGTGTACAAATGCATTCTAAGACCGTTTTGTTATTTTCCTTTGGAGATGATGAACTATAAGCAGTTTATCCAAATGAAAATCTGTCCAGGTTTTCTCGTTTCTTCTTCTCCAAAGATTTTCCGATACAGAACTGAAGCTATTTTAAGGATAACCAAGTTGTCCAGATAATATCTTAAAAAGGGTTGCTAGTGCAGCATCATTGTGAAAATAGAATCCAACTGATTCCCCATATATGAAGGAATCCATTAGTTTGCAAGTGACGTCACCGTAATTAAAAGTGGTTATTTAATAGATTCTGAGACGGATTTCCATCAAGATTCCGTCTACAAGTTCTTCATACTTTTTTTTTTGGTTTCTCTTATCTATATCATATTGGTCTTACTGTATTTCTAATTGGGTTTCGTGTTAAAGCTTCCTTTTCTATCGTGGCTTTCATGGTTTGCCAACAGAGTTTTTCCTCTGTTTCTGGATCTTAGTAGCTGCTTAGATAGCAAGGATATTGAAAAGCAAAAGGAAAAACCGTCTTTCTGCAGCAGCATTTCACTTTGTTCCCTTTGATCATCAACTTGGCTTGAGTAGTTCATGTTCCTAGATATGGAATAAATTTGATATATACTGAAAGCAGATAGGCTAAGCCACCGAATACTGTGGGAGGAGGTGAAAGTTGAGTACCGAAATTTCCTAATGAAACTTTGATCACTATATATGAATCTACCCATAGTTGGTGTGTACCATACAATAGAATAGAGAAAAAATTGACGTATATGATTCAATAAAGAAAATTAATTATTATTACGGACGGTGGATATCCCTTTAATTTAGAAAAAAAAACTTTGATCACTAGTTTGTCCTACATGTAATCGTGGTTAACCAGACAAGTCTCTTTTCAATCGGTTTCTTTCCCATTTTGCCAACCTTTTTGAGGCTAAACATGAAAAAACAAGGATTTGAATAAGCTGAAATGGACACTCTGTTGCATCTTTCTTTCTTATGTCGACCAATATAGTCACCAGCTAATGACTGCAAGAACTGAAACAAAAGGGTCTGGTTTTCACTATAAAACCCACCTTCTTAGCAAAGAAAAGCCTCCAACAAAGATAGGGGAGTACAATGTGGGTTACGCGTAGGATTCACGTTCAGGCAGAAAGATTTGTTAAAGGTGAAGTTTTTTGTTCCCACCACGAAAGATTATTCTCCCTCTCTGTGAAAGCAAAGAGAAACCTTCTGCTGTATGGAGAAAACAGTTGTGCAAGGTGAGTTTGATGCTTTCTGATATAGCATGAAAAGTGAATCACACACAGGACAGCATCATATTCTTCTCTCAGTAGGTGATCTATAGGACGATCGAGATCAAACCAAACCAAACCAATTGTGTCTCTCTATATGTAGACATGATTTGTCACCATTTACGTTAAGGAATTTGATTCTCATTCTCTGGGATTTCTCTGCACTATATATATCTGTAGATTCGGGGCTTATCTTGTGTCATTGTAGTTGAATTTGCGGTGCAAGTTTCTTCTCTTTCTCTTGATCATCTCTTCGGGTATGACCTCTGTTACTTCCCATTTATATGCTTCTCCTATGATATTTTTGTTTCCTTATTGTCTGTTTCCTTTAAACAAATCCTCTCCATGTTTCGATTAACGAATAACTTGATCAATCAATCAACCTTTGTCGCTAACCTGCCATGACACAGCGAGGAAGCCAAAAGAACATCAGTACTGTGGACAAATTTTGCTTTTGACAGGCTTAGAGGGTTAAACACCCATGCCTCCCTATGCAGTGATAGAAATTGGAAGGGAAGGGAAGTGAGCATCCACTCTTACGTTCCTTGTCAAAAAAATTCATCTCTTTTGTTCCGCTAATGGGTACCAAGAGTGCAGCTTTTTCCTTATAGATGCTATAGCAGAGTAAAATGGTAAATAATGGGAATCTGTGCTCTAGAATAAGACGGGAGTCTTTTGGAACATGGTCGAACAGAAGTGGAGTGGAAGCTTGTGTCTGATTGATGACGTGTCAAACAGAAGCCCACATATCTCCTATCAAGTACAGAGAAAAGAAGAAAGAAACTAAAATGCTTGACATCAATTTTCCTAGAGAAACATGTCTAAGTCGATGCATCATATGGTTTGTCTCTATATATTACTTTACAACTCCGTGCCTATATTTAACTGAATAGGTGAGTAGACGATGGACTGTGGTCCTTGATAGCCCAGCTTTCTAACTACAGCTAGCTAATGAGATTAGCCATCAATAATGTGTCAAATAAAGACAACTTTTTAGAGGCATTATGCAATTTTGTCAAACAGCTTGATGCTGTTTTGGTAGCATAGTGTTTTTATTTGAATCCCCATCGGATTTCCAGTATAGGAGCATTATGCTGTCGAATTGGAAAGATCAGAGCAGAAAAGAGGATTAGTGGATACCCTTTTGGAAAGGTACTTAGTTTAGGGACATAATTTAAGTGTTCAATGAGTTGTATTATCAGTTTTTGCGTAAGAGGGAGACTTGAAAAACTGTGGATGATAAAATAAATGAAGTGATCTTTCACCAACTTGCTCAAACTTGCCCTTTCAGGACCATGATAGTCACTCTTAGAATGTGCTCTTTGTTTTCTGTGTTTTGCACACCTTTTGCCTTCTGTTTCCAGTTTTTGGTCAGTATATTGAACGGAGTTTATCCTATCAGACTGCTATGCAAGTTCGTGTTCATGTTTTTTTTTTAAAAAGTTTCCACTCGTCAGCAATGATTAATCCTCTTCATCTGTATCCACGAAATTTTAAAATACTACATACCGACAATTCAAACCAACTTCATGGTCATGTTCTTCTCATTGGTGTGAAATTGGAGTTGTCCATTTTCCTGAAGCAATATGAAGAGAGACCATCAGGAAGTATCTAAAAACTCAAGCATCTATGAAAAGAAACCCAGTGTATCTAAAGCAGGGTGATAATGCCAGAGGAAATTATCTTTTTTCCTCGTGCCTGCCGGGCTCAGAGTATAAATGCTCTGAAGAATTACTTTCCTGATGCCGTCTGATGATGCTTACCTTTCAACTTGGCTATCAGGATTCAAACCTGATGTGGGTTTCCATCTAATGCCAAAATCTACTAAAAAAACTCCAAACAAGCTTGTTTTTTCCTGTTTGTTGAGCACAACCCCATTCCTAGAGATTCATATAGCTCAAGTTGAGACAAAGAAAATAATTCAACAAAGATGAGTCTGCATTTTCTAGAAGCGAAAATCTTCCTTCTCCCACGTTATTATTTTCCGATTTTACAGTTTTGTGTTATTAAGTCAATCTATTATTAATTTTTTTGACTATTTTAATATTTATATGGATCTATCTTGTTGGGATAGAGAATGCTATTTAGTTCGGACATTAACTTTCCTGTTCCTGTTATAGAAATCCTTTGTTAATTAGGTTGATGACTTTTCCTATTCTAATATACCCTAGGTTTCTCTACCCCACTGTAAGTAAACATGACGCCTTTTCATCTACATCTTTCATAGTCTTTATACTTGAGGTTAGTATGCATGTTAAACCCTTGATATCCTCCTTTTTTACTTACTAAAAATTGCCTATAAATCCAACAGCCTGGTTGGGTCTAAGCTGATCTTGCTTGGAGCAGAAGCTTGTTGCTTCCGTTTTCCTTGATCCCCTGAGTTCTGTCGAGGAGCAACCATGAATGCATTAGTGGCCACCAACAGAAACTTCAAGCTTGCTGCTAGGCTGTTGGGGTTGGACTCCAAGCTTGAGAAAAGCTTACTCATTCCGTTCAGAGAAATCAAGGTGATTACTCACTCTAATGGGAATTTTTCGTATGGTGGTTATTCCTCTGTTGTGTGTCTCTCTGCTGCTGTAAAAGGTTTTGGATGAATTTGGCAGGTCGAGTGCACCATTCCCAAAGACGATGGAACTTTGGCTTCCTATGTTGGGTTCAGAGTTCAGCATGACAATGCCAGAGGCCCCATGAAGGGAGGAATCAGATATCACCCTGAGGTACTTTTCAAACAAGTTTCATTTCATGATGAATCGAAATCTACTGGAAGTTGAGATGATGTTTTTTTCTCACAAGTTTTTAGTTCTGATCATTGTATGGACGGTCTTAGGTTGATCCAGATGAAGTGAATGCGCTAGCACAGCTCATGACATGGAAGACCGCAGTGGCTAATATTCCTTATGGTGGGGCTAAAGGAGGGATAGGATGTGATCCAGGGGAGCTAAGCATATCCGAGCTAGAGCGGCTAACCCGGGTTTTCACCCAAAAAATACATGATCTGATCGGAATTCACACTGATGTTCCAGCTCCTGATATGGGAACTGGTCCGCAGGTAAAGTCTAAAAGGCATTTATTGTCTCATAGAGTTCAATCCATACTTGCAGCTTTTGCTTTGCAATAGCACTGAAAGTTTGCCATGATTTCTGTTACTTATGCCATGTTGCGTGATATAACAGACTATGGCCTGGATACTGGATGAATACTCGAAATTCCATGGCTATTCACCCGCAGTAGTGACTGGAAAACCCATTGTATGTATACTTAAAGCTTTGGCTTGAGTTATGGACTCTTGTAAATGGAAGTTCTTCCATTATATAGCATAACTGTGCGGCTTTCTGGTACATACTAGGATCTTGGTGGATCCCTTGGCAGAGATGCTGCTACTGGACGCGGGGTGCTCTTTGCAACAGAAGCACTCCTTAATGAGCACGGGAAGACCATAGCTGGACAGAGATTTGTGATACAGGTAATATTATTTACTCACTTCTGAAGATGGTTGAGTGAAGTACCTGCAATTTTTCAATGTTGAAGCAACAGTAGATGAAAATTTTCTCTGGTGGGTATGTTGCAAATCAGGGGTTTGGCAATGTGGGTGCCTGGGCTGCTCAGCTGATCAGCGAACAAGGTGGGAAGATTGTTGCTGTTAGTGACATAAGTGGAGCCATAAAGAACAGCAAAGGGATTGATATTCCTAGCCTACTCAAACATGCCAAGGAACACAAGGGTGTGAAAGGATTCCATGGTGGGGATCCAATAGATCAAAACTCTATACTGGTGGAGGACTGTGATATTCTCATTCCAGCTGCCCTTGGAGGCGTAATCAACAGGTTTCTCTTACCCTAACTCATCCCCTGTTCTCTAGGATTATAGTCTTGACACATCCTTAGTTTGTATCTTAAGGTTCCTTTTCTTGTTTGATTGAAGGGAGAATGCAAATGATATTAAAGCCAAGTTTATCGTTGAAGCTGCTAACCATCCAACTGACCCTGAGGCTGATGAGGTTAGTGCTTGCTTGAGGTTGAGACTGACTAACAAAAGTATATCCTACCCTGCAACTTAAGCACTATATTCTTGTACCCTATTGCAGATTTTGTCAAACAAAGGCGTTGCCATACTTCCAGATATATATGCAAACTCAGGAGGAGTGACTGTTAGTTACTTTGAGTGGGTGCAGGTATTACAAAATCCTTTTCTACACGTTAAATATCTCCAAATAGAGGAGAAGATTAGTCATTGTTGTCGACTCTGGTGCACACTAAGCTGGTTGCCTAATGCAAGTATCTTTACTGTCTTTGTTCCCTACTACAGAACATACAAGGATTCTTGTGGGCGGAGGAGAAAGTGAACAATGAGTTAAAGACTTACATGACAAAAGGTTTCAAAGACATGAAGGAGATGTGCAAAACCCATAACTGTGACCTCCGTATGGGAGCTTTCACTCTAGGAGTCAATCGTGTTGCACGGGCTACCGTTCTTAGAGGTTGGGAAGCTTGAGGTGGCGGCCTCTAGTCTGAATAAACTGGAGACCTGAATGATGGGTCCTAGGTTCTTGTCTCCTTAGTGGGGAAGTTTAACTAAGTTTTGTTTGTTACATTATCTTATTGAGAGCCTGTGCTTTACTCTTTTCTTTGTATCTTTAGTGGAATGGCTGGGTTTTATGGTTTATGAGCATTGGCTTTTATGATCCTCCAATGTACTGTTGGAGACAAAAATAACAATTCAGAATTAGTCTGCCTTGCTAGACATCGCACAGGATGGATGTTCTGTCTCAAGCAGGCTGAGTTTCTTAGCAATTTTCTGACAAATGTCAATTCAGTTGCAAGTCTTGAATCTCCTCCTTGATTTTCCGCAACTCTGTATAAATCATGCCAGGCCATTTCAAGTTTTCGGGCTGCATTAATTTTTCCACTCAATAAGAAAGCACAATTCTCCATGGCATATATAACTCTGGAAGGAAGCAGGAAAACACTCAGAAAGGTCTGTCTGTTGCTACAGGACTTGCATTAACTAGTAGAATTAAACCAACTTATCATATAATCTTTGAGTCCCACTGGTTTAACCAGTTGCTGTTGTTAGCCCTTGGGAACATACAGCATGTTAGGAGGAAGTTGAGCTAAGACCATCCCAAGGAAAATCCAGAAGTAATGCAATAATTATCGACAATCAGAGTACTATTATCTCACAGTCGTTTTCAACAAACATTAGGAATCAAAAGTTAAATAGCACAACAACAATGTTAAAACAAAATTCATTCTAGAATCTCCCTCTACCCCTAAAACCACCACGGCCACCGCCTCCACGACTACCACCTCTTCCGCCTCTAGGGGCACCCCTTCCACGGAAGCCACCACCCCCACGACCACCACCCCTACCAAAACCTCTGCCTCCTCCACGTCCACCTCTTCCAGCTTGTGCCTGTCCCCTGCAAAAATATCACAGTTAATATAGTTTGACATGATCGACAACAGCTCAAAATATATCCACAAAAGGACCAAATGTAAATATATGGCATCAAGTGTCAAGCTTAGCGTAAAATTACTTTACGGTATAATCATACAGCTTTAATATAACTATGGATATCAAGCCCATGATTTGATATACAAAACAAAAACAAAACCAGAAGATACTAAATTGCAGGCTTCACCAATTTCCCATATTACAGTACCACATATAAATGTAGCCATCACTTGAACAATAGGATATTTTGAAAACAAGAATCCCAAAGCAACACACATCTGATAGATTTCTTAACCATTCATCTATATCTAGTGGTAAGTTTAAGCTTAACATCTGTAATTCTATAAAATGTGAGGAGACTCAATCAACATCAACACCTAAAAATTAATGAAAAAAGGTACAAGTCATAGAATCTAAAGTCGGTTCCCTTTCATAACATCAGCTAAACATAAATATCCAAATATAAAGGTCTTTATAGTTTGTATGAAGTAATCAAGATACTCTTTTGTCCTGATGGGAAGAATATAATATAAAAGCAATCGGTAGCTTCCAAATCTACTGAAACTTACTTGGGCTGAGGAAGAAATCTTGCGAGAGGCAAAAGTTTACTAGGGTCAATGTAAAACTTGTCTCCTGCTGAGTAGGAAGTTGCCACTATCCCTTCCATCATTTTGATAGAGAAATACTGCAATACAGCGACCAGAATAGTTTTTTCCTCGTTTCATAAAAACAAACATGCCAAAACAAAGCCTACAAACTGAACAGATACTACCAACACGCTATCAACAGGTAAGAGGGCAGCTCACAGATTCATTAATGGGACCAAAGATCTCGTCAACTTTGCCAATCTGTGTCTTGTTCTGCAAAAAAATTGGAGCATTGAAGTATGGTATCTTTTCATTGGTGAGCTTGGTCACTGCATCTCCCTCACAGGCATGAAGAAACGACGAAACCTCTACAGAAACATAGGAATACGTGAATTTTTCTTCAAATAATAAAATTCCAACTACCAAAACAACACAAAAATATTTCAATTTTTAACCTCAAAACACAAACCAAACAAAGTCACTACCTTCCACCGACAACCCAGAAAAAGAAAAACAAAAAAGGAACCAAAAATATCACCCATTTAATGAAGAAAGAAACAAACCTACGACTTCAGAAGGAGGGCCTTCGTCACGGAATCCACCGCCACCAAAGCGTCCACCGCCTCCGCCAAAGCGTCCACCACCTCGACCACCACGGCCACCGCGGCCTCCGTCTCTTCCTCCTCTAAAACCGCCGCCTCTGGGTGGCCTCATTGTTTGACTTGTTAGTTACTGCGAGTGAAAGAGGGGGTTTTCCTAGAAGCAGAGTAGGACAGTCGGGTTCTATAATGGAGTTTCAGGGTTTATGCTAGGGTTCTAATATTAACGAAAATGACCAAAGACACCTTTCCTTTTCTGTTTTCGTTTTGGGTCCGGGTAGTGTTAATTATCTGGGTCGGGCCTTTCATGTAATAAAGAAGCTTACAATCCATACGAGAACAAAAGTTTTTTGGACCGAACATGAAAAGGAACCCAATAGGAAACCCAACTATTGACGTTTGCCATAAAAATCATGTTTTCTCATCTCTGGTCAACTTCGGCTTTCGGTTTGGTGGGTTTGGTTTTGATTTAAACTTCTGTACTGGTCTCTCTTTCGTGTACCTCTTTTTTTTTTCTTTTTTTTAAAAATATTATCAATGTTATGTTTTTTTTTATCATCATCCATACTTCAGATTTCAATCCTCTGCAAAAATGGCTAACCTGGCTTCCATGTATTTGAGACTCTCTAAAATTTTCTTCAGCTAATTAATTTAATGGGAAAGATGAGTTATTAACATTTTATAGTAATGAATATGATCCTTAATTACAATGTTAATTAATATCAACCCTTATTTGTTCTCAATATCATCCTCGCAATCGCCATTTTGTACATGAGGGAGGAAGTGTTTGCCTATGTAGATTATTTACTCAAAAACCCAACAAAGAAAATCTTCAATTTATTGTAGTGAAAGGTAAATACATAATCTTGGTTTTATTCTATTCCAATACTAAATATACGCAACGCGTCCAAATGTAACCACTTAGTCGCTCTATTTCAGATGGAGTTTTGACATGTGTGTTTTCTATAACAATTTGAGTAAATTCGTAATGACATTTTCTTCCCAGCTTCGAGTAAAGGTCATAGCAACAATTTGGTTTTTTCACAAAACCATCTTCAAGTAAAGCATGGAAAATATCTTCCCCACATTCATGTGTAAGTTTTTGTGCACAATGTAGTAATTCTGGAGAAAATGAATAAGGAGCCAAAGATCCTTGCTGCTCGTCAAATGCAAGTCCTTGCATGATTGTAAGCAAACCGATCAAACATGACAAAGAAATGTAATTTTTTCTAGATAAACTTGTCATGTTTATTTTGGTTAAGAATTTGCTTTTCCTTTCTGCCGGTGGGGTTTAGAATGGAATAGAAATTCTAAGCGATGGAACTTATATACAAGAGGAGCATGAAGATACTCTCCCTTAATGTTTATTTATGTAATTTTAACTTGCAAAATTTTAGTTACGCCAAATTTCCATAATGACTCATTCATTCCTCTAACTTCCCCACTTAGTAATTTATTCATTGAACTTAATGGCCTTCGTGAATTATTAAAGGAAAGTAACCTCTTTGGAATCTCACTGGAGAATTTATTGCAAGAAAGATCCATATAAACAAGAGATGAATTGAGATTGAAAACATGGCAGGTGCTTGAAAATCAGTTTCATGATCGGTCCAGCACTGCGAATTCATTAATATTTGAAAAGGATTAGGGTACTAGTCTGGAAAAATTGTTACCTGACAACAAAGAAGCATTTGCAAGCTCAGTAACTTGACCAATATTATCTGGCAATTTCGCCAAAAACCAGTTTCTTGAGAATGAAAGTAAATATGGTTTCTGGGATTGAAACAACTTAGGAGACAATGAATATTTCAGTGATGATCAGACCATTCAAATTCTTAAAGGTTAAATCCATTGTCTCTAATTCTTTTAGATTCATTGTTGTTTTTGTAATAAAATGGTTATATTATTAAAAGAAACTTATACAAAGAGAAACTAGCTGAGACATGACAATTGTGATCCTGAGCAGGTCAAGCGTCTCTTCCTCGGCGAGCATCCCGTCAAGTGTCGTTGGATTTATAAAACGAAGTATAAGGCTGATGGAACTGTAGAATGTTTCGAAGCCCTAATTGTTGTAAAGGGTTATACACAAATCGAGGGAAAGGATTACACGGAGACCTTTGCTTCTGTTGCTCGCATGACTACTGTTCGATGTGTCCTTGCTATCGTTACATCTAGAACTTGGCCTTTGTACAAGTTAGATGTCAATAATGCTTTCATATATGGAGAATTGGAGGAAGACATTTATATGGAGCCACCATCTGGGGTTAAAACACCATAACCAAATCAATATTGTAAGCTATACAAATCCATATATGGCCTATGACAGGCCGAAAGAAATTGGTTTAGTAAGTTGACTCATATGCTCTTCACTTATGGTTTTAAATAGAATCCTTTTGAGAACTTTTTGGTCATCCACAATCGGAATGAATATACTCTCATATTGTTGGTATATGTAGATGATATTATGTTGACTAGAGACAACTCTCATATTGTTGGTATATGTAGATGATATTATGTTGACTAGAGACAACCAATCCGAATGTGAAGCTGTAAAAAATATCTTGATAAATGCTTTAAAATTAAGGATCTTAGCATCCTTAATTTTTTCCTTGAGATTGAAGTGACTCGAACAAGAGATGACCTTTTTTAAATAAAAAAAATATACTTTGGATATTTTGAAGGAACGTGGAATGATGGGAGCTAAGCCCATTAGCTCCCCACGGAGCTTAATAACAATTTGGTGAATGAAGCAGAAGGTCCCTTGGATGATCCTAGTAGATATCGACATCTAATTGGAAGATTGGTATACTTAATAATATTAAGACCGGAGATAATATATGCAGTTCATGTACTTAGTCAATTTATGCAGAAACCGCAAGATAATCACTGGGATCTCGCAAGAAGGGTGCTGAGGTACATTAAATCATGTCCAGGTCAAGGTATGCTTTTACCTAAAGAAAATAAGAGTCTACAGCTTAAAGCATTCTGCGACTCTAATTGGGCAAACTGCTTAACAAGTAGAAGGTTAGTATCTGGCTATTTTCTCATGCTTGGCAATACACCTATTTCATGGAAGACAAAAAAAACAAGTAACCATGTCTAGATCATCAGCTGAAGCAGAATACAGGGCCATGGCAAGTGCAACAAGTGAGCTCATTTGGTTGCGAAGTCTACTAAAATTTTTTGGCATTGAGGATGCAATTTCGCATCTCTATAGTGATAGTAAATCGGCATTGAGTATAGCATCTAATCCAGTTTTTCATGAAAGAACAAAGCATAATGAGGTTGATTATCATTTTATTTGAGAGAAGATACAACGGAAGGAGATACACGTACAATACATATCAAAGCAAGAACAACCAGCTAATATATTCACTAAGCCTTTTGGCAATCGTTAGTTTGCATGTCTCAAAAGCAAGTTGGGCACCTTTGATACACACCTGCTAACTTGAGGGGGGAGTGTTAAGCAAATCAAACAGATCAGTATGATATTATTTTTTAATACAGTTTAGTGAGTATCTTAGATTGTGATCTGCATTCAATATTGTATTTAATGTTAGATTCATTGTAGTGTATATATAAGACATTGCCTGTAACATCTTCTTTGTCTACAATAGACACAAGTAAAACCGTTGCTTACTCTCTTTTTCCCTTTTCCATCAAGTTCAAATATCAATATTATAAATGACATTATTAATTACTTTTGTCTTATCACGCCCTGAAACACAAAGATCATGCATGACAACCCATCGTAGGCCCATCATACATACTGCTACGTCATACGACAATACATATGATAGACCTACAATGCTAATGGTATAAATTAAAGCAGAGATGGTAAGATAAGAAATAAGAGAATTACTAGCAGCAGAATTTAATAAACTATCACGATGTTGTACGGGATTACATCGTATCATTGGCAATTTAGCAAATGTTGCCCAGGAATCAAATTATGATGCTGGCTCTAACATATTCAAACATTTTAGGGGAAAACATTATGAATACGATACTCATAAAATTACCTTGATCACACTTGCCGATAACTATTTGATTCTTTATTTCATTCTCATAATGCCTGGGAGCGAGCTCCTAATTATCGTCCATGCATTTCATGCAATTATACTGGCAGATTCCTGCCAGGTAAGCGGACGGAGAAAAATACATAAAATATTTCACACGCAATCAAACACACGTGAAGAAAAATATGCTGCATTTAATGAATTGACAAATTCATATTTTGACTCATACGATGACAGTCGTAAACAGTACAATAAGCACATGATTCTTTAATGCACATGTGAGGCTTTGATCCTCAATGGGTTAGATGTCCTAGAAGTCTGTGAGTAAAAAATGACACCTAGGGACTAGTGCAGCTGAAATGACCATGTTTCCTTGAAGAAATGAATGCATGATGGCCCTAAATATTTATTTCCTAGTTTTCCTATTATTTATTCAGGTATTTTTGTGTTAATCCCTTATTATCCAAAGTATTAGATAATTCTTCCTTTTAAATAGAATTACTCTTTTAGTAGAACTATCCTTTTAATGGAATTATCTTTTAGTAAAATCTTTTAATTATGAAATTGCAATTTCCTCTAAACCCTAGGTTGATTGCCAAAATTTATATGATAAAAAGAATTGAATAATGAGGTTGATTATTTTTGGGTTCTTGGCCATCACATCACGAATTCAGGGGGAAGATACTATCGCATCCGAATCGCTGGTCTTTGATAGGTTATTGGGTAAGGATCATAAGGATGCCTTCGGTTTCTGATTTGGTATTATATGCTTAATATTATGTTGTCTTTGTCTTATGATTGTTAGGTGTTTCTAATTTTTCTAATAAGGCAAAGGGATAGCATCTTGTTCAGACACTTGAGAGGTAGGATCTATGCCTCATCGATTTCTCCAAAAATCACCTTGCTTGCTTCTTTGATTTTGGTTAGTTTAGTAAGTGTATGCATGCTTGTGGATTGTGGTATTGGTTCCTTGGTAATTATGGAACTATGTAGGATCTATACCTCATCGGTTTCTCTGGAAGTCATCTTGCTTGTTTCTTTGATTTCGGTTGAGTAATAGTGTATGCATACTTGCGGACTGAGTGTTGGTTGTAGGATCTATACCTTATCGGTTTCTCTGGATATCCTTGTTTGATTATGTGTGATTTCGGCTTGCCTACTATGGTTTATATACTTGCGGCTTATATGCTTATGCTATTGGGAATTTACGGATATAATAGGGCTTGATATGTGCCTATTTCGAGGTTGATATTGTATATTGGATTGTGTATTGTGGTTGTGTTTGATTGAGGATACTGTCTAGGTTTGTCATGCCCTAGACCCCAATTATTTCACGCGACAAGCCCGTCATAAGCCCACCACACATATTGCTACAACACACAACGATACATACAATAGACCTACAAGGCTAATGGTATCAATTAAAGTAGAGATGATAATTAAAAGATTGTATTGATATATTGAGCAGCGGAGTTACAAGGGAGAAATGGTAATGTCTGGGTATCATCAATGATTGTTGAATTTATTTAAAAAATACCCAAGACTAATTACATTGGCTCCAATAGATTTAAACACACAAGGGGAATATACTATGAACACAATGCTCCTTAAAAATTACCTCGAGTTTGACTATTCAATAGTCGATCGTCTCTTGTTATGCCTGGGAATGAGCTCCTATTCGTTATTGGCTATTCCTGCACACATGCCAAAAATCTAGTAAAAACTTGCCAGTTAAGCTGACGGGAAAATATGCATAGCAAAACACATACAATCATTTAACGATAACACATGCATACTGGCACACAAAAAATATTTGCATACTCATCATAGCAATTACTATAGTCACAGGCAAAATGTAATGTTGCACGTAATATCTCAAGTAATCAGGATCGTGGTTGGGCTGACAATGTCTCTCAGTCCTTCCGGCACCAGGATTAGGATTGGGATCCGTCAGTGACACTTCTATATGGGGCACCTTATGTCTCTTTTTATTTTATATGCTGACTCGATCAGTCCCAATGAGACATGCACTCCTCTTGGCCCAGTTCTACTGACGATATGGGGAATTAGGTGATGGTAGCTTCACCTACTCAATCCCCATTTAGAATATCCTGTTTATTTATATTATTTTTATTTAATTAGAACACCCCGTCCCACCTTATACCTCCCTTGGAAAATTCATGCCGCACTACCATATTCGGATAGCTCTCGAAAGTCACATAGGTCACCCTATGCTACTGCAGTGCTTGATTTTGTCTTATGATTCCAAATACATCAAAAACACTTTATATGCACTTCCATTATAATAATCACACAACCAATCGATGCACAATATAACTCGATAATCGAGCACGAGATTACAAGCAACACATGACTAATTCACAACACATGCAATAATTTCGTTCACTAATTTATTATGCTTCTAATTAGTCATACTCATGCGTATTCATTCATGCCAGTAAATAATGTATTTAAAAAGGTTCTCCACTCACAATTTTTTCAACGTTTGAAATGCCCACACTTGATCCTCGATTATTGGGCCGATTCGTCGAAATCCTTCACCTGTAGGTATTTACCTACGCACACATTCATGACCGAATTCTTAATATCACATTCTCAATGCATAACACACTTAAAATCACACACCTACAACCTTGATGTAGAATGTTTGTACCCGAAATTTAATACGAAATCGATCTGGATTGTTTTTTTTTTATTTTTCCTTATTTTTTGGATCTTAATCTATGAATTTGATCTATCAAATCACATCGGATTCAATTGATTCTTATACCATTAGATTCCTTATCATTTTTAGTATTTATCATAAATTTTCAAGAATTTTCTCCATTTTATTCTATTTTCCCTGAATTTATTCCTTATTTTCCATATTATTTGCATTTTCTGCTTATTTTCTATTTTCCAGCCAATCCCCGAATGAAACTTGACGAAACTAGGCGCGCCAAGAGCTATCACCGTGCCTCCTAGATCATGACACATGCCTGGATCAGAGCGTGCCATGTTGCCCCTTCCACAGGCTCGGATGTGAGCATGGGCCTGCTTTGAACTACCTGTCGCCCGTGTCTGCGGGTTACTCATCATCCACTCGCGTAATGAACTACACGTCGCTCTTCGGCTGGAGCAGATGATAGTCATTCGATTAGGTTGTCTTCACCCTCCAGCCAAAACCCTAGCTCCTACAAACCCTAAAATTAAAATTCCTATCTTCCCATATATGCTCCGAAACTTAACAAACCTAACACTAAATTGTTCCTTGCATCAAGTCGAATCAGAACACACCAATAATACCCATTTTAACAAACTAAAACCCTAGATCTAGAAGGAGGAATCACCCAGTTTTTCAGGTAGGGTTCTCACCCAAATCCGCCGGATATTCTTGCTGAAACGACTTGAAGATATTCGAAATGAGTCCATCCTTATCCAAGGAAGAAAAATTGAATCTTTTCAAAATGTGTTTAAAGTTGGAGAGGGAAATAGGTGTGTGGCTATGTCCAGCTTACTTCGGCTACATATGGGCTGATCGGAGAAATAGGTGTATTACTCGTATACGTGTAGGATGAAGGATGATTCACGGAGTGTGACTATCTCGTAACAAAACGACGCCGATTTTGTGTTACGTCCCAAGACCTTCACAGGCTAACATGACAGGCTTCCCTATTTTTTTGACCTTCGCCATCAAAACAACACCTGATGCCGCCATTTTGACTATATTAAATAATAATATTATATTTACTTTTTAATAATAATTTGTAATTATTTTTCCTATTACTAAAAACTTAAAAAATATGTAGAAATTAGCTTATAACTCCGAAAAATATGGAAACATTTTTATAGACTCCTCTTGAAGAGTACAATCAACTTGTACTATAAAATTTATCTTCAAATAAATATAATGTTTACCAAAAATTAAATACCTTATTCAAATATTTCCAAAAAATCACGAAACTTTCTGTGTCAGTTCCGAAAATTCTCAAAAAATCTCATAATACCTTAGACTTTTAAGAGACCTATTCAAGGTTCTAAATCATCCAAACCCACCATTAAATCTCATCACATTGCTTTTAAATGCTCGGTTTCATAATTATCTAAAATTTCAATAATTATATTAATTCCTCAGAAAATAAAATTTAACCTCGTATCATAAAAAATAAATTTTTTTTTTCATCAGTCTAAAACACTCAGAAATCTTGATTGGGCTTCCCAACTCAAGTACTTGATAATCCCGATTCTCACAGATACCCTATTGGATTTTTGTGTGCTTGTACTTGCTTATGTGCTTGTATATGTGCTTATGTGTCAGGATCCTCTTGTCACTGGCCATGCGACATAAATGCTGATGTTCCATAGAAAGGAAAGATGCTTACCAGAACTGGGAGTTGTATGGTGATTGTTCCCAGCACGTGCATACTGGATGCACTATATAACTTTTGGGTTAGGTACAATTGGGTGCAAGATTCTCGACAGGTAACTTAGGTTGGGTACAGGTTCTTGTGGGATGCCTTACATATTAATTGGGTTGGGTACAGGATGTGCATGATGCCTTGTCTCCTATGTGTGGCATGATGCCCTGCTTTGATACTGGGTTGGGTATAGGATGCTTGGCAGGATGCCTTGCATATCTTCTAGGTTGGATATAATTGTATGTAGGATGCCTCATGCTTGGGAGGTATTGTAAGAAGGCTTGTTGTAACTTGTTTACTAGCCGTTTTCCCTTTTTGCGGGAAAGCCTTGCACAACTTAGGTAGATGGGATAATCATTTGGTTTTGGGAATCATATAGGGAATTAAGCTACTTGTGTGCTTCTGGTTCAGTCTTGTGATGGCTGCCTATGAAATGTTTTGAGTTCCTCTCCTTACTTTACTAATTTCGACCCTACCTATGTTCTTTGTTATTGTTCACTGAATTTTTTTTTGAGCCTGTTACATAAGTATATATGATCTATATATTATTGGGAGATGTTTGATTGGGTTTTTGCAGATCTTATGATGTTGTGACCTTACTGAGATTCTTGTAATCTCATTCTATTGTTTTCCTTCTTTTTCAAGAATAGGTTCATGCTTTGCTAGCTGTACCAAGGTGTGAGATAAAGGCTGCACGACAGGACGATTGCATCACATTTGCATTGCACTTTCTTGCTAGTTTTCTATTGATTGCGCATGCTCTCCTATGTTTGAAATTTCTTTTTAGCTTTCCAACTTCTGTTCCTTCTTGTTTCTGAATGCTTTTATGAACTATAATTGATGTTTGAGATACCTTGGGACTTGTGTGTTATGTTTCCACTTGTTTTTGGCATTAATAAAAGTCTTTTACTGATATTTCTTCCACTCCGTAAAAGACAGAATATTGTTTAATAAATTTACCTGCTCCAACCTTTTAATGCATATGAATGAACTAATAAAATTGACAACTAGTAAGACTTGAGCCTTGTGGGATTCAGATGGGTCCTTACGAGGGCTTGTTTGGGTTTTACGGCGGTAAGGGTCCTTATATGTTGGGTTTTGGTCCTTACAACACACATGACCGTGATTTGAGCTTGGTAATATCTACCAACCTATCCGAGCCAGGGACAGAACTGGAGTTCGTAAGTGGCACTCTCTCTTTGTTATGTTTCTATTTATGTCATTTTACTTGCAATAGACAAATCCATGTCAGTTTAATGCCTAACCCAATCCATTGATGATGCCGAGGTGTTAGGTGATGGTAGCTCCACCTAATCAGTCCCCACACTGCAGGATCCTAACTAATAATTAATTAGCATTAAAATAAACAAAACTCATTCCAACCTTACTTCCTCGTGATTGATGTCTTCACGTCATGCTACCAGATTTGGAGAGCTCTCAAGAGTTGTATAGATTACCCTACGTGGACTCGGTGAATTCCACATGCCGATGTTGATTCCCAGATGTACCCGATGTATTCAAGCATCTCAATCATAGAAAAACACTACCTTGCATTTCATATCATGCCGCATTTCTTGAAGCATGCCATACTAATTATTATGCTCAACACAACACTTATCACACATACATATGCAAAATTTCAATTAATAATTTCCTATGAATCATAATTTAATAATCATGCCAGTAATTTATCAAAAGAAAAGAAATTTCGTTCACTCACAAGTTTTTGAAGCCCAATTAGCTATCGATGGCATTCTAGACTGATTCCTAAAAATCTTGCCGTTGTAGGAATCCACCTACGCATAATGATCCCACATTTCCAATAAACCATTTACATATCGTAATAACAGATAAAATAACGCTTCTAATATCACGTTTCGGACCCCAAAGATCACGCATGACAACCTGCCGTTGGCCCATCATACATATTACTATGACATACGACAATACATACGATAGACTACAAGGGTAATGGTATAAATTAAAGCTCAGATAATAATTTAAAGGATTTATCGATATATTAGGCAGTGGTACTACAAAGGAAAAACGATGATGTCTGGGTATCATTGATAAATATTTAATCTAACATTTAACACCCAGGAATCAAATTATTACACTAGCTCTATTATACTCTACAAACTCAGGGAAAACACTATGAATATGACGATCTTAAATTTACCTCATTCATACTCGCCGCTAACCCTTGAATTCATTAATCTGGTCACAAGATGCCTGGGAGAGAGTTACTAAGTATCATCCCTACATTTCATGCTAATATAATGGCAGAATTGTGAGACCTCACCCTTCTGAGAGTAGCTTATGATAGAGTGCAGATTCGATTCGTAAATTTTTTCTTACGTTGGGTGCCTCAGCCTTAGGGAGTCCTTAGCGTGTTTGAGTGTTTTAGGGTGTCTAGGTGTGATCGAGAGTACGTTAGAATGCGTGATTAAGGATTGAGTCAGTGGAAATTGGAAATTGATAGATTTTGACCCGTTTTGAGTGACCATGAATTTTTGGGTCGAGTACTATTCATCGAGCCCAAACACTGTTCATCGAGCCCAAATACTATTCATTGAGCCCAAACACTGTTCATCGAGCCCAAACACTATTCGTAAGCCCAATTGATTAACCGAAATCCCAGACACCCGTCTTGTTACGCAAAATTTTATTCGGGTCATTTGGAATGATACGGGCTGTGAAATTAGAATTTTTATACTTGGTAGACCTTGGGATTTAGCCCAATTCAGTCTCAGCCCAAATACATTGTGTCAGCTCATATACTAGCTAACCCAATAGTTACACTTAAGTCTTGCCAAGTCTTGCCATTTGTGCATTAAACCCAGCAGACCATTCATTTCATCTGCCCTAAATGCCTTTCCCCGTTTTTCTTTCCTCTCCACCATCCAAGAGTACCAACATTCACCTTCAACTCAGTTTTACCTCAGAAATCGTTAGGGGATCATACCCTAACACTTCCCCAGTGTTTTCAACACGTTTCCACTGGTAGTTTGGTGGGTAGGAGTGATTTCTATACTGTTTTCATTCTGGACGAAATTGAGGGTTTGCTGGTAAGTGGTTTAATTCTTGCTTCCATGCTTCTAAGTTAGTTTCTTTAGGTTGCTAGTAATGTTGCTGAGCTAATTTAGTGAGTGATTGTGTCTGGAAACACCCTGAAAGCTTTGTGTAATTCTCGGGTGAACAGTGTCAGAGGGTGGAATTCGAAAGTTCTCGATGAATTGGGTGTATTGGTTGCTTGGGTGGTACTGTAATGTGTGAATGTTTGCTGGTCAGAGTTGTGATTAAGGGGGAATGGTTGTGAGTTTATAGAGTGGTTAAATTGTTCAATTGCAGAGGAGTTTTGAGTGGTAATTGTGAGAGGGTCCTTTAGGTTTTAATTTCAGTTTTAGTTTCTGATCACTTGAATTCAGATTAGCTTACGGTTCTATGACTGCCTTATGTGTATAGGTGATATTGCGGCAGCTGAGAAAGGAAAAGGTGTCGCTGGTACGTCGTCAGCGCGACAAGAGGTGGGAGTTTAAGTTTCATCTGCATATGCGTACTGGTTGATTTGTTTAATTAAAATTGGATTGCATGGTTTGATTTGAATAGAGGCATTGCTGGTACTTTGATAACTAATCATGTTAGACTCATATGAATGCTTGTCATGCTTTGGAACGCATTAAATATATGTTCAAAACTAAGCATGATGGCTGTGTGATGTGCATTGTGTTTCCATGAGTGGATTGCTGCTTGTAACTGAGTGTGTGGCAACACAAGGGAGACTTGTTAAAAATGTGAGATCGGCCTGATGTGGAACGGTATAAATACATAGCATGCATTACAAGTTTTTCCTAAACAATGTAGTATAAGTATTTTCTTAGGGATTTACTGGAATTGACGAACTATGCTTGATCAAGCTAGGTAAGTATATGAGGATCCCAGCTGAGGGGACAGTTGCTTACCTTGGAGGGTTATGGAGGATATATCTGTATGAATGGTTACTCAAGTGCACTATAAACGATCAGTTCTCATAATGCTATATGCATGTATCTACGAAACTGAGATGGAATCTGATAATTTGATTTCTCCATTCAGTTTCGGACAACCTTGATGGTAGGGGTTTGAATACATATGTAACTGTTAAACTAAAACCATCAATGGGCTTCTAGGTGATCCTTTAGCGGGGATTATTCGGAAGTGGTTTGTGTCTTCCCCGGTAGGTTTTGGGCATATTAGCCGTTGCATAATGTTTTGATAATCACGCGTCGTGCATTGTGGATTTCGTTATGTGCATATATGAGCATGAGACTCAATTGTGTTACGTACTTGGTTTGTAAACTGATTTAGTAATTGCCTCTATTCCCACGTTGTGCTTATGACGCGGTACTCCCACTGAGGTCCTTTGATCTCACCCCTCCTTTTATTTTTCTCAGGGCTAAATTGAGAGACTAGCAGTTCAGCTTCCAGGTTACTATTCCATTGTTGGTCGTAGGGCTGGACATTGTACTCCACACATTTTGGACACTCGGCATTATCTGTGTTGTAGGTACACACTAGACGTGTGCATATGTATGCTAAACGTTTGAATCTGGGATTTAAATTTTATACTGCATAAGTTTAAATGACAGTGCGATATTATGTGAAATGTGTGACAGAATTATATCCTGGGTTGATATGGGTGAGATAAAAGACTTCCGCTAATAATTCCGTTGTTGATTTTGCCGAGTTTTTATAATAACATGCCATGCTTCAATTTCAAAGGAAAGTTTCAAGATTTGGAAATGATTTTACAGTAAGCCTTGTGTGGTTCCAATTGATCCACCCGTTGGGTCGATCGGGGTTGCACGGCGGTGAGGTTCCCATTTACCGGGAACGGGTCCTCACAGGGTTGGTAGCGGAGCATGGTTGTTTCGTGTGTACGGGACGTACAAACTGATTTTGAACTAGCATATTTTACAAACGCATCACACTCACAGCACGTTCATTGTCCAGCATAGAGTGAGTCTAGTTATTATTAGTTGTGTTGATTCTAGGTTTGTACTATGGTTGTGTGTTCAGTGAGATTAGATGGCACCTAAGAAGAAGGTTAGGAGACCGACACGCCGAGTGCAAGCAGCAGGGGTTGATGAGAGGTCCGATGCTAATGGACCAGCAGTTGAAGCGCATCAGACACAGGCAGGACAGACAACACCTACAGCTCAGGATATCGCCTTAGTACAGGTGTTGACGGCGTTACAAACGACGTTGAGTCAGATGCAGCAAACGATACAAATGATGCAAACTGCAGCTGCACATCCACAGATACAGGTACCAGATCAGCCTGAAGTACAACAGGAAGCACAGGACGTTCAGGGTGCTAGGCTACCACTTCGGGTGTCAAAGCTGCTGAAAGAAGCCAGACATTTGGGTTGTGAAAGTTTTTATGGCTCCAGCGATGCAATGGTGGCCAGGAAGTGGAAAGATAAAATTGTGCTTACTGCTCAAGACTTGCGAGTATCTGATGAAGAGAGGACGATCTTGGTTACTCGTTTGCTGGAACGAGATGCGGCTACCTGGTGGAGTACCATCAGGAATCGATATGGGGGACGACCCACGTGGGGGGAATTCGAACATGAGTTTGATGAACGATTTTTCCCGCCACATTTCCAGGATGACAAACGGTCTGAGTTTTATATGTTACGACAAGAAAACAAGACAGTGGCCGAATATGAAACGAAATTTCGGGCATTAACTCATTTCGTGCCGGAATTGGAACAAGATATGAGAATTTTGGCCAGTCGATTCGAGCAAGGTCTGAATCATAATATTCGGACTATCATGGGTCCAAAGACAAGCACAGACTTCGAGAAGTTAGTGGTGGAAGCTGTTAAGTCTGAAACGATTGCTCGAGGACAGAAGTATCAGGTTGGTAGACCGAGGGAATTTGTCCCTGGGAGGGATTCTGCGAGACATAGTGGGAGGTTTGACAAGAGGCCTGTAAACAAGAGGTTTACTCCTTACTTTACTGCACCGACTCGATCACAGGGAACATCTTCCTTTGTGACTAAGGCACAACCAGCTCAGTCAGCATTAAGTTCCAGTAGACCATCATCATATCCCAGGTGTCCGAATTGTAGAGAATTCCACCTCCCACCATGTCCACATCCAGCTCGCTGTTTCAATTGTAATCAGTTTGGGCATATGGCGAGAGAGTGTCCTAGAGGAGAAGCACCGCGAACCATGACATATCAGCCAAGAGCTCCAGTGATGCCAGTGCCAGTAGCACAAAGGTTTGGTGTGAGTCATATGGGCTCACAGGGATCTTCCAGACCACAGAACAGACTACAAACAGGACAACCATCTGGTAGCGAGATCACAAGTCAGTCACAGTATCGACCACAGCAAAGGCCGCAGGCGCGTTTGTTTACTTTGGTAGAAACGGAGGCAAGCGCCAACCCTGACGTTGTGACAGGTACGCTTACTGTTTTTTCCATTCCTGCTAGAGTATTAATAGACCCTGGAGTGAATAGATCTTTTGTCAGTCCTAGATTAATTAGGAGTGCAGATAGGAAGTTGTCACCCCTAGAACCACCCATAGCGGTTTTGACTCCATTAGGTGAACAACGGGGTTGTAGCACAGTGTATCTGAATTGTATTTTGAAGATGGGTACTGCAGAGGTTGAAGTAGACTTGGTTCCATTGGATATCAGAGAAGTGGACGTCATTTTGGGTATGGATTGTTTGGCCAAGTACAGAGCACGAGTGGATTGTTTCACGAAGAAAGTATGGTTCAGTTTGCCCGATGGTACAGAATTCTGTTTTGTGGGTGATCAGAGAGTAGTTCCATCTTGTGTGATCTCGTGGATGAGTGCAGGAAAAATGATCAACAAGGGTTGTGTAGCATTCTTGGCACATGTTCATGATGTAACAGCCAAATTTCCGGAATTGAGTAGTGTGCCCGTGGTGAAAGACTATCCCGATGTATTTCCTGAAGAAGTAACAGGTTTATCACCGGAGAGGGAGATCGAGTTCGAGATTGAACTATTGCCGGGTACCTCTCCTGTCTCCATTGCCCCGTACCGGATGGCACCAGCAGAGTTAAAGGAATTAAAGACGCAGTTGGAAGATTTGGTGAATAGAGGGTTTATCAGACCCAGTGTCTCTCCGTGGGGTGCACCAGTATTATTCGTGAAGAAGAAGGATGGCACACTTCGATTGTGCATCAACTATAGACAGCTAAATCGGGTCACAGTGAAGAATCGATATCCATTTCCGCGGATTGATGATTTGTTCGACCAGCTGCAAGGAGCATCAGTGTTTTCAAAGATCGATTTGCGATCTGGTTACCATCAGCTGAGGGTTCGCGAAGCTGACGTTTCGAAGACAGCTTTTCGCTCACGCTACGGCCATTATGAATTTTTGGTGATGCCGTTTGGTGTGACTAACACTCCAGCTATGTTCATGGACCTTATGAACAGAGTGTTCCAGGAGTACTTAGATCAATTTGTCATTGTGTTCATAGATGACATCTTGGTTTATTCCAAGTCAGAAGAGGAGCATTTGTTGCATTTGAAGACTGTGTTAGACATACTTCGAACTCGGCAATTATATGCCAAATTTTCTAAGTGTGAATTTTGGTTGCGTGAAGTTGGATTTTTGGGACATGTAGTGTCAGCCGACGGCATTCTAGTCGATCCCAAGAAGATAGAAGCAATTGTGTCTTGGGAACCCCCACGAAGTGTTACAGAAATTCGCAGTTTCCTTGGATTGGCAGGCTATTACAGACGCTTTGTGGAGAATTTTTCTGTTTTGGCTGGACCATTGACGCGTTTAACACGCAAAGGAGTTCCTTTCGAATGGACAGAGCAATGTGAACAAAGTTTCCAGGAACTGAAGTCCAGACTAGTATCCGCCCCAATTCTCACTTTACCGACCAGCGGTAAGGGGTATGTGGTATACAGCAATGCATCAAGGATAGGATTGGGCGGTGTGTTGATGCAAGGAGGAAAAGTCGTGGCGTATGCATCGAGACAGTTGCGGCCGCATGAGATTAATTATCCGACTCACGATATGGAATTGGCAGCAGTGGTATTCGCGCTTAAAATCTGGCGACACTACTTGTACGGTGAGACGTGCAGAATGTTCACTGATCACAAATGTCTCAAGTATCTGCTCACTCAAAAGGAGTTGAATTTGAGACAGCGGAGATGGCTGGAATTGATCAAAGATTATGACCTGGTAATCGACTATCATCCAGGCAAGGCGAATGTTGTAGCGGACGCATTGAGTAGGAAGACGGTAACATCCTTAGCCTACGTACGAGCAGAATACATGCCTATGTTGATGTGTTTGAGAGCATCCAGAGTTCGGCTAGACAGTGATGATTCAGGGGCTTTGGTTGCACAGCTCGTTGTCAAGCCTACCTTGCTTGACGAAATACGAACCAAGCAACTCGAAGATGCAGTAATGGTTCGAGTACGACAGCAGGTTGAGGGCGATGACGGTGGTACTAGCATGGCTAGTGAATACCGTATGGGGGAATCTAGCCACACCTACGGGATCTTATCCAGTTTACCCACTAGCAACAGGTGGTGACCAGGAAAAAGGAAGGCAGCAACAGGTTTACCCGTAAAACGACATCGTGTTTGGTTAAATGGCAGCCTTCCCCCTCCCCCCGAGTATGGATCAAAATGGCAGTACCCTTTGTCGTTTTGACCATTAGTCAAAATGACAGTAAGGGCTGTCATTTTGAATATTTATTTATAATATTAATATTTAATAATAATTTAAACTAATAATAATATTTATTAATTCTCTTAATTATTTAAATTTTTTTAATAATTAGTATAATTCTCTGAAAAATACCTTAAAAATTTCTATACTTTTTTTTGCAATTATAAACTAATATTCATATTTTCCCATGAATACATAATTTACTAAAAATAAATAATTTTATTTTTCTTTTAAAAAAATTATAAAAATTACAAATATTCTCCCAAAAAGTTTTCAAAAATTTAAGTACCCTTAATTATCATCAACATACTATTCTATTCTATGGTCTGAAAATCTCAAAATTATTATTGAAACCTCATTTATAGTTTTTTAATCATAATTATTAATTATGAAAATTTTTAAAAATAAATATCTTCATTAAAAAATAATCCTATTTCACCTCTTAAATCAAAAGTCAATCCCAAATACAAAGAATTTACTTGGTACTAATATGGTTTCGCCTCTGTCATTCTTTAGATCCGCTGTTTCACCCAAAAAAGTAATAAGAATTGGGGGGTTAAGCTTTTTGTCATCCTGGCAACAAACATGCGTGAACCATTTCACGAAGTATGTGTCCAGATAGCCCAAAGTCTTGGTTAGCTCTTGCTCTAAAAAAAAAGGTAGGCATACGACAAACAAAAAGTTCACGCCCTTCTTTACTTGTTGGTCCTTGAATGGGTTTTATGGTCCACATAGTTCGAAATTGTCCGATCCTCACAATCTTCCCTCTTTACAAAAGGTTTTGTCCTCGAAACTTGCTTATAATGAGATTACGATTATTGCAAGGACCTCACGTACACCAATATACCATCACCATTACAGTATCTACTGTATACCTTCCATGTCTTTTATCCACTATAATCACACTTTGTTGATAGCTTTATATCTCTATGATAATAAACTAGAACATGATATCCAATCGTGTTCCCTTTATGCTCCGTCGATTAATTCAATCTTTTTTTCTTACTCGATGGTATTACTATAATAATATACCATCACCAATCCTATCGGGTTATAAATTTCGTAACCCTTAACCATACTAATTTATATTTGGGTGATCCTTCCACCCTTACATTACTTAGAAACCTGTTCCGGATTCTTCTTAATGATATCACCATTGATCAACTAAAAAGTAATCTCATCAAAAATTAACTCTAAATCCATAGAGTTATTAGTGGAAACTATACTTGCACCGATCATTATTAGATAATCTTTATCATCAATTCCTATAAGTATTTAGCTTAATACTATTCCGTTCACAACACCTCATTTTTGCTATACAACTCCATTCTCATCTTTGATTCCTTCAATCAATTTAAAAATTAGTTCTTCAAACTCATAACATTTTAGTTCACATTTCATCTTCGCAACTTATATAAGCCGATTCGGCATGACAAAATAAGCATTGCAACAAAATTAATCTCTCATTAGTGAGATACATTTTTTTTATACTTCCTTCTTTACTAAAAAAATAAGTCAAATTTTCTTGATTTTCTCCCAATACAGGATAACTAACTATTTAATCGGTTTCGATACTCAAAGTCAAGTAAACCCTCAAAATCATATATGTTCGATTTACATATCAACCGTAAATTTTTTTATCTAAATCTGTTTGAATTTCTTTCATCATCGAGGAATAATAATAATCGTCATTCTTATACAAGGGCTATAAATATTGACCCAATTACATCGATCTCAAACTTCATGTTATCGATATAACTCTTATAACCTCGCCTATTCCTAGTCTCGTTAGCCTCAGTATAAGCTATACTCTTACGATTCTCAATTATAAGTTTCTTATCGCCGAAATCCACAAACATGTCGGTTAATCTTTTGGCAACATACTCTTCATTTAAAATTTTCGATTCCTAAAGGTTTGGGTGCAACTAATGATTCACATAGTCCGATTTCTAAAATCTATCAACTTAAGCTTGCATCTTACAAAATAAACCACACTCAACAAGGTTTCAATATGATATTCGTCAATATTATATGTGCATTCCTTGCATGATAGACCATATCATCTGTTAGTCACGTAGTATGAGAATAGGTACTTCGTACACTATCACAATTATCAACCAATCAATCTTTCTAAAACATACATTCTGTGTGCTTACAAACACAGAATACACTAACAATACAATAGTTAGTACCCATTCTCCTCTAATTTATACTCATTTGTTCATAACCTCTGCAAGTTTTCGATCGAACGACCCCTTCTCAATAAGGAAATGACCATATATGAACCCATGTCTTAAGGCCAAGAATAAAGCTATCACTCACTCGAGAGGTAATTATAAGAGAGCATTGCTGAGAAACACAATACATATGCATAACAACACATCCAAGATCATGAGGATAAGTCAAATCCTCAATTGGGTCTCGTGAAAAAGAATCACGTTTCACCAAAAATATAATCAATCTCAAAGTTCTCGATAGAACCATGAGTTATAGTAATAAGAAAATTTCCAAAACAACTATTGCCCGACTTAAAAGATCAAGTAAAATCGAGTTTATAGGTTTCAAAAACCATTAACCAACGTTATAGGATAGAGACGAATGGTTTGTACGTGTTTTTGAAAGAAAAAAACACGTAATGTATAGAGTTACTCGACAACCAAGAATATTTCCAAAAGAAAGAAATACACTCCACTATCGTAAATGTCGTCATAAGAGTTGTCACCCACACGGGTGAGAAAAGAGTGGTAGTAGAGTAGAATGGAATGAGAAATATATGAGTTTCTAAGAATGATGGTTAAACAATGCTCCGCTAGCACTTTGGAGTTTTTCACATCCTGGACCCCGAAGATCATACGCAACAATCCGCCGTAGGCCCATCATACATATTGCTATGACATAAGACAATACATGGGATAGACCTACAATGCTAATGGTTTTAAGGTGGAGATAATAATTAAAAAGATTTATCGATATATTAGGCAGCGCCATTATAAGGGAGAAACAATGATGTCCGCGTATCATCGATGAATATTTAATCTAATATTTAACACCCAGGAATCAAATTATTACACTAGCTTTGTTATACTCTACAAACTCGGGAAAAATACTATGAATATGATGCTCTTAAAATTACCTAATTTATACTCGCCGCTAACCCTTGAATCCATTAATCCGTTCACAAGATGCTTGGGAGAGAGCTACTAAGTATCGTCCGTGCATTTCATGCCAATATATTGGCAGAATCCTGCCAGGTGAGCAGATGGGAAAAATACATGAAATATTTCACACGTGAAGAAAACATATGTTGGCATTTAATGAATTGACAAATTCATATTATGACTCATGCGATCATAGTCGTAAACAGTACAATAAACACATGACTCTTTAATAGACACATGACCATGATTTGGGCTTTGCAATATCTTCCAGCCTATCAGGGCCAAGGATGGGATTGGAGTTCTTCAGTGACACTCTATTCTTGTTATCATTCATTTTATCTTGTCAAGTCATGTAATAGACAAATTCATGTCCAATTTAAAACCCAGCCTGTTCAGCTGATGATGCCGAGACGTTAGGTGATGGTAACTCTACCTAAATGATACCCACATTGCAGGATCCTGATTAATAATTTAATTAATATTAAAATAAACAAAACCCATTCCAATCTTATTATGTCGTAATTGACATCTTCACTTCATGCTACCAGACCCGGAGAGCTCTCGAGGGTTGCCGTATGTGGACTTGATGCATTCCTCAATGCCGATGTCGATTCTGGGATGTACCCGATGTATTCATGCATCTCAATCATAGTATTACACAACCATAGTATCCCAATCCTATCCTCAACCATGCTATATTGATACTTCTCAATACATACTATATTAATTATCATGCTTGACACATGATTTTATCACACATACACATGCACTGTTTCAACTAATGATATCTTATTAATCACACAGTAACATTCATGCTAGCAATTTATCAAAGAAAAGAAATTATGTCCACTCACTGGTTTTCAATGCCCAATTAGCCGTCGATGGTGTTCCTGATTGATTTTTCAAAGTCCTGCCATTGTAGGAATCCACCTACACACAATGATAGCATATTCATTGTAATTAATACCATCAATCAAACTAAAATTCATATTTTTCCCATAAATAAAATCTCGAATTCATCCATGGAAAAATCCCTAAATTTCACGAACTAAAACGGTATAATCAAATGGAGGAAGATCCCAATTTCTGGGATGAAGTCTTACCTAAACCTGATCGTAAGAAGCTTAAAAATTGTCACGAAAATGCCAAGATGAGACTCGTTAGCTCGAGGATAGTTTTTAGGGAAGAATGGCTCGATTCGAAGGCTTGGGGATATCTGGCCACACTTATGGGATCTTTTCCCGTTTACCCACCAGCAACGGTTGGTGACTGAGAAGAAGGAAGGGGGTAGCAGGTTCACTCGTAAAATGACGTCATTTTGGTTAAACGACAGCCTTCTCCCTCCCCCGAGTATGGATCAAAATGATAGTACCCTCTATCATTTTGACCATCAGTCAAAACTATAATAAGAGCTGTCGTTTTGAATATTATTTTGTAATACTAATGTTTAATATAATTTAAATTAATCATAATATTTACTAATCCTCTTAATTCTTTTAAATTTTTTAATAATTAGTATAATTCTAAAAAAATATCCTAAAAATTTGTATAATTTCCTTGAAATTATTACTGTCCATAAACTGATATTTATACTTTTTCCTTAATTGTATAATTTAATAAAAATAAAATACTTTTATTTTTTCTTTAGAAAAATCATAAACATTACAAATATTCTCCTGAAAATTCTTTGAAAATTTATGTACCCTTAAATATCATCAATAGACCATTCTATGGTCTTAGAATCCAAAACTTATTTGTAGAGACTCATTTATGATTTTTCAATCATAATTAGTAATTATAAAAATATTTAAAAATAAATATCTTCATAAAAAATTAATCTTATTTTACCTCTAAAATCAAAAGTCAAACTCAGTTCGTGGGCTAAACCCACTAATCTTATTGGTTCTCGAATATACTTTCCCACCCAAATAGTTTGAAATTTTGCGGTCCTTACACCTAACTTCTTAACTCGATACATTTTTATCCGACAATCAACTCGGGCCCCAACCAGGCGATTTTCCTACTTTTTTAATTTTTCAAATTGTTTTCTTTTAATTGACCAATAAAATCAAATCCAATTCTTGAAAAATTAATAATAATAGACTCCAAATTAAATCAAATTTTTTCAGAATTTTTCTCAAATATTTTACTATTTTTCCCAAATTTTATTCTCTTTCTAGCTATTTTTCCAGAATTTTTTATTTTTCAATAAATTGGAGTGTGCCATGTGGCAGCATCTGGTGCTCCGAGAATTACCCGCAACTCTTTCCAGACCTAAAAGTGTTATCCTTAGTACCATCAGTCAAAACAACAGTAAAGACTGTCGTTTTGAATATTATTTTATAATATTAATATTTATTAACAATTTAAATTAATAATAATATTTATTAGTTCTTGTTATTATTTAAAAATTTGTAATAATTAGTGTAATTCTCTGGACATGATTGAGAGAGATTTTTGGGTTTTGAGGGTGTTAAAGCAAATATTAGGATTGTGTCGTACTTACTCCACCGACCGGTCGTACTTGCGCCACCAACTGGTCTTGCTTCAGGCTGCATTCTTGCAAAGACCAGTCATATGTAGTCCAGCGACTAGTCGTTGTCCCCAGGCCCTGCAATGTTGTTTGTACCCTAACATTCAAGGTTCGGTTTGTAATTTTCCTTCTTTCCTCTGGCAAATTATCCTAAGTGTTTGTTCCAAAAACCTATTACAATGGTCTGCTAAACAACAACCGGTAAATATATCAATAGCCTCTGCCAAAATTAGTAAAATGACCTGTAATTCAATCCAATGCCAAAAATAAACTAAATAATTAATACAAATAAGATCATCACCTGACAACACAAAAGCATTTGCAAGCTCGGTAACTTGACGAATATTATCTGGCAATTTAGCCAAAAACCAGTTTCATGAGAGCAAAAGTAAATATAGTTTCTGGAATTGAAACAGCCCAAGAGATAGTGAACTTTTCTAGAATGATCTGACCATTATACGCTAGATACTCAATCGATGAGCACCTAAATCGAACTAAAACATGCCCAAACACGGAAGTTACCCTAAATCGAAATCTTAGCCTGAAGAAAAGAATGGTCCCTGGATACTCAATGGAAAAAAGAGACAGATTCACTCAGAAACTGGCAAACAAGCTCCCGGGGACAAGGTGAACAATTTTTGGGGGAGAAGGGAGTGTGTTGAGGCTGGGCACGAAAATGCCCAGATCCCAATTTCAATTGGGATAAATTTTGTTCCAGTTGGTGGGTCGCCGGATAAGACAAATCGGCGACCTTCCCGAAGGTGAAACGACAATGTTTCACCTTTTGGGGAAATGGCATCGCCAAATGTAAACGATAGGGCTTGGTTTACAAGCCAAGCTTGTCAAAGCAGCATGGCATCCTACCATTTTGACCATCCTAGTCAAAACGATGGGATGACTCGTGTTTTTGCATTTCTTCTCTTTTTATTTTTTTAAAAATATAATAATAATAATAATAATAATAATAATAATAATAATAATAATAATAATATTATTATTAATTTATTAAATCTACTTAATAATAATAATAATAATAATAATAATATAAATAATAGAGTCTACTTAAATTAAAAAATTATAATTTTCTTATATTCATAATTTACTAAGAATTATAATACTATATGGTATTTAATAAAAAAATATCAATTATTAGAAATATTTTTTCTAAAAATTTCCTAAAAATTTTCTAAATATATATATTCAAAGTCATCCTAGGTCATATATCACCAAAATCATTTCCTTAGACATATATCACCCAAATCATCTTCTTATCTTCCTTTCCATTTTTAACATATATTTGTATACATATGCGTATGTATATACTACCTTACTTGTTTGTTATTACTTTATAACTATAGTAATTCGTATTATTTCTTATGATAGAAAATTTCTCCTATAACTCGGAAAGGACTAGAGTCAAAATTCTTAGTCATTGAAATGACTCGAATTCTAAAGTTGAAAGGTATCAGGGTGTGACGAGATGAAATTATCCTTAAATACCGAGTTCCGAGAAATATACTATTTGAGACTCTTTCGAAGTTGTCAGGAGTCAAAAATACACTTGCGAGTCTAGATGACTCGATAGATAGGAGTATGAATATGATATATAAGTCGGGTTATTTCGAGCTGCACACTTACGTCAATGCTTAACTACGACTATTTTCAGTCTTCACCGATTCATTACCTATATCTATCCATTTCAATAACATTTCTAACTTCTCATACCCCTGATCTATGGGTTATGGGCTCATCGGTTTATGGTTTATCGGGTTAATGGGATTAAGGCCCAACTCTCTAAGGTACGAAAACTTACATCAGTGTTGTTGGATGATCGCCTTTATCCTGCCGGAAATTTACCCAACAACCAAAATTCTATATACATGCTTATACATCATAAAAACTATACCAATTTAAATCTTAGCACATTTTAAACCTATCTATATAACTTGATGGATTTTAACAAAAAAAAAAAGAAGGAAAATTGACTGGCATAAAACCCAGATTCCGCGTATAAAAACTTATCCCATTCTGACTATAAAATAGCTTGAAAATGCTCAAATGTGCATGGGAGAGGATCACACCTCAAATGGAGAGTTTCTGGAGTGTTTTAGTGGCTCGGGAACAAATGCACATGCAGCTTGGAGAAAATCCGACCTTATCCCGCGTTTTAGTAAAAAACGGTGAAGAAGGTCAACCATTCTAGAATACACAACCAAACGGCATCATGTGGTTTGCGTGTGATGCGACGTTGTTTCGAAGGAAACAACGTCCCTCTTGCCCTTGTTTGTCAAAATGACACGGGCTACTGTCGTTTTCACCAACCTTGGCCAAAATGACACAATGGCCCACCATTTCGATTAATTATACTATTTATATAATATCATATAATATATAATATATAATATAATTAATAATAAATATATTTTTCTTTAATTCTCAAATTAGTATAAAATTCATAATAAATACTAGATTTTATAGAAAATACTAAGAAAATTTTTATATACTCCTTATGAATAGTAATATCCATAAATACAATAAAATTATTTTTATAATTAATTTATAATTTATTAAAAATAAATAATATTCTTATTTACTTTAGAAAACGATAATAATTAAAATTATTCATCCAAAAATTCTTAGAAAATTTCTCAACCCTTATAGATGATCAATGGACCTTATCAAGATCTTAAAACATCAAAACCATCATTATAATTCATTGTGTGATTTTTCATCTATAAATACATAAATAAAAATATTAACTCATTAATCATAATTACCTTATGGAAATTTAATAAACCCTTATAAAAGTTTTTAACATCTCTCCTACTTCCATGAAGCCGAGAAAACAAATTTTGAGGGGCACACATATCTGAATGCTCATATTTTAAGACATGATGGGTACTAGGTGTTAAAATGACCAAAATACTCATGAGTCTCGAATTCCAGTGAAACACCACTCGATGCTTCTTTTTTCAGAGTCATAACCCCAATTTTACACCAATGAGTCCCGATGGTTCATCAGAAACTGATAAGGATATTGAAAACCTAATTTTATATTGATGAGCCTAAAACTACATCGTGGCCAAATGAAATTGTCAAAGTTAGATTGGCTTTCAGCCCGAACAGCCCAGAAAGTCAGGATCTCACAATTCATGTGAGGACCCGCTCCTGGTAAATGGGAACCTTACCGCCGTGCAACTTCGATCAACCCAACTCGTGAATCAATCGAAAGTATACAAGGCTTAATTAAATTTTTAAAACTAATATTCCTAAAACTACGTACAAATTTGAATTTTATTAAATCGATACAAGCATAGCAAATCTTATAAAACACTTAGCAATAAACAACAGAGTAATCATAGACACTCAGCGGAAGTCTTAAGTCGCATGCAACAGGCCACACGGCCCCAAACATACCACACGGCAAGTCCATACACACAAGCCCTTAAGATCATTAATAAGTATTCAAAGCACACATCATATATTTCAGTCCATTTTCCAAATTATCCATGCATTATTTTCATAGTTCAGAAAATAAAACAGAACATGCCGAGTCTTCAAAATGTGAATATGCACAAGTCCAGCCCTATGAAAGACACCGGAAAAACCTCAACAAAGCTCGGCTACGAATTCACGATCTAGCCCTGAAAAAAAATAAGGGGAGGGGGTGAGATCTAAAGACCTCAGTAGGAGTTACCGCATCATAAGAATATTAGTTAGAATAAAGGCATTTACTAAATCAGTTTAATAAACATATATTTCAAATATACTTGAAATCCATGCCATCTATTTTGCATCCAACAACATCCATGACAAATATGTATCACATATGCCTCACAGAACATTATGCGATTCAGTTAAATAAATACATTTAAATCCAGTTTCTCATCAGTTCACTTGGCTAATATGCCAAAACTCATCGGGGCGGATATAAAACACTTTTGAACCACCCCCGCTAAAGGGTAATCCAAAAGCCCATTGACAGTTAACATTTTCATTTCTGTAAAATAGATATATAAGTCACAAAACCCCCCTACTGTCAATGTTATCCATAATTGAATGGAGAAAACAATCTATCACATTCAATTACCAAACATGCATGCACAATGAATTCACAGCCGGCAAGGACAATCCAGTCCCAAGTGTCCTGCTAAGTATGTTAAGCTAGGCACACATAACACAAACCATCCATACTACTCCCATCAGTAAGTGACATTCCCCTCAGCTAGGATTCCATCAACTTACCTTGTTTGGCCAAACCCATTCGTTAATTCCATTTGATTCTAGAAATATATATATAGATATGTATCTTTGTATTAAAACATATAATGCATGGTATGCTCAATATCTGATCCCACTATAGGACCTTGGTTTCAATAATTAATCACAAATATATCACATAAAAATCCACACGTCACAGGTATTATTTAGAAGAAAGAAAAATTCGGTTTGCACTACTCTAGAGGAGTAGTCAATTACTTACTGTTGGTCGAGACTTCTCTGTTTTATTTTTCACTCAAAGTAGGTGATTACCTCCTGGAATAATCAACTACTTACTGTTGTCGACAAATGTGTTTAACTCGTTGATAGTAGGTAATCGACTACTCAATATGAGTAATCGCCTACCCACTGCTACTGAAGGTGTTTTGCTGGGTTTTGACACCAAAAACAGGGCACCAAATTCTTTGCACTTCAAGGTTACAATGCACACACCAATTCTCACTTCCAGATCATAAAACCAGACACAAAACTATATCCTTGCACCAACAAACACAAAGGTTGGTTACATACCAATATTTGCATTCCACTCTCAATAAATTTTATGGATCAAAACTCATAACAATTTCAGTTTATACTCAACTCAACAACCAGAATATACTCATGGCCATTCATGCACCGAAATCTTGCAATCACATTCCCAGCATGCATAAGAGTTAAAATATATATTTTCTGCACATAAACATGGCAAGTATTATCATGATACTAACATGAGTATCCAACATATTTTTAACTAATGCCTTTATTCAAAACAAATCATGCATTTCCAGATTTTTAGATTACGGAAATCAAATTATTTCACATACGCAAATGAAACTTAAACTCCCACCTCTTGACGCGCAGATAATACACTTACAGCCACCCCTTTTCCCTTATCAACTTTCTGAGAATCACCTACAAACAGAACAAGAAAATTCAAGCTCAACGCAAACCTAAACTAGAAAAATCTCAAATCAAAAATCTGATTCTTGTGACCCCTTCTAACTCATTCTATAACGCTCAAACAAACCTTAAACAGTTATACTTAAAAGCTTCCTAACTCAGGGAATTAACCTCTGTGAACTCATATTATAGAGAATCAACAATCAAACCAGAATACATAACCAAACTCAATTCTACTCGATTCGATAGCATAATCGCCTACCGACGTACTTCGCAACCTCAATTGCACTTAATTATATCCTCAAAGTCAAGGGAAGCAAAATCAGAGTTCATATTCTCTAGAACCTTAAGAAATCCCAATATCTGATTCCCACAATACAAAATTTACAGAACCAAGCAAAACCAACTACAAATCCATCTTCCACAACATCACAAAACACCAACAAAACCAATTTTTCATCATGATTGCAAAGAAATCAGAAACTTACCCCAAAATTTCGAATTTTTCCTTTCAGAGTCTAACCTTGTCGAAACCACCCCAAGAACAGCTAACCCCAGCAAAAAGTTACACAAAGGGTTTCAGAATTGCTGCAGAAAACTCAATTTTTCATCAATTTTGGAAGAAATTGTGTTTTGAAGGTTTGGGTTTTCAAAAGGGGAGAAGAAGAAGAAGAAAAACTCTGGTTTCTGGTGTGGTGTCGTGGGAAGCTAGAGAAAAGAGAGAAAAGGGGGAAAAAAGGGAAGAAAAGGAAAAGAAGGAAAGTGGAATGGATCGCATATGGGCCCGGCCGACCCGACATGGGGCCCGCAAATCCCGAAATTCAAAATACGTTTTAAAATGTCCTGACACACCAAAACATATGCAAAATATACTTGAGAACTAAAAATAGTGTTTTTGACTCTTGAAATAACATTGGACCTGGTGATTAGTGAACGGGCTCGTTTTTGGCAAAATCGGCTCAAAGGCTTATGATCACTCAAAACGGACCTAGAATGCATTTACGGATTCCAGATAATAAAATAGAATTTCCGCCGGACTCAACCTCAAAACACCCTCTAATCCCACTTAACACACTACGGTTTCCTATGACTGTATCCGAGCTATTAACGACACTCAGGTCAGCTAACTCGGTCAACTAATCAAACGCTCTACGTCGACCACTCTAGCTATGCTAATTGTCCTCTCTCTCGCTGACTAAGCACTCGAAAGGATGGGGTTCCACAATTCATATAGTTTCCATAAGGCTTTCCAACATTTGCTATTTGCTGGCTCACATTCAAGTGGTCTTAGTCCTGATACAACCATCTTGAATCGTCGGCTATTTGAAGTTTATGATAAGTTGATCCACAAGTTGACTTGTCATGTTGGAAAAATCCTACAATCGAGAGAATCGTCGGCTAAAAAGATGACGAATCATAGATCTAATTTTTATATATGGAAATTAAAAGCTTAAAAGGAAAATAATATATATTTGAATTGTGTTAGATGGATGTGAGAGATATACATACCTGTAGACACGATTGAGAGACAAGCATACCTGTAGACACAATTGAGAGAAGCACATATCTGTAGACACAATTGAGAGAGATTTTGGATTTGTGGGTGTTAATCAAATATTTGGATTTGTGGGTGTTAATCAAATATTGTGATTTGAGCTATCTTAGTAAAATAGGGTAATTATGCTCTCCGATATCTCCATTTCCTCTCTGCGAATGCTTTGTTACTTCCTGAAAGACTGGATTCGTTACAATCTACAGTTGTAACAGGGAAAATGGCTTCTCTCAGCTCCCCCAACCTCCCGCCACTCTCTACTCCACTTTCAAACACCATTCCAAACACAGTCCCCAATCCAACCCCTCAACCCACACGAGCTGCTGCTCAGCATGGGGATCCTTCTTCAGACCCCAATCGTCAACCTTTGCCATCTCCTGTCAATATTAGCTCTACCCCAACCAAATGGCTACCAACCCAGGTATTTTGTGAGGATAGATATATTTCTTATTTCATGGAAGGGATCCCTGAGGCCTGGACGTCCGGTCATATATTCAAAACGATTGCGAATGTGGAGCCGGTAGTGGATGTCTTCATCTCTGGTCGTAAATCACAGAGGGGTTTACGCTTTGGTTTTGTTAAGTTCGTTAGATGCGGGGTACAGGAAGAAGCGCGCCACAGAAGGTTACATTCACGCCTGGGTGGATATGCTTGGGCAAGTATTAACGTGGCTAGGTATGCAGTGGAGACAAGGCGCAGGAGAGAACTGCATGGGACTAACGTTCGTCAGCAAGCACCCTTACCGGCAGCTCCGCAGCAACCAGCTGTGAGTTGTGACCTCTTGCGAGAGAGAGATGATCAAACTTATGCAGAAGTCACCACTAGGCAGTTTGTAACGGAGGCTGAGGAAGTGACAGTGGAACTTTTTTCAGACCCAAACATCAGGAACCGTTTACAAAGAAGTGCTGTTGGGATTATACGTGATACATATATCAACACATTGGGTTTACCAGCTGAGGTTGAATGCATTGATATGGGGCAGCAAATGAAACTACTCATTTTTGCAACAGCTGAGAAAATGAGATATGAGCTTATGCACAATCCTGGCTTTTGGAACGATAGGTTTTTTGATCTTCATCCATGGCGTGCAGAGGACACTGCACTCAGAAGGCTGTGTTGGATAGAGGTTGTGGGTCTCCCTCTAAATGCATGGTTCGAAGAGGCTTTCAGGAAATTAGTAAGACCAATCGGTACACTGGTCCAGATCCATCCTATCACTGCTACTTGGAAATCTCTTCAGGTGGCGGTTCTGTAGATAGCAACAGCTAGTTCAAAGGCTATTCAGAGAAGGATGAAGTTATTGATAGATGGCAGGGCGTGTACAGTACAGATTATGGAAGATAAGGCAAAGGTGATTGTGGAGCCTGAGGTTGGTGCCAAGGAGACAATGTCAGGTGGGAGTAACAGTTTCTTTGTTTCACCCAAGTCCCCACTAGCAAAGGAACAGCACGCTAGTTTCGTTGGTAAGAGGGTTAATCCTTTGGTAGGTGGGTAAAAGGCAGCATGTCATCTGGACAAGAGGGTACAGGAAAAGGTTTTTCTAGCCAATACTAGTACAACACAAGCTGGTGCAGTGGGTCCTAAACAGCCACTTCCTATACAATTATCCACGTTACCTTCCCCACCTCATATGTCTGCCACTAAGATTCCAAATGAGGAAGGGTATCGCAGACCTTTTACGAATATTGAAGGGCTTCTTAGCCATTTCACAGCCCCTGTGTACACCCCTGGTGCTCTCTTTGCCGAATGCCAGCTCCAGGTCTCTCGTAAAACATGCTCAGAAGGTTTACCAGGAGACTACTTAGTTGCAGATTCTGGGTTTATGTCCTCTTCTGAAGTCATGGCTTTTACTAGAATGAGACAGGAAGGTGATAAAGCATCACGGGTGAGTGCTAAAGGAAGGGCTGGAGCTCGTAGACTTGGCAAAAACAAAAAACTCAAGCACCTCAAACCCACTGGGAGTTTGTCCTCGGAGAAAACCAGTCAGCCAGTCATGGGTGCTGTACCCGCATTGGTGGAGGATCCTTCATTCCTGGTCATCCCATTAGAGCCGGGTGAAGGAGTATCAGATCCTGGTTGTTCACGGCAGAGAGTTGATGCAGTGTGTCGAGTGGAGGCCGAGATTCAGCAGACCTTGGCAATTGCGGATCAGTTGGTTCTCAGTAGAAAGACCACGAAAGCAGCGATCAGAAAGAAATTGAAGGCAAAGATAGTGGCGGACGAAAAGGAATGGCAAGGTCATTGTGCTACCTAAGGTAATCTTGGCTGATGGTTGGGGGTCTATCCATCATATGGTTAATACAGCTTTCTGGAACATCAGAGGATGTAGGGGGAAGATGAAGGAGAGTCAAGTTCGTTCTCTTATCAGGCAAGAACAGCTTAACATTCTATTTTTATGCGAGACCAAGAGGGAGATGTTTTCTAATAGATTGGTGGCCCGATTTTGGACTGGTCCTAACATTAAATGGGACACCATCGATGCTTGTGGGAGTGCTGGGGGTATTGCATGCTTCTGGAATGAGTCAGTTGTGCAAGTTATCGGAGTGGAAAAATTTGAGCGTTGGATGCTACTTAAGCTGCAAACTCGGGATACTGGGTTCACATTTGTATGTGTGGGGTTGCATGCACCTAATACAGCGACGGATCGACGAATACTCTGGGAGGAAATGGAACGAAAGAAGGAAGCGGATACCGCTCTGTGGCTGATTCTCGGCGATTTCAATGAGTCCATTGTGGCGGCGGAAAGGCTGGGTACGTCCTTTAATCAATTAGCGGCATCTCGCCTGCTGATGTTTATTCACAGGAACGGTTTGGTTGATTTACCTCTCATTGGTAAGGATTACATCTGGTTTACTTCTCATTGTGCTTCGCGGATAGACAGAGTATTGGCATCCCCTCACTGGTGTTCCCAGTTTAGTTGTCATCGACTTTATGCAGGCGCTAAAGGGTTCTCAGATCATGTGCCTTTAATAGTGAAGGCCGATACTTTTCAATGGGGTAGCAAACCGTTTCGATCATGGGATATCTGGTGGGAGGATCCTCAGTTTTTTCCGACAGTGGAAAGTTTTTGGGGGGAAGCTGGAGTTCGCTTTCCTGGAGATTTTTGCGTGGTGAAGAAATTTTCTTTTCTGAGAAAAAAATTACGGGAGTGGCATCTGAATCATTTCGGTGCATTGGAGAATAAGCTGACAGCCTTACTTGCTGAAATTGATTCTGTTGATCAGCATAGAGGGGAGCTGGGAGCTGGCTCGAATGATAGATACCACGAGTTACAAACTCAGAAGTGGGATATAAAGCAGAAACTTGAGTCAATGTGGAGACAGAAGTCTAGGCAACAGTGGTTACAGTTGGGTGACAAGAACAGCAAATTCTTCCATCTGAGTGCTAACCTGAGGCGTGCATATAATTTTATTGGTTCCATCTGTGTGCAGGAAAGAGAGCTCACAACGCCTGCGGAAATTCGAGGAGCTGCTGTGGATCATTTTCAGCGGCTGTTTGCGGATGAAGGTGTTCGATGGTTGGGTTTGGGTAGTCTTAATTTACCCCGTCTATCCACTGCCTCGGCGAATCAGTTGCAGGCTCCTTTTCTCGTGGAGGAGATTAAGAGTGCAGTATGGGATTGTGGCAGCCACAAAGCACCTGGACCGGATGGTTTCAATTTCCATTTTATCAAGCAAGCTTGGTCTGTAATTGGCAGGGACATTGTTGCGCTGGTGAATGATTTTCATGGCAGCGGGGTGCTTCCTAAGGGGATCAACAATAGCTTCATCACGCTGCTGCCAAAAACAGCTGGTGCGGCTGATTTCAATTCGTACAGACCTATTAGCCTCATTAATAGTCTGTATAAGATAATTGCCAAGCTTCTGTCTAAGCGGCTGAAGAGTGTGATGGACCAGCTCATTTCCCCGTTTCAAACGGGATTTATGGAAGGCCGCTACATTGCAGACTCTATCATGATTGCAAATGAGATCTTACACACCATGAAGAAGTCCCAGCGGCAGGGTTGGTGCCTGAAATTAGATTTTCAGAAGGCCTACGACTCGGTTAATTGGGCTTTCCTCATTGAAGTTATGGAATGTATGGGTTTTGGAGTGCAGTGGCGGAAATGGGTGCATGGTTGCGTTTCATCGGCTCGCTGCGCCATTCTCATCAATGGGGCGCCAACCACTGAGTTTTCAGTTGGCCGTGGTCTACGTCAAGGAGATCCGCTATCGCCTTTGCTGTTCAATCTTGCGGCAGAGGTGTTGTCAAGGCTATTGATCAGAGCTGCGGAGTGTAATTTATTTCAGGGCATTCCCATTGGCAGTTTTGTCTTATCACACTTACAGTACGCTGACGATGTAATTTTATTCAGTAATGGTGATCCGCAGGGTGTGATTTGCTTACAACAAATACTGAGATGTTATGAATTACTTTCCGGGTTGAAGATCAACTTTTATAAATCCGGTTTAGTTGGTATTAACGTATCCCATGGTGAGGCGGCGGCCCTGGCTTCTAAGATCCATTGTAGGTTGCAGGCTATGCCATTTTCTTACCTTGGAATCCCCCTTGGAGCGAATCCTCGTCGTCGTAGCACGTGGAAAACGGTGTTGGACAGATTCAAAAGCAAATTGAGTTCTTGGAAGGGGTCCTTGTTATCAATGGGAGGAAGATTGATTTTGATTAATTCGGTATTGAATAGTATTCCTGTTTACTATATGACTTTTTTTCAGATGCCCGTCAGCGTACGCAAGGAGTTGGAGAAATGGATGCGCCGTTTCCTGTGGGCTGGGAAAATAGAGAAGAGTTGTTTGTGCAAAGTGCGCTGGTCGGTGGTGGTTCGTGCAAAGGATAGAGGCGGTACTGGGATTGGTTGCTTACAATTGCGGAACCAGGCCTTACTTACCAAGTGGTGTGCCAGAATTGCTACTGACACCTGCTCCTTGTGGAAACAGGTGATCCAGCAGAAATATCATCCTCGACTGAACCATGATGGGATCGATTGCACAGCGACGAATGTTTCTGCGATTTGGCAAGGGATAGTGAAGACCAGTCGCAGCCTCTTGCCTAACGGCCAGTGCCTCTCTGAGTTTCATCGCTGGCGAGTGGGTCAAGGTAATTCTATTTCTTTTTGGCAGGATATTTGGTGTTCCACTCGGCCTCTCTTGCTGTTGTTTCCTAGATTATATGATCTATCGTTGGCGAAAGAAGGCTCCTTGGTACAGTTTGGGGTACTAGTGGATCAGGTGTGGGAATGGCGTCTGTTATGGCGGCGAAGATTGTTTGTGTGGGAGGAGGAGGAGGTTACTCGGTTACTCTCTGTGTTGACCCCTGCTATGCCGCGGGTGGGGCAGGATGATGAGTTGCTGTGGGATGATCAGCTGACACCATTTACAGTACACCACTGTTATACAACCCTGGAAGCACATATGCTCCCGGTTGATGAGCAGCGGGTTCCCAATGTTTGGTGCAAACAAGGGGCACCCAAGTGGCAAGCTTTCATGTGGCTGGCCTGTCGGGAGAAGGTTCAAGCCAAAGCACAGCTTATTCGCATGGGGATCTTACCAGAGTCTGCAGGGGCATGTGAAGCTTGTGGTTTGGTGGAAGGTAACTCTAATCATATTTTACTGGATTGTGATCTGGCATGGAAGTGCTGGTCACTATTATTCCAACATTGGGGTTTAAGTTGGGTTCAACCCAGGTCTGTGGCAGAATTGTTTGTGCAGTGGGCAGGTTTCTCCATCCCATCTCGATGGCAGGGTCTTTGGTATGTGATACTCTTTGCATGTACGTGGAGCATTTGGTTGGGAAGAAATGCCCGAGTCTTCAGGCGTGTGGTTTGCAGTGCGAAGGATTTATTTTACAATGCCATTCGGCATGGTTTTTGCTGGGCGAAATATAATCTGAAGGGGGGTTGTCCTGATTGCCTGACTTTACTGCCTTTAGGGGATTTCCTATCCTTAAGGGCTATGTAGGGGTGTGGTAGTTATGTATGGCTGGTGAAAATTACAGATGTTGTATGTTGTCTATACGGTATCTTGAGGTTTCATCTGGTCTATCGCGTCACGGCAATGTTTCTTTGTCTGTCGCATATGTAATACAGTTCTTTTTAATACAATATCGAATTCATTCAAAAAAAAAAAAAAAGTCTCCAAGTCTAGAAACTCAAGCAACCACTGCACCAAGCAATCTCGACCGCTTCTTGTATTTGTCATTGGCCTACAATAATCCACAATCCTTGATGATATCCTAATCCAATGTATGTATTTTCTTGCGCAAGAGCATAATGTTTGAAACGAAAAAAAAAAAAAGTTTATAGCTGATGAAAAAAAAATTAAGAAAATTTACAGATGTTATAGCCTAAGAAATTGTTACAGTCTAATAACTTAAACTCTACTATGCTTAATAATTAATTTACCATTAGTATGTGAAAACGTAGACCGTTTCTATACAAACAGCTACTTTCTCTCTTATTCTTACATGCATTAAACTTGTGACACACGGGCTAAACATGGTGTTCCTTGTTACAATTTTGCATTTTCATGCGGTGCAACCTAATTTTTTCTACAATTTGTGTTGGTCCTAACAACAAAACAGATTGATATTCCCTTAAACATCACATTTACAGTTTACATTTACAAATTAAGGACTGCTAACAGTGCAGATATTATTGGGAATGTGTTCTTCCCACACTGATACCAATTCATGGCTAGGGGATTGAAAAATCTTGGAGGGTTCTTGCATTTTTAAGTATGTTCGATTTGTTTTATGTTTGTTTCGGCCTATAACCCTTGGCTTTGTTACCCTCATTGTAAGAAAGAGGCCCTCTTGCTGTTCAAATACTAGGTGCAGGGAAACAATTACAGGAAAGGATTGTGGTCCTTCTTAGAGTTATGAAATTCAAGCTGTGTCTGTCGTAGGTGGGAAAGGGTACTCTGCAATTCCAATTCCATATATGAAAGAACAACAATAGGTGGCTTGTGAGACCCAGCTCGTAGGGGGTCAGGTTACCCAATCCCACATCGGAAAGGAGCGGGGGAGGTCTTGGGCTTATATGTGTTGTACAATGGTATCATTTGTAACAAGATGTATTTTTTGGGCCCTGTGATTATAAGCCCAACTGAACGTTGCAGTTGCAGTTGTGATCCATCACACGCACATACACGTTCGGACTATGTTGAGAGTGGGTGAAATTATCATCAAACTGGCTAGTCTTGACCTCAGCTCACTCGCTTCCTCACTTTCATCGGACTATGTTGTATCATCAAATTTTTTAGCTCCATTATTTCACTTGCGCACTCTTGTGTACTTGAGTCTTTCTGGCAACCACTTCAGTAGTGAAATTCCAGGCGCAGTTTCTAGTCTGACAGCTCTTTTAATCCTTGACTTGGCAAGCAAAAAGTTCACCGGTTGTATTCCTCCCGATTGTTTTATTTGAGGAAACTTGTATTCTTTGATCTAGAAGCAGCAATTTGAGTAACCTTTGATATTTGAAGGATCTATATTTTCCCCGTAACTCACTGGGAGGACAAAACCATGCAGAGATCGAACTTATCACTTTTCAGCGATAAATTTTCTGGGAATATTTCAAATGTCAGATAGTGAATCTGAGAGAGTGAAATTTAATGAATCAGATGTTTGTATACCGGATCAAAATCTTTTGATCCCCTGCTCCGGATCTCAATTGTCGTGTCTCAGCTAGTTTCTCTTTGTATAAGTTTCTTTTAATAATATACCCTGGCCTTTTTATTACAAAAACAACAATGAATCTAAAAGAATTAAAGATAACAGATTTAACCTTTAACAATTTGAATGGTCGGATCATTCCTGAAAGCTTCATTGTCTCCTCCTGAGCTGTTTCAATCCCAGAAACCATATTTACTTTCATTCTCAAGAAACTGGTTTTTAACGAAATTGCCAGATAATATTTGTCAAGTTACCGAGCACGCAAATGCTTCTGTGTTGTCAGGTAACAATTTCTCCAGACTAGTACCCAATCCTTTTCAAATATCAATGAATTCACAGTGCTGGACCGATCATGCAACTGATTTTCAAGCAGCTTCCATGATTTCAATCTCAATTCATCTCTTGTTTATATGGGGATTCTTTTCAATCTCAATTCATCACATCTCACTTCCATGATTTTCAAGCAGCTTCCTTGATTTTCAAGCAGCCAGATCCATTAGAACCTTGCTGCAAAGAATGGGGATTCTTTATGTTGATGATGTTCATCCTACACAAAGCGGCTGGCATGACGTGTTCGAGATTCTTGAAAGTTCTTTTGTGCCCAAAATATGAATTCTGTTTTTTTTTCTAGTAAGGATATTATTAATATAATATGATCTCGTTCGTTTGTGATACCATTATTAATATAATGATGCTTACATTGTTAACACCGTACCTTATTCTCAATATCATCCTTACATTGTCATTATTCTAACTGTGGTGAGAAAGATATATAGCTTTATATGTACGTACAGGTTATTGCTCACAAACCCAAGAAAGTCAACCTTTATTCTAGATCATTTTTTTATTTATTTATCGTAGAGAAAAGCAAATACATAACAATGTCTGTTTTATTCTATTCAAGCCATCGATGCCACGCAATTATCCCAAACATCAATACTTGCTTGCCGTACTTTAGATGGGTTTTCGGCATGTGTCTTTAATATATAAAGTTGCGTAAATTTGCTATGACATTCTCTCCCCACCCAAAACCAGAGTTCATAGCAACAATATCCTCCCATGAAACCATCTTTTAATGAATGAAAAATCTCTTCTCCACATTTGTTAGTAAGCCTTGGTGCACAATCCAGTCCTTCCGGAGAAGATGAAGAAGGAGCCAAAGATCCTTCAAGATTGTCAAATACAAATCCTTGCATCATCGTAAGCAAGCAGATAAAACATGACATGGAAATAAAAGGTTTTCGAGATACACTTATCATGGTTATTTTGGCTTAGAATTCACTTTTGCCTTCTAAATTCTAATGTTTTTAGGGGAAAAGACAAATTAAACTCTGTGTAATGAACTTACGTACAAGTGAGGAGGATAATTTATAAGCATAACGAAAAGCTTAAAGATGCTCTCCCTTGCTTGTTTATTTTACGTTAACATACAAAATTTGAGTTATGACAAATCTCCATAGTCACCCTTAACGAGTAATTCATAATTCATTGATTAACCTTAATGTCCTTCATGAATCATTAATTACAATTACTCTCTGCATGATTTGAAATCTGTCATCAGATGAAAAATTGGTAACTGAGACAACATTTTTTATTCAGTACACATTGTAACGAATCCAGTTTTCAGGAAGGAACAGAGCATTCAGAATTAGATTTGTCACTTACTTGTGAAAGGATAGATAAAAAGTAACAACTGATCACGTTTCATATTGGATAAATAAAAGAGAAAAAACTTCTAATGGACATAATGATGATGCCAGTAAACTAGATACAATTCAACCATTTGATAAGCAAATTCAGTGTGCTGATTCACACACTCAAACTTAAGGAGAAAGGGAGGGGAAATGCAGATATTGGAGAGCATAACTAACCTTCTTTGTTAGCAAGCTTGCCGATCTCCACCATAGCAATGAATCTTTTATTGGGTTCAGATATGGAAAATCATGAAATTCATGCATGTGCATCCAGAAAGAAAACATAATTATCCATTGCAAAGAAAAAAGCTAAAGTTGTGAGGATCTGAAACTTTTGAATTATTTGGTCCGGAAAGCTTAGTCGAAATTTCAGAGGTTAATAGGCCTTAGCTTGTGGTTTACATTGATGAAAAATAATAAGTCTGATATTTGATGATACGGAGTCAAATTTTATTTCTAGGAATTAATACATTTATTGAAAATTTTCGATAATTATGAAATCGATGATTGAAATATAGAGAGGTGAGATTTAATAATGGTTTTGGTTTGAAGCTCGAGGGAAATATCCCCAAGCTACGTCGTATCAACCTGGAACGACATCATTTTGCAAGGAAACAAAACAAAGCCGTTTAACCCACTCTCGACAGCTGTAGCCCTAGAACTTTCCCAGTTGCTTCATGCCCAATAATAGCCAAAATTGGGTCAAAATCACTTATTCCCAGTAGAGAGCTCGACGAGCTCGAAAAATCGCCGGGGGAGCTTCACCTTTGGAGTCTTGAATCCATACATGTAGAAAACACATGTTTTCGTATCATGAGAGGGATAGTGAGATCGATTTTCAGAGCGTAAACCCAGCTTCTTCTCCAGCCGATTTAGCCGGTTTCCAGCTATAAACCCATAGCCTTTTTACACGATTATGATCGCTATGCTTAGGGCTTTAAGTTAATACGTGTTTGCTGAATTATTGTTGGGTATATCGAAGATTAGGGTTTTAGAAACAAACATGCAATATTGTGCTATGGGGTTGTGTTATTAATAATTTGGTATCCTTATCTGTAGGTGGATTCCTTAAATGGCAAGACTTCGAGGAACCCATCCCGGATGCCATCGACGACTAATTGAGCTTCAAAACCCATAAGTGGATGATCTTTTCAATTTCATTAAATTACTGGCATAAGTATTCAATTGTGATTAATAAGAATTCATTAATTGAAATCGTATGTGCATATGTGTGATAATTGATATGTCAAGCATAATAACCAATATAATGTGCATCGAGTAGTATGATAGGATATGAAATGCATGATTGTGCCATACTATAATTGAGATACATAAATACATCGGGCACATTCAAGAATTGACATCAACATCAAGAATGCATTGATTCCGCATAGGGCAACCTATACAACCCTTGAGAGCTCTCCGGGTCTGATAGCATGGCGTGAAGATGTAAATCACAAGGTAATAAAGGTGGAACGGGATTTATTTATTTCATTTTTAATTCAATTATTGATCAGGATCCTGTAGTGTGGGAATCGTTAGGTGGAGCTACCATCACTTAGCGTCCCGGCATCGACAATAGATCGGGCAAGGCATTAAATTGGTTAAGGATTTGCCTACTGCACAGAATAATAAGATAAAATAAACAATAATTGCATTAGAGTGTCACTGACAAACTCTAGTCTTGTCCCTGGCCCAGATAGGATGGAAGATATTGACAAGCCCAAATCATAGTCATATGTGTACTCTGATGAGTCCTGCATGCTTCATTTGAATTGACTATGATAACGTGTATTATCGCACGATAATAATTGCATGTGTTAACGATTTGTGTGTGTAAAATGATAGAACTGAGGTATGCCAGCATATTTATTTGATTATGTTGTTGATGCTTGTAAATCATATTGTTTATCTTCCCAGTCTGCTCACCTGGAAGGATTCTGCCAGTTTATTGGCATGTAATGATGGAATAATAATTAGGAGCTCATTCCAGGCATCGTAAAGATGGAATAGCGAATCGAAGGATCAACAGCGAGTGCGATCGAGGTAATTTCACGAATGTCGTATTCATAGTGTTTCCCCTAGAATTTTGCGTTTATTAGAGCCAATGTTTTTTTCCCAAGTTTGTTGGCTGTGTTAGAGCCAATGTAATAATTTAATTCCTGGGTATTGAATGTTAGATTAAATATTCATCGATAATACCCGGACATCATCATTTCTCTTTTATAATTCCGCTACCTAATATATATTTTTTAATTTTTTTTAATTTATACCATTAACCTTGTATATCTTTCATATGTATTGTTGTGTGCTGTAGCAGTACGTATGGTCGGCCTACGACGGGTTGTTGCGTATGATTATAGGGTCCATGGCGTGACAACCCTAAAATGGTCGCAGAGCATATTGTTTAAACATTATTTTTAGAAACTCATACGTTTCTTGTTTTGTATGACTCTGCTACCACATTTTCCTCACCCATGTGGGTGATAACTTTTACGATGATTTTTACAATAGTGGAGCATATTCCTTTATTTGGAAATATTTCTTGTTATCGAGTAACCTTTTAGGTGACCTGTTTTCTTTTCTTTTGAGGACACATGCGGATCATTCATCTCTATTTTCTGATATTTGTTAGGAGTGTTTGAAACCTGTAAACCCGACTTTACTTTACTTCTTAGGTCGGGCAATAGCGTTTTAAAAAATTTTTTGTTACTATAAATTCACGATTTTATCGTGAACCTTGAGAATCATTTTGGTTTTCGTGGAATGTGTTTTCTCATCACAAGACACAATTTGGACTTTGAATTATTCTCGTGATATTGATTGTGAGTTGTTATGCATAAATATTGTGTTTTCTAATAGTGTCATCTTATAGTTATCGCTCGAGTGAGTAATGGCTTTACTCCTGGCTCTAAAATATTGGTTTATGCATAGTTACTTTCCTTACTAAAAGGAGCAACTAATCAAAAATTTATTTGGTTGTGAGTTTGATTGAGTCAAGGGAAAACTATGAATATGCATATATTGTGCTAACATGATTTCAGACTAACAGCCTGGAAGGAGCAAGAAAAATTGACTGCATTGGTAAGTTTGTATTGCGTATGAATAAATTGAGTATTAAAAAGTACCTTGGATTAGGTATGGTTTAACAAGAAGTATAGGTAACAAGAAGTATAGGTAACAAGAAGTATTGACAATGAAAAAAATTTGATTCTTATCGAGAATACAAAAGAGTACTGAAAGACTACATTAAGTTGTGACTACAGGGGGATGTAATGTTAAATCGGATAATATTGAGTTATTTAGATTTCATGAGTAACAAAGTTGATTGAAATATTATGGATTCAAGGAATAAGTCATTGAATAGTTTAGAAGGAGTAAGAATAGAGTTACGTAGCAAAAATATGGTGTTTTAAGGTTGGAAAAAGGATGAAGATAGATCCTAAAAAGAATCAACAGTGGAATTTTTTTTTGCTTAAGTATGATCATGATAAATGTGATGTTGGGTATTGATGATGTGTGTTTGGTGCTAATTGTGTTATTAATAGCACTATATTGATTGAAAATGGTATCATTAAGAAGAGCTCGGAATAGGTTCTTAATCTAAGAAAGCTGAAAGAGTTGCTCGGTGTGATCATTGCGGTTCAGAATAGGAAATAAATAACTTAACGGGTTTGGTGATGGTAAGCTATCATTTGAGTAAAATGGAACGATTGAGTTGGTTGATTGAGGATAACGGGAACTCGATTGGATATTGTGTTCTACATTATGATTATAGAAATATGACAATATCAAAAAAGTATGATTATAATGGATGAGGAATCAGGAATATATAGTGTACGAGGAGACTCTATGATGATCGTTATCCCAATATAAGCAAGTCTCGAGGATGAAACTTGCTGTAAGGAGGGAAAGATGTGAGAATCTGAAATTTTTGAATTATTTGGGCTGGAAAGCCCAATCAAGATTTATGAGGTTAATAGACCTTAAGGCGTAGTTTAGGTTGATGAAAATTAATAAGTCTGATATTTGATGATATTGAGTCAAATTTTATTTTTAGGTATTATTGTATTTATTAAAAATTTCAGAAATATGGAGTGGTGAGATTTAAAGATGGTTTTGGTGATTTAGGACCTTTGATAGGTCCATTAATGGTTTAAATATATTAGAATATTTTACGAGATTTTTCGTAAATTTTTTGGAATTTTCCAATAAGGTATTGAATTTTTAGTTATATATATATATATATATATATATGTGTGTGTGTGTGTGTGTGTGAAGAAAAATTTATGGTGCCAAGAGATAGTAGTTTTCAAGATGAGTTTGTAGGAATTTTCGGCGTATTTTTTGGAGATATACACTAATTTCTAAGTATTTTTAGTAATAGATAAATGATTTAAATATTATTATTATTTATATTATATTATATTATTATAATATATAAGATAAAATGACGGCCCGCACTGTCGCTTTAACGCTTGGAGGAAATACCCCCGAGCTGCATCGTATCAACCTGGAACGATGTCATTTTGCAAGGAAGAAAACGATGTCGTTTAACCCACCCCCGACAACTGTAGTTCTAGAACCTTCCCTGCCGCCTCATGGCCGATAATAGCCAAAATCGCGTCAAAATCACTTATTTCCAGTTGAGAACTCGACAAATTCGAAAAAACGGCAGGGGAGTTTTACCTTTGAGTCGTGAATTCATACATGTAGAAAACAAATGTTTTTGTGTCACGAGAGAGGGGAGTGGCATCAGTTTTCAGAGGGTAAACCCAACTACTTCTCTGGCCGATTTAGCCTCTTTTTTTGGTAAACCCTTAGACTTTTTACATTATTATGATTGCTAAACTTAAGGTTTTAAGTTAATACATGTTTGGTGAGTTATTGTTGGGTATATCAAAGATTAGGGTTTTAGAGAAAAATTTGCAATTTTACTGTTCACAGGCTGGAGGTTGAAGAAGACCTATGCGAGTGATGGGTCGTTCGCCTTAGCCCATGTGACATGTAGCCCATTGTGCAGGTGAACGACAAGTGTCACGAGACTAGAGTTTTGTGGAATAGAAACTCTTCGTGCGGCCTTAGACTATCGCTCTCACAATAGGCTAAGTCAGTCTTCCTCACAAAGCTAGCTAGAATGCTACACAACCGAAAAGAGAGAGACACAGGAGAATGGAGAGAAAACTTTTAAACTCTCAACATTGCAAGAATTGCTGGATGATTACAAATGAAGGGAGGTACCCCTTATATAGCCAGCCAATACAACTCCCCAATGAATGGTGGAGATCGAGTCAACCAATCTAACAGTGTCTATACAAAGATATACAAGGCAAGCACTAATGACTTATTTCGCATATATGGTAATCTTTGAATATATTGATTACCTTGATTCCTCAAATTGAGTCTCCTATATGGAAGGGAAGGATTCCTATTGAATTCCTTGATTGCTTCTGATTGATTCTCCATTATTGTGCGGATTTCCCTTGATTGAGGCTCTCGGATTGAGGGACGGGTCACACACGAAGCTAAATGATGTGTTGTCTGAGTTTCGGTTGTGATATTCTCCCCCACCAAACTCAAAAACATCCTCGTTGTGTGCTGCCTCAAGAATTCATCGATCTCGTCTCGATATTTCCAAAGATCGGATTCACTCTCCTAACTAGTCTCACTAGGAGGGTCATCTTTCCAATGAGCCAGATACTCCACATGGTTCATGAGCTTCCCACTCACTCACCTTGATAAAATCTCATTATGGTGCTTCTCATGAGTCTTGATGGCTGCAAGCTCAGCCCTTCTACTAAGAGCATCTGCCACCAAGTTTTCCTTCCCCGGTTTATACTCAAGTATGTAATCAAAATCTGCCAAAAAATCTTGCCACATTGCTTGCTTCGATGATAGCTTCTTCTGCGAAAGGAAGTAGCTTGTGGCAATGTTATCAGTTTTGACAACGAGCTTGCTCCCTAGCAAGTAATGTCTCCAAACTCACAAGCAATTCACCACGACTGTCATCTCCTTCTCTTGCACCATGACCGCCTCTTGGTATCATTCAACTTGCGGATTTGATAGGCAATTGGGTGGCCTTCTTACATCAATACACCCCCAATTGAAAAATCTAAAGCATCCATCTGCATCTTGTATGGAAGTAAGTGGTTAGGCAATGCTAATACCGGCTCCTATGCAATGGCTACTTTTAAAGAATCAAATGCCTCTTGGCATCCACTTGACCAATCCCATTCCTTGTTCTTTTTGAATAACTCGGTTAATGGTGCAGCAATGGAAGAGTACCCTCGTATGAGCCGCCGATAGTAATTGGTCAACCCCAAGAAGGAATGAAGATCCGTGACCCTCTTTGGTGGTTTCCAATCCTTTATAGCTTGGATCTTGGTGCCATCCATCTTAATCCTTCCTCCGCCCACTATGTGACTAAGAAAGGTCATCTCTTTTTTGGCAAATACACACTTCTCCCGCTTGATACAGCTCATTGTCCATCAAAGCTTGAAACACCATTCTTATATGTTGGATGTGCTCCTCAAGTGTGTGACTGTTTATCACTATATCGTCCAAATACACAATAATAAAATGGTCCAAGAACTTATGGATTACTTTGTTTATTAGTATACAAAAGGTAGCAGGTGCATTTATTAAACCAAATGGCATGACCAAGAAGTCATAAGAACCATACCGTGTGACACATGAGGTCTTGGCCTCATCTCCCTTTGCTATGCGGACTTGATAGTAGCCCGACCTCATATCCAACTTGGTAAATTTGCATCCCCAAGTTGATCGAACAAGTCAACAACGAGAGGAATAGGGTATTTGTTCTTCACAGTTACCTTATTCAAGGCCTGATAGTCGATGCACAATCTCAGCGACCTATCTTGCTTCTTTTGGAAAAGCATCGGTGCTCTGTAAGGTGCTTTAGATGGTTGGATGAAGCCCACATCCATAAACTTCTTAAACTGGCTCCGTAATTCAGCTAACTCCGGAGGTTCCATTCGATAAGGGACTCTCGCAGGTGGTTTGGCCCCGACTTCTTACTCGATGGCATGGTCTACCTCTCGTATGGGTGGTAACTTCTTTGGGAGTTACTTGGGCATCACATTAGCATACTCCCCAAGAACTTCCATAACTTGGATAGGCACATCGTTATCAGCAATTGTGCCTTCATCCATCACCAAGGTAGCTAGAAATGTGGGTTGTAGCTTTTGTACTCCTTTCTTCATCTGCATGGCTGAAAGTGTTTTTTCCTTCAGATCCTTCTCTCGAGCAATAGGCACCATGCAATACTGGCTTCCTTCTGAAAGTATGAGGGTGCTTTTGCAAGACACTGGGACTACTCTTTTCTGATCCAAGAATTACATCCCTAACACAATCGGAAATTCATCCATAGGAACAATGGAGAATTCAAGTTTACCTTTCCATTTTTCCATTTGTAGCTCGACCCCTCGTGCTACTTCAAATATTAGTTGGGTTGTAGTGTTCACCGTCTTCAGCCAGCCTTTCTCCTCTTAGAACTTGATGCCAGGTTGTTGTGCTTCCTCTTTCTTCATGAAATTGTGAATAGAACCAGTATCGATCAATGCATGGGACTCCTTCAATTGTACAATGGGCCTAGCAAACATTCTCCCGGCTTGCTCCACCTTGGCATCATTGGTTGAGGCTTTAACGACACTTAACAGTTGCATGGAACTCATCCTTGGGGTTTCCATCTCTTCGACCTCCATGGTAATGGCGGCCAGTTTGTTTCTCATTAGGCAATCCACAACTTTATGCGGCCCCAAGTGTAGAAAACATGAGAGCTTGGGTCTCTCACCTTTGCCCCAATTTTCACCTCCCCTTGTGTGGGTTTGGCTGGACGAAAGGAGTTGAAGGACTTGAAAGGCTTCTCCTTCCCCTCCTTAGATTCATGGACTGCTCTCCCACCTTTAGCTTTGTAGTCATGAAAACTCTTAGGCTTAGGTGGGCTAGAACCCTCGAGCTTCTTCTCGAATTCTGCCAAGGATTCAGCCTCGAAAATCACATCGTTGAGCTCTTTGACATTGTGTCGATGGAGATCCAACTTGGCTCAACTTTATAGGCCCCCTAGAAACATGTACATAGCCTCGGTCTCGGGCATGTTTGGGATCTCTAATAAGACTTCCGTGAACTTCCTCACGTAGTATCGGTTGTTACCTTTGTGGGAAAACTTGCGAAGCTTCTCCCTCATCTCTAGCTTCACATTTCTCGGTGAGAATTGTGCTCTCAGGAGACTTTTGAATTCTTCCCACATCTCCAACTTCAAGGAGCCACACTCAATTTGAGCATGCTTCATCCTCCACCAGGTTATGGCACTATCGGTCAGATATAGTGTGAGGACCTGTTTCCGGTAAATGGGAACCCCACCGTCGTGCAACTCTGATCAACCCAACTCGTGAATCAATCGAAAATACACAAGGCTTAGTTAAATTTTTAAAAATAATATTTCCAAAACTGCGTACAAATTTGAATTTTATTAAATCAATACAAGCATGGCACATTTTATAAAACACTCGGCAACAAACAACGGAGTAATCACAGACACTCTGTGAGGAACCCCCCCAGGAGGAACCTACCCCATATCAGGTATTGTCTGGCCCTCGGCCCTCAGCCCACGGCTGGCAACCGGCAACCAGGAGCCCTCAGCCCAAAGGCTGGCAACTCTGGCCCATGACTATTCGATCCCCTGGCTGCAGCCACTGAGATTTACAGTGGGTAATTACATAAGGATTTCACCTGGATTAAACCTACATTATCTTACCATACTTACCTGAGGATCCACATCACATACAGCCATAATTTGGGTCCCTTATGTGTTTATACAAGTTGAGTGTCTAGTTGTGCCATTATTGTTCAAATCTGCCTTCACATGCTTAACCTTTTGTGTAGGCCACATTCTAAATCAAAGTTGTCTGCCATTTTCATACCTGATGCTTTTCCTTTCAAGTTAAAGTCGGAATTCCTCTCCTGGTGGTGATTCTTTTGAATTTTTCTTTGTTTTATATTGGTTAATAACCCACCTAACTAGACATTACACACATGATTAATTCAAACTTCAACCTTTCCCTAACACACTTGATTAAGCATCATTTCCTGGCCCTCCCACCAGAATTTTTCTCTCCTTTTCCAGCTAAAACACACCTCTCCACTTACCCTTGTCTGCCATTGTAAGATTCCCACTCACTTTCATCTGATTGCCATTGGTTTGGGAACCCCTTTGATCACTCATCATCTTGCAAATTCTGGTTTCTCTTGTGTGTCCCCTCTTGAGTCCGACTTTCCCTATCTTTGGCATACATTTTCTTTCACTTTCTGGTCTATTCTTGCTTGCCTGAATGTACACCTAAGTCACCAGAAGTCTCACCTGAAATACCAAACCTTTATCTGAAATCCAATCATCCAACCAAGTGCTGCTGCAACCAGACTTTTTCTTCTATATGTGGAACTAATCTGTTCTTGATCTTGATACCCATCTTCTTTAATTTTATTCCTTCTCTAAGCCTAGCTGAACACCCTCTCTGATACCTTGAACTCTTCTTTGAACCAACCTACCAAGAAACTCAAGACTGAACCCAGAAATTCATCCACCAAGTTCATAAACCAAACTCGTCACCCTACAGTTTCCGAAACTTGTAGATTTTCTATCTTTTTTTCTACTCGGCTAAATTTTTCATTCTTCATATCCACGTTCTTCTCAGAATGTCAGGAATCTACGATAAAAATTACATGAGAAACCGTTAAGTTTGACCTATCGGAAGTACCCTTAGACCCACAAGTATCACAATCAAACAAGATACATCAAGGTGAGTTGTTGATTAAATGAGTATATATATATATATATATATATATATATATACTTGGGTCAATTAGATTCATAAGTGTTCTTTGAGTATGGATCTGATGGATCCTAACATGGTAGGCATAGCAGGGCTTGTAGGAAAGGACTCCGTGATCAGAGACAAAAGGTGGGAGACTTCGTATCATCGGTTTGATCGGCTACTCACTTTTAATATAGTTTACATAAATGATTTTGTTTTGGTTTTGAGTATGAGGCATGCTTGAAATGGATTAATTGCGACTAGTGATATACTCGGCATGTGTTTGAAAATTAATATTTATGTATGTGTTTTTGGTTTTGTGAAATATGCGTGAAAACTACCCACATGTTTAAATGTGTTTAAGATGAAGAATAGAAACTTGGATGGGTGATGTTTACACTTGATGTTGTCGAGTATCACATGCCGTTTTCTAAGTATTTTTCCCTTTTTGTTTTGGCATGATTTGGGTATTAAGAACTTACAAGGATGCATGTTTGAAAAAATTTATGAAAGATGATTTAGCATGATTTTTTGTTACTTTACCATTTCTATACACATGTGTTGTATGATGTTTTGAACATGTGTAAATTATCCCATTGAAATGATTTTATGAATTTTGGGGCATGTTGGTGGGTATATATATGAGAGATATGATACCGTGAATTACACGAAGCGCTTGGCCAATGCGAGGTAAGTATTCGGACGTCCCGTAGTAGGGGAGCGATTCTTACCGTAGGGAGTTGTATGGTTGTGTTATGTGACCTTTGATCACAGGTCGTGAGTATGGAGTGTGGAGGACGTGTGTATTCCCTCCGCTCCACAGACAACAATGGCGGTGGGACATTTATACATAACTTGTAATAACTCAAACTTTACTGCCATTGGGCCTCCGACGGTTCTACGCGCCGAACCGATTCGTGTGGTGTTTTATGTCTGTCCCGTGGGATTTCTCGATACGATATGATGCGTTTACCGTAACCACTCATTTTAGACCGTTGAGTCTGATTTTTGAACTTTCACTATTCATATTACTTACACCGGTTTTATACTTGCATTTTAAAAGAAAAGGTTTTTCGTATTGCCTCTACTCACTCCCCGTGAACGCTTATGATGTTGTGTCTCTCACGGAGGTCCTAGTGATCTCACCCCCATTTGTTATCCCTTTCAGGTTCAGCTGAGGAGAAGCCTAGCCTCCCCTAGAATATCAAACAGTAGGTGCTGAACTATGGCTATGCAGTTGTGTTCATGGTTTGCATGCATTTTTCATTTCTTTGATATTTATATTTCGGACTGTAATAAATAATTTGGACTGGATTTTCATCCTTTTTGGGTTGATTTGGTTTCCCATTGTTTTATTTTTTTATTTATTTGTTGAAATGTTTTCCCGAATTGTGTTTTCAAAATAAATGTTTTTTTTGTTTTTTTTAAGCCTTCCGCTAAACAACTCCGCAACTTGGTGTTTGAAATAAATATTTTGAAACCCTTTACAAATACAAACATTTTAGAACCATGCTCAAACAAGTTTTCATGAGTTAGTAAGGGTTTCCTTGAATATATGAGAATCCAATAAACTTGGTTGTATTGCTGATAAACGGCAACCAGAATTTTATAACTTTATGGATTTTGTAAGAGAAGCCTTGTAGGGTTCTGGTTGGTCCCTCGGTGGGGTCAATTCGAGTCCTACGGCGGTGAGGTCCGGTATCCGGGATCGGGTCCTCACACACTCAGCGGAAGTTTTAAGTCGCATGCAACAGGCCACACGGCCCCAATCATGCCACACGGCAAGTCCTTACACACAAGCCCTTAAGATCAATAATAAGTACTCAAAAGCACACATCTTATATTTTAATCTGGCTTCCAAATTATCCATGCATATTCAAAACCAATTTCCAAAACAAATTCACAAACAATTCATATTATTTATCATGATTTATTACATGCATAAGTTTCATACTTCACAAGATAAAACAAAACATGCCGAGCCTCCAAAATGTGAATATGCACAAGTCTAGCCTTATGAAAGACACTGGGAAAACCTCAACAAAGCTCGGTTATGAAATCACGATCTAGCCCAGAAAAAGATAAGGGGAGGGGGTGAGATCTAAAGACCTCAGTAGGAGTTACCGCGTCATAAGAATATCCATTAGAACAAAGGCATTTACTAAATTAGTTTAATAAACATATATTTCAAACATTCTTGAAATCCATGCCAGCTATCATGCACCCAACAACATCCATGACAAATATGTATCACACATGCCTCACAGAACATTATGCAATTCAGTTAAATAAATAAATTTAAATCCAGTTTCTCATCAGTTCACTTGGCTAATATGCCAAAACTCATCGGGGCGGATATAAAACATTTTCGAACCACCCCCGCTAAAGGGTAATCCAAAAGCCCATTGACAGTTAACATTTTCATTTCTGTAAAATAGATATATAAGTCACAAAACCCCCTACTGTCAATGTTATCCATAGTTGAATGGAGAAAACAATCTATCACATTCAATTACCAAACATGCTTGCATAATGAATTCACAACCGGCAAGGACAATCCAGTCCCATGTGTCCTACTAAGTACGTTAAGCTAGGCACACATAACACAAACCATCCATACTACTCCCATCAGTAAGTGACATTCCTCTCAACTGGGATTCCATCAACTTACCTTGTTTGGCCAAACCCATTCGTCAATTCCATTTGATTCCAATATATATATATATATATATATCTTTGTATTAAAACATGTAATGCATGGTATGCTCAATATCTGATCCCACCATAGGACCTTCCCCACTCAGATAAGCCTCTTGGTTTCAATAATTAATCACAAACATATCACATTAAAATCCACTCATAACAGAGTATTATTTAGAAGAAAGAAATTCAGTTTGCACTACTCTGGAGGAGTAGTCAATTACTTACTATTGGTCGAGACTTCTCTGTTTATTTTTCACTCAAAGTAGTTGATTACCTCCTGGAATAATCAACTACTTACTACTGTCGACACATGTGTTTAACTCACTGACAGCAGGTAATCGACAACTCAATATGAGTAATCGCCTACCCAATGCTACTGAAGGTGTTTTGCTGGGTTTTGACACCAAAAACAGGGCACCAAGTGCCATGCACTTCAAGGTTACAATGCACACACCAATTCTCACTTCCAGATCATAAAACCAGACACAAAACTATATCCTTGCATCAACAAACACAAAGGATGGTTACATACCAACATTTGCATTCCACTCTCAATAAATTTGATGGATCAAAACTCACAACAATTTCAGTTTATACACAACTCAACAACGAGAATATATTCATGGCCATTCGTGTACAGAAATCTTGCAACCACATTCCCAGCATGCATAAGAGTTCAAATATATATTTTCTGTACATAAACATGGCAAGCAATATCGTGATACTAACGTGAGTATCCAACATATTTTTATGTAATGCCTCTATTCAAAACAAATCATGTATTTCCAGGTTTTTAGATTACGTAAATCAAATCATTTTGCATACGTGAATGAAACTTAAACTCCCACCTCTTGACGCACAGACAACACATTTACAGCCACCCCTTTGCCCTTATCAACTATCAGAGAGCGACCTACAAACAGGACAAGAAAATTCAAGCTCAACGTAAACCTAAACCAAAAAAATTTCAAATAAAAAATCTGATTCTTGTGACCCTCTTCTAACACATTCAATAACGCTCAAACTAACCTTAAACACTCATACTTAAAAGCTTTTTAACTCAGGGAATTAACCTCTGTAAACTCATATTACAGAGCATCAACAATCAAACCAGAATACATAACCAAATTTGATTCTACGCGAATTGACAGAATAGTCGCCTACCGACGTACTTCGCAATCTCAATCGCACTTAATTACATCCTCAAAGTCAAAGGAAACAAAATCAGGGTTCACATTCTCCAAAACCTTAAGAAATCCCAATATCTGATTCACACAATACAAAATTTACAGAACCATACAAAACCAACTACAAATCCATCTTCCACAACATCACAAAACACCAATAAAACTGATTTTTCATCATGAATGCAAAAATATCCCTTTCAGAGTCTAACTCTATCAAAACCACTCCAAGAACAGCTAACCCCAGAAAAAATTTACACAAAGGGTTTCAAAATTGCTGCAAAAAACTCACTTAGTCATCAATTTTGAAAGAAATTATGTTTTGGAGGTTTGAGTTTTAAAAGGAGAAAAGAAGAAGATGAAGAACTCTAGTTTCTGGTGTGGTATCATGAGAAGCCAGAGAAAAGGAAAAGAAGGAAAGTGGGCTGGTCCGTTAATGGGCCAGGCTGACTCGACGCGGAGCCCGAAAATCTCGAAATTCAAAATACATTTTAAAACATCCCGACATACCCAAAAATGTGAAAAATATACTCGAGAACTAAAAAAAGTGTTTCTGGCTCTTGAAACAACATTGGAACCACTGAGTAGTGAACGGGCTCGTTTTTGGCAAAATCGGCCTAAAGGCTTATGGTCACTCAAAACGGACCTAGAATGCATTTACGGGTTCATGATAATGAAATAGAATTTCCGCTGGACTCAACCTCAAAACACACTCTAATCTCACTTAACACACTACGGCTTCCTATGACTATATCCATGCTACTAACGACACTCAGGTTAGCTCACTCGGTCGACTATTCAAACGCTCAACATCGACCACTCTAGCCATGCTAATTGTCCTCTCTCCCACTGACTAAGCACTCGAAAACATGGGGTTCCACATCCTCCCCTCCTTACAGAAATTTTGTCCAAAAATTCTCTTACCTTGTGCCTCGAACAGCTGCGGATACTGCTCTCTCATTGACTGATCAGTTTCCCAAGTGAACTCCTCAAGTCTTTCACTGCACCATAACACTTTGACCATCGGAAAACTGCAACGACGAAGCTTCCTCACAGCCCTGTCCACAATTGCAACTGGCTGAGAAGTGTAAGATAGATCATCCGCAATCTCCACTGGTGGCATTTCTAACACATGCGAGGGATCCCTAATGTATTTCCTCAACACTGAAACGTGAAATACATTATGAATCATCTGAAGATCCTGGGGCAGATCAAGTCTGTAGGCAACGAATCCAATCCTCTCAGTAATAGCATATGGACCAATATATCTCGATGCTAACTTGCCTCGCTGCTGAAACCGGATCACGTCCTTCCATGGTGCCACCTTCAAAAATACCATATCACCAACTTTAAACTCGAGGTCTCGCCTGCGGTTATCAGCATAATTTTTTTGTCTATCTTGGGTTGTCTTCAACCTCTGCCTAATCAATGCCAATTGCTCTGTTGACTGCTCAATCAACTCTGGACTATCCAGCTTCCTCTCACCAATTTCATTCCAATATAAAGGTGTACGACATCGCCTACCATACAAAGCCTCATACGGTGCCATGCCGATAGAAACCTGATAGCTGTTATTGTAGGCAAACTTAGTTAAAGGTAGACTCCGATCCCATGTCGTCTGTCTGTCCAAAACACATGCTAGAAGCATGTCCTCAAGAATCTGAATCGTCCTCTCTGATTGTCCATCTGATTGAGGATGAAAGGCTGTACTGAAATTTAATCGAGTGCCCAACGCACTATGAAGTTTCCCCCAAAATCTAGATGTAAACCTGAGGTCTCGATCTGATACAATTGACACAGGTACTCCGTGAAGTCTCATTATCTCATCCAAGTACCTAGATGTCAATTTCTCCGGTGTATCCGTCACTCAAATAGGTAAGAAATGTGCAGACTTGGTCAACCTTTCCACTAACACCCAAATCGCATCATAACCTCGCAATGTCCTCGGTAATCCTGTCACAAAGTCCAACGTCACATGTTCCCATTTCCACTCTGGAATGGGTAATGGCTGAAGTAGTCCTGCTGGTCTCTGATGCTCTGTTTTGACCTACTGACATATCAAACACTTGGCCACAAATTTTGCAACATTTCTTTTCATCTCAAACCACCAATATTGTTCTCGTAAATCTCTATACATCTTGGTGCTACCCGGATGAATAGAAAATGTCGAACTGTGAGCTTTTGCCATAATCAACTGTCTAAGGCCCTAATCATTCGAAACATACACTCTGCCTTGGAATGTCAACACGTCATCACCTCTGACTCTATATTCACTAACCGTACTGTTACTGCTTTCATCATCTTCTAACTGCTGTCTCACTCGAACCAAAAATGAATTCTTAAGCTGTTTGGCCCGAATATCATCTATCAAAGATGGTCTGACCACAATTTATGCAATCAAGGCTCCTGATTCCTCACCGTCAAGCTGGACTCTTGATGCCCTCAAACACATCAACATCGGCAAGTATTCAGTTTTGACATAGGCTAAGGAAGTCTAAGTCTTCCTGCTCAATGCGTCAGCAACAACATTTTCCTTGCCAGGATGGTAATCAATCACAAGATCAACAACAAATTTAATTCCTTTTGGGTGAGAAGGTATTTGAGACTCTTGTGATCGGTGAACACCTTGCATGTTTCACCATACAAGTAATGTCTCCAAATCTTCAATGCATAGACTACTGCCGCCAACTCTAAATCATGAGTCGGGTAGTTGCTCTCATATGGTCGTAGTTGTCTCGATGCATAAGCTACCACCTTCCCTTCTTGCATAAGCACACATCCTAATCCCAATCTGGAGGCATCACTGAACATAACATATTCTCTACCTTGAACCGGCAAAATAAGAATTGGAGCTGATACCAATTTAGTCTTCAATTCCTGAAAACTCTGCTCACATTTTTCAGACCACACAAAAGAAACACTTTTGCACGTTAAACGCGTCAAAGGACCTGCCAAAATTGAAAAATCTTTCACGAACCCTGCCAAACCAAGGAAACTGCGAATCTCTGTGATATTTCGAGGTGGCTCCCAGGATACAATTGCTTCAATTTTCTTGGGATCAACATGCACTCCTTTGGCTGACACCACATGGCCTAAGAAACCAACCTCTTGAAGCCAAAATTCACACTTAGAAAATTTTGCATACAGCTGCCGAGTTCGAAGTATGTCCAACACTATCCTCAAATGATTTGCATGCTCCTCCTTTGACTTTGAATAGATCAGATTGTCATCTATAAACACTATGACAAACCGATCACGGAATTCCCTGAATACCCTATTCATCAGATCCATAAACATAGCTGGAGCATTAGTTAACCCAAACGACATCACCAAAAATTCATAGAGGCCATAACGTGATCTGAATGCAACAGGCCACACGGCCCCAATCATGCCACATGGCAAGTCCATACACACAAGCCCTTAAGATCAATAATAAGTACTCAAAGCACACATCTTATATTTCAATCTGGTTTCCAAATTATCCATGCATATTCATAATCAATTTCCAAAACAAATTCACATACAATTCACATCATTTATCATGATTTATCACATGCATAAGTTTCATAGTTCACAAGATAAAACAAAACATGCCGAGTCTCCAAAACATGAATATGCACAAGTCTAGCCCTATGAAAGACACTGGCAAAACCTCAACAAAACTAGGCTACGAAGTCACGATCTTGCCCTGAAAAAGATAAGGGGAGGGGGTGAGATCTAAAGACCTCAGTGGGAGTTACCTCGTCATAAGAATATCTGTTAGAACAAAGGCATTTACTAAATCAGTTTAATAAACATATATTTCAAACATTCTTGAAATCCATGCCATCTATCATGCACCCAACAACATCCATGACAAATATTTATCACACATGCCTCACAGAACATTATGCGATTCAGTTAAATAAATAAATTTAAATCCAGTTTCTCATCAGTTCACTTGGCTAATATCCCAAAACTCATCGGGGCGGATATAAAACACTTTTAAACCACCCATGCTAAAGGGTAATCCAAAAGCTCATTGACAGTTAACAATTTTATTTCTGTAAAATAGATATATAAGTCACAAAATTCCCTACTGTCAATGTTATCCATAATTGAATGGAGAAAACAATCTATCACATTCAATTACCAAACATGCATGCATAATGAATTCACAACCGGCAAGGACAATCCAGTCCCAAGTGTCCTGCTAAGTACGTTAAACTAGGCACACATAACACAAACCATCCATACTACTCCCATCAGTAAGTGACATTCCCCTCAGCTTGGATTTCATCAACTTACCTTGTTTGGCCAAACCCATTCGTCAATTCTATTTGTTCCAGAATATACACATATATATCGTTGTATTAAAACATGTAATGCATGGTATGCTCAATATCTGATCCCACCATAGGACCTTCCCCACTCAGATAAGCCTGTTGGTTTCAATAATTAATCACAAATATATCACATAAAAATCCACTCATCACAGGGTATTATGTATAAGAAAGAATTTGGTTTGCACTACTCTGGAGGAGTAGTCAATTACTTACTGTTGGTCGAGACTTCTCTGTTTATTTTTCACTCGAAGTAGTCGATTACCTCCTGGAATAATCAACAACTTACTACTGTCGACACATGTGTTTAACTCGTTGACAGTAGGTAATCGACTACTCAATATGAGTAATCGCCTACCCACTGCTACTGAAGGTGTTTTGCTGGGTTTTGACACCAAAAACAGGGCACCAAGTGCCATGCATATCAAGGTTACAATGCACACACCAATTCTCACTTCTAGATCATAAAACCAGACACAAAACTATATCCTTGCATCAACAAACACAAAGGCTGCTTACATACCAACATTTTCATTCGACTCTCATTAAATTTTATTGATCAAAACTCACAACAATTTCAGTTTATACACAACTCCACAACCAGAATATACTCATGGCCATTCATGCACACAAATCTTGCAACCACATTCCCAGCATGCATAAGAGTTCAAATATATATTTTCTGCAAATAAACATGGCATGAAATATCATGATACTAACATGAGTATCCAACATATTTTTAAGTAATGCCTCTATTCAAAACAAATCATGCATTTCCAGGTTTTTAGATTACGTAAATTAAATCATTTTGCATACGCAAATGAAACTTAAACTCCCGCCTCTTGACGGGTAGACAACACATTTACAGTCACCCCTTTGCCCTTATCAACTTTCTGAGAACCACCTATAAACAAGACAAGAAAAATCAAGCTCAACACAAACCTAAACTAGAAAAATTTGAAATCAAAAATCTGATTCTTGTAACCCCCTTCTAACACATTCTATAAGGCTCAAACTAAACTTAAACACTCATACTTAAAAGCTTCCTAACTCAGGGAATTAACCTCTGTAAACTCATATTACAGAGCATCAACAATCAAACCAGAATACATAACCAAACTTGATTTTACGCGAATTGACAGCATAGTCGCCTACCGACGTACTTCGCAACCTCAACCGCACTTAATTACATCCTCAAAGTCAAGGGAAACAAAATCAGGGTTCACATTCTCCAAAACCTTAAGAAATCCCAATGTCTGATTCACACAATACAAAATTTACAGAACCAAGCAAAACCAACTACAAATCCATCTTCCACAACATCACAAAACACCAATAAAACTGATTTTTCATCATGAATGCAAAGTAATCAGAAACTTACCCCAGAATTTCGAATTTTCCCTTTCAGAGTCTAACTCTGTCAAAACCACTCCAAGAACAGCTAACCACAGCAAAAATTTACACAAAGGGTTTCAGAATTGCTATAGAAAACTCACTTAGTCATTAATTTGGGAAGAAATTGTGTTTTGGAGGTTTGGGTTTTCCAAAGGGGAAAAGAAGAAGAAGAAGAACTCTAGTTTCTGGTGTGGTATCGTGCGAAGCTAGAGAAAAGAGAGAAAAAGGGAAAGAAAGGAAAGAAAAGGAAAAGAGGGAAAGTGGGTTGGTCCGCCTGTGGGCCAGGCTGACCCGATGCGGGGCCTGAAAATCCTGAAATTTTAAATACGTTTTAAAACATCGCGACATACCCAAAAAATGTGCAAAATATACTTGAGAACTAAAAATAATGTTTCTGGCTCTGGAAACAACATTGGAACCAGTGAGTAGTGAACGGGCTCGTTTTTGGCGAAATCGGCCCGAAGGCTTATGGTCACTCAAAATGGACCTAGAATGCATTTACAGGTTCATGATAATGAAATAGAATTTCCACTGGACTCAACCTCAAAACACACTCTAATCTCATTTAACACACTACGGCTTCCTATGACTGTATCCGCGCTATTAGCGACACTCAGGTTAGCTCACTCGGTCAACTAGTCGAACGCGCAACATCGACCACTCTAGCCATGTTAATTTTCCTCTCCCGCTGACTAAGCACTCGAAAAGTTCCACAAATAGTGGGGCTTGGGACAGCTGATCACCATCTCACTCCATGCCTACCACTTGAAAGTATTGCTCAAGGGTGAAAAAGAAGTTGTCCACATTCTTGCCATTCCTCGTCTCGCCAAATGAGTTCGGCTTTGGGACATCCAGCTTCACTTTGGGCTTGGAAACACCATGCACTATGACCTTCATGCATTCGGACCTGATTTCCACCAAATCATCCTTGAATAAAGTGATTTCAGGATGAAGATTTACATTGAAATCATCTAACTCTTGCCTCCAAAAGTTGATAGCAATGAGGGTGCCTTGCATCTCCTCACGAAGCTCATTCATGTCCCCTGACTTGAGCTCATCTATGCATTGGCCAAACTCCTCAAGCTTATCGTTGTCATCGCAACCTTCATCTCCATCCAAGTGATCCTTGCCTCCAATGATGACAGATGATCAACAAGCTTCATTCTTTTCTTACTAGGTTGGGGGGCACGTTGGAGTAGTCTTCCCACACGAACCTCCTCCACCTCCTCAATAGGGATGTTGGAATCAATAGGCATCTCCATTTCTCTCTCAAAGAATTGAGTTGTAGCTCTGTTACCAATTGTCACAAGACTAGAGTTTTGCGGAATATAAACTCTCCGTGCGGCCTTAAACTATCGCTCTTGCAATAGGCTAAGTCAGCCTTCCTCAAAGCTAGCTAGAATGCTAAGCTTATAACACAACCGAAAAGAGAGAGACACAGGAGAATGAAGAGAAAACTTATAAACTCTCAATATTGCAAGAATTGCTGGACTATGATAACTTCTAAACTGGCAGAATCCTTCCACATGAGTGGATGGGGAAGACAAACAATATGGTTTACAAGCATCAACATCATAATCAAATAGATATGTTGGCATACCTCAATTCTATCGTTTTACACACACAAATCGTTAACACATGCAATTATTCTCGTGCGATAATACATGTTATCATAGTGAATTCAAATTAAGCATGCAAGACTAATTGGAGCACATATATGACTATGATTTGGGCTTAGCAATATCTTCCAGCCTATCTGGGCCAGGGACAGGGCTAGAGTTTGTCAATGGCACTCTAATGCCATTTATTTTATCTTATTATTCTGTACAGTAGGCAAATCCATAACAAATTTAATACCTAGCCTGATCCACTGACGATGCCAGGATGCTAGGTGATATAACTCCACCTAACGATTCCCACACTTCAGGATCTTGATCAATAATAGAATTAACAATAAAATAAAGAAATCCCATTCCACCTCTTATTACCTCGATGTTAATGTCTTCATGTCAAGCTACCAGACCCGGAGAGCTCTCAAGGCTTCCATAGGTTGTCCTATGTGGAATCGATGCATTCTTGATACCGATATCGATTCTTGAATGTGCCCGATGTATTTATGTATCTGAATCATAGTATGGCATAATCATGCATTTCATATCCTATCATACTACTCGATGCACATTATATTGGTTATTATGCTCGACACATCAATTATCACACATATGCATGTACGATTTCAATTAATGAATTCTTATTAATCACAATTAAATACTCATGTCAGCAATTTAATGAAATTGAAAAGATTGTCCACTCACGGGTTTTGAAGCTCAATTAGTCGTTGATAGCGTTCCGGACTGATTCCTCAAAATCCTGCTATTTTAGGAATCCACCTACATATAAGGATACCAAATTCTTAATAATGCAACCACATAGCACAATATTGCAGGTTTGTTTCTAAAATCCTAATCTTCGATATACCCAACAATAACTCACCAAATATGTATTAACTTAAAGCCCTAAGCATAGCGATCATAATCATGTAAAAAGGCTATGGGTTTGCAATGCTTAGTTGGGCTTTTAACCACAGGGCCCAAAAGATGCATCTTGTTACAAATGATCCATTCACACAACACCTATAAGCCCAAGATCTCCCTCGTTCCTTTCTGAAGTGGGATTGGGTAACCTGACCCTCCCTACGGGCTAGGTCTCACAATCTCCCCTCCTTATAGACCTCATGTCCTCACGAGGGGAGCCAAATGTAACTGCCTTAGGCCCAAACTCATGGGCCCAAACGTGAACACACAACACGGCTCAAGCCCACCCGGAAAAGGGAATGAGATCGGCTCCGCTACCATCTGTCACGACCCGGCCCCCGGACCCTTGGCCAAGCGGGCCTGGACATGTATATACGTGTGATGGATCACAACTGCAACGCTCAGTCGGGTTTTTAACCACAGGGCCCAAAAGATGCATCTTGTTGCAAATGATCCACTCACACAACACATATAAGCCCAAGACCTCCCTCGTTCCTTTCCGAAATGGGATTGGGTAACCTGACCCCCCTATGGGCTGGGTCTCATATTTACCGTCAGAAACCAGATAAATCGGCCAGAGAAGAAGCTAGGTTTATGCTCTGAAAATCTATCTCACTCTCCCCTCTCATGACATGAAAACATTTGTTTTCTATATGTATGAATTTGCGACTCAAAGGTGAAGCCCCCCCCCCCGGTGATTTTTGCGAGCTTGTCAAGCTCTCTGCTAGGAATAAATGATTTTGACCCAATTTTGGCTATTATAGAGCATGAGGCAACGAGGAAGGTTCTAGCTCTATAGCTGTCGGGGGTGGGTTAAATGGCTTTGTTTTGCTTCCTTGCAAAATGATGTTGTTCTAGGTTGATACGATATAGTGTAAGGACATTTCCCCTGAGCTTCGACAGGGCTCCCTAATTATAATAACATAATATAATATAAATAATAATAATATTTAAATCATTTATCTATTACTAGAAATCTTAAAAAATACGTAAAAATGAGCATATATCTCTGAAACAATACGCAAAAAATTCCTACGAACTCTCTCTTGAAAAGTACTATCTCCTGGTACCATAAATATATATTTCATTAAAAATTCTATACCTTATTGGAAAGTTCTCAAAATTTTATGAAAATTCTCGTAAAATTTTATAATACATTTAAACATTAATGGACCAATCAAAGGTCCTAAATCACCAAAACCATCATTAAATCTCACCATTCTATGTTTCAATCATCGATTTCATAATTATCTGAAATTTTCAATAAATGCATTAATTTCTAGAAATAAAATTTGACTCCGTATCATCAAATATCAAACTTACTATTTTTTATTGACCTAAACTACGAGCTAAAGCCCATTAACCTCATAAATTTTGATTGGGCTTTCCAGACCAAATAATTCAAAAGTTTCAGATTCTCACAACTTTAGCTTTTTTCTTTGCAATGGATAATTATGTTTTCTTTCTGGATACACATGCATAAATTTCATGATTTTCCAAATCTGAACCTAATCAAAGATTCATTGCTTATTGTGTTTCTTCTAAATTCCGTTCCACCCTTATTACCTCATGATTGATGTCTTCACACCAAGCTACCAGACCCGGAGAACTCTCAAAGGTTGCATAGGTTGTCCTATGCGGAATCGATGTCGATTCTTGAATGTGTCTAATGTATTTATACATCTCAATCATAGTATGGCACAATCATGTATTTCATATCCTATCATACTACTCAATGCACATTATATTGGTTATTATGCTCGGCATATCAATTATCACATATATGCATGTACGATTTCAATTAACAAATTCTTATTAATCACAATTAAATACTCATGCCAGAAATTTAATGAAATTGAAAAGATCGTCCACTCATAGGTTTTGAAGTAGCCGTCAATGGCATTCCAGACAGATTCCTTGAAGTCCTGCTATTTTAGGAATCCACCTACATATAAGGATACCAAATTTTTAATAACACAACCTTATAGCACAATATTGCAGGTTTGTTTCTAAAACCCTAATCTTTGATATATCCAACAATAACTCACCACACACATATTAACTTAAAGCCCTAAGCATAGCGATCATAATCATGTAAAAAGGCTATGGGTTTATTGCCAGAGAGCTGGATTTACGCTTTGAAAATCGATCTTTCTCTCCTCTCTCATGACATGAAAATTTTTGTTTTCTACATGTATGGATTCACGACTCAAAGGTGAAGCTCCCCCGACGATTTTTCTAGCTCGTCAAGCTCTCTACTAGGAATAAATGATTTTGACCCAATTTTGGCTATTATTGGGCATGAGGTGGTGGAGAAGGTTCTAGGGCTACAGCTGTCAGGGGTGGGTTAAACTGCTTCTTTTTGCTTCCAAGCAAAATGATGTCGTTCCAGGTTGATGCGACATAACGCGAGGATATTTCCCTTAAGCATCAAAATGACAGTGTGGGTTCTATATTTTATAATAACTGTAGACACGATTGAAAGAGATTTTTGGGTATTTGAGGGTGTTAATCAAATATTTTGATCTGAGATATCCTAACAAAGAAGGTTAGTTATGCTCTCCAATATCTGCATTTCCCCTCCCTTTCCCCTTAAGTTTGAGTGTGTGAATCAGCACACTGAATTTGCTTATCAAATGGCATTCCGGACTGATTCCTCGAAGTTCTGCTATTTTAGGAATCCACCTATAATGATACCAAATTCTTAATAACACAACCCCATAGCACAATATTGCAGTTTTGTTTCTAAAATCTTAATCTTTGATATACCCAACAATAACTCACCAAACACGTATTAGTTTAAAGTCATATGCATAGTGATCATAATTGTGCAAAAAGGCTATGGGTTTATCGCCGGAATCCGGCTAATTCTGCTAGAGAAGAAGCTGGGTTTACGTTCTGAAAATCGATCTCACTCTCCCCTCTTGTGACACGAAAACATGTCTATTCTACATGTATGGATTCGCGACTCAAAGGTGAAGCTCCCTCAGCGATTTTTTGAACTCGTCGAGCTCTCTATTGGGAATAAGTGATTTTGACCCGATTTTGGCAATTATAGGGCATGACGCAGCGGGGAAGGTTCTAGGGTTACAGTTGTCGGGTGTGGGCCGTTGTTTTGTCCTATATCTTATAATAATATAATATAATAATAATAATAATAATATTTAAATCATTTATCGATTACTAGAAATCTTAAAAAATATGAATAAATTAACATATATCTCCGAAAAATACATGAATAATTCCTACTACTCCCCCTTGAAAAGTACAATCTCCTAGTAACATAAAATTTTCCTTTCCATAAATATATATTTCACTAAAAATTCAATAACTTATTGGAAAATTCTAAAAGTTTTATGAAAATTCTTGTAAAATTTTCTAATACATTTAAACCATTAATGGACTTATCAAAGGTCCTAAATTACCAAAGCCATAATTAAATCTCACCTCTCTATATTTCAATCATCGATTTCATAATTATCTAAAATTTTCAATAAATGCATTAATTCCTAGAAATAAAATTTGGCTCCGTATCATCAAATTTTCAATCATTAATTAGCTTTTTTCTTTGCAATGGATAATTATGTTTTCTTTCTGGATGCACATGCATAAATTTCATGATTTTCCAAATCTGAACATAATAAAAGATTCATTGCTTATTGTGTTTCTTCTATATCTAATGGTGGAGATGGGCAAGCTTGTGGAAGACATCTTTATAGATGGATGTGAGAGACACATAACTCTAGACACAATTGAAAGAGATTTTTGGGTTTTTGAGGTAGTTAATCAAATATTTTGATCTGAGCTACCCTAAAAAAGTAGATTAGTTATGCTCTCCAATATCTCCATTTTCCCTCCCTTTCCCCTTAAGTTCGAGTGTGTGAATCAGCACACTGAATTTGCTTATCAAATGGTTGAATTGTATCTGGTTTAGTGGCTTTGTCATTATGTCCACTAGAAGTTTTTTCTATTTTATTTATCCAATATGAAACGTGATCAGTTGTTACTTTTTATTTATCCTTTCACAAAGTAAGTGAAAAATAAAATTCTGAATGCTCTGTTCCTTCCTCAAAGACTTGATTCGTTACAAGGTGTATTGGATAAAAAATGTTGTCTCAGTTACCAATTTTTCATCTCATGACAGATTTCAAATCCTGGAGACAGTAATTGTAATTAATGACTCATGAAGGACATTTAAGCTTAATCAATGAATTATGAAGTATGAATTACTCGGTAAGGGTGATTATGGAGATTTGTCATAACTCAAATTTTGTAAGTTAACATAAAATAAACAAGCTTGGGGATTTGTCCATCATATCCATCTTGAATATACGGCACCTTCAGGATTGTCGGCACCGTATGCCCATTGGGGCGAGAGATCTTGATTCTTGGGCTTCTTTCATTTATTGGGCCGGCGCTTGTTCCAGGCCACATTATCACCTATTGGATGTGGTTCGTTTTACGACAATTGGAAGCCGTGGAGACACATAGTGGGTATACATAGCCTAAACTCTTTCAATCCATGTTTATTGCATGAAAAATTTTTTAAAAAAGGAAAAGAATCATTTATTATTTTTTTGCAATAATCATAATTTATTTACTTTTGGTGTATATAACACAGATATGACTTTCCATGGAGTCCCACGAAATTGATCCCATTCTATGGAGGTGCAGAGTATCATGACTACCACCATTTTGTTGGAGGCCAAAGCCAAAGCAACTTTGCCTCAGTGTTCACATACTGCGATTACATTTATGGAACTGATAAGGTGAGTTATATAAGGATTTATTAGTAAAAATAGATGCAGATCGAAGTCCACAAAGAGATTAAATTTACTATCGATAAAGATAACCGGAAAATCGGTTGTCTTGCATGTGTTGATTTGTTGGTAAAATTATAGCCTTGTCCTTGGAAGGAAATCGTAGAGAAGATAGTGAAAGGCAATGCATGTGGTACTAATTAATTCGCACATGTCTTTTGTGTGCATGGCTATCGCCATCGAAAATCCATCTCAGCGAAGAAACTGTGAGGTTGAAATTCTTGTAGTGCATTAATAACTCTTGATGGTTTCTGGGGAAAAGTAGCTTTCTGCATTAAATAGAAACAGTTCCTGCATTTAATAATAGACGTTCATTTGGATGGTTGGTATTTTCTCTCAGAAAGCCTTACATGCTAGCCGCCTACATTTAATAGAAAAGAGGTTGGTTTGAATAGGCACGCACAATTTGATGTTAGGGGTACCAAAAAGAATTAAAAAGATGATACGCGGTTCGATTTTATATTCGTGGATGAATTATATAAAAAATAATTATTCCCTTATTCATCCTGATATATACATTTCAACTGGAATAACCTAAATTTAGTATTACCATAAATGCGAGCAAGTACCCATCAACCTATTTATGTGTCTTCTATGAGAAAATTTCCAAGGTACAAAAATATAAATATAAAAAAGACACATCAGTTGGTAATAAACTATTGATTGATTGAAAACTACTTATCGCAGACAATTATATCAATAATCCTGAATAAGACAGATGCGCTGACTTACAAAATAACCATGGCAAGTGTATCTCGAAAACTTTTTATTTCCATGTCATGTTTTATCTGCTTCCTTACGACGATGCAAGAACCTGCATTTGACAATCTTGAAGGATCTTTCACTCCTCTATAATACAGATACATTGCCACAAATCAAGAAATGCAAGCGTATGAATACCTACTAAAACCTACCAATGCGACGTTAATGCCTAGCAATTAGGATAACAAAACATTCCAATTTTTTGTATCATCAGCTCACTCGCTTCCTCACTTTCATAGGACTATGTTGTATCATCAAATTTTAATATGCATCGTTCTTGTTTATATGGATCTTTCTTCCAATAAATTCTAATATTATATGAATTTTCTAATATAATGATGCTTACATTGTTAACACAGTACCTTATTCTCAATATCATCCTTACATTGTCATTATTCTAATGAATGAAAAAAGCAAATAGATCATTCTCACAAACCCAAGAAAGTAAACCTTCATTCTAGATCATTTTTTTTATTTATTTATCGTAGAGAAAAGCAAATACATAACAATGTCTGTTTTATTCTATTCAAGCCATCGATGCCACGCAATTATCCCAAACATCAATACCTACTAAAGTTGCGTAAATTTGTCATGACACTCTCTCCCTACCCAACACCAGAGTTCATAGCAACAATATCCGCCCATGAAACCATCTTTTAATGAATGAAAAATCTCTTCTCCACTTTTGTTAGTAAGCCTTGGTGTCTTTGGTCATTTTCGCTAATATTAGAACGCTAGCATAAACCCTGAAACTTCAGTACAGAACCCGATTGCCCTACTCTGCTTTTTGGAAAACCGTCTCTTTCAGTCTCAGTAACTAACAAGTCAAACAATGAGGCCACCCAGAGGCGGCGGTTTTAGAGGAGGAAGAGACGGAGGCTGCGGTGGCCGTGGTGGTCGAGGTGGTGGACGCTTTGGTGACGGTGGATTCCGTGACGAAGGCCCTCCTTCTGAAGTCGTAGGTTTGTTTCTTTCTTCATTAAATGGGTGATATTTTTAGTTTCTTTATGGTTTTTCTTTTTCTGGGTTGGTTTGTGCTTTGAGGTTAATAATTGAAACATTTTTGTGTTGTTTTGGTAGTTGTAATTTTATTACGAAAAGTCACAAGTAATGTCTTCTGATGGCTGTATTCCTATGTGTCTATAGAGAGTTCGTAGTTTCTTCATGCCTGTGAGGGAGATGCAGTGACCAAGCTCACCAATGAAAAGATACCATAATTCAATGCTCCAATTTTTTTGCAGAACAAAACACAGATTGGCAAAGTTGGCGAGATCTTGTTTTATGAAACAAGGAAAAAACTATTCTGGTCGCTGTATTGCAGTATTTCTCTATAATGGAAGGGATAGTGGCAACTTCCTACTTGGCAGGAGATCGGCAAGCTTGCTAACAAAGAAGGTTAGTTATGCTCTCCAATATCTGCATTTCCCCTCCCTTTCCCCTTAAGTTTGAGTGTGTGAATCAGCACACTGAATTTGCTTATCAAATGGTTGAATTGTATCTGGTTTACTGGGTTCGTCATTATGTCCACTAGAAGTTTTTCCCTTTTATTTATCCAATTTTAACTTGATCAGTTAAAATTGGAATGCTTTGTTATCCTAATTGCTAGGCATTAACGTGGCATTGGTAGGTTTCCTTGTCAACATTATGAAGCTAGGTTAATTAGTAGGTATACATACGCCTGCATTTCTTGATTGGTGGCAATGTATGCAAGGGGAGTGAAAGTTTAAATTAATTTGATGAATGATTCCATAAAGATAAATAGAATGAATTTAATGAATTAAATTCCTATGTGTCTATAGAGAGTTTGTCGTTTCTTCATGCCTGTGAGGGAGATGCAGTGACCAAGCTCACCAATGAAAAGATACCATAATTCAATGCTCCAATTTTTTTGCAGAACAAAACACAGATTGGCAAAGTTGGCGAGATCTTGTTTTATGAAACAAGGAAAAAACTATTCTGGTCGCTGTATTGCAGTATTTCTCTATAATGGAAGGGATAGTTGCAACTTCCTACTTGGCAGGAGATCGGCAAGCTTGCTAACAAAGAAGGTTAGTTATGCTCTCCAATATCTGCATTTCCCCTCACTTTCCCCTTAAGTTTGAGTGTGTGAATCAGCACACTGAATTTGCTTATCAAATGGTTGAATTGTATCTGGTTTACTGGGTTCGTCATTATGTCCACTAGAAGTTTTTCCCTTTTATTTATCCAATTTTAACTTGATCAGTTAAAATTGGAATGCTTTGTTATCCTAATTGCTAGGCATTAACGTGGCATTGGTAGGTTTCCTTGTCAACATTATGAAGCTAGGTTAATTAGTAGGTATACATACGCCTGCATTTCTTGATTGGTGGCAATGTATGCAAGGGGAGTGAAAGTTTAAATTAATTTGATGAATGATTCCATAAAGATAAATAGAATGAATTTAATGAATTAAATTCCTATGTGTCTATAGAGAGTTTGTCGTTTCTTCATGCCTGTGAGGGAGATGCAGTGACCAAGCTCACCAATGAAAAGATACCATAATTCAATGCTCCAATTTTTTTGCAGAACAAAACACAGATTGGCAAAGTTGGCGAGATCTTGTTTTATGAAACAAGGAAAAAACTATTCTGGTCGCTGTATTGCAGTATTTCTCTATAATGGAAGGGATAGTGGCAACTTCCTACTTGGCAGGAGATCGGCAAGCTTGCTAACAAAGAAGGTTAGTTATGCTCTCCAATATCTGCATTTCCCCTCCCTTTCCCCTTAAGTTTGAGTGTGTGAATCAGCACACTGAATTTGCTTATCAAATGGTTGAATTGTATCTGGTTTACTGGGTTCGTCATTATGTCCACTAGAAGTTTTTTCTCTTTTATTTATCCAATTTTAACTTGATCAGTTAGAATTGGAATGCTTTGTTATCCTAATTGCTAGGCATTAACGTGGCATTGGTAGGTTTCCTTGTCAACATTATGAAGCTAGGTTAATTAGTAGGTATACATACGCCTGCATTTCTTGATTGGTGGCAATGTATGCAAGGGGAGTGAAAGTTTAAATTAATTTGATGAATGATTCCATAAAGATAAATAGAATGAATTTAATGAATTAAATTCCTATGTGTCTATAGAGAGTTTGTCGTTTCTTCATGCCTGTGAGGGAGATGCAGTGACCAAGCTCACCAATGAAAAGATACCATAATTCAATGCTCCAATTTTTTTGCAGAACAAAACACAGATTGGCAAAGTTGGCGAGATCTTGTTTTATGAAACAAGGAAAAAACTATTCTGGTCGCTGTATTGCAGTATTTCTCTATAATGGAAGGGATAGTGGCAACTTCCTACTTGGCAGGAGATCGGCAAGCTTGCTAACAAAGAAGGTTAGTTATGCTCTCCAATATCTGCATTTCCCCTCCCTTTCCCCTTAAGTTTGAGTGTGTGAATCAGCACACTGAATTTGCTTATCAAATGGTTGAATTGTATCTGGTTTACTGGGTTCGTCATTATGTCCACTAGAAGTTTTTTCTCTTTTATTTATCCAATTTTAACTTGATCAGTTAGAATTGGAATGCTTTGTTATCCTAATTGCTAGGCATTAACGTGGCATTGGTAGGTTTCCTTGTCAACATTATGAAGCTAGGTTAATTAGTAGGTATACATACGCCTGCATTTCTTGATTTGTGGCAATGTATTTGTATTCTAGGGGAGTGAAAGTTTAATCTAATTTGATGACGATTCCATTATGATAAATAGAATGAATTTAATGAATTAAATTCCTATGTGTCTATAGAGAGTTTGTCGTTTCTTCATGCCTGTGAGGGAGATGCAGTGACCAAGCTCACCAATGAAAAGATACCATAATTCAATGCTCCAATTTTTTTGCAGAACAAAACACAGATTGGCAAAGTTGGCGAGATCTTGTTTTGTGAAATAAGGAAAAAACTATTCTGTTCGCTGTATTGCAGTATTTCTCTATAATGGAAGGGATAGTGGCAACTTCCTACTTGGCAGGAGATCGGCAAGCTTGCTAACAAAGAAGGTTAGTTATGCTCTCCAATATCTGCATTTCCCCTCCCTTTCCCCTTAAGTTTGAGTGTGTGAATCATCACACTGAATTTGCTTATCAAATGGTTGAATTGTATCTGGTTTACTGGGTTCGTCATTATGTCCACTAGAAGTTTTTTCTCTTTTATTTATCCAATTTTATCTTGATCAGTTAAAATTGGAATGTTTTGTTATCCTAATTGCTAGGCATTAACGTGACATTGGTAGGTTTCCTTGTCAACATTGTGAAGCTAGGTTAATTAGTAGGTATACGTACGCCTGCATTTCTTGATTGGTGGCAATGTATGCAAGGGGAGTGAAAGTTTAAATTAATTTGATGAATGATTCCATAAAGATAAATAGAATGAATTTAATGAATTAATTTGTGAACTAAACTCCAAAAAAAAAATGGTCCATTAAACAAAAGCTATGATTAATATGAAATTAGATAGTAAGTGATATATAATAACCATTATTAAATCATTATTAAGAACCAATCTGAATGTTTTAGGTTTGTGAATGATTTTGACACAAGGGGTCATTTTAATGGATTCATTTTTTGTCATTAATTATACCCACATAATGTCAAGTAAGGCCTAAGTTATCCCTTATTCTACGAAGAAAATGAACCACCACCTTCTAGCAAGCTGTCCATTCACATGGTATGCTATGTTCATCTTTTATGAGTATATTCTATTTATGTTAGAGGTATTTAAAACTAGGCTTCCTTCCAAATATTTGATACTATCGGCGGTGAGTAATTTCACCTAAGATACTAAAAGTAGAGCATGGGTTGTTGGTTTAGATTTTTTATGTATGTAGAATATTATCCTACACCTTGTAGAGATAGTCTTTATAGCTCGTAAACAATGAAATTATTGCAGTTGAACTGCTAATACTCATCCTCAAACCATTTGTATAAATAGCATAGCAATCGTATAGGTTTGAAGCACAAGCATATTACAAAAAACAGTGAACACCGATAGTCTGATAACAATTAGAAATAAACAAACATAATGGTTATTGCAGCTTTTCTCTTTTGGTTCTTAGTTTATCTTGTTCCAACGAGCCTTGGTAGCATCATTTTTATACCATCTCCAGATTTACATGACAAAGATCTTTTGAGGATTTTGTTATTAGAAACCAACACATCTAACATTCATTTTTCAACTTTTTCTGTGTTTGGAGATTTTTGGACTGCCAATAGAAATGGAAGAATGTGAATAACCACTCGGGTCCTGATTTATCAAAAAATCATGATACTGTCATTATTATTGAAATTTGTTTTCAGATCTCCATCCACCGCCTTCTGGTGGTGATTTGATCATTGAAGGAGAAGCATTGCTTGGATATACATGCAAGGAGAAATTACAAAAATAATTAGTGAAATTAAGGTATCTGATTATATTATGACTAATTAGGTCAATAGCCTTAAGATCCAATAAGGTGGTAAGATTTAACTGATGCATAGTAGTAAAATAACAAATCAGGTCTAATCTTGGACATACCCCTTCTCCTGGTCTAGTCCTCTGAAGAATTCTGCAACCACTTGATGCATAGTTAACTCCATTACCAATGCCATGCTTGTTGTATTTATTTGGAACTGAAAGAAAGCCACCTAATTGAGCTGCATAAAAAATATATACGAAATCAATATATATCTGATGCAGAAAAAGCCAACTAATCATCATAATTATACGTTTTGTTTTGGTACTCAGTCCTTACCTGTAAAGTCTGCAGTGCTTCTTCCATTGGAGTATTCTAAATTATTCTTTACATCAAAGTCAACTCCATAATAAATCCCATCTTTTCCATTTCTATTGGCACTCTAAGAATCTCCAAACACAAAAAGAGTTGACAAATGAAAGTCAGATGTGTTGGTTTCTGATAACAAAAATCTCAAAAGATTTTTGCCATGCAAATCTGGAGATGGTATAAAGATGATGCTACCAAGGCTCGTTGGAACAAGATAAACTAAGAAGCAAAAGAGAAAAACTGTAGTAACCATTCTGTTTGTTTGTTTCTAATTGATATCAGACTATCGGTGTTCACTGTTTTTTGTAATATGCTTATGCTTCAAACCTATACGATTGATATGCTATTTATACAAATAGTTTGGGGATGAGTATTAGCAGTTCAACTGTAATAATTTCATTGTTTACCAGTTATAAAGCCTATCTCTACAAGGTGTAGGATAATATTCTATATATATAAACTGTATAAACTAACAACCCATGCTCTATTTTTAGTATTTTAGGTGAAATTATTCACCATAATATCAAATATTTGAAAGGAAACATAGCTTTAAATACCTCTAGCATAAATAGAATATACTCACAAAAGATGAACATAGCATACAATATTAGTGAGACCGCTTTTTGATGGTTTTTGATGGTTCAGTCTCCATGTCTAGAAATTTAAGCAACCAAGCAATCTTTACCGCTTTTTGTATTTGCCATTGTCCTACAATAATCCACAATCCTTAATGATATCCTAATCCATTGTATGTATTTTCTTGCGCAATAGAATAATGGTTGAAGCTAAAAAAAAAAGTTTATAGCTGGGATGAAAATAAAATTAAGAAACTTTACAGATGTTATAGCCTAAGAAATTGTTACAGCCTAATAATTTAAACTCTGCTATGCTTAATAAATGATTTACCATTAGTATGTGATAACGTAGACCGTTTCTATACAAACAGCTAATTTTTCTCTTATTCTTACATGTATTAAACTTAAGCAATCAGATGTTTGTATACCGGATCAAAATCTTTTGATCCCCTGCTCGGGATCTCAAATGTTTGTCTCAGCTAGTTTCTCTTTATGTAAGTTTTTTTTAATAATATACCCTTTTTATTACAAAAACAACAATGAATGTAAAAGAATTAGAGATAACGGATTTAACCTTTAACGATTTGAATGGTCGGATTATCCTGAAAGGTTCATTGTCTCTTGAATTGTTTCAATCCCAGAAACCATATTTACTTTCATTCTCAAGAAACTGGTTTTTGGCGAAATTGCCAGAAAATATTTGTCAAGTTACGGAGCACGCAAATGCTTCTGTGTTGTCAGGTAACAATTTCTTCAGACTAGTACCCAATCCTTTTCAAATATCAATGAATTCACAGTGTTGGACCGATCATGCAACTGATTTTCAAGCAGCTTCCATGATTTCAATCTCATTTCATCTCTTGTTTATATGGATAGTTCTTCCAATAAATTTGACAGTAAGATTCCAATGACACTTTCTCCTGGTTTAGATGTTCCAATACATTCCGTTCCTCAAATTCCTCGACCTCCATCATAATAGGATCAGTTGGAAAATCCCGTCCTCTCTAACCAAGATGCTCTCTATCGAGGTCTTAATTTTCAGAAATAATTCTCTGCAAGGAGGCAGTCCAACTGACTTGTCAAAGCATCACGGTTTTCAAATATTAAGATCAGTCCAATAATAGTCAGAAATATTAAGGGAATTTTTTTAAAGAAATTATGGGAATGATCAATGATTCACCATCATTCTTGTGCTATGCATTAGATGACCTTCAAGTTTTCTGGAGAAAATTGATAGCAGTTGTACAAGCAATACTCTTCATATGTACTCTTGCCTTGACCTTACAAAGGACCAAGTATCAAGTAATTTGAGGACGATTCCATAGTGGTAATTAGGATGAACTTAATGAATTAATTTGTGAACTAGACTCCAACAAGAAGATGGTCCACTAACCAAAAGCTGTAACATATGAAATCTGATAGTAAGTGATATATAATAGCTATTACCTAAGTAAATATTAAGAATCAATTCGAATGCTTTTATGTTTGTGAATTACTCTGACACAAGGGGTCATTGTAATATAGTCATTTTTTGTCATTAACTATGCCCACATGGTATGCTATGCTCATCTTTTGTGAACATATTTTATTTATTGTAGCAGTATTTATAGCTAGGCTTCCTACCAATTATTTGATACTATTGGTGGATAATTTCATTCAGTTGCTTGCCTATTGTGTCTACATGTATGTGCGTCTCTGACAATCCATCCATAAAGATTGACTTTCACAAGCTTGCTGATCTCCACCATTAAAAATAGAAGAAACACAATAAGTAATGAATTTTTTAATATGTTATGGTTTGGAAAAACATGAAATTCATGCCTGTGCATTCAAAAGAAAACTTAATTTATAGTTATCCCTCGTACGAAGTAATCAATACTATCATTCAATAATGTCGACATTAGTAATTTTTTCATAAATATATACCATGCATTCACATGAGATATTTGGGCTGAAAATATCCAAATTAAAAAGAATGATGTAAAAATTAAAACGATAAACATTTATAATATAAGAGTAGTAATTATCTGACTGATCCATTTAATTAAGATTAATTTTCCTTCGCATCACATGAGATGTATACATATAAAAGTTTGAAAGAATTTCTAAAACTAATAAAGTTACTAAACTATAATATTTAAGAGACAATTATCATAAATGTCATTTATATAGTCAACAATTAATGTGATTCAAACCAATAAGAATTCACATGGTATGTATATGAACAATGTCAAGAAGATACACATGCATAAAGTTGATAAATTATTAGTAACATTATATGACGTATGATCCGTCATCTTCTAGTTAGCTAGGTGTATTGTCCTTCACATGGCATGCTATGCTTCTTTTGTGAATATATTCCATGTATGCTAGCGGTATTTATAGATAGGATTTGGAATCAGGAGGAGCATTGTATTAACGGTGAAGTTCACTTGAATTGTTAATGCTAATGCCTTGGATAGATAGCCATAACAATGAAATAGATAAAGCATAAAGTTGGTATTTAAATAAAATTATATATAACGAAATGAATTTCACTATAAAAGAAAATGAAAAGCCACCGAAATCTCACATGCGCAATTACAATATTTTTTTCTTAAACTTTGATTTAATCTTTCTCTCATCCAGTATGGAAAATTTTTCAGTACTTTTATTTCTTGGTTGCATGTCTTTTCTTGCCACGTTATGCGCAGGCAAGACATTAAATATTTGTTTATTTTGTAGTTGGAGACTTGTTTATTTTTATTGTTTTAATTTTATGGATGAAAATGAATTAGATATTAATTAATATTTTGCTGAAAATATGATTTTTTTTTCATCTCTATCTTTAGCTTTCTTAGTAGATTGTAGAATCTTTAAGAAAATTACATAATAATTTTTAGGTTAGTAAGTACTTTGCAGGTTCTAGACATTACATTTCTTCGAAAGAATTTAGATTTGCAATTACAAAAAAAAAATTAAACTTTATTATATATTTTACTATATCAATTTCTACAGGATATACTGCAGAAAAAAAACTTTTTCTGTTCATAGACTCCTTCGTGGATACATTGAATGTGTTTGTTTCTTCAGAACTGTCTGATCGTTGTGGTTATGAGACAATATTTCTAGGATATATATCTGGACGTCAGAGCAACGAACGTGTATTAACAGATTACTTAGGTATTTATTAACATTTTAATTCCTTTTTCAAATATAAGGTCCCGCTAATGGCTTTAACTTTATTTCAAATTTATTTACGGAAGATTAAATACCTTTCATTATTAAATTTAACGTCTCAAGAACTGCATCAGTAATAAAAGTTTTGATAAAAAAGATATTGAGAATTCAGTAATCATTGTTGTCGATTCCAGTAATGACCTTGGTTATTTCTTGGCCCAACATAACAAATATTTACATTAATTAGAATTTAATAATAAAAGGTATTTAATCTTTCGTAAATAAGTTTAAATAAAGTTAAACCCATTAGCAGGATCTTATATTTGAAAAAGGAATTAAAATGTTAATAAATACCTAAGTAATCTGTTAATACACGTATGTTGCTCTGACGTTCAGATATATATCCTGGAAATGTTGTCTCATAACTATAACGATTAGACAGTTCTGAAAAAGCAAACACATTCGATGTATCCAGGAAGGAGTCTCCGAACAAAATTTTTTTCTTTTCTACAGTATATTATGTAAAAGTTGATATAGTAAAATATATAATAAAGTTTCCTTTTCCTTTTGTAATTACAAACCTAAATTCTTTCGAAGAAATGTAATGTCTAAAACCTGCAAAATACGTACTGACCAAAAAATTATTAAGTAATTTTCTTAAAGATTCTACAATCTACTAAGAGAGATAGAGATGAAAAAAGAAATTCATATTTTCTGAACAATATTAATTAATATCTAATTCCTTTTCATCTATAAAATTAAAATAATAAAAATTAACAAGTCTCCAATTGCAAAATAAACAAATATTTAATTTTTTGCATGCACATAATGTGACAAGAGAAGACATGCAACCAAGAAATAAAAATATTGAAAATTTTTCCATACTGGATGAGAGAAAGATTAAATCAAAGTTTAAGAAAAAATATATTGTAATTGAGCAGGTGAGACTTCAGTGACTTTTCACTTTCTTTTAAAGTGAAATTTATTTCCTTTTATATAATTTTATTTAAATATCAACTTTATGCTTTACCTATTTCATTGTTATGACAATTTATACAAGGCATTAGCATTAACAATTCAAGTGAATTTCCCCGTTTATACAATGCTCCTTCTGATTTCAAATCGTAACTATAAATACCCCTAGCATACATGGAATATGTTTACAAAAGAAGCATAGCATGTCATGTGAAGGACAATACACCTAAGTAGCTATAAGGTGGTGGATCATACGTCATATAATGTTACTAATAATTTATCAACTTTAAGCATGTGTATCTTCTTGACATTGTTTATATACATACCATGTGAATTCTTGTTGGTTTGAATCTCATGGATTGTTGGCTGCATAAATGACATTTATGATAGTTGTCTCTTAAATATTATAGTTTAGTAACTTCATTAGTTTTAGGAATTTTTTTCAAACTTTTATATGTGTACATCCCATGTGATGCGAAGAAAAATTAATATTAATCAAATGGGTTTGTCAAATAATTAATACTCTTATATTATAAACATTCATCGTTTTAATTTTTACACCATTCATTTTAATTTGGATATTTTTAGCCCAAATATCCCATGTGAATGCGTGGTATATATTTATTAAAGAAATACTAATATCGACATTATTGAATGATAGTATTAATTACTTTGTACGAGTGATAACTATAAATTAAGTTTTCTTTTGAATGCACAAGCATGAATTTCATGTTTTTCCAAACCTTATAAATTAAGTTTTCTTTTGAATGCACAGGCATTAAGTTTTCTATTCATACAAATGGTTTGAGGATGAGTAATATCAATTCAACTGCAATAATTTCGTTGTTTACCAGCTATAAACCCTATCTCGACAAGGTGTAGGATTATATTCTATATACACAATATCACGACCCGGCCTTCGAACCCTTGGCCCAGCAGGCCTGGACGTATATGTGTGCGTGATGAATCACAAATGTAAAGCTCAGTTGGGCTTTTAACCACAGAGCCCAAAAGATGCATCTTGTTACAAATGATCCACTCACACTACACATATAAGCCCAAGACCTCCCCCGCTTTTTTTCGATGTGGGATTGGGTAACCTGATCCCCCTACGGGCTGGGTCTCACAATCTCCCTCCTCCTTATAGACCTCGTGTCCTCACGAGGGGAGCCAAACGTAACTGACATGGGCCCAAGCTCACGGGCCCAAACGTGAACACAAAACATGGCTCAAGCCTACCCGGAAGAGGGAACGAGATTGACTCCGCTACCATTTATCACGACCCGGCCCCCCGAACCCTAGGCCCAGCGGGCCTGGACGTGTTTGTGCGTGTGATGGATCACAACTGTAACGCTCGGTTGGGCTTATAACCACATGGCCCAAAAGATGCATCTTGTTACAAATGATCCACACAACACACATATAAGCTCAATATTTCACCCGTTTCTTTCCGATGTGGGATTGGGTAATTTGACCCCCTACGGGCTGGGTCTCACAATCTCCCCTCCTTATAGACCTCGTGTCCTCACGAGGGGAGCCAAACGTAACTGATGTGGGCCCAAACTCACGGGCCCAAACGTGAACACACAACAAGGCCCAAGCCCACCCGGAAGAGGGAACGAGATCGGCTCCGCTACCATTTGACACGTCCGGGCCCGCTGGGCCGAGGGTCCAGGGGGCGGGTCGTGACACCTGAGGAGCTCTCAATGGTTGTATAGGTTGCCCTATGATGAATTGATGCATTCTTGATGCTGATGTTGATTCTCGAATGCACCCGATGTATTAATGCATCTTAATTATAGTATGGCACAATCATACATTTCATATCCTATCATCCTACTCGATGCACATTATATTGGTTATTATGCTCGACATATCAATTATCACACATATGCGCGTACAATTTCAATTAATGAATTCTTATTAATCACAATTAAATACTCATGCCAGAAATTTAATGAAATTGAAAAGATCGTCCACTCACGGGTTTTGAAGCTCAATTAGCCGTCAATGGCATTTTGGATTGATTCCTCGAAGTCTTGCTGTTTTAGGAATCCACCTACATATAATGATACCAAATTCTTAGTAACACAACCCCATAGCACAATAGTACAGGTTTGTTTCTAAAATCCTAATCTTCGATATACCCAGCAATAACTCACCAAACACGTATTAACTTAAAACCCTAAGCATAGCGATCATAATTGTGTAAAAATGCTATGGGTTTACCGTCGGAAACCGACTAAATCTGTCGAAGGAAAAGCTAGGTTTACGCTCGAAAAATCGATCCCACTCTCCCCTCTCGTGACACGAAAACATGTCTATTCTACATGTATGGATTCGCGACTCAAAGGTGAAGCTCCCCCAGCAATTTTTCGAACTCGTCGAGCTCTCTCATAAATATATATTTCCTAGTAACATAAAATTTTCCTTCCCATAAATATATATTTCACTAAAAATTCAATAACTTATTTAATTTGTCTTTTCTCCTAAAAACATTAGAATTTAGAAGGAAAAAGTGAATTCTAAGCCAAAATAACCATGGCAAGTGTATCTCGAAAACTTTTTATTTCCCTGTCATTTTATCTGCTTGCTTACGATGATGCAAGGACTTGCATTTTGACAATCTTGAAGGATCTTTGGCTCCTTCTTCATCTTCTCCGGAAGGACTAGATTGTGCACCAAAGCTTACTAAAAATGTGGAGAAGAGATTTTTCATTCATTAAAAGATGGTTTCATGGGAGGATATTGTTGCTATGAACTCTGGTTTTGGGTGGGGAGAGAATGTCATAGCAAATTTACGCAACTTTATATATTAAGGACATATGCCGAAAACCCATCTAAAGTACGGCAAGCAAGTATTGATGTTTGGGATAATTGCGTGGCATCGATGGCTTGAATAGAATAAAACAGATATTATTATGTATTTGCTTTTCTCTACGATTAATAAATAAATAAAAAATCATCTAGAATAAAGGTTTACTTTCTTGAGTTTGTGAGCAATAACCTATACCTACATATAAAGCTATATGTCTTTCTCATCACAGTTAGAATAATGACAATGTAAGGATGATATTGAGAATAAGGTACGGTGTTAACAATGTAAGCAACATTATATTAATAATGGTATCACAAACGAACGAGTTCATATTATATTAATAATATCCTTACTAGAAAAAAAAACAGAATTCATATTTTGGGCACAAGAGAACTTTCAAGAATCTTGAACACGTCATGCCTGCCGCTTTGGGCCTATACTTCTGTGATACTACCTGTTTCCACAACGAACATGTATCAGTAGCAATTCTGTAGCTCCACTTTGTAAGCAAAGCGTCATTCCGCAACTTTACGCATCCTAGCCCTGCACCCCCATTTTCCTTTGCCCTGACTGCCACCGACCAACTCACTTTGCAGACACATCTTTTATCTACATTTCCAGTCCAAAGAAAACGCTTCATCCATTTCTCAAAATCCTTCTTAACTCCCGCAAGCATCTGGAAAAAAGTCATGTAGTACACTGGTAAACTACTTAGCATTGATTTGAGCAGTGTGATTCAGCCCCCCAGCGACAACAGAGAGCCTTTCCATGACGCTAGTTTACTTTTAAATATAGCAACCACCGTAGCCCACGTACTTTGGCGACTTGGATTCGCCTCAAGAGGCACCCCAAGGTACTGGAACGACAAAGTCTGCAACCTGCAGCGAAGCATAGACGCCAAACTCACAGCCTCCCCATTAGACACATTAATCCCTACTAGTCCGGATTTGAAAAAATTAATCTTTAACCCGGATAGTAACTCATAACATCTCAAGATTCTCTTGAGGGTGAGTATCTCTTGCTGATCGCCATGGCTAGAAAGAATAATATCATCAGCATAATGTAGATGCGTTAGATGTAAAACCCCAACATTTATGCCGTGAAAAATTTGACTATTAGCAGCATGACCAAGCATCCTTGACAGAACCTCCGCTGCTAAATTGAACAATAACGGTGATAACGGATCGCCTTGTCGTAGACCTCTCCCCAAATTAAATTCGACTGTTGGCGCACCATTGATAAGGACTGCACAACGAGCCGATGAAATACACACCTGAATCCATCTCCTCCATTGAGTATCGAAACCCATCTTTTCCATCACCTCAAGTAGGAAGTCCCAATCTACCGAGTCATACGCCTTCTGAAAATCTAGTTTGAGACACCAGCCTTTGTGCTTTGACTTCTTCATGGTATGGATGATTTTGTTGGCAACCATAATCGAATCAACGATGTACCTTCCTTCCATGAAACCAGTTTGAAAGGGAGAAATTAACTGATCCATTACTCGCTTAAGCCGTTTGGGCAATATCTTAGCAATGATTTTGTACAGACTATTGATGAGGATGATAGGTCTGTAAGAATTAAACTCGGCTGCACCTGGTATCTTAGGGATTAATCTAATAAAGCTGTTGTTTATCCCACAGGGCAATTCTCCACTGAACTGAAATTCTTTCACCATCGTTGTGATGTCCTCTCCAATCACTGTCCAAGCTTTCTTAATGAAATAAAAATTAAAACCATCCGGTCCTGGGGCTTTGTGACTACCGCAATCCCATACAACGCTGTTTATCTCCTCTTCCAAGAAAGGACCTTCGAGATTGGCTGCTTCCGCGGTTGTCAACCTGGGTAGATTTAGCCCACCCAATCCTAACCACCTGATACCCTCATCCACAAAGATTCTTTGGAAATAATCTACTGCTTCAGCCTTTATCTCATTTGGCTTAAACATATCTTTGCCATTGACTTTCACTGATCCAATAAAGTTATAACAACGCCGCTTGTTAGCACAAGAGTGGAAAAACTTGCTGTTTCTATCCCCAAATTTGAGCCATTGTTGTATGGACTTCTGCCTCCACATAGCCTCAATCTTCTTCTTTAAGTCCCACTTTTGAACTTGTAGTTCTTCATATCTCCTTGTTGAGTCTGTCCCAGAACCCCTTATATTTTGGTCTAAAGAATCGATTTCAGCGAGTAGTATCTTCATTTTATTCTCCAATGCACCAAACGTTTCATTATGCCATACCTTGAGTTTCTTCTTTAAGAAAGCCAACTTCTTAACCACAGCAAACGTTCCTGGGAAGCAACGCCCAGCCTCCTGCCAATATTCCTCTACCGTTTCTAAGAAATGTTTGTCCTCCCACCAGAAATCCCACGAACGAAACGGCTTAATTCCCCAAAAGAAGGAGTCGGCTTTCAGTATTAATGGGACATGATTTGAAAAACCCTTATCTCCTGCGTATAACCTGTGACGGTTGAATTGCAGACACCAATTTGGGGAGGCTAGAACCCGATCAATTCTGGAGGCACTCTGTGAATTGAACCACGTATAATCTTTGCCAAGGAGCGGCATATCAATTAAATCATTCCGATTGACGAATTGCAGAAATCTGCGAGCCGCAACGCTATTGAAAGATCGGCCAAGTCGCTCCTCATCATTGACTGACTCATTAAAATCACCTAAGATAACCCAAGGAGCTGTGTCCGCAGACTTCCTTCTTTGCATCTCTTCCCATAGTATTCTGCGCTCAGTCGCCAGATTCGGAGCATGTAACCCAACGCAAACGAAGCTGAAACCTGAGACCCTTATCGTCATCTTCAATAACAGCTATCTCTTGAATTTTTCTACCCCATAATTCTGTACTTTCGTATCATCCCAAAGACAAACAATGCCACCAGCCCTTCCGTGTGCATCAATAGCTTCCCATTGAATATTATGACCAGGCCATAATCTGCCTGCCAACCTATAAGAAAAACACTCCCTCTTCGTTTCGCATAGAATCAAAACACTCAGCTGGTCCTTGGTGATAAGATTGCTAATCTGATTCTCCTTCACCTTACCACGACATCCTCTGATATTCCACACTGCGAAATTAATCATCAAAAGTATAACCCTTGTGCAAAGAGACTCCTACACTACACTACTAGGTGCAGTGAGCTTGCCACTCCTTTCCTTCCTCTACTATCCGTGCCTTCAACTTTTGCCGAATTGCTGCTTTCGTTTGCTTTCGACTAAGCCCCATTGTTTCGATTACTTCCAACGATTGTTGTACCTCCATTTAAGTTGAACACTGGTCTGAATCCGAACTCCTGGAGCATACCCTCTCCGACGAACCTTCATCCTTATCCCGATTAGCAGTAAGAAAAGAAGGATCTTCCACCAGTTGGGCAACGTTACACAACTCCGTATGACTTGTTCGGCCAGAGGAAAGACTTCCTGTTGGTTTCAGATGTTTGAGCTTTTTCTGCTTGCCAATCCTTCTATCAGCTGCCCGCCTCTTTGTTCCAACCCGTGAAGCTTTATTACCTTCCCTCCTCATTCTTGTGAAAGCCATGTCTTCAGGAAGCAGTGTAAAATCGGTAAGCTCAGCAGCAGATTCAATGGGCAGACCTTCAGATATTGCGTTACGGTTATCCTGGAACTTGCCCCCTTCATTCATCTCCCTTCTTACCAGTGGACATGCAGGTGCAGTAACTACCAACATCTGAATTTTTCATGTCCGCTTCAATAGGACGGTTTTGAGGTGTTTGTCTTCAATTGGCAACTAAGGTGGTTGCATCTATTTGGAACTCACTGTAAGAATAAAAAATTTCTAACCTGTTTGGGCCAAAAAGCCCAAGGAAGGATTATCGATGTTGATGGGCCTTAGCCCACTATTTGGGAATATTTCCGGACCTGTGGTATGGTCCATACGATTTTGGAAGTAATTACACAATTTTGAAAATTTTATATGATTGTTAGAAATTGTGTAAAATTATGATAAATGATTTGGAAATCATTATCAAGTCAATATTGGTGATTTTAGGGTTTTAAGACCATAAATTGGTCTATGAGAGTGTTAGAGGATGTACAATCTGAAAATTTTCGAAAACGGATTTATAGTTATCGTGAATTTTATAAGGAAAATACTAAGGTATTTGATTTTTAATAAATAATTAATTTAAGAGAAAAATAAATTTTATGATACTAATGGGTATTACTATTTTTAAGGAATTTATAGAAATATTTTGCATATTTTTTGAAGTAGTAGGGTAATTTTTATAAATTTTAGAAAATTTAATTTAATTAATAAATAATATTAACTAATTTATATTAATAAAATATATTATTATTTTAATTAATATTCAAAACGACGTTGACCAATGTTGTTTTGACCATTACTGGTCAAAACACACTGGTGGCTGTAATTTTGACCACCTGTAAGTTCTGATTGTAATTTTGATGAAAACGATGTTGTTTCCTCCAGCCCCATGTGGAACATCGTTTTGCTCGAGTTACCTATTGCCGCTTCCCTTCTCCCAGTTCTTGTCATTTCCTAGTTGCTCTAACGGGATAAAACCCCATTCTTTGGTATCCCGTTCTAGTTGCTACCAAAGCCCCAAATATCTCCACACAATTCGTCTTCCTCCCGTGAACGAACCCCGACCATTTTTATGTTGTTTCTGGTTCCATACGGGGGGAATCTGCTAAGTTTGTGTCATTTGAACCGAATCTTGTTTCTCTCCATACGCGTGATTTACAACATGAAAGTAGATGTAATTGTTAAGGATGTGTTCGGATTGATGTATGCTTGAGAGTGGTATAGGTTAGATTTAATGATGTTGGGTGAGTGAAGGTTTGGGAAAACTAGGGTTTCGGTGTGAGAAATCTGTAACTCGGCTGCCTAGGGAAGAAGACAACTCCAGATGATGTGGTATAGGTTAGATTGAATGATGTTGGGTGATTGAAGCTTTGGGAACATTAGGGTTTCGGTGTGAGAAATCTATAACTGGGTTGCCTAGGGAAGAAGATGACCCCATATGGCACGTCATTCGGGAATTGTAGAGGCAACAAGTTTCCTGGAAGGAAACTAGGCGACGTGTCGCTTGGGCATGTGACCAACCAGAGCTGTGAAGATCGGGAAATTTTGGGTTATTTGGACTAAAAGCCCATTCGAGAACCAACGAGGTTAGTGAGCCTTGGCTCATGAACTAGTACCGATTTTGGGTGTAAAAGGTTACACGAGATTAGTTTTGAGGAAAATATTGATTTTTATGAATTATTTTAAATTATCTATTATGATTGGAAAATCATAAAGGGTGTTTTATTAATGATTTTGGGAATCTAAGACCATGGAATGGTCTTTCGATGACATTTAAGGATGTATAAATTTTCGTAGAATTTTCGGAAAAATATTTGCAATTCTTATGATTTTTCTAAAACATAATTAATTTTTAATAAATTACATATCTATGAGAAAATTATGGATATTAGTTTGATGAATAGTACTAATTACGATGAATTTAAAGAAATTTTTAGGGTATTTTTTGGAGGTTTATACTAATTATTAAGGATTTTACATCATTTTTTTAATATTTAAAGAAATATATTTTTATTATTTAAAATATAATATGTTTTTAATCTGTTAGAGATGAAGGCATTTGTATGTTTGTTTGAGTTTTATTTAATGTAAAGTTTTTTGGATTAATTCTTTATTTTCATCTTTTGCAATCTTGATTTTTTGATGTAAAACTGGTATTTAAATCCTCTGTGTTTTGATTACAAGTTCTTAACGCTATTTTTAATCTTGATTAATTGATAAACCTAGCCAGTTCATCTATAGGTGAGTTTAAATTGATTCGGAAGAACAATTAAACTGCGACAATAGATTAGAAGTCTTAGGACATTCTTGAAACTTGGTAGAATAAGAATATATCTGTTAATCCTAGGGTTCATATTGATTGGGCAAAACGATTCAAAAGTTTAATTATCATAAGAATATAGTTAGTTGGTATGTGGATTAGCTCTTAATAGTTTGAAAGGATATTAGGGGATTAAAAGATTATCAAGAACAAGTGCAGAACATTGAAATCGAACAAAAGTTGGATTCGATTTCCTCAATTATCTAACAACCCTAACTCCAACACTTCTACGTAGGTTTAAAGTTTAGTTTAGTTCAATTATAACTTTTTATTTGATTCATTTAACTAGAATATGGGATTAAGTGAATTGATTGTTTTTAAATGAGTTTCCCTGTGGGATTGATAATTGTTCTTTTGAACAATATTACTTGTTCATAGTTATGCGTTTGTGAGTAAAAGTAAATTCAATTTTACATCAACAAGTTTTTGATGCTGTTGCTGGGGAAAGCAACTTTAAAGCTGGAAATTTAATCCTAATTTTTTTTCTAGGTTAAACTTTTTTTTTATTCCTGATGTGTAGAACTGGAGAACATGTATAATTTAAGTATAAAAAAGCTTAATCTCGAATGCATTGACGTTTCGATTGAGAAGATTATAAAAAGGCTTAGGTGGCTTAAGTTATCAGACCAACTAATGGACCACCAGAATCCAGATTTTGCCAATAGAGGTGACAATGTAAACCCAACTCCAGCAATAGATAATTCGTAGCCAAGGGGTAGGACTGTGATGGACTACAACATTCCAACAGCTGAGGCATTAGGAGACAACTTCCTTAGGCCTGTAATTGCAGCCCATAATTTTCAAATCAAGCCTGCAACGATCCAAATGATGGAGAATCACCAGTTCTTTAGGTTGGAAAAACAGAACCCATTGAAGCATGTGAAGAAATTTGTGAAGTTGACAGATACATTCTGATTCAATAGAGCATCTTATGAAACAATCAGATTGCATCTCTTCCCTTTCTCTCTATCTACGAAAGCTACAGACTGGTTGGAAAATCTGGCCACAGATTCTTTCACTATGTGGAAGGAGTTGATCAATGCCTTCTTGGTTTGATTTTTTCCAAGGGTGAAGATTTCCTAGCTGAGGCACGAAATCAGTACCTTTCAGCAACAACCAAGGGGATATTGTACAAAGCTTATGAAAGATTCAAGGGGTTGCTTAAGAAGTGTCCGCACCATGGCATCCCAAACTTTTTTTTTTTGAAGAAATATCGATATGTATATTTATAATGATGAGTCATTAATAGTACAACAGAGTTGCACAAGGAAACTGTGTCCACACTCAATGGAAAAATCGAACATCATAGCCCTGAATCTGTAACCTTCAGAAGTAACTCAAATGTTTAGCCAGTTTATCTACGATACATCAAAACTAGCCAGTCTAATCTCTGCAAGAGTGTTTTCACCTCAGCAATCCATACGGCAAGCAGTTGATTACCCTATCAACTTCATGTTTACACCCTTGCATCTGTGGCCTTATCTGTTGCAGCGCTATCACCAGGCACGCCCCTTGGCAGCAGAACCTAAGGAAGCCGCAATGCAAGAAAGTCCCCAGTAGGTAACACAGATAAGCTATCAGGACAGCCCTCCTTCAGATTATATTTAGCCCAGCAGAAACCATGTCTAATAGCATTATAAAATATCTCATTCGTATTACAGCAGACGTGGCGGAAAATACGTGCATTGCGTCCCAACCAAATGCTCCATGTCAATGCAAATAGTAAAACATACCATAGGTCCAGCCATTTGCCTGGAATAGAAAAGCCTTCCCACTGCACAAACATATCTGCCATGCAACGAGGCTGGACCCAGCATAAACCCCATTTGTGGAATAGCAGTGACCAACATTTCCATGCGACTTTGCAGCTAAGTAAAATATGATTTGAATCTTCTTCCTGTTGTCCACATGCCGCACATTCACCCTCAGCCTGTGATAGTAGTCCAAGTCGAATCAGGTGACCTTTAGTATTGAGCTTCTCCCTACACGCAAGCCACATGAAAGATTGCCATTTTGGAGCTCCGTGGCGTCTCCAGACGTTTGGGATCATCGAATCTCTGGACTGATCCATCTTAGTTTCCAGAGTGTTATAACAATTACTGACCGAGAATGGTCTCAGATGTTCTCCCCACCTCAATGCATCCTCCTGAGAAAAATTCGGTCAAAAACACTCAATAGGTCCTGCAATCTGTGGGCCTCCTCCTCCTCCCATACAAATAGCCTTCTCCTCCATATCAGCCTCCACTCCCATTCCTGTCCTATAAACTCTCCAAACTGATTTACGGGTCCCTCTTTATCCATGGAGAGATCATACAATCTTGGAAATAACAACATTAACGGACGATTACTACACCAGCAATCTCTCCAGAAAGCAATAGACAAACCTCGACCTACTCTCCATCTGTGTAATTCGGACATGCTTTGGCCATCAGGGAAAGAAATCCTGTTGGCTTTTGCTATCCCTCTCCATATTGCCGACACATTGCTCACTGAATTCTCTATTCCCGCATGACTGAGACGAGGCCTATATTTCAGCATGATCACCTGTTTCCACACAGAGCAGTCATCCGTGACAAGTCGTACACACCATTTAGTGAGGAGTGCCTGGTTTCTGAGCCGCAAGCATCCTAATCCAGCTCCTCCCCTCTCTTTTTTCCGGACCACCGTCGACCATCGAACTTTACATAAACACCTTGACTCAATTTTTCCAGTCCACAAAAAGCGTCGCATCCATTTTTCTAGCACCTTCCGGACACCTGCCGGTATCTGAAAAAAAGTCATATAATAAACAGGGAGACTGTTCAAGACAGACTTAATCAAGATCATTCTTCCTCCAAGTGACAAAAGGGCTCCCTTCCACGCGCTAAGTTTTCTTTTAAATCTGTCCACCACCGTTTGCCACGTTTTTCGTCGCTGAGGTTGCGCAGCAAGAGGGACACCAAGGTACAAGATTGGTAACACCTGTAATCGGCAGTGGATCTTTGCTGCCAAGGTCGCTGCTTCTGAATTGGAGGTGTTAATGCCGACCAACCCAGATTTATGGAAGTTGATCTTTAATCCTGAAAGAACCTCGTAGCATCTCAGCAATCTCTGTAGGCGAATAATCTCCGAATGATCTCCTTGACTAAAGAGAATGATGTCATCAGCATACTGCAAGTGCGTGAGACGCATACCACCAATACTTATCCCCTGAAATACTTGGCCATCTGCTGCTGTAATCAACATTCGGGACAGTACCTCAGCGGCAAGGTTGAAGAGTAAAGGAGAGAGTGGATCGCCTTGGCGCAAACCACGCTGCACTGAAAATTCCTCTGTTGGTGCCCCATTAATGAGAATGGCGCACCGCGCAGACGATATGCAACTGTGAATCCATGTACGCCACCGCTGTCCAAACCCCATTTGTAACATAACCTCCATCAGAAAAGACCAGTTCACAGAATCGTAGGCCTTTTGAAAATCTAGCTTCAGACACCAGTCTTTATGATGGGATGTCTTCATACTATGTATAATTTCGTTTGCCACCATAATTGAATCAGTAATATATCTACCTTCCATAAACCCTGTTTGGAATGGAGAGATTAATTGGTCCATCACTCTCTTAAGCCTCTTGGACAGTAGCTTGGCTATAATTTTATACATTCCGTTGATAAGACTTATAGGTCTGTAGGCATTGAACTCATCAGCACCAGATACCTTGGGTATAAGCATCAGAAAACCGTTATTTACCCCTCGAGGAAGAATCCCACTGTGATAAAATTCAGTCACCATCGCAACTATATCCTTGCCAACCACTGACCAAGCTTTTTTAATAAAATAAAAATTGAAACCGTCTGGTCCTGGTGCTTTATGACTACCACACTCCCATACTGCACTTTTTATTTCCTCCTCAAGGAATGGCAATTGTAGCTGTTCTGCTGCTGTATCAGATATGCGCGGCAATTCTAACCTACCCAGCCCCAACCAGCGCTGGCCCTCGTCCGCAAAGAAGCCTTGGAAGTGGTCTACTGCTGCCCGTTTGATTTCCGTTGGAGTGGTAAGAATCCTGTCCTGAAATCTGATGGAGCCGATGAAATTAAAAGAACGCCGTAACGTAGCACTTGCATGAAAAAATTTGCTATTCTTATCCCCCATCTTGAGCCACTGTTGTCTTGATTTTTGCCTCCACATCGATTCCAGCTTTTGTTTTAGATCCCATTTCTGCTGGTGTAACTCATGATATCTGGTATTCAGCGTCATCCCCATATTACTTCTTCGCTGATCAAATGAATCTATCTCGGCCAGTGTGGTTTTCAGTTTGCCCTCCACTTCCCCGAAATGTGAATTGTGCCACATCTGTAATTTTCGCTTTAGAAATGCAAATTTCTTAACCACACAGAATAGTCCAGGATTGTGATGCTCGGCCTCCCTCCATATACTATCCACTAGCTGAATGAATTGACCGTCTTCCCACCAGACGTCCCATGTACGGAATGGTGTATGTCCCCATCGAAAAGAATCAGCCTTGAAGATGATGGGGACGTGATCAGAGAACCCCTTATCCCTAGCACACAACCTATGATTGTGGAATTGAGAAACCCACAACGGTGACGCTAACACTCTATCTATACGGGAAGCAGAGTATGTATTAAACCAGGTAAACGCTTTGCCAATAAGAGGAATATCAACCAACCCTGCCCTGCTGATAAAGTGTGCTAACCGACTGGCTGCCGCATGGTTGAAGTAATTGCCAAGTCGTTCTGCCTCTATAAGTGTTTCGTTGAAGTCTCCCAACATGATCCATGGGGTGTCGTCTACACTCTTCCGCTGTGCCACCCTTCTTTCGTTGAAATCCCACCCACCCTTCTTTGTGCTGACTCATCACCACCTGTGGCATCTTAGCTGGACATATTATCTGAGCTGGCTGGTTGTGTAACCCAGGATTCTCACGCATGGGACTAGCATCGGGAGCTGTTGGCACTGCTCGTCTCAGCAACTCATCTCCCTTTAGACCTTTTGTCTTAGCTACGGGGGGGCTGACTGGCTTTTGTAATAAAGTAATTTTCCTGTCAGTTTTTAGGTTGGGTTGTAGGGGAACAATAAAGCTATTGCTCCCACCAGACACGGACCCCTGGCCATCCTTCTCAGGACCCAGAACAACTTCCTCCTTTATTTCACTTATCTGTACCGAACACTGTTGATCTTCTACTTGCAAATTTACGTATTGCTTGATATTCTGCACCAGGGGAGTGGCTACTTGCAATACAGCACCTGATAAATCACTCCATTCTGTCGTTTGTGGATGAATTTGCACTAGCGAGCCTATTGAGCTAAGGATCCTTCTGAAAGCTTCCTCATACCACACGTTGAGGGGAAGACCCTGCACCTTTATCCAGCTTAATCTTCTAAAGCCAACTTCTTCCATCCGCCACGGTTGCAGATCATAAAATTTCTCATGCCAAAAAACTTGATTGGTACTCAGTTTTGTCCGCATGTGTTCCACATTATTAAATACCACTAGTTTCTGAGAGGATCCCATATCAATGCACATGACCCCATCCGGTAAACCCAACTGAGAATCTGCATTCTGACGAAAAAGGCCAACTGCACTTCGTTGTAGTCTATCCAGCAGCCTTGGATCTGAAATAATCTTCAATGGACAGCCCTCCATTTCTTTCTTCGTATGATTCGTTATGACATCTGCATATGTACGTCCGTCTGTTCCCCGCAGAGGTGTTTGAGAAGCTGATATTCCAACTTGTCTCCCTTGCTGCCCGCTGTGTTGGCCAATGCCCGCCTCATACCTAGCGACGTTGATGTGAGTCCACGCGGAACCACCTAAGATCGAATGTAACCTTCTTTGTCGAGCTTCTTCCTGTACTCCACATCTCACAAATTTGAGAAAACCAAATCGAACTCCTCGTTTAGACAGCCTCCCCGAGATAAAAACATCAACCACTGGTTCCACGTTTGCTATCGCTTTGTATAACTTGTTAGATGTCCATTCTGCCGGAATACCATCGATGAAATAAGAGATATACCGTTCCTTACTAAACACCTGTGTTGGGGACCATTTGGGATGGTCCTGTCTCGAACTGCCAAGGTGTGGTGAACTCGGGGCATTACCGACTGGGGAGGAAAATCTTTTCCTGCCGTCCACACGGATGGTTGCAGGGGTATGTGTGAGTGGGGGGATTGGGATGGAGAGGGTCTGTAGGACAGGGGTAGTGAGAGAAGCCATTTAGAACAAGCACTAGTTGGTTGGAAGAGTTAGAAACCATGCAACTTGACAATGTTGCGATGTCGAATGTCTAAGAGAATACTGATCTCGGCCTTGAAAGCTTTCAAGTTGATGGAATCATCCTTTTCTTCTGGTGGATGTTTTTTATAGAGGACAATCAAAGACGTAGAAATTTATGTTGAATGCCACTGCCAATAGAAATTTCCTGGACAAAGAAGTCGATGAATTTTTCACAATAGTAGAGAAAACAGCTCCTGGAGGACAGACTTGGCAGGCTGACATTGATTTTGACAAAACTTTAGGAAAACAAGAGGTTGATGCCATTACCAAACTAACAACAGAATTGACTGCTATGAGACATGAGTTCAAACAAAACAGAGTAGGGATGGCAGCAGTCCAACAAAACCTTGGAAATCAGCCAGTTTTAGCCCTCTATAACCGTTGTGGGAATCACAACAATTAACAATGCCCTATGAATATTGAAGAGGCCAACTATGTTGGCAATCCGGGGAAGCAATCTGACTTCAAAACCACTTATAATGAAAATTTGAAATACCATCCCAATTTCTCTTATAAGAATAATAATTCTAATTATGGTCTGAATCCCAATTAGAAAAGTGGAGGCTATAACCCATGGTACCAGCAGGGGAACCAATCAGCATAGCCAGTGAAAAAAGAAGAGTATGTCTTGTAAAAAAAGATATATTAAAATAAATAATAATTTTTTATTACAAACATAAATTTTTTTAAGCAATCTCTAAAATCTGCAAAGGACTTAGTTATTTATAAATTATTAAAAAAATATATGTATATTTGAAAATATAAAATGATGAAAATGGTAAAAACAAAGAATTACCAATATCATTACTTGAATCGACAACAATGACTACCAAATTTTAATGTCTTTTGTTAAAAAAAAATTTGATGACAGATATAGTTCTTGAGACATTGAATTTGGACTGTAAGGGTGTCGTTTTGCCAAGTTTTAAAAATATCACTGTCTGCAATAGCAAACTTAATTTCAAGCCGGTCGAGTTCTAGACAAGTCCTTTCCTCATGGAGCTATACGATGGTGGACAACTTGACGTCCAGTCATATATTTCGGATATGTTGCTCTATATCCACAAGGATTAGGCACTCCTGAAGATATCATTGCATTCGACGTATCCAGAAATGAGTCGCTGAAAAGAAAAAATTTTCTTTCTACAGTATATTCTGTAAAAGATGATATATTTAAAAAAATAATAATTTTTTATTACAAACATAAATTCTTTTTAGTAATATCTTGAATTTGCTAAGTACTTAGTTACTTATAAATTAGTAACTAATTTTTTTAAGCAATAATAAGATTCTACAATCTATATATTAATAGAGATGGCAAAGAAAAAAAAAACATTCATATTTTTAGCAAAATAATAATAAATGTCTAATTTTTTTCATCCATAAGATTAAAACAAGAAAAATAAATAAATCTCCAATTGTAAAATAAACAAATGTTTAATTTCTTGCCTCAACCAAGCATGGCAAGAGAAGACATGCATACAAAAAGTAGGAGTATTGAAAAGATTTCTATAGGATGACAGAAAGATTAAAACCGAAGTTTAAGAAATTAGTTTATAAAGTATATTGCAAGTGAGTGTCTGAGTTTTTGGGAGTTTGTCACTTTATTATACAAAACATAAACATTTGGTACAAATCCTAGCAATAAATACTCTTAGCATAAATGAAATATACTTATAAAAAAAGCATATCATGTGAATTTTTATTGGTTTGAATCACATGAATTGTTGGATGCATAAATGATATTTATGATAGTTGCCTCTTGAATATTATAGTTTAATAACTTTATGAGTTGTTTAAGGAATTCTTGCAATCTTTTATATATGTACAGTCCATCCGATGTGAAGGATAACTAATTTTTATTATATAGGTTAGTCAGTTATATTATATGTGTGCATCATTTTAATTTATAAATCATTCTTTTTAATTTGGATATTTTCAGCTCAAATATCTCATGTGAAAGGCAATGTATATATTTATGAAAATATTATTCATATTAATATTATTGAATGATAGTATTAATTACTTTTTTATTTTGATTCGAGGAATAAGGTTAAATTGTAGACTCAATGTGATTCCTCTTATTGCTTGTTTTATGCTTAAGGGCATCAACAACAGGGAATTGTAGATACCGCAAGTTAGAGGGATAACTTAGGCCATGAAGAGATAACTTAGGCAAAGTTAGAGGGATAAATTAGGTTATAAAGAGATAAATTAGGTTATAAAGACATAAATTAGGCATTGACAATAGGTCAACATAATTAATGACAAAAAATGGCTCTATTACCATTAACTCTTATGTCAAAATCATTCACAACCTAAAGTATTCAGATTGATTCTTAATATTTATTTAAGTAATAGCTGTTATACGTCACTTACTATCCAATTCTATATTTTAATCATAGCTTTTGGCTAGAGGACCATCTTTTTGTTGGAGTCTAGTTCACAAATTAATTTATTCTATTTATTATTGTGAAATCGTCATCAAATTAAATTAAGCTTTCACTCCTCTAGAATTCAGATACATTGCCTCAAATCAAGAAATACAGGCATGTGTATACTTACTAACCTAGCTTCATAATGTTGACAAACAAACTTATCAATGTCACGTTAATGCATAGTAATTAGGATAACAAAACATTTCCCATTTTAACTCTAAATCTTGAATGTGGAAGGCTAGGTGTGGTTTATAAACATGCACATCTTTACTTTTTTTTCCTTAAGGATACATTTTGGTTGCAAACTTGCTGTGAATAATTACATATTCTTTTGAATGCACATGCATGAATTTCATGATTTTTCAAACTTATTGAGAGGGACACACATACCTGCAAACATGATCAACAAGCAATAACCCATGCTCTATTTTTAGTATCCTGGGTGAAAATACCCACCAACAATATGAAATATATGGTAGTAAGCCTAACTATAAATACCTCTAGTATAAATAGAATATGCTAACAAAAGATGAGCATATTATATCATGTGAATGACAAGACACCTTACTAGAAGGTGGTAGTTCATTATCTTAATAGAATAAGGAATAACTTAGGTTTTAATTGATTAGGTGGGCATAATTAATGAAAAAAAAATGGCTCTATTATAATGATCCCTTGTGTCAAGTTCATTCACAAGCCTAAAGCATTAGGATTGATTCCTAATATTTAATTAGGTAATGGCTACTATATATCACTTATGTGAAACGACGTAGTTTCACCATTTGTGAAACGACGTACTTTTATGCTACCCGACATTCCCTCTTAGGTTGATCAATATTGACAAGCCGTGCTGTCGTTTTGACAATCATGGTCAAAACGATGCAATAGCCTACCATTTTAATTTAAATAATATAATATTAATTTACTTGAATATTAATATAATAATATAATAATATAATGATTTATTTAAAATCCTTATAAATTTGTAAAAATCATCAAAAATAACAGAAAAAATAAAAAAATAAGCAAAAAATTTTTACATGCTCTTTATGAATAGTAGAACCTACATGGATCTAAATTTTATTTTTTTATAAATATATAATTAAATATAATTCAAATTACGCAATTCCATGCATACCTAAGGTTTCAAATCACCTTAGATAGTTTAAAAGATCCTAATTTCCATTTAATACCCTTCACACTATTTAAATTTATCCTTAATAACTATATACAACACAATACAGTATTTATGATATCTATTCTAATTAATTTTTTTTCTAAAAATTTTCTAAATCTTCACATCCTACCTTCTTTATAATAGGTTTCGTCCTCGAAACTGCTAGAACTAAGTGAAGGAGGTACTAAGATAGGATACTAGAGCGTACCTTGATTTTCAAGTAGATAAGGGTACTGGATCCTCATTTGAACCTTGGGTTTCCATGTTTGTTCCTTGTACTGATTACTTCTTCATAAGATTTCTCTACATCCAATCTAAAATATGTATGGGTTGAGTTGGGAATGTCATCTTTTCAGCCACCTCCATTGGCGATAATTTTATCACGTGATTCTGGTCTATTCTATATTTTTGAAGCATAGATACGTGAAAGACATTGTGTATTCTTTGTAACTCGTCAGGTAGCCTCAGTCTATAAGTCACTGGTTTAATTCTTTCAATGATTTCATAGGGACCGATATATCATGGTGTTAATTTACCTCTTCTCTGGAACCAGATGATACCTTTCCATTGTGCTAGCTTAAAAAAATACTAAATCGCCAACTTCAAATTCTAAGAGTCTATGTCGTACATCTGCATAATTTTTTTGACGATCTTAAGCCTCTCTAATGATGATCTCATACTAATTTCACCTTTACCAAGGTAAAGTCTAGTAATTCGGCTCCTCCTAAGCTTCTTTCTCCTACCTTTGACCAACATAGTTCTTAATCAATTCTAATCATCTCCTTTGTCGTAAGTTAAATTCCTTTTGCATCATCAAGTACTTAAGGCTTTTATGATAAGTAAATATCCTACAAGTCTCGCCATACAGATAATGACGCCAAATTTTCAAAACAAACACAATAGAGGCTAGTTCTAAATCGTATGTAGGATAATTTACCTTATTTGGTCTCAGTTGTTGGGAGGCATCACCTATAACTTGGCCTTCTTGTATCAAAATGCAACCTAATCCTTGACTCGATGCATCACTAAATATAACGTACTCTAAACCATCGATAGGTAGTGCCAAAACTGGTGCAGAAGTCAAACATTCCTTTAATTGCCGAAAGCTTCAATCACATGTTTCATCCCACATAAATTTCACTCTTTTCTCATCAGCTTCATTATTTGGCTTGCCAATACCGAAAAATTTTCTATGAATCGTCTATAATAACCTGCTAGTCCCAAGAAACTATGAATTTCAGCCATGTTCTTGGATGCTTCCCATTTCAATACTGCCTCGATTTCTTTGGGCCCATCGAGATTCCTTTCTCAGATATTATATGGCCTAAGAATACAACTTTGGACAATCAGAATTCACACTTACTATACTTAGCGTACAAACGATGGTCCCTTAAGGTCCTTAATACCGTTCCAAGTTGTGCAGCATCCTCCTCTCGAGTTCTAGAATATACCAATATATCATCAATAAAAACAATAGCAAATTGGTCCAAATATGCTCTGAATACTCGGTTCATTAGGTCCATAAAAAAACCAGGTGCATAAGTCAATCCAAAAGGCATCATTAAAAATTCATAATGGCTATACCTGGTCCTAAATGCTATTGTAGGTATGTCAGATTCTCGAATCTTTAGCTAATGATAGCCTGATCTCAAGTCAATCTTAGAAAACACTGCTGTCCCTTGGAGTTGATCGAAGAGATCGTCAATTATAGGCAACAGGTATTGATTTTTCACCGTAACTCGATTCAATTATCTATAGTCAATACACAATCAAAATGTACCATCCTTCTTAATAAATAACACTGGTGCTCCCTACAGAGATGCGTTTGGTCTGATGAATCCTTTATCAACCGATTCTTGCAATTGAATCTTAAGTTCTTTGAGTTCTGTCAGTGCCATTCTATATGAGGGTATAGAAATTGGAGTAGTCCTTGTAAAAATTCGATGTAAAATTCAACTTCTCAATCTGGTGGCATACCAGGTAATTCTTTTGGAAAGACATCGGGAAAATCTCTAACAATTGGTATATCTTGTACTGCCAATTCCAATGACACTATCATATCCCTCACATGAGCTAGATAATTGGATATCCCTTCTGCATTAATCACCTAGCCTCAAGCACCGAGATTACACAAGAAGGAATGACTCTCCAATCCCCTTGAAACATAATAGTAGTTCCATCTGCGCGCTTAACTGCATTTTCTTTTCGAAACATTTCATGTCTGCTCAATGATTAGCTAACTAGTCCATCTCCAGAATAAGATCAAAGTCTTGGAGTTCTAAAGGTATCAAGTTCGCTAACAATCCTATCCCATCTAGGATCGCTGGGTAGTTTTCATACACAACTTCACATATCCTAGTTTCTCCCAAGGGTGTAATTACAATCAAGGATGGCATCAACATTTCTAGCTTAATTTCATTAGGTATAGGCACTCTAGGTCCTATAAAAGATCTTGTGAGACCCCGATCCTTAATCCTAGTAGTCTAGAAGTCAATACTCATGAAATGACCATTTTGCCCCTAACGAAATAGATGTGTGGTAGCCAGAAATGGTATTGAAGGTTCTTTCCTCTTTTGGTTGATTTCATTTCCTTCTTGATTCATTTTTACTATAAATGGTATATTTCTTAAAATTAAGGGATAATTTCAGAATTAAATTCTAAAGATTATCTCCGTATATCTAGTCTTAAAAATAGGAAAAACTAATCCCATTAATCCTCTAAACTACCCAGTCGGCCACACACATGTCCACACACCAAAAATACACAAAATCATCAAATGATACACCCATCTTCCTTACCCTTGCTGTAAAAAATTCCATAACACATACCATAATAGAATTCTTTCGTCCTTTATTAGATTGTAGCGAATTTGCATGGGATTGGTGCTAAAATTCCTTAATTGATCCTTCAATTGATTTCAGTTGTTGTTCCTCTTGTTCGTATAATTTTTTGGCACCTATTCTTGTTGTAATATCATAAATTCATCCTTTGAATCTTCCCTATATGTGAAATCAACATGCCTTAACCTTTTGCCTTATTGTTGTAGATTTTTACCAATTGACTTGTCTGTTGTTTTCTAATCTTGTTCTTTTTAATTGTATGTGCATTTGACACCCAATTCTTCCTTGTTATCATGAAATTGAAACCCCTAAACCTTGCATGCATGAAATCACAATTTTCTCTATTTCCCTAACTAGTGCCAAAAGTGGCATGGTGAATTAGGTTGAAAAATCAGGTTGATTCTTGTTGTGTTCTTGGCTATCACATCACACATCCAAGGGTGGTTCCTACAGCATCTGATCACTAGTTTTTGATAGGTACATCACATGTCAGTGGTACTGGTGTGTGAGATCAAGACTGCTTGACGGGATGATATTGCATCACATTCGCATACCTCCTTCCTTGCTAATTGCTTGTGCATGTACCTATGAACATGTCAAATATTTGGACTGCTTTCTGGTTCTTTGGATCCCTTATTTTCTTGTTTATTTCCTGAATTTAATTGAAGGCTACTAGCTGGATTTTGAGATCTCTATGGAACTTGTATGTTATGGCACCATTGATTAATTATAAAGAATTCCATGATGTTTTTATTTACTTCGTATATTGCCAGAATGTTTGTCCATTATTATCATGCTCTAATATTTAAATAGCATAAATAATGAATATAATAAAATGGTACTAGTAAGATTGAGACTTGTGAGATTTAGATAGGTCCTAGGTTAGGCTTGTTTGGGTTTCACGACAGTAAGGGTCCTTATAGGTTGGGTTTTGGTCCTTACAGATCTACACGCTCCAGGGTTAAATAATACTCATGTATGATATATGAAAATGATAGTCGTACATGTCACCACCGTAGGGTTTGCAATTACTTCAATGATAATCGTAGATCCACCACTAGGTCTTCAGTTAGATTGAACTCTTTGAAATGGTGGTGCTAACATCAAAGGTACTCTCTTTTGCTCTCAGCTTCTTGAGCTTGCACTATTTGCTCCACTCTCAATGCCAATTGAACAATAGATTGGTAATCCACTTCAGTTATAGCACCCATACAAGCTCGAACTGATAGAGACAATCCATATTCAAACCTTTGAGTCATAATTTCTGGCATCGTGACTACCTTAGGTACAAAACTTGATAATTCTCTGAACTCGGCTTCAAAATCTGATACCGATCTTGTTCCCTGTTTTAGCATATAGAATCCCATCCTTTTATGCTCTAAATGTAATCGAGAGTAATATTTCTTATGGAATTTCCTGATGAAATCTTCCCAAAAAGGTTTCGAAACAACTCAGGCCTGTGCAGTTTCCACCAACTTTCGACATCTCCTCCTAACAATCGAGATGACACACGCAACCTATCAGCTTCAGCTAACCCTATATCTCTCAAGATCTCAAAAACTCGGTCAATCCACCTTTTAGGTTGTACTGTATCCACCGATCTCCTTGAGAATCCAGTGCAGCCTAATTATCTTGCATCCTTAATCGTTTTAAACAATTCCCGAGTAATCACCATTTCAAGATGTTTCGGCAGGGCCACGGGTGGTATCATAGCTTGATCTCCCCTTTGTAAATCAGCCCAGACTCTAAGTATGGCTTCTACCACCCCAAGTGGTAGGCCTGCTTTAATGAATCCAGGTAGCCCAACTCCTTCTAGTTCAGGGTTCTCATGTTGATGTACGTTTTCTCGCTCCGGCTGAGAGGCAGCCGAAGAGGCTTCTCTTCTATCACCTCAACCTCTTAAAGGAGGTCTGCTTTGATTCGGCGGCATATCTATTAGTTGAATGGTGATACTCAGGATAAGCAATAGAATCATATGCAGAATTTTAAAGTGGAATGGTATGTCACAAAAACATATATATTCAGCAATATAAGATACCCTTGCATAACTTCCTTAAGTATTTCCCATACAATTGGATCTTTTTCCCAAATTTTCTTCTTAGTAACTTCCCCCATAGGTTTCAAAATTTTTTATTTACATTAACCTAAATTTGTTTCGGAATTTTTTCTCAATTTTCTACTTTTTTTCCCAATGTTTTATTATTTTCTTTTTCCATTTAACGGAATTTATTAATTATCATCCAATAAAAATTTACAATGTGGCAGCATCAAGTGCGGCCAGATACACCCGGGCCTATCTCCGAACCTAAATGTGTCACACAGCTTATGGCACGTATTGCTCGAGCCTCAGGCTCGGGACAAACGTGTCATCCGAACCTACGACAGGTGAGACTTCGTCCGACCTACGCCTAAGCGACCTGCCACACGAGCTGGAGGCGAGCGACCTGTCGTTTGGATGGGTCATCTACAACCTCCAGACCGTGTAGACTGTTCATCCTGCAACCAAAAACCCTAATTTCTGACAACCCAAAATCCCAATATGAGTAATAACGTCTAAGCAAAACATCATCAACATGAAGATTTGTTTATTGCGAACTTAACCCACAAATAATTGGTAAATTCTATTCCCTAAATCACACATACGAAGGATAGAAGGTTTGCCTAGATTTCGGATAGAGAATTACCTAATTCCAACCAAAATAAGTCGGGTTTGGCTTGATTTCACAACAGATTAGGAAAAAGGACCGAGATACAACTCATGAGATCTATTTCGAGTTTTGAATGGGGCTTTTGATCAAGATTGGCAAAACAGAATTTTATCCCGTTGGTTCACCGGCCACAGGCAATGACCAGGAAGGTAGAAGGCGGTAGCAGGTTCAATGGGCAAAACGAAGTCATATATCCTTTGTATCAAAACGACGCCCTTCTACTCCCTCTCATTAAAATAGCAACGACTACTACTGTTTTGACCATCCTTGGTCAAATTACGAAGTGCTCCATCGTTTTGCTATTATTCTATTACATATAATATAATGATAATATTAAATATATTTTTTTAATACAAAAATTAATATAAAAACCATTATAAATTGTATAAACCTTTGAAAAATATACCAAATTTTTTTACAAATTACTTATAGATAGAAAAATCTATCAAACTAAAAATCATATTTTTCTCATAAATATTTGATTTATTAAAAATTAAAAACCTCAATAGACACCTTCAAAAATTCATCATAATTTCAAATATGATTATAAAAATTTTCAAAAAATTTATGAAACCTTAAATAAATCCAATTGACCAATCTACGGTCTTAAGATTCTAAAATCAACATTATAGCTTCAGTTATGATTTTCTAAATCATAAATAGATAATTACAGTAAATCTCAAAACTAATATTTTCATCAAAATAATCCAATTTCGTTTCTTAATTATCAAAATCGATCCCGATCCATGGGCTAAAGTCCACCAACATCATTAGTCCTCGAATGGACTTTCCGGCCCAAGTAGCTAAAAAATATCGGGTTCTCACAGTCAGTGGATCGGGCTAGGCGTAAATTTAACTTGGACTTGTCTATTGCATGCAATAATAAGATAAATGGAAAGATATTGAGATAAGAATGCCATTAACAAACTCCGGTCATGTCCCAAGCCTAGATAGACTGGAAGATATTGTCAAGCCCAAACCATGGTCATATGTGTGCTCTTAGTCATGCGTACTGTATTTGAATTAACTGTGATTATGCATATTATCACATGAGAGTAACTGCATGCATTAATGAACTTGTATTTGTGAACTGATAGAATTAAGATGTGCCAGCATGTTTATTTGATTATAATATTATTGTATGCAAATTGCCTTGTATGTTTTCCAGTCTACTCACCTGGCAGGATTTTGCCAGAATATTGGCATGTAATACAAGAGATTATAATTAGGAGCTCCAGGCAATATGAGAAAACAAAAAAAACAAGGATGGAAGAAGCACAGTAAGGTAATTTTATGAACAAGAATGAGTAATTATGGAGATTTGCCGTAACTAAAATTTTGCAAGTTAACATTACTTAAATAAACAATAAGGGAAAGCTTGTTCAACCTTCTCTTGTATATAAGTTCCATCGCATAGAATTTCTATTCCATTCTAAAATCCCATTAGAAAAGGAAAGAAAATTCTGAACCAAAGTAAACATGACAACTTGGAATAATAATTGGCTCCTTATTCATTTTATCCAGAATTAGTACATTGTGCATAAAAACTTACAATATTTTCCATGTGTTACTTGAAGATGGTTTTGTGAAAAATCCATATTGTTGCTATGACCTTTACATCAAGATGGGAAGAAACAAACATGGGGACCTGTATTGAGAAACTGCAGGAAGAAACTTCAATCTTGGAGGGGTAAATTCCTTTCCTTGGAGGCAGAATAGTTCTACTTAAATACTTAATAGTCTCCACAAGAATGGTTTCGGGTGAACATCCATCATTATCCACTGACCTTCTTCTAACCAAATCAGGTGACAAGCTCAAATTAAAGTCCTTGGGAGACTCCTCGAGAGCTTCAGGCTTGGAAGAGGAACATTCTGGTTCTTCAGCAACACTCAGGGATGATGATACCCTGCATTTTCCCTTGGTTCTTCTGCAAACTCTCTCAATAGCCGCATCCGAATCAGAACTCGTGAGATCATCACCAGAAACTAAGCTACCGCCATCTTTTTTTTTTGAGAAATTACCGAAGATGTATTAAGTGTAGGACCTGTTAATACAGGGGAGGAGGACAATGAAACATTGTGCTCACTCAATAGGCAAAATGAAGCTGGCAGATACCGTAGACATAAGACGGTATTCGACACTTACATTCACTATGCAAACTATGAAACCAGCAAAGCAACAAAATCTCCTGAAGGTAACAAATCCAAACTATCAATGCATACATCCCTAAGATTAGTCTTAGCCACTACCGCCATCTTTTTTTTTTTTGAGAAATTATCAAAGATGTATTAAGTGTAGGACCTGTTAATACAGGGGAGGAGGACAATGAAACATTGTGCTCACTGAATAGGCAAAATGAAACTGGCAGATACCGTAGTCATGAGACGGTATTCGACACTTACATTCGCTATGCAAACTATGAAACCAGCAAAGCAACAAAATCTCCTGAAGGTAACAAATCCAAACTATCAATGCATACATCCCTAAGATTAGTCTTAGCCCAACAAAAACCATGTCGTAAACCGTTGTAAAACATATCATTAGCAGTGTTATCTTCATTCCTGAAAATCCTGTGATTACGACCCAGCCAAATGCTCCACGCTAGAGAAAATAACAGAACGTACCACAAACCTTTCCACCGGCGCGGAATCGGATAACCATCCCATTACGCGAATAATTCTGCCATAGAACGCGGTTGGACCCAAACTATACCCCAATTCTTGAAGAAGAGTGACCAACATGACCATGCTTGTCTACAATCAAGGACGATATGATTAGAATCCCCTTCGACGGATCCACAGGCCTCACAGTAATAGTCAGTCACAGGTAATAGACCAATTCTGATCAGGTGTCCTTTGGCTATAAGCTTCTCCCTGCACGCTAACCACATGAACGCTTGCCATTTGGGTGCTCCCGGCTTGCACCAAACATTTGGAATCTGCTGCTCATTGGGTATGATTGAACTCTCTGCCAGGGCTTTGTAACAATTACGAACCGAAAAAGGCCTCAACTGAGTTCCCCACAACAGCAGGTCTTCATCCTCAGGAGTTGGCCTAAGCCCTTCCATCAGGGACAGTAGACGTCCGACTTCAGCATCCTCCCACGCGAAGAGGCGTCCCCGCCAAATGAGCGACCATCTCCAGTCCATACCACTCATTGTCCCAAACCGACAAACCGGGCCCTCTTTATCCATAGACAACTCGTATAAGCGAGGAAAGAGACTCCTTAGAGGCAACGTACTGCACCAAACGTCGTGCCAAAAGGCAATGGAATCCCCTTTGCCCAGACGCCAACGATAGAAAGCTGATAGATGCTGACCATTTAGCAATGTTGAGCTGCTCGTCTGCACAATTCCTCTCCACATGGCAGAACCGTTAGGGACAGCACTCACAATACCACTACTGCCATCTTTTAAAATCGTGCTTCTTCTGAACATCTTCTTGTTACAACGGGTTGTGGTAAAATCATTTGAAGTTGGAGGAGCTGAAATCTTAGTAATTGGGGGTTCAGTATTAGATGGTAAGACAGATATCTCAAGGTGAGGAGCCATGCATCGAGCATTGTTTTGCGCAATTGCACCCGTCACATATGATTACCGTACCTTTTAAGATTTCTTATTTTGCGTTCGGTTATTTCAAAGGAAGCTAGCTAGAAAAGGAATAATATCAGTGGAAGCAATCTTTTGTAAAAGATGCCAAACTGAAGTTGAAACTTAAAATAGATAAAACGAAGTTCTTAGCCTGACTGCAAAAGATGGGATGGGATGGCTACAGCGGTTGCGATTTTCTGGGCTGTGTCTAAACCAATTAGGTTGCGACTTTGTTGATCAATAAAAGAGTTATAATTAGTACTTAATTGAAAATTCTATAGGATCAGAGTGTAGTATATACTCTCAGCCAAGAGGTTACTTGTTTGTAATTAATGACTCATGAAGGATATTAAGTTTAATCAATAAATTATAATGATCAATGTCTCTTATCATCTCATCGCATGAAAACCCAAAAGGGAAAAAGGTATTGGCGGGATGATCTATTTTACAACAAATTTGGATAGGTAAAGGTAAGGGTTGATTTTTGAGTTGATAAATGATATAAAAATGTAACAAATTACGATTTGGAAACTATTTTATACATATATTGCGTATATTTAAGAGTTATACGATAATTATTATAGTTTGATGATACTGAAAAATAATAATACATTCCATCCGTGATACTATGGCAGAAAATGAAGAGAGCAACGTGGGAACGTCTCTTGTTAAAGAATTAAAAAGTGGAGAAAGGAGATAAAATTATTTTTTGGGATTGGTAAGGTGATTTTGCACTAAAACAGAGATTTCCCAGACTATATGATTTGTCTCGTGATAAGGAGGCTAGGGTGGAGCAAACTGGGGTTTGGTTTAATAATAGATGGATTTGGAATTGGCGATGGAGAAGGAAGATTTTGGAATGGGAGAAAGGTGAAATAGAAGAAACGAAGACTTTATTGGAAGAAGAGAGGTTGAATATGCTGGTCTCGGATCAGTTAGTATGGGGTGAAACAGCAGCAGAATACAAAGTAATAACAGGCAAAGAGTTTTTTGAAAATAAAATTCTGCAGTTTAATTTTGGGCAAACTCCGAATGTGTAGAAGGTTGAGGCTAGTTCAAAGATGAAAGCGTTAGTGTGGTTGGCTTGCCATAAGAAACTTGCAGCAAAAGAGATGGTATCTAGAAAAGGAATAATATCAGTGGAAGCAATCTTTTGTAAAAGATGCCAAACTGAAGTTGAAACTTAAAAAAATAGATAAAACAAAGTTCTTAGCCTGGCTGCAAAAGATGGGATGGGATGGCTACAGCGGTTGCGATTTTCTGGGCTGTGTCTAAACCAATTAGGTTGCGACTTTGTTGATCAATGAAAGAATTATAATTAGTACTTAATTGAAAATTCTATAGGATCAGAGTGTAGTATATATATACTCTCAGCCAAGAGGTTACTTGTTTGTAATTAATGACTCATGAAGGATATTAAGTTTAATCAATAAATTACTCCATAGGGGTGATTATGGAGATTTGTCGTAACTCAAAAATTTTGTCAGTTAACATTTACATAAACAAGCAAGGGAGAGCGTCTTCACGCTTTTCTCTTATATGCTTATAAATTTTATTCCTCTCTTGTACGTAAGTTCCATCCCGCAAAATTTATTTTCTCTTCTCTCCCATAAACATCAGAATTTAGCCTTAGCCGGGAAAAGAGAATTCTAAGCCCAAAATAAAAATGACAAGTCTATCTCGAAAATTTTTTATTCCTTTGTCATGTTTGATCTGCTTGCTTACTACCATCATGCAAGGACATGCATTTGACAATCTTGAAGGATCTTTGGCTCCTTCTCCATCTTCTCCGGAAGTACTAGATTGTGCGCCAAGGCTTACAGAAAAATGTGGAGAAGAGATTTTTCATTCATTACAAAGAGGTTTCCTGGGAGGATATTGTTGCAATGAACTCTGGTTTTGGGTGGGCAAAGAATGTCACGACAAATTTACGCAACTTTATATATCAAAGACACATGCCAAAAACCCATCTAAAATATGGGAAATCAGTACAAGAGTTTTTGGATTTTGCGTGGCATCAATTGCATGAACAACAGAATAAAACCAAAATTATTATGTATTTGATTTTCTCTTTCCTCCTCAATATGCTATCTAGAATAAAACATAAGGTATTGTGTTAGCAATGAAACATCATTATATATCTCAAAAGAAACTGTAAGCATCATTATTTTTATTTAATGGTTCGAACAACATCATAGGTCACTCCATAACTGATGCAATTCATTTTTCTATACTATGGACACAAGAGGATTTTTAAGAATCTCGAACACATCATGCCAGCCACTTTGTGTAGGATGAATGTCATCAACGTAAAATGCCTCTTCAGCATCCTTGCACACACTAGCTCCCCAATTTTTGCAGCAAGGTTCCAATGGATTTGGGTAGCTCTTGCGTCCTGCAAAAAAAAAAAGTGTTACTCACTTGAATTAGTCATAAGAAAAGAAAAACACGAGCACAGATAGAGTTTAATTTTAAAAAATATAAATTGATAACCTGATTTCTGACGTTGAGATATTGTTGAGAGAAATGCTGTGTAAATATCCATATATAAAATGGTTGCATTCTTATTCTCATCTTCCAAATTTCCCAACGCTTGCTGCAATAAATGATTGTATTCCACTATGTATTTTTTCATAGAGTTTATACAGTTTCCATAAGGCTCTCCGACATTTGCAGGCTCACATTCCAGAGGTCTTAGCCCCGACACTACCATCTTTCTCACGCCCAAGTCGAGGATCTCTTTCAGATTTAACATAAGTTGATTCACAAGTCGACTTGTCATGTTGGAAAAATCCTACATTCAGCAAGAGAATCACCGGCTCGTGCATTAAATTACTGAGAAAATAAAGAAAATATATGTATATTTTAAAAGTACAAAATGATGAAAAGGCTAAAAAGAAAAATAATAAATATTTGAATTGTTAAATATACTCACCGTCTGTTTATTATGCAGGGCCATGAAATAACCAATGTCGTTACCTGAATCGACAATAATGACTACCGAATTCTCAATGTCATTTTCTTCAAAAATTTGATTACCGATACAGTTCTTGAGACGTTGAATTTGGACTGTAAGGGTGTCGTTTTGCCAAGTTTTAAAAATGCCACTACCGGCAATAGCAAAGTTGATTCCAAGCTGTGTCGAGTTCTCAACATGTCCTTTCGTTATGGAGCTATACGATGGTGGACAAGTTGTATTAAGAAAGGAAGCTGCATCATCATAAGACAATTACATTCATTAGAATTTAGGTATAATCATAAAAATAATTTAAACTTCGTATTTTTTTTAATTAAAGCTAGACTTTATATTTGAAAGAGAATGATAAAAAGTTATTAAATACCTAAATAATCAGTAAGTATTTTTCCGTCGCTTTGACGTCCAAACACATGTCCCGGATACGTTGCTCCATATCCACAAAGATTAGGCACTCTTGAAGATGCCACTGCATTCGACGTATCAAGAAATGAGTCGCCGAATAGGAAAAGCTTTCTTTCTGCATTACGTCCTGTAAAAGATGATATATTAAAATAAATAATAACTTTTATTACAGACATAAATTCTTTTAAACAATATCTAGAATAGAATCTGCAAAGTACTTATTTACTTATAAATTAGTAACTAATTTTTTTAATCAATAATAAGATTCTACAATCTATATATTAGGAGAGAAGGTAAAGAAAAGCAGACATTCATATTTTCAGCAAAACATTAATGAATGTCTAATTTTTTTTCATCGATAAGATTAAAGTAAGAAAAATAAATAAATCTCCAACTGCAAAATAAACAAATGTTTAATTTCTTGCCTGCACCAACCATGGCAAGAGAAGATATGCATACAAAAAGTAGGAGTATTGAAAAATTTTCCATAGGATGAGAGAAAGATTAAAACAAAAGTTTAAGAAACCAGTTTGTGAAATATGCTGCAACTGAGTGTGTGAGCTTTTGGGGGCTTTTTACTTTCTTTTATAGTGGAATTCTTTACCTTTTACAGAATTTTATTTAACTATCAACTTTATTCTTTACCTATTTGATAATTATGGCTATTTATATAAGGCATGACCATTAACAATTCAATTGAATTTCATCATCTTCTCCTGATTTTCAAATGTTTGGTACAAAACCTAGCTATAAATACCCCTAGCATAAATGGAATATGCTCACAAAAGAAGCATACCATGTGAATTCTTATTGGTTTGAATCACATGAATTGTTGGCTGCATAAATGATATTTATGATAGTTTCCTCTTGAATATTATAGTTTAATAACTTCATGAGTAGTTTTAGGAATTCTTTCAACCTTTTATAAATATACATCCCATGTGATGTGAAGGATAATTAATTTTAATCACATGGGTTAGTCAGCTAATATAATACTCTTATATTTATATGTGTGCATCATTTTAACTTATACATCATTCTTTTTAATTTGGATATTTTGAGCCCAAATATCCCATTTGAAGGCATCATATATATTTATGAAAATATTATTAATATCAATACTATTGGATGCTAGTATTAAAATCAAAGTAGCCAATTCTGTAAAAGTACAAACCCATGGAAAAGAACCCATTGTTTACCAGCTATAAAGCCTATCTTTACAATCCATGTGATTAAAATTAATTTCATCTGTTTTTTCTTCACATGGATAGTTGGCTTAATGAACAATATTTATAGTAGTTGCTTCTTAAATATCACAGTTAAATAACTTCATGCGTAGTTTTTAGAATTTTTTCAAATTTTTTTGTATGTACACCCCCATGTGATGTGAAGCATAATAAATCTTAATCACATGGGTCTTCAATACACTCTTCGTCATTCCTGATACGACAAAGTTCTGGGATGGCAACAGCGGTTGTGATTTTCTGGGCTGGATCTAGACCTACCAGGTTGAAAGAAAAAGAAGTAACTTAGCCCAGAAACATGAGATACATTGGCCCAAATGTTACTAGCGGTCGTAGCAGATAAGATGGTAATCAGCAAATTTTACGTCTTCCGATCAAATTAGCTAATTTTAAGCCCATGGATTGACGGGTGGCAATCAGATGGAAATGAGGGTTATTCTGGCTTTCTAATTTTCTTCATGATTAGCCTATATAAATAAATAAAAATATTCAAAAAATATAAAATAGTCTCCATGGAATCAGAGTTTAATATATATTCTCAGCAATTCTTAGTAATGACTCATGAAAGCCATCAAGTTTAACTAATAAGTTACTCCGTAGGAAAGTTAGAGAAAGGAGTGAGTGATTATCTTCCTCCCTTGTATATAAGTTCCATTACACATAATTTGTCTTCTATGAAAAAAATATTAGAATTTAAAAGGGAAAAGTAAATTCTTACCCAAAATAAATGTGTTCAAGTCTATCCAGAAAATTTTTTATTCCTTTGTCATGTTTGATCGGCTTGCTTAGAATCATGCAAAGGAATTGCATTTGACAACCTTAAAGGATCTTTATACATCAAAGATACACGTAAAAAATCCATATAAAGTACAGCAAGCAAGTATTAATGATTGGTACAATTGCGTAGCATCAATGGCTTGAATAGAATTTTAAAAAAAAATTATTATGTATTTACTTTTCTCTACAACTAATTAAAAATATGCTATCTAGAATAAAGATTTGAACAATAATATATATCGTTTTCACCAGAGTTAGAATAACGATAATGTAAGGATGAAATTGAGAATAAAGAACTGTGTTAACAATATAAGCATCATTACTTGATGATATCACAAAATGAAACCAGAGGTCACTCCATACCCGATGTAATATCCTTACTATAGAAAGACGATAGAGTTTCGATTATCTTCTACAAGTCAGGTTCCTTTCTTGGTTTTTCCATCAGCTGTCATGTTTTATTTTTGTTGATTATCTCTAACTCTGCTTCCACAGCACTCCTCCATTCTTTGGAATCTTGTGCTTCAGAATAATTTGTAGTTTCAGAAACTACCAACTTACACCTGAGATAAATATCATTTAGAGATCTTGTGCCTCTTATTGGTACATCATCAATGTTCTCTTTATGAATCTTGTTATCAAGAGAGATATCTTGTGAGACCTTGATCCTCAATAGGGTAGATGTCCTAGAAGTCCGCAGGTCAGAAATGGAACTCAGGTATCAGTGCAGCTGAAATGACTATTCTGCCCATGAAAAAAATGGATGCATGATGACCTAAAATGATTGCTGCCAGATATCTTCTATTTTAATTCTGGTATTTTTATATTAATTATCCTTAGTTTTAGCCATTATTATCCAAGGTATTAAATAATTCTTCCTTTTAAATAGAATATCTCTTTTAATAAAATTATCCTTTTAAATAGAATTATTCATCTAATAGAATTATCCTTAAATTATCTTTTTAAGCTTAAAAGTAGGGAATTATTTCTTAGCTAAACCTCCTTAGACACCTATAAAAGATTGGTCAGTCTATCCCACCTAAACATACCAAAACCCATCTGGAAATTTCAAAATTTATCCCCTTCCTCTCAATTTCCGATTTTTGCCTAAACCCAGCCGAAACTCCGCCGACACTCCTTGATCTTCCTCTTCCCATAACTCTCTCATCCTTTATCGAATTTCTGCAAATAATAGCTTGTTGTAAAGCTCTTTCTATCCTTTATCTAGCTGTCTTGGGTTGGTAATCAGAAGGTTAGTTCTTCTCTGTCGAAATTCAACTCGTAATTCGTCGGTTTTGTGTAAGAAATTCCTTGATCTTGATCCTAGCATAACTCTCTCATCCTTTGTTGAATTTCTGCAAATAATAGCTTGTTAGAAAGATCTTCCCATCCTCTATCCAGATATATTGGGTTTTTTTATCAGAATATTAGTTCTTCTGTGTCAAAATTCAAGTTGTAATTCATCGGTTTTTGTGCCAAGATTGTGTGATTTTTCCTTTAATTGATTTCTGTTGTTATTTTTTTTGTTCGTATGATTGTTTGGCATCCATTCATGATATAAATTCATGAATTCATCCTTTGAATCTTCCCTATACATAAAATTGGGAGGCCCTATTTCTAACCCTATATTGGCCTAATTTTATCAATTGACTTGTCTATTGGTTTCAAAATCTTGTTCCTTTTAATATCTTGAGTATTTGGCACCTATTCCTTCCTTATTCACATAAAGTCACAGTTTATTCTTATGTATATGTTGAAATCATAAGTTTCCCTATAAACCCTAAAATTTGCTAGGCATCTTCTTTTTAACTAAGAGACAACAAGCCATCTCTATGACAATCTTGTTTTTTCTCTCAGATATACCATTTAGTTATGGCGTATATGGCACTGTAAGTTGGTGTTCTATACCTGCAATGCTAAAAACTCAGCAAATTGGTTAGAAGTATATTCTGTGCCATTATCATATCTAAAGATTTTGATTCTCCTGCCACTTTGATTCTCCACCATGGCTTTAAACTACTTGAAAACAGAAAAAATTTCACTTTTCTACTTAAGAAAATATACCCAATTCTTCCTCGTGCAGTCATCAACAAAGAGAATGAAATATTTACTATCATTCAATGATTCAGTCTTTATAGGACCACATACATCAGTGTGGATAAGTTGAAGCATCTCTGTGGCTCTCCAAGACTGAGCTTTTGGAAATAGCAACTTTGTTTGCTTCCCTTCTTGACAAGCCTCACATAATCCAGCAATTTTGTAAGAGATATCTGGCATATTTTTTGCCAAATCATGTTTCTTCAAATATGCTAAACTTCATTGATGAAAATGCCCAAACCTTTTAAGCTGTAGGTCTGAAGCATTTTGAGTGATTCCAACATAGGCACGTTTAGCAACCTGCTCCCAGTCAAGAGTAAAACTCTTGTTTTTTAATCTCTACACAACTCAACTCTACTCCAAATGGATCAAAAATAATGCAGTAGTTGTTCTTGAATTGTAAGGAGTAGTTTTTTTCAATCCTCTGACTCACACTCAAAAGATTCTGGTTGATATCAGACACAAATAAGACATCTGGAATAAGTTTGATACCTGAATTTGTTTTTAAAGCTGTTGTTCCTTTTCCTTTGACCTTCACATATTCTCCATTGCCAACCTTCACCTTTGAGCTGTAAGATTCATCAAGATCTTTGAACATGGAAACATTATGGCATATATGATTAGTGCATCCACTATCAATAAGCCAAGTATTCAGAAACTACCAACTTACACCTGAGATAAATATCTTTTAGAGATCTTGTGCCTCTTATTGGTACATCATCAAAGTTCTCTTTATGAATCTTGTTATCAAGAGAGATATCTTGTGAGACCTTCATCCTCCATAGGGTAGATGTCCTAGAAGTCCGCAGGTCAGAAATGGAACTCAGGTATCGGTGCAGCTGAAATGACTATTTTTCCCCTGAAGAAAATGGATGCGTGATGGCCTAAAATGATTGCTGCCTAATATCTTCTATTTTAATTCTGGTATTTTTGTATTAATTATCCTTATTTTTAGCCATTATTATCCAAGGTATTAGATAATTCTTCCTTTTAAATAGAATATCTCTTTTAATAGAATTATCTTTTTAAATAGAATTATCCTTAAATTATCTTTTTAAGCTTAAAATTAGGGAATCATTTCTTAGCTAAACCTCCTTAGACACCTATAAAAGAGTGGCCAGCCTATCCCAACTAAACATACCAAAACCTATCTGGAAATTTCAAAATTTAATACTGAAATGGCACGGATTCGAACGTCATGGTCCTGGGTTAGACCCTGAGAACCTACTGCATTCCCTCAACTCGGACGGCACAGGTTCAAACCATAGTTCTAACAAGGTATGGAAAATGCACGTGTCTTCTCTTAACTCGGAAGGCACGGGTTCGAACCGTGGTTCTAACAAGGTATGAAAAATACATGTGTCGGGAGTGGTCGCGGGTTAGACCCCGACTAGGAAAAAAAAACAAAAAAATTATTAATTGCAATATTTTTGTTACGTTATTAATTGCAATATTTTTGTTACGTTATTAATTGCTTACAAATTGTTTAAGGTTTCTTTTTTTATATATATTTCTTTATATAAAAGCAATATGCTTTGGGACGGAAAAAGAATATTTGCTTCGGGACTGACGGGTTCGAACCTTCGAATACCGGGACCAAAACCCGTTGCCTTACCACTTGGTGACGCCCCATTTCCACTTCGATTTAACACTAACTAAATCAAGTAGTCATATTAGTATTATTCTGGGTTCTTCGCCAATTACCGGCCAAATATCTCTGAATTGGATTCGCTTGTTGTTTGGATATTAATATATGTAAATTTCGAATTAAGCAAAATGTCTTGATCAGAATATATAATTCAATTAAGATATTGTATGAAAATAGGATCTCTTCTATTCTTTTTTTTAAGTGAGAATTCAATCTGCTCGAGTTTTCCAGCCACTGAGTTTGGCTTTGAATCGTTTGATAAGCCCATCCCAAGTGTGTCTTCTTCTAGGATTTTCTCCAAGGGGAAATCCTTAGTACTTGAAAGGAAGATTCCCTCTTTTACATCTGAGTATCTGCGCAATTTCAGAGGTCTGCTGGCAACTTAAATTAATTCCAAAGATAGCACTCTTATAGAAATTAACCTTCAAACCAGATAAAGATTCAAATATTCTCAGCATACATTTAACATTGACTAAGTCTAAATGAGAGTTACTGCTAAAAACCACAACATCATCAGCATATTGCAAATGGGTAATTGGAACGTTACCAACTTTAAAACCAGAAAAGACTCCAAGATCAAATGATTTTTTTAGAATACTTGTTACAATATTGGCATTCCAGGTGTGAAGAATTAGTCTGAAGGTTTAGTTAGTTCATATAATCTATCAATGTTGGTTAGATTTAATTCTGATTTTATGGAGAATAATCTGTTTTTGCTGTTATATATTTCCTATATAAACCTCACGTCTAATGAATAAACAATCAGCTTGTTAACGTTCAAAAACTCTCCCAACTCCATTATCCTTTGTTTCTCTGCAGAGTTCTTTTCCTTCTTTTTGTTCCAACAAATGGTAGCGGAGCCACAATTGGTCTTAAAGGATTTGCAGTTCTTTCAAAACACAATTGGACCCCAATTATTTCACGTGACACCCCAATATCAGTGGAAGCAGTTGGGGTGCCACGTGTAATAATTGTGTCCAGGGTGTGATAGTTAATGATTGTGTGTGAATAACCCTATGGTGGATACAGTCTTAAGGGCCTTGCTATATGCATACTCTGAAGGTTTTTGGCTCTCTCAAGTATGGTGATGAAAATCTGTGTGCATATTGACGAGAGAACTAATAAATATCTAACGTGATATACTTATTGCTAGCACTGGCCTGAGTGTGAAAATGAGAGGTTTAGCCAGTGTGAGATTGGGATCGAGCTTGTGGAGTCACCACCACCGCTCGCACGGTAACGTCAATGCGTTTAAAGCCTATCCGTTAAAATACAAACCACTGACGGATTTCTTCGATTCTATGACAGTGGTCTCGATTGAAGTAAATTTCACATGCCAATTAGAAAATCCACCACTAACATGTCAATTGAATTCCATTGGGCTTAAAAGCCATTGATCGATATTAAATGTTTTGAAATATAAATGCATGTTGTTACAAACTGAGGGAATGAAATTCTTTATTCTTGCATTATGTTATTGCTAAATGTTTCGATAGTTTGTATGGATATATCGATGATTTCTAGCATAGTTATAGTAAATTGTTCACTCACCTAAGAATCTTGAGAATGAGAAAGTTAGGGTCCACTCACCTAGTTTGCCAAGCCATCTTTAATCAAGGTATTTGATGTCGAGACTAGACTGTGGCGATATTTCAAGAAGCACTGTGATCATCCTTCCGTAATAGGTATATAAATAATGGGTAACCAACTCCGTATGTGTGGCTTGCATCATGTGAATATTGTGTGTCGGTTTTCGTTGTAAATCTAAGATTTTGTGACCTATGGGATCATGGGTTATAAAATAAATAAAGTATATATTTTTGTGACATACAAATAGTATGTCAAGCTAACACCTTTGTTCTAGTTTCGTCTATTGCGAGTCTCGTGCCCCTGCGAGGCCTCATTTTATTGTTAATGATTTAAATTTTCCTTTCATCTTGTATTTGCATCATTACATAGAACCTTTGCCTATTGTTTCTGAGTGACATGTGAGAGGAGGGCAAAAGTCGGAGAAACTATACTAAGAGAAAGATAAGGGAAACTGAGGACTGACTACCTTAGCAATCCAAGGTTAGGATTATCAGATAGAGTACATGCGAAAGGACCTTGAGTTATAACTAAGTCCCCTAAAGTGCTATGGTCGTACCCCGATGGCTCCCTAGACTGCCACGGTCATACCCGGGTGGCCCCTTCGAGTGCCACGATCGTATCCTGATGGTCCTCCGGAGTGCCATGATCGTACCCTGTACGGAGTACCACGGTCGTACCCCGGTGGCCCCCTGGAGTGCCATGGTAATACCCGATGGCTCTCCGGAGTGCCACGGTTGTACCCTGATGGCCCTTCAGAATGCCATGGTTGTACCCGGTGGCCCCTCGGAGTGCTATGGTACCTAGTGACCCCTCGGAGTGCTATGGTACCTAGTGACCCCTCAGAGTGCTATGGTCATACCCAGTGGTCCCCCGGAGTGCCATAGTTGTACCCTAGTGGCCCCTGGGAGTGTCATAGTCGTACTCTGGTGGCTCCTTGAAGGTACCTAGACGGAGACGGAATAGTTTTCTATATGTTTTAAAGAGTCAATGGCTTTAATTACCATAACCCATCACGACAACCAATTGATTACAACTCACTAGTGGCAACCAACTCCCTATTTGAATAAGGCGACGAGGACACGATGCACCCACAATTACAGTCTCTACTGAGCTAGATCCCATCTCCATTATTGATTCAACCTCACTTGCACTGTACTATCCAGTAGAGCAGTCGATAATAAAGTAGCTTTCTATTCTCTCCAACTTTAGTCATTTTTATGTTACACATTTTGATGGCCTAGTAAATCTTGCGTTCAAATTCTACAAGAAGATGGCAATTTTCCAAATACCAATTGGTACGGCATTGGTCTTTATTGTTGTTTTGAGGGCGAATAGCAAGAGTAGCAAATTCATCTATATAAGAACAAATAGTTAATGCTTGTGTTATTTTAAACATCATAGCCTCATGGTTGATAAAAGGAGAGGAATCAACCCTTATCTTGGGAACAACCTCCCAAGTTGTCAGTTGCTTGGTTACGTTCAGCCACTGAAACCAATGTAAAGCAGGTCTACTATATAAAATGTTGTCCTTGCTAATTTTTCATCATTCTCAGTTTTACAATTTTAAAAAAGCTTTGAATCTGGAATGCCCATCCCGTAACATCGTCTCCCAGGAACAAACCAATAATAGTCATGTAGCTAGGTAATTTTATGGTGCTCCATGTGCACCACATAGACATTACACTGTCTAGACACAAAGATTATAAGACAATTTCCAGTCAACGCCACACGTACTGGCTGACCGAACATGGCAACCAAAATTTCAACTACCCCTAATGTCATTTTGCTCTCCCTCCAACCCACTCAACAGTTCCCAATAGTGTCATATGCTTTTAATTTTTAAAAATCTGCTCTCTCTGTCTCGTTTCTGTCCAAAATATTATGTCATATACATCACATGCTTGACATACGATATGTGATGCACCTCACATACTGTATGTGATGCATATTATATATTTCACATATCATATTTGTTGCACATTACATACTTCACATACCGTATTTTTTGTACATTACATGTCTCACATATAGTATGTGAGACATGTGATAGTTGGTATTAGATGAAAAAGACATAAGGGGCAGTGAAATTTCTTTATGTATGTCCAGTCAGCATGCTTAGCTGGCACTAACTGGATATTAAGTTTGAAAATCTGTGAGAGAGAGTAAAAATCTTAATTGGGATTGTGATGCTCTTTACTTTCTTGATTTTTTTTTTTTAAAGATTCATCGAGATGTATTAAGAGTGAAATCATCAATACATGTGAGTAGGACAATGAAACAATGTGCCAACTCAATAGACAAAATGAAACTGCCAGATACCGTAAGTGAAATACGGTATCTGAAACATTCACACGCTATATACTCTATTTGGCCAACAAAGAAGCAAAATCCCCCAAGGGGTAACAGATCCAAACTGTCTATACAAACATCCTTCAGATTAGTCTTGGCCCAACAGAAACCATGCCGCAAACCGTTGTAAAACATATCGGTCGCATTGTTGTCTTCTCCCTCGAAAATTCTATTATTTCTGCCCAACCATATACTCCATGCAAAGGAAAATAGCAGAACGTACCATAATCCATGCCAGCGAAGTGGAATTGGAAATCTGTCCCACTGTACGAATAGTTCTGCTATGGACCGCGGTTGGACCCAGCTTAGACCTCAATTCTTGAATAACAACGACCAGCTTGCCCAAAACTTCCTGCAATCAAGCAGAATATGATTGGAATCCCCTTCCACAAATCCACATGCCTCGCACTCTCCATCTGAATCAGGTAGGATTCCAAGTCTGATGAGATGACATTTGGCAGTATTCTTCTCCCTGCACGCCAGCCACATGAACGCTTGCCATTTGGGAGTTCCCTTCTTGCGCCAAACATTTGGAATCGGCTGCTCACTAAGCATCACTACACTCTCTGCCAGTGACTGGTAACAGGTACAAACCGAAAAAGGTCTCAACTGGTCTCCCCACAAAAGCAGATCTTCTTCCATTAAATTCGGTCTAAAGCCGCCCAGCATGGTCAAGAGACGTCCGACTTCATCATCCTCCCACGCAAATAGTCATCGCCTCCAACTGATGTTCCCCTGCCACTCATTGCCAAGCATTGACCCAAACCGCAATACTGGCCCCTCCTTATCTAGTGATACCTCGTATAGTCTTGGGAAAATGACCCGTAGTGTGGACGTACTGCACCAGACGTCTTGCCAAAAGGCGATGGAGTCCCCTCTACCCAATTTCCAGTGATAAAAGGCAGAGATGCACTGTCCATTTGGCAATGTTGATCGACTCGTCCGTACAATTCCTTTCCATATAGCAGAACCATTACTTACATCACTTACTATGCCGTCAAGACGTAATGTGGGATTATATTTCTGGGCAATGACCTGTCGCCACAGTGAACAGGTATCACTAGCAAGTCTGTAGCTCCATTTTGTGAGCAGGGCATCATTCCGCAGCTTCAAACATCCCAGTCCTGCACCCCCTTGTTCGGTTGCTCTGATTGCCACTGACCAGCGCACTTTGCACATACAACATTTATCCACTTTCCCAGCCCAAAGAAAATGCTTCATCCATTTCTCCAATTCCTGCCTAACTCCCACAGGCATCTAGAAGAAAGTCATGTAATACACTGGTAAACTACTGAGAACTGCTTTGATCAATGTGATCCGTCCCCCCAGCGAAAACAGAGAGCCCTTCCATGAAGCTAGCTTGCTTTTAAACCGGGCAACAACCGTAGCCCACGTACTCTGACGACATGGATTGGCCCCAAGAGGTACCCCAAGATACTGGAACGGTAAGGTCTGCCGCCTGTAGTGCAACGAATACGCCAGCTCCTCAGCCTCCCCACTAGATGCGTTAATCCCCACAAGGCTGGATTTGAAGAAATTAATCTTTAGCCCAGACAGTAACTCATAGCATCTCAAGATGCTTTAGAGGTTGAGGATTCCCTGCTGGTCGCCATTACTAAATAAAATGACGTCATCTGCATATTGAAGATGCATAAGATGTAATCTGCCAATGCTTATTCCCTGAAAAAGTTGGCATTCAGCCGCTCGGCCAAGCATTCGCGACAAAATTTCCGCCACTAAATTGAACAATAAAGGTGATAACTGGTCACCTTGTCGCAAACCTCGCCCCAAATTAAATTCAGCAGTTGGCGCACCGTTGATAAGGACTGCACAGCGAGCTGATGAAATACACGCCTGTATCCAGCATCGCCATTGCGCTCCAAAACCCATCTTTTCCATCACCTCAAATAAGAAGGCCCAATCAACCGAATCATACGCCTTCTGAAAATCGAGTTTGAGACACCAGCCTGGACGTTTTGACTTTTGCATGAAATGAATGATTTCATTGGCGACCATAATTGAATCCGCAATGAAACGTCCTTCCATAAAACCAGTTTGAAATGGAGAAATCAGCTGATCCATTACTGCCTTAAGCCGTTTGAACAGGAGCTTGGCAATAATTTTGTATAGACTATTGATGAGGTTGATAGGTCTATAAGCCGTAAACTCAGCTGCACCCGAGATCTTGGGGATTAAAGTGATAAAGCTGTTATTTATCCCTCGCGGTAGTTCTCGACTGGATTGAAATTTTTGCACTATCGTGACGATATCCTCTCCAATCACCTTCCAAGCTTTCTTAATGAAATAGAAATTGAAACCATCCGGTCCCGGGGCCTTGTGGCTACCGCAATCCCATACAGCACTCTTGATCTCCTCCTCAAGGAATGGTCTCTCGAGGCCGGCTGCTTCAGCTGATGACAGTCGAGGAAGGACCAACCCACCCAATCCGAACCACCTTATACCCTCATCCGCGAAGATGCGTTGGAAATAGCCGACTACTTCAGCCTGGATCGCAGCGGGCTGATAGATATCCAGGCCATTGACATGTACTGAGCCAATAAAGTTGTGACATTGCCGCATGGTAGGGCAGGAATGAAAAAACCTGTTGTTCTTATCCCCAAGTTTGAGCCATTGCTGTCTGGATTTCTGTCGCCACATGGCCTCAATCTTCTACTTGAAGTCCCACTTCTGGACCTGTAGCTCCTCATAACGCCTTGCTGAATCTGTCTCCAAATCCTGTCTGTTCTGGTTGAGCAAATCAAGTTCTTCTAGTAGTATCTTCAGTCGATGTTCTAAGGCTCCGAAAGTCTCTTTGTGCCACACCTTGAGTTTCTTCTTCAGGAAAGCCAACTTCTTAACCACACTAAATGCACCTGGAAAGCAAATCCCTGCCGCCTGCCAGAACTCCTCCACCGTGGCCATGAATCATTTGTCCTCCCACCATAAATCCCACGATCTAAACGGTCAGATACCCCAAAAGAAAGAATCAGCTTTCAGGATTAAGGGGACATGATCTGAAAAACCCTTATCTCCTGCGTATAGCCTTTGGCTGCTGAATTGTAGACACCAGTTGGGGGAAACCAGCACCCGATCAATCCTGGAAGCACTTTGTGAATTAAACCACGTATAGGCCTTACCAAGGAGTGGCAAGTCGATCAACCGATTCCGATTGATGAAATGCACAAATCTGCGAGCCGCAGCACTATTAAAAGAACTGCCTATTCGCTCCTCCGCATTGACGGATTCATTAAAATCACCTAAGACCACCCAAGGAGCTATATCCGCAGATTTCCTTCGTTGCTGGTCTTCCCATAGTAATCTACGCTCGGCCACTAAATTCGGTGCATGTAGCCCAACACAAACAAAACTGAACCCAGAAGCCCTTACCCGCATTTCCAATAACAACCATCGCTCGAATTTTTCTATGCGAACAGCCTGAACTTTCGTATTATCCCAAAGACACACGATGCCACCAGCCCTCCCATGTGCATCTATAGCTGCCCATTGGATATTATAACCAGGCCATAGTCTTCTCGCCAATCTATCAGAAAAACTTTCCTTCTTCGTCTCACATAAGATCAAGACACTCAGCTGCTCCTTGCTAATAAAATGGTGAATTTGATTCTCCTTCATCTTACCACGACATCCTCGGATATTCCACATAGCCAAATTAATCATTCAGAATAGGATCCCTACGCAAATAATGTACCTATATCCACACAATCCTCACCAAACATCCATATCCACACAATCAGTGTGAATAAATATATGTTCAGCTAAAATAGGCAGACAAGTTGGATAAAGTACAAGGAACATGAGTATGGATAAAGTTTTTGAAGCTAAAACTTATGCCTTGTATCAAAATCAAAGTAACCAATTATGTAAAAATACAAAACCATGGAAAAGAACCCAACAAGAAAACCAATCTGAGCCATATCCCATGAAACCCATATCTCCTTACCCTTTGTTTCCCAGGGAGCTTCAAGCGTTTCTACTGCTTCTGGACACAACACATTTATTTGCATTCCACACAATCCACTGTTGTTGGCATAGTCACTTGGATCATTTAATCTTATCCATTTGAGGACCGCTAGGAATGTGTCCATAAAGTTTGTTATGACTCAAGTCCAGGTTGGATATTTGCAGGAGCTCTGCAAATGTGGTAGGAATTTCTCCTGAGAGACTGTTATGCAACAAATCTAGGCTCTCCAAACTCTGTAAATCACCAAAGCTCTTGGGTATTTGACCGGAAAGATAGTTGTGGGACAAGTTTAACGACTTCAAACTCTGTAAGTCGCTCAAGGTATTTGGAATTTCACCTGACAATAGGTTCTTTGAGATGTCCAAGAAAGTGTACATCAGAAGATTATGCCAGGACAGACCTTGCTTTAACTTCTTCCAGGAGACTTCCAACTCTTGTCTGTCATGAGGGTCTAACGTCCCGAGGAATGAAAATAATTGCAAATAATCCGACTTTCTTATCATCCCTGAAAGATTTCCCAAAGTCGAAGGAATGGTTCCATTAAATTGATTGTTAGAGAGATCGAGAATTCTAAGATTTCGAAGATCAGACATATGGACAGGAATGCTTCCTCCCGAAGCATTATCTTTAAGATTTAAAACCCCAAGTGTAGAAATTTGGAAGAGAGACGGTGGAATTTGGCCCACAATTTTATTGCTGTGAAGATCGAGATATGTAAGCTTTGTTAAACTACTGAGGTTTTGCGGAAGAGTTCCAGAAAACTCGTTTTAGCTCAACACTAGAATTTCTGTACTAACAGCAAAAGTCATGGGTACTCTACCGCTGAGTCTGTTAAATGAAAGATCAACAAAAACCAAAGATGAATTGGGAAGAAATCTTGGTACCACTTTTCCTGAAAGTTTATTATCAGACAAGTCCAACAACACCAGTTCAGAAAGTTTTGAGATGGATTCAGGAATTGGTCCGGAGAAATTATTATCACCCAGCATAAGAGTCCTTAGACCAGAGGCAGAACCAACTGTATTCGGCAATGGCCCTGTAAACTCGTTTCGTCCCAAGTGAAGGAAATGTAAGCTTCTAGAAATGAACAACCGGAAGGGTATAGGACCACAACTGATAGTGAGCTTATTTCCTGACAAACTGATAGTGTTCAAGTTCTTCTCAGCTAGCCACAATGGAAAGTTTCCTCTTAAGTCATTGTCACTCATGTCCAGGTAAGAAAGCCGGGTTTGGTTGGAAAGCCAAGAAGGTATATGCCCTGACAGGTTGCAAGAAGATAAAGAAAATACTTCCAATTGGCATTTAGGAAGGATATCCAGATTTGAAGGGGAAAAGTGGTTTCCTCCTAGATACAGTTCCTTCATTTTCTCCATGTAAAACAACCACTCTGGAATTATCCCATGAAATGAGTTGTTGGCTAAATCAAGTGTTTTCAGCTTGCTCATGTTTTGAATCAATGGAAAGATCTCTCCACTCAAATTATTGTCTCTCAACTGCAATACTTCCAACTCTTTCAAAATTGTCAAGGAGAAGGGAACTTTTCCAGAAAATCTGTTTCCTGAGAGCACCAACCATTGCAGTTTATTGTGATTCTTAAATTCTGAAGGTATCTCTCCCTCCATTAAGTTGCTCTCTAAAAATAGACCCTTCAAACTAAGATTGCCCACATCTCTGCTCAATGTTCCTTCAATCATATTATTGGTAAGATCAAGGAACTCCAACTTCCTCAAGGAGAATATTTCAGGAGGAATGGAACCGGAAAACCTGTTATAACCCATGTTAAGGTTTACAAGTTGTGAAAAATTCGCCAAACCTTCTCCCGGGATTTCACCACTTAAATTGTTGCCGGGGATCGAAAATGTCACAAGCAAGCGTATGCGAAAAAGTGGCTCTAAAACACTTGATGGGAGAGCAGAATTTGTAGTCAGTGGCGAGGAAAAGAGATAGCCCAGATTTAGAGTAATAACCTGTGGTGGGGTTTTGTTTTCTTTTTAAAAAAATTCATCGATATGTATTAAGATTGGAAGCATTAATACATGTGAGTAGAGCAATGAAGCATTGTCCCAACTCGATAGACAAAGTGAAAGTGCCAGATACCGTAATTAGATTACCGTATCTGAGAATTTTCACAATCTATAGGATCTATGTGGCCAACAAAGAAGCAAAATCTCCTGATGGTAACAAATCCAAACTATCTATACAAACATCCTTAAGATTTGTCTTGGCCCAACAAAAACCATGCCGCATATCATTGTAGAACACATCGTTCTCACTAGTGTCCTCTCTCCTGAAGACTCTGCTATTTCTGCCCAACCAAATACTCCATGCAAAAGCAAATATCAAAACGTATCATAATCCATGCCATCGAGTTGGTATTGAGAAACCAGCCTATTGGATGAATAATTCTGCCATGGACCGTGGTTGCACCCAGCTTAATCCCAAGTTTCTGAATAATAGTGACCAACATGCCCAAGCCCTCCTGCAGTGAAGCAAAATATGATTGGAATCCCCTTCTGCAAGACCACATGCCTCGCAAGCACCCTCGGATTCAGGCCGGATGCCAAATCTTATTAGCTGACCTTTGGCAATAATCTTCTCCCTACACGCAAGCCACATGAACGCTTGCCATTTGGGTGCTCCCTGCTTACGCCAAACATTTGGAATCTTCATGTCGCTTGAATTGACCACACTCTCTTCCAGCGATTGGTAATAGTTACGGGCTGAGAAAGGTCTCAACTGATCTCCCCATAATAGTAAATCTTCCTCCAAGGAGTTTGGGATAAAACCTCTCAGCGTGGAAAATAGACGCTCAGCTTCATCCTCCTCCCAAACAAATAATCGTCTCCTCCATATGATGTTCCATCGCCACTTGTTGCCCACTACCGACCCAAACTTTAAGACAGATCCCTCCTTCTCCAATTCGATATCGTATAATCTCGGAAATAGCACCTGTAAGGGAGAATCCCCGCACCAGACGTCTTGCCAAAAAGCTATGGAATCACCTTTTCCCAATTTCCAGTGATAGAATTCTGAGAGACACTTGCCATTTGACAATGTTGATCTGCTGGTCTGCACAATTCCTTTCCAGATGGCAGAACCATGACTTACATCACTCACTACGCCTTCGGAACACAATCTGGGCCTATACTTGTAAGACCCCGAATTTTGAGTCCTAGAAGTCCAGAAGCCAGTGCAGGTGAAAAGACGATTTTTCCCCTGAAGAGAAGGATGTGTGATAGCCGAAATTGGTAAGATTGTTCAGTAAATTAATTTGATTCTAATTCCTTTTGATTTAGGTCCTTGTAGATGGGTAATAGCTTTAGGAACCATCCTTTAAGGTAGATAGTTGCCTTAAAGATTAAGTCCCTAAAAATAGGGAAGGTAATTTAAGAGTTTTGGTTATTTAGTGAATTATATTGGATTGATAGATTGATTAAAAGTAGTAGACATAATGCTACACTCATTGAATATAAATAGGAAGCCAACCCCACAAATTTGTCCCCTAAAACCTTACAAAATTCGTATAGGCTTAAAACCCTATACCTCCCTTTAGCCGTCAGAACTTACTGAAACGTTAAACCAGCATAACTCCCTCATCGTTCATTGGATCTCTGCGAATAATAGCTTGTTGGAAAGCTCTCTTCATCCTCTTTCCAAACATCTTTTTTTTTTCCGTCAGGAGGTTAGTATTTCTTTGTCTAATGTTACTGTGAAAATCGACGGCCGAATTAGGTTTTCGCCAAATCTTCTTGAACTTNTCCCCTAAAACCTTACAAAATTCGTATAGGCTTAAAACCCTATACCTCCCTTTAGCCGTCAGAACTTACTGAAACTTTAAACCAGCATAACTCCCTCATCGTTCATTGGATCTCTGCGAATAATAGCTTGTTGGAAAGCTCTCTTCATTCTCTTTCCAACCATTTTTTTTTTTCGTCAGAAGGTTAGTATTTCTTTGTCTAATGTTACTGTGAAAATCGGCGGGCGAATTAGGTTTTCGCCAAATCTTCTTGAACTTAAAAATAGCATAACTCTCTACTCGTTTGTCAGAATCTTGCAAATAATATGTCTTTGGAAAGATCTTTTCATCCTCTTTCCAATCCAATATTAGTCTCAGCATGGATGTAAATATTGTGTTGTTTTGGGTCGAGACGAAATCGTCTTATGCCCTACTTTTAGCAATAGGTTTTGCATTGTTAATTGGAATGGTAAATTCAGGTTGAATCTTGATAAGTTCCTGGCTATCACATCACAAATCCAAGAGGAATGCACCTGCAACATCTTATCACTGGTTTTCTGATAGGTTTGGTGAGTGGTACTGGTAAGGAATAGGGTATACAATTGATTTTTGGGATATGCATGCTTAGTTTGTTTTGTCTTTGTCTGGTGATGATTTAGGTGGTTCAGATTTACTTAATAAAGGCAAAGGAGTAGCTTCTTGTTCAGAGACAAGAGAGGTAGGATCTATGCCTCATCGGTTTCTCCAGAAACCCCCGCTCTTATCTAATGTTTTTGTTACCTGCCTTTGTTGTATTGTTTGTGATTGGATTATATGGTAAGAATATGACATCCAGAATGAGATATGAATCTCGTAGGTTGTATAGAACCCCTGAGTTAGGAATTGAGTGCCTGGGATGCTATTGTTATATGAATTGGATGTGTTGATTATTTCCTGACGAGATTGAGAATACCCTGTTATGGTATTGTGCTTTGTACTTGCCTGTGTGTGCTTGTACGTGTTTGTGTGTCACGATCCTATTCCGGTGGCCACGTAGGGTAAGAACTGATGCTCCTAGGGAGAGGAGAGTTTCTTATCGATTTATGGGAGGTGTATGGGTGTTGAACCAGCAAGTGAGCGCTGGATATCTGTCATTGAGTGTGAATTTGTTGTATTTCATCTGCCTGTGTACTTTTGAATTTTCGGAAGTGTGGTCCTCCCTCATCCATAATCTCGGCCTTAACCTCTTTTGGTTTATTGTTGAATTGCGTGATCCCTTTAGTTGTTTAGGGAATAATCTTATGTGAATTTGGGAGATTTGTGTTTAGGAATTCTGTAGATCTTATGATGCTGCAACCCTACTGAGATTCTTGTAATCTCATATTGTTGTTTTTACCATTTTTCAGGCTTAGGTACATCCTCTATTCGTCGTACCAGTGTGTGAGATCAAGGCTGCACGGCGGGGCGATATCGCATCACATTTACTACTTATTACTTGCGCAAATAACTTGAAAGATTGGACATTGTTCTGGTTTAATTTTTAAGCATTCGTTTGGCTTGCTATTTCCGAACTTGATTGATGAATTTCTTGCTGATTATTTGGATCCCTATGGGACTTGTGTGTTATGAACCCAATGGATTGATTTAAGACTTCCGCTGATGATTTTATTTACTCCGTATGTTACCAGAATATGTGTCCAGTATCATGCTCCAATTGATTGATAAGCAACAAAATAAACAAGATTAAAATCGGTATCATATGAGTAGCCTTGTGAAATTCTAATAGGTCTTAGGTGTCGTTGAGGCTTATTTGGGTTTCACGGCGGTAATGACCTTAATCGGAGCAATGAATAATGGTTTAGGAATTGGGGTCGTTACAAGTGTGGTAGCGGAGCATGGTTTAGGTTTATAACTTGTTATTTGCTGACTTAGTTGTTAATTTTGGTGATTGCAGGTGATTGCAGGTAAGAACATGGGCACACACTCACTCACTTAGGGACTAAAACTGAAAAGGAATTAGAGATAACACGGGATTTAAAGGATGGCAATAATAATAGCAGTTGTGTCGAATGTTTATCTTTAGTATGCTTTAATATGTTTGAGTGGATGATTAGCTATGTTTCTTGTCATTACCGAATGAATATGCATGTGAGTGATTATGTGTATTGCCGAATATGGATGATGTGTGTAACTATAGTTGCGTGATGTTTGTTATGATTTCTTTGCGTGTTAATGTTATTGCTGAATGTGCATAGCATGTGTGCATATGATTTTCGAAATTTGTATATTGTTTTCCAGCATATGCGTATCGTCCGGTGCATGCCTCTCCACCAGGTACCACTCCTATTCCTAGTATCGTATTTAGTGTTTGTTTGAGTAACAATCGTACACCTGTGTAGTATGGCACGCTCGAGGCAACAAAGGGACCAACGGGGTAGGTTTGAAATTCGGAATGACCAGCAACCTGTTGAGCAAGATGAGCCAAATGCACAAAATGAGCAGGAAGGGCAAGCTGAGTCTGGAAACCAACCTGAGACACCAGTCGCACCAGGCATTGACCCTGTCATGGCACAGATCTTAAACGTGTTACAAGGAATTGCTGCAAACCAGCAGCGAATGGAGGCGCAATTTCAGAGTGCTCCTGCGCCTACACCAGGACCTATTCCACCACTTGAACCTGTACAGCCGGCACAACATAAGGAGACAGAGAGACTTCCCGTTATGATTACAAAATTGCTGAAGGAAGCTCGACAACTTGGATGTAAAGACTTCGGTGGTTCAGCTGGAGCCGCAGCCGCTCGGGAGTGGATAGGATACCTTATGCCGAGTATCCTTGTTCCTGCGTATCTCTGATGACGACAAGGTTGCCATTGCTACATTCTTACTTGAGGGAGAAGCCCTCGCTTGGTGGACATCTGTTAGCTTGCGATTCGGCGATCGTTTGCCGACTGTGGGAAGAATTCCGGTATGAATTTGACTGAAAGATTTTATACGAGATTCCATAAAAGTGAGCAGCGGCAGGCATTTTACAAACTTGAACAAGGCACCCGTTCGGTGCTGGAATATGAGAAGGTGTTGAGGGAGTTGTCCCGCTTTGCACCTGAAGAGGATCGTACATCGTACCAGCTGGCAAGACGATTTCAGGATGGGTTGAGTGTCGAACTCAAAACCATCGTCGGTACGACACCAGTGCAGAATTTGCAAGAACTAATAACTGCCGCAACCGAAGCTGAAAAGATCGTGCAAACCAGGAAGCCACCCGCAGCTACTAGTGGCGGATCTTATAGGCGTGATTCAAAGTTCAACCGAAGAAGGGGACCTTATCCCTTACGGTCTCATCCTCCGCAGATCAATGGCAATGGGAACACCAACAGGAGGAACTTTTCTGGTTCCAATTACAATGGATCTTCGTGGCAGTTTCCGCAACGGCGATGTTTCAACTGTGGCGAGATGGGACATATTCAGGCCGATTGTCCAAAACGGCGAATCCCAGGGGTACCCAACACCAGCCGAGGTGGGAATGTCAATCCCTCTAGACTACCAGCACGCGCACCAGGAAGGCCACCCAATGGATCCACAAGTGAAGCGCAACCAAGACCAACAAGGCTCTTTACTTTGACTGATGCCGAGGCTAGTCCTGATGTGGTGACAGGTACTATTTCAGTCTTTTCTCAAAACGCTAAAGTCTTATTTGATCCAGGAGCAAATAGATCGTTCGTGAGTCAAAGGATAGCACTTAGCGCGGATCGTCCTCTATCTCCCTTGACTCCTCCTATTGCGGTTCTAACTCCTTTGGGAGAGCAACTGATTTGTGATCTGGTCTATATCGGCTGTGCTATACGTATGGGATCGAGTGTATTTGAAGTGGATCTCATTCCATTAGACATCAAGGAGCTGGATGTGATTTTAGGCATGGATTGTCTAGCAAAATATCAAGCCCGTGTGGAGTGTTTCACCAAGCGGGTGTGGTTCACATTTGCTAATGGTACCGAATACTGTTTTGAAGGCGATAGGCGAGTTGTGCCAACTTGCATGATTTCCTGGCTTAAGGCGGAGCGATTAATCAACAAAGGATGTACAGCGTACCTTGCGCATGTACAGGATATTTCTAAAGAATCTTCAGATCTGAATTTTGTTCCTGTGGTTTGTGAATTTCCGGAAGTATTTCCAGAAGACATAGCCGGATTGCCACCAGCAAGAGAAGTAGAATTCGGCATTGAGCTTGTGCCAGGTACAAATCCGATTTCCATTCCTCCGTATCGTATGGCTCCTGCGGAAATGAAGGAACTGAAGACGCAATTGGAAGATTTGCTGGATCGTGGTTTTATTCGACCTAGTGTGTCACCGTGGGGAGCACCTGTGCTGTTCGTGAAAAAGAAAGATGGTTCGCTGCGATTGTGCATTGATTATCGACAGCTGAACCGCGTGACCATGAAGAACAAATATCCCTTGCCACGCATTGATGATTTATTTGACCAACTCCAAGGGGCAGCGGTATTCTCCAAGATTGATCTCAGATCTGGATACCATCAATTGCGAGTTCGTGATGCTGATATTCCGAAGACCGCGTTCAGATCGCGATATGGCCACTATGAATTTCTGGTTATGCCATTCGGTTTGACCAATGCACCAGCTGTGTTTATGGACTTGATGAATCGTGTGTTCCGCGAATTCCTGGATAAATTTGTGATCGTCTTCATCGACGACATTCTGATTTACTCAAAGTCGGAAGAGGATCATGTTATGCACTTGCGGCTTGTGCTTCAAATTCTGAAGGACCGGCGATTGTTTGCCAAATACTCAAAATGCGAATTCTGGTTACGTGAGGTTAGTTTCCTTGGCCATATTGTTTCCGCCCAAGGTGTGTTTGTTGATCCAAAGAAGATTGAAGCCGTGACTGCTTGGGAACCTCCGCGAAGTGTGTTCGAAGTTCGTAGTTTCCTTGGATTAGCAGGTTACTACCGTCGCTTTGTGGAAAATTTTTCATCACTTGCCGGGCCATTGACAAAACTGACACGCAAGGGTGAGCCGTTCGTATGGAATGAAAAGTGCCAGCAAAGTTTCGACGAGCTAAAGAATCGGTTAGTTTCTGCACCTATCCTTACCTTACCTATTTGCGGAAAAGAGTATGTGGTTTACAGCGACGCGTCGAAATCCGGACTTGGATGTGTATTGATGCAAGATGGGAAAGTCATTGCCTACGCTTCAAGGCAATTGCGACCACACGAGATGAACTACCCTACACATGATCTAGAACTTGCAGCCGTGGTCTTTGCTTTAAAAATATGGCGACATTATCTATACGGCGAGACGTGTCGAATCTTTACTGATCACAAAAGCCTGAAGTACCTCCTTACACAGAAAGAGTTGAATATGAGGCAACGAAGATGGATGGAACTAATTAAGGACTACGATTTGATCATCGAATATCATCCTGGAAAGGCGAATGTTGTGGCTGATGCCCTGAGCCGAAAGTGTCATTCTCCTTCCCCATCAATTCTGGCGTATATGCGCACTCATTACTTGCCAATGATGTTGGAATTGAAAACTAATCGTGTGCGTCTTGGCACCGATTTCTCTGGTTCGTTGCTAGCACGAATTGAAGTCGCACCTACCATAATTGAGGAGATCCGGAATCAACAATTGGAGGATCTGAAGCTTGCTGAAATTCGGAAGCAACTTGCTGATGGTGTTGATGCTATAGTTCGTGATTTCAGAATACGAGATGACGAAGTTCTAGTCTTCAGAAACCGGGTATGTGTTCCACAAAATGCTGATCTTCGTAACCTTATTCTATCAGAGGCGCATAGTTCGAAGTTTGCTATTCATCCTGGAAGCACAAAGATGTACCGAGATTTGAAGGGCCAGTATTGGTGGCCTAACATGAAGCGACATATTGCTGAATTTGTTGCTCGATGTCTTGTATGTCAACAAGTGAAAATTGAACATCAAAGACCTGCTGGTTTACTTCAGTCACTTCCGATTCCAGAGTGGAAGTGGGAGCACATCACAATGGATTTTGTTACCGGTTTGCCTAGATCACAGCGAGGATACAATGCTATTTGGGTGATCGTGGATCGACTGACGAAATCTGCACACTTTCTTCCTATACGTGTGACAGATACACCAGAAAAATTGGCAATTCGTTACTTGGATGAGATTGTTCGTTTGCATGGAGTACCAGTTTCTATTGTTTCAGATCGTGACCCTCGTTTCACTTCACGATTTTGGGAGAAATTCCAGAATGCATTGGGTTCGAAATTGAAGTTCAGTACAGCATTTCATCCCCAAACCGATGGTCAATCAGAAAGGACAATTCAAACACTTGAAGATATGCTACGTGCGAGTGTATTAGACCAGCAAATCGGCTGGGATCGAAGCTTACCATTGGCGGAATTTGCTTACAACAATAGCTTTCATGTAAGCATCGGTATGGCACCCTATGAAGCACTTTATGGGAGACGTTGCAGAACCCCTATTTGCTGGAATGAAGTAGGCGAGAGACGCCTAGACAATCCAGAATTAATTGACCAAGCAACAGAACAATTGAGCTTGATTCGTCAAAGGTTAAAAGCAGCACAAGATCGGCAGAAAAGCTACGCCAACAATCGACGAAGGGAGCTGGAATTTGCGGTAGGAGACAAGGTGTTTTTGAAGGTAGCCCCATGGAAGGGAGTCCTTCGTTTTCAGCAGCGAGGTAAGCTAACACCTCGCTACATTGGTCCTTATGACATTGTGGAGAGAATCGGCCCTGTTGCATACCGACTTGCACTACCTCCAAATATGGAAAGAATTCACAATGTATTTCACGTGTCAATGCTAAGAAAGTATATGCGAGATCCTGCTCATGTGCTTAAAGAACCGCCAGTAGAAGTTGAAGAAGATCTATCCTATCCCGTACAGCCAGTTGCCATACTAGACCGGTCAGTTCGACAGCTTCGCAGTCGAAGCGTACCTATGGTACGAGTTGTTTGGCGTAATGGCCAAATCGAGGAGCAGTCTTGGGAGACTGAGGAGTCTATGCATGCAAAATATCCTTACTTGTTTGATTAGGTACTAATGTTTAAATTTCGAGGACGAAATTCTTATAAGGAGGGGAGGATGTAAGACCCCGAATTTTGAGTCCTAGAAGTCCAGAAGCCAGTGCAGGTGAAAAGACGATTTTGCCCCTGAAGAGAAGGATGTGTGATAGCCGAAATTGGTAAGATTGTTCAGTAAATTAATTTGCTTCTAATTCCTTTTGATTTAGGTCCTTGTAGATGGGTAATAGCTTTAGGAACCATCCTTTAAGGTAGATAGTTGCCTTAAAGATTAAGTCCCTAAAAATAGGGAAGGTAATTTAAGAGTTTTGGTTATTTAGTGAATTATATTGGATTGATAGATTGATTAAAAGTAGTAGACATAATGCTACACTCATTGAATATAAATAGGAAGCCAACCCCACAAATTTGTCCCCTAAAACCTTACAAAATTCGTATAGGCTTAAAACCCTATACCTCCCTTTAGCCGTCAGAACTTACTGAAACTTTAAACCAGCATAACTCCCTCATCGTTCATTGGATCTCTGCGAATAATAGCTTGTTGGAAAGCTCTCTTCATCCTCTTTCCAACCATCTTTTGTTTTCCGTCAGGAGGTTAGTATTTCTTTGTCTAATGTTACTGTGAAAATCGGCGGCCGAATTAGGTTTTCGCCAAATCTTCTTGAACTTAAAAATAGCATAACTCTCTACTCGTTTGTCAGAATCTTGCAAATAATATGTCGTTGGAAAGATCTTTTCATCCTCTTTCCAACCCTATATTAATCGCAGCTTGGATGTAAATATTTCGTTGTTTTGGGTCGAGACGAAATCGTCTTATGCCCTACTTTTAGCAATAGGTTTTGCATAGTTAATTGGAATGGTAAATTCAGGTTGAATCTTGATAAGTTCCTGGCTATCACATCACACATCCAAGGGGAAGGCACCTGCAACATCTGATCACTGGTTTTCTGATAGGTTTGGTGAGTGGTATTGGTAAGGAATAGGGTATTCAATTGACTTTTGGATATGCATGCTTAGTTTGTTTTGTCTTTGTCTGGTGATGATTTAGGTGGTTCAGATTTACTTAATAAAGGCAAAGGATTAGCTTATTGTTCAGAGACAAGAGAGGTAGGATCTATGCCTCATCGGTTTCTCCAGAAACCCCCGCTCTTATCTAATGTTTTTGTTACCTGCCTTTGTTGTATTGTTTGTGATTGGATTATATGGTAGAGAATATGAAATCCGGAATGAGATATGAATCTCCTAGGCTGTATAGAACCCCTGAGTTAGGAATTGAGTGCCTGGGATGCTATTGTTATATGAATTGGATGTGTTGATTATATCCTGACGAGATTGAGAATACCCTGTTATGGTATTATGCTTTGTACTTGCCTGTGTGTGCTTGTACGTGTTTGTGTGTCAGGATCCTGTTCCGGTGGCCACGCAGGGTAAGAACTGATGCTCCTAGGGAGAGGAGAGGTTCTTATCGATTTATGGGAGGTGTATGGGTGTTGAACCAGCAAGTGAGCGCTGGATATCTGTCCTTGCGGGGCCGGATCCCTGTCTTGCGGGACAGGAAGCCCTTATCTTGCGGGATTTGGGGATGCCCTAGTTGCGGCTAAGGGAAGACTTGCCCATGTGGGGCTAGTCGACTTGTCCTTGCGAGGATAAGGTGAAAGGCTTACTGATTAGTTTGTGTGTTAACCATCTACCCTTTGTGCAGTAAGTCTTGGACAACACAGGTGGAAGGGGATGGCCTTTTCTTCATCATTGAGTGTGATTTTGTTGTATTTCACCTGCCTGTGTACTTCTGAACTTTCGGAAGTGTGGTCCTCCCTCAACCATAATCTCGGCCTTAACCTCTTTTGGTTTATTGTTGAATTGCGTGATCCCTTTAGTTGTTTAGGGAATGATCTTATGTGAATTTGGGAGATTTGTGTTTAGGGATTCTGTAGATCTTATGATGCTGCGACCCTACTGAGATTCTTGTAATCTCATATTGTTGTTATTACCATTTTTCAGGCTTAGGTACATCCTCTATTCGTGGTACCAGTGTGTGAGATCAAGGCTGCACGGCGGGGCGATATCGCATCACATATACTACTTATTACTTGCGCAAATAACTTGAAAGATTGGACATTGTTCTGGTTTAATTTTTAAGCATTCGTTTGGCTTGCTATTTCCGAACTTGATTGATGAATTTCTTGCTGATTATTTGGATCCCTATGGGACTTGTGTGTTATGAACCCAATGGATTGATTTAAGACTTCCGCTGATGATTTTATTTACTCCGTATGTTACCAGAATATGTGTCCAGTATCATGCTCCAATTGATTGATAAGCAACAAAATAAACAAGATTAAAATCGGTATCATATGAGTAGCCTTGTGAATGTGTGTGAGTGAGTGTGTGCCCATGTTCTTACCTGAAATCACCACCTGAAATCACCAAAATCAACAAATAAATTAGCATATAACAAATTATATTCCCTAAACCATGCTCCGCTACCAAACTTGTAACGACCCCAATTCCTAACTATTCTTAATTGCTCCGATTAAGGTCATTACCGCCGTGAAACCCAAATAAGCCTCAACGACACCTAAGACCTATTAGAATTCCACAAGGCTACTCATAAGATACCGATTTTAAACTTGTTTATTTTGTTGCTTATCAATCAATTGGAGCATGATATTGGACACATATTCTAGTAATATACGGAGTAAATAAAAACATCAGCGGAAGTCTTAAATTAATCCATTGGGTTCATAACACACAAGTCCCATAGGGATCCAAATAACCAGCAAGAAATTCATCAACCAAATTTCGGAAATAGCAAGCCAAACGAATGCTTAAACATAAACCAGAACAATGTCCAATCTTTCAAGTTATATGCGCAAGTAACAAGTATGCAAATGTGATGCGATATCGTCCCGCCGTGCAGCCTTGATCTCACACACTGGTACCACGATCAGAGGATGTACCTAAGCCTGAAAAATGGTAAAAACAACGGTTTGAGATTACAAGAATCTCAGTACGGTCGCAGCATCATAAGATCTACAGAATCCCTAAACACAAATCTCCCAATTCACATAAGATCATTCCCTAAACAACTAAAGGGGATCACGCAATTCAACAACAAACCAAAAGGGGTTAAGGCCGAAATTATGGCTGACGGAGGACCACACTTCCGAAACTTCAGAAGTACACAGGCAGGTGAAATACAACAAAATCGCTCTCAATGTAAAAGAAAGGTCATCCCCTTCCACCTGTGTTGTCCAAGACTTACTGTACAAAGGGTAGATGGTTAACACAAAAACTAATCAGTAAGCCTTTCACCTTATCCTTGCAAGGACAAGTCGACTAGCCCCTCATGGAACAAGTCTTCCCTTAGTCGCAACCAGGGCATCCCCAAATCTCGCAAGATAAGGGCTTCCTGTCTCGCAAGACAGGGATCCGGCCTCGCAAGGACAGATATCCAGCGTGCACTTGCTGGTTCAACACCCATACACCTCCCATAAATCAATAAAAACCTCTCCTCTCCCTAGGAGCAACAGTTCTTACCCTACGTGGCCACCGGAACAGGATCCTGACACACAAACACGTACAAGCACAAAAAGGCAAGTACAAAGCATAATACCACAACGGGGTATCCTCAATCATGTCAGGAAATAATCAACACATCCAATTCATATAACAATAGCATCCCAAGCACTCAATTCCTAACTCAGGGATTCGATATAGCCTAGGAGATTCATATCTCATTCCGAATGTCATATTCACACTCTACAATCCAATCACAAACTAATACAACAAGGGCAGGTAACAAAAACATCAGATAAGAGCAGGAGTTTCTGAAGAAACCGATGAGGCATAGATCCTACCTCTCTTGTCTCTGAACAATAAGCTAATCCTTTGCCTTTATTAAGTAAATCCAAACCACCTAAATTATCACCAGGCAAAGACAAAACAAACTAAGCACGCATATTCAATAATCAATTGAATACCTTATTTCCTTACCAATACCACTCACCAAACCTATCAGAAACCAGTGATCAGATGCTGCAGGTGCCTCCCCCTTGGATGTGTGATGTGATAGCCAGAAACTTAACAAGAATCAACCTGAATTTACCATTCCAATTAACTATGCAAAACCTGTTGCTAAAAGTAGGGCATAGGACGATTTCGTCTCGACTTACAACGAAATATTTATATACAAGCTGCGATTTATATATGGTTGAAAATAGAATGAAAATATCTTTCCAACGACATATTATTTGCAAGATTCCAACAAACGAGTAGAAAGTTATGCTATTTTTAAGTTCAAGAAAATTTGGCGAAAACCTAATTCAGCCGCCGATTTTCAAAATAGCTTTAGACATAGAAATACTAAGCTTCTGACCAAAAACAAAATATTTTTTGAAAGAAGATGAAGAGAGCTTTCCAACAAGCTATTATTCGTAGAGATCCAACAAACGAGGAGTGAGTTATGCTGGTTTGAAGTTTCTGCAAATTATGGTGGCTATAGGGAGGTATAGGGTTTTAAGCCTATACGAAATTTGTAGGTTTTCTATGAATAATTCTTTGTGAGGTTGGCTTCCTATTTATAATGAGAGGGTATAGAATTATGATTACTACTTTAATCACTTTATCTAAATAGGATAATTTACTAGATAACTAAACTCTAAACTCTTTAATTATCTTCCCCTATTTTTAGGGACTTTAATCTATAAGGCAACTATCTAGCCTTAAGGATGATTCCTAAGGCAATTACTCATCTACAAGAACCTAGATCTAAAGGAATTAGAAACAAAATAATTTACTAAACAATCTTACCAATTTCGGCCATCACACATCCTTTTCTTCAGGGGCAAAATCGTCTTTTCACCTGCACTGGCTTCTGGACTTCTAGGACTCAAAATTCGGGGTCTTACAAAAAAGATCGTGACACAAACACATACAAGCGCATACAAGCAAGTACATAGCATAATACCACAACAGGGTATCCTCAATCATGTCAGAACACAATCAATATATTTAATTCACACATTACATGCAAATTAAGCACACATAACCTATCTCAAAGGTTCGACAATGCCTAAGTAAGCCTCAAATCAATCCGCAACTCATGCATACATTCCCTCACATATGCGCATATATCAATACAAAGACATGCATCAAAAATAACAACCAACAACAAGGATCTATGGAGAAAATGATGAGGCATAGATCCTACCTCTCTTGTCTCTAAACAAGAACTTATTCCTTTGCCTTTATTCAAGGGATTTGAACCACAAAACCTATCAGAAACCAGTGATCAGATGTCGCAGGTGCTTCCTCCTTTGATGTGTGATGTGATAGCCAAGAATTTAGTAAAATTCAACTTGAATTACCATCCGAATTAACTCTACAAATCTCGGCACTAAGAATATAGCATAAGACAAATTATGATTTCTTGCATACAAGGTGTACGGGTTATGATTTCATATTAACAAGGAAGGATTATGTGTTTAGAACAAGTACAATCAAACGAAACATTATCATAATCCAATAGGTTAATCAATTGATCAAGATTGACAACAATAGGGGACAAGAGTAGAGCATACAAATTTCATATATAGAGAAGATTCAAAGGATGAATTCATGATTTTACGACATGAGTGGATGCTAAAAAATCATACAAACAAGAAAAACAACAACAGAAATCAAATGAAGGTAGAATCACACAATTTTGGAACCAAACCCCCCAAATTATGACTTAAATTTTGACAAGGAAAAACTAGCCTTTCAATGAAAAACCTAAGATGGTTGGATAAAAGATGGAAAAAGCTTTCCAACAAGCTATTATTTGCAAGAATCCGACAAAGGATAAGAGCGTTATGCTATTTTGAAGTTCAAGCAGATTTCGGCAGCATTAGGGGCATGTAGGATTTTAGGTTGGACGAATTTTGTGTATTTTCTATGTAAGGTTTATGTTTGGCCGAATTTTTCTTTATATAGAGTGGTTAAGGGATTAATTTCTCTAGTTTAAAGAGTAGATTAAAATAAGATAATTATCATAATTAAATTCTGTAATTATCCTTTCTTGATTTTAAGAATTTTATTTTTTATGGTAATTATCAACTAATAAAGAACCAAATCATAGGGAATTAAAAACAAGAATTTTACTAGACATACCATACCATTTTTTCCCATTGCTCATCCATTTCTTCAAGGACAAAATGGTCATTTCACTTGTACTGGCTTCTGGACCTCTAGGACTCAAAATTCAGAGTCTCACATTGTAGGTTGGGATTGGGTCCATACAGGCTACCTTGCTGGATTTCTGTGTGCTTATACTTGCTTGTGTACTTGTATATGTGCTTGTGTGTTAGGATCCTCTTGTCGCTAGTCATGCAAGGTAAGTGTTGATGTTCCTTAGAGAGGAAAGATGCTTACCAGAACTGGAAGTTGTATGGTTATTGTTCCCAGCAAGTACACATTAGATGCTATGCATAGCTTCTGGGTTGGGTATAGTTGGGCGCGGGAAGCCCTACAGGTAACTCAGGTTAGGTACAGGTTCTTATAGGATGCCTTACATATTAATTGGGTTGGGTGCAAGTTGTGTAAGATACCTTGTATCTTGTACGTGGGAAGATGCCCTGCTTTGATACTGGGTTGGGTATAGGATGCTTGGCAGGATGCCCAACATATCTTCTGGGTTGGGTACAGTTGTATATAGGATATCCCATGCGTGGGAGGTATTGTAAGAAAGCTTGCTATAACTTGTTTTCTAACTATTTTTTCCTTTTTGCAGCAAAGTCTTTGACAATATAGGCAAATGGGGATAATCAGTTGGTTTTGGAAACTGTATAGGGAATTATGCTGCTTGTGTGCTTATGGTTCAGTCTTGTAATGGCTGCCAATAAAATGTTTTGAGTCCTTCCCCTTACTTTACTAATTTTGGACTGACCTATGTTCTTTGTGATTGTTTGTTGAATTTGTTTTGAGCCTGTTACAAAAGTATATATGATCTATGTATTGTTGGAAGATGTTTGATTAGGTTTATGCAGATCTTATGATGTTGTTACCCTACTGAGTTTCTTGTAATCTCATTCCGTAGTTTTTTCTTTTTTTTTAGGAACAGGTTTATGCTTTGCTGGCGATATCAAGGTGTGAGATCAAAGCTGTATAGTGGGACGGTTGCATCACATTTGCATTTCATTTTCTTGTTGGTTTTCTATTTATTGCGCATGCTCTCTTATGTTTAAACTTCCTTTATGGCTTTCCAACTTCAGTTGCTTCTTGTTTCCAAATGCTTCTATAAACTATAGTTGGTATTTGAGATACCTTGGGACTTGTGTGTTATGTTTTCACTAGTTTTTTACATTTATAAAATTTTCCACTGATGTTTCATTCACTCTGTATAAGCCAAAATATTGTTTATTGGATTTACATGCTCCAACCTTTTAATACTTATAAATGAACTAATAAAATTGACAACTAGTAAGATTTGAGCCTTGTGGGATTTAGATGGATCTTTGTGAGGACTTGTTTGGGTTTCATGTTTGTAAGGGTCCTTATAGGTAGAGTTTGGGTCCTTACAAGTGTGGTAGAGATGCATGGTTTATATGTTTATATGATTTGCATGATTTTTTGTTTAATTCTTGAAGCATGCGCATATACCTACATGATTTTTTTTAAACGATTATGACGTACAAGTATGAAAACAGGATTAAAGGATTTGCATATTTTGTTCGTTGATTTTTTATTGATGTTTGTGATTAACTATTTTTTCCGTATATTGTGCTTATTTTTTTGTGTGAATTGATGTGTTTTTGTTGTTATATGCACATTGGTTTACCATGATTCTTGTTGTGTTTTGTGTATGCTGAAAGTTGTTTGTATGCTTGCTATGTTTGGATACAAATCTGTGTTTTGTTTTCAGCATAGCATATTGTTCGGTGTACAGCTCTCCACCAGGTTCCGTCTTGTTTTCTGGTTGTGTTTGTGTATTAGAAAGTTACATCGTGTGTTTGTGTTTGTTTAGTATGACAAGGTTGACTAGGAAGCGGAGTGACACAGCAATGCATGGTAGGTCCATAACCCACAGCTCTTGCATAGAAATGTTGAGGATGAAATTTTTATGAGGGGAGGATGTGAGACCCTGATCCTCAGTGGGTTATATGTCCTAGAAGTCTGTGTATCATAAATGGCACCTAGGTACCGGTGCACTTAAAATGATCATTTTTTCCCTAAAGAAATAAATATGTGATGCAATAAAATGGTTGTTGCAAAATTTTATATGATAAAGACGATTGAATAATCAGGTTGATTCTTGTTGGTTCTTGGCCATCACATCATGCATTTAGGGTGAAGATATTTCTGCATCCAGATCATTGGTCTTTGATAGGTTATTGGGTAAGGATCATAAGGATGCCTTTGGTTTCTGTTTGAGTATAATATGCTTAGTATCGTGATGTTTTTGCCTTATGGTTGTTAGATGTTTTTGATTCTTTTAATAAAAGCAAAATGAGAGCATCCTTGTTTAGACACCAGAGAGCTAGAATCTATACCTCATCAAATTCTCCGGATATCCTTGTTTGATTATGTGAATTCTACTTGCATACTATGGTTTATATGCTTATGCTAATGGGAATTTCCGGATATAATAGAACTTTTTATGTGCCTATTTCGAGGTTGATATTGTATATTTGATTGTGTATTGTGTTTGTATCTAATTGAGGATACCTTGCTGGATTTCTGTGTGCTTGTATATGTGCTTTTGTGTCAGGATGCTATTGTCGCTGGCCAAGCGAGGTAAGTGTTAATGTTTCTTAGAGAGGAAAGACGCTTACCAGAATTGGGAACTGTATGGTGATTGTTCCTAGTACATGCATGATAGATGCCATACAGGTAACTTGGGTTGGGTACAGGTTCTTGTGGGATACCTTACATAGTAATGGGGTTGGGTATAGGATGTGTAATTTTCCTTGTCTCTTATATGTGGAAAGATGCCTTGCTTTGATATTGGGTTTGGTATAGGATACTTGGTAGGATGCCCTGCATATCTTCTGGGTTGGGTACAGTTGCATATAGGATGCCCTATGTGTGGGAGGTATTGTAAAAAGGCTTGCCATAACTTGTTTATTAACCGTTTTTCCCTTTTTACAACAAAGTCTTGGACAACATAAATAGATGAGGATAAATATTTGGTTTTGGGAATTATATAAGAAATTAAGCTGCTTGTGTGCTTCTGGTTCAATCTTGTGATGGTTACGTTGTGAGATCCCGAATTTTGAGTCCTAGAAGTCCAGAAGCCAGTAAAGATGAAATGACCATTTTATCCCTGAATAAATGAATATGTGATGGCCAAAAATGGTATGGAAGGTCTCGTAATCATTTCTGGTTTCATTTCTCTTTGATTTATTTCCTTATTGGTTCAATTTTACCTTAGGAGATAAAATTCCTAAAATTAAGTAAGAATAATTTCAGAATTTAATTATGATGATTATTTTCTCTTATCAAACTTTTAAAGTAGGGAAATTAATCTCATAAACGTCTTACATAAAGAGTAGCCAAAAAAACTTGTCCATACAAACAAAAAACACACAAAATTCGTCAAACATCAAACCCTACATCATACCCTATAGCTGTCGAAATTTCCTTGATCTTCATTCTTGCATAACTCTCTTATCCTTTTTTGGATTTCTGCAAATAATAGCTTATTGCAAATCTTTTTCCATCCTCTATTTAGCTATCTTTGTTTGATAATCAGAAGGTTAGTTCTTCCCAGTTAAAATCCTGGTCAAAGTTCATCGGTTTGGTGCCGAAATTCTGTGATTCTTCCTTCAATTGATTTTTGTTGTTGTTCTTTTTGTTCATATGATTGGTTGGCATCCATTTATGTTGTAAAATCATGAATTCATCTTTTTAATCTTCCCTGTACATGAAATCGGCATGCCCTACTCTTTTTCTGTATTCTTGACCACTTTGATCAATTGATTAAGTTGTTGGTTTCTAATTTTGTTTCTTTTGATTGCATGTGTTACTAACACCTAATCCATCCATGTAAATATGAAATTTCAATCCCTACACCCTGTATGTGAGGACCCAAACCCAGTAACTGGATTCTTCACCGCCGTGCAGCTCCAATTGGCCCAATTTGTGGCCCAATCAGAACCAGACAAGGTTTAACCTAAAATTTTTTTTCCGAAAACATATAAAAATACATATGAATTTGAAACTTTAAAATGGAGCATGTAACTTCCACAAATCTTGGCATGACATAACCTATCACGAAGTACAAACACAAACAGTAGACTTAAAAACACACACAATAGGCCACACGGCTCCAATCATGCATAATCACAAAAAGTACATTAATCTTAAGCCCAAAAATAACAAAATATGCCCAAGGCACCCTGCTTATGACGACCCCAATTCCTAACTATTACTATTTCCTTCGATTAAGGTCATCACCGCCGTGAAACCCAATTACGCCCAAATGACACCTAGGACCTATCTGAATCTCCCCAGGCTTACCATTAACTTCCAATTTTTATAGCATGTTTATTTCAATTTTTAACAAAAATTGGAGCATGATATTGGACAAATATTCTGGTAACATAAGGAGTCAATAAAATATCAAGGTAAGTCTTTAGATTAAATCATTGGGGTCATAACACACAATTCCCAAAAGGATCAAAACAATCAGCAAGAAATCCTCCAACATATTTCGGAAATAACAAGCATAAGAGGGATCTGAAAATAAACAAGAAAGTAAACAGGTATGTAAATGTGATGCGATATCGCCCCGCCGTGCATCCTTGATCTCACACACTGGTACCACAGACAGTGGATGTACCTAAGCCTGAAATTTGGTAAAAAAAACGGTATGAGATTACAAGAATCTCAGTAAGGTCACAGCATTATAAGATCTGCAGAAATCCTAAACACAAATCTCTCAATTCACATTAGATCATTCCTAAACAACTAAAGGGGATCACGTAGTTCAAGAATAAATTAAAAAGAGGTTAAGGCCGAATCTATGGTTGAGGGAAGACTAAAAACACTTCCGAAAAATCAGAAGTACACAGGCAGGTAGAACTCATCAGTTTACTCTCAGCAATGAAGAAGAAAGGCCATCCCCTTCCACCTGTGTTGTCCAAGGCTTACTGCACAAAGGGTAAATGGTTAACACACAAACAAATCAGTAAAATAAGGTAAGCTAAATTTATTCAAAATAATTTATTTATTTTATAAAATTAAAATAAGATCTATTTAATATTTATCATTTGGGTCATTGGACTCATTTAAAGTATATAGTTTTAAATACAATTGGGCCATGGGGCTTAATTGATCAAACTTATACTAAATATTAAGTTAAGATTTTGGACTGAATTAAAGTATTTAATTTAATTTAAATTTAGTAATTGGATTAAATTAATATATTAGATTAAATTAATATATTAGATTAAATTAAATCTAAATAAATATTGAATCATGGGATTCAATCAAATATTTAGATAAATATTGATAAGTCCTCGTGAATTATTTAGTTTATAATAAAATTGAAGTATGAGACTCAATTAATAGACTATAATAACTATGTATCGGGCCGTTTAACCCAATTAAAGTCTAGCGCAAATCAAGATTTCGGTTATTGGATTCAAATAATATTTTGGATTAAATAAATTTTTTTGACTCATTAGACTCAAATATAATTGTTAAAATCTTAATTTAATTTTAGACCATAAAATTTGAAGATTGGTCTAAATTTAAATTAAGAGATTTTCTTTATTTTAGAATTAATTTTAAGTCTTATGGATATTTTAGACTTAAAATTAGTCAAAGGTTGATTTAAAAATTTGAAATTAAAGCCATAAAAGAAATTTTGGCTCTTAAAATTGATCTCAAAGTCATAAGATAAATCAATTATTAGTTGTTCTAGTTATAAGATTATTTTGGCTAAAATAAAACTATGCTCATACGAATAATATTTTTGCTCAAATTGATTTTTAATAATGCAGAAGTAGGGGCTCAATTAAAATCGGGACATAAAGAAATTTTCAGTCTTGATTTTGTTTATAAACTCAAAATCCATGTTTGAGCTATAATCTAAAGTTTTTGATATAAGGTATTTGGACTAAATGTGCCTCGCAAGGACAAGTCGTCTCTCCACACACGGACAAGTCTTCCCAAGCCACAAATGGACGAGGGCATCCCAAACCTCGCAAGGATAAGTGCTTCCTGCCTCGCAAGGATAAGGGCTTCCTGCCTCGCAAGGACAGGGTTCCGGCCTCGCAAGGACAGATAACCAGCACTTGCATGCTGGGATTTGCCACCCATACAACTTCCATACTAGTAAGAACCTCTCCTATCCCTAGGAGCATCAGCGCTTACCCAGAATGGCCATCGGAAAAGGATCCTGACACACAAACACGTACAAGCACACACAGTCAAGTACAAAGTATAATACCACAACAAGGTATCCTCAATCATGTCAGAACATAATCACCATATTCAATTCATACAACATATGCAACCCAGGCACTCAATACCTAACTCAGGGATTCGTTATAGCCTATGAGATCCATATCTCACTCCGAATTTCATACTTTCACTCTATAATCCAATCGCATGCAATACAACAAGGGCATGTAACAAAAACATCAAGAAAATAACAAGATCTCTGGAGAAACCGATGAGGCGTAGATCCTACCTCTCTTGTCTCTGAACAAGAAGCTACTCCTTTGGCTTTATTTAGTAATTTCGAACCACCTATATTATCACTAGGAAAAGACGAAAACAAACTAAGCATACATATTCAATAATCAATTGAATACCCTAGTTCCTTACCAATTTCACTCACCAAACCTATCAGAAACCAGTGATCAGATGCTGCAGGTGCCTAACCCTTGGATGTGTGATGTGATAGCCACGAACTTAACAAGATTCAACCTAAATTACCATTCCAATTAACTATGCAAATTTTGTTGTTAAAAGTAAGGTATAGGACAATTTCGGTTTTAAGCATATAGAAGTTTAAAAGAAGGAAATTCATGATCATACATCATGAATAGATGCTAAAGAATCATAAGAATACGTGAAATGACAACAGAAATCAACTGAAGACAAAACCTGTAGAAATTTTTAAAAAAAACTAATTCCATCACCAATTTTCGACTTAGCCTTAGACAAGGAAATATTTACGTGAAAACAACAAAACATATATGGTTTGAAAGAGGATGTAAATATCTTTCCAACAAGATATTATTTGTAGGGATCCGACAAATGATGATAGAGTTATGCTATTCTGAAGTTCAAGAAGATTTGGAAAAAAACTAATTCCGCCGCCGATTTTCAACTTATCTTTAGAGAAAGAAATACTAACCTTCTGGAAAAAAACCAAAGATGGTTGGAAAGAGGATGAAGAGAGCTTTCCAACAAGATATTCTTTTCAGGGATTCAATGAACGAGAAGAGAGTTATGCTGGTTTAAACTTTCAGCGAATTTTGACGGCTATAGAGAGGTGTAGGGTTTTAAGCTTAAACGAATTTTGTATGTTTTCTCTAAATGATTTTTGTGAGGTTGGCTTCTTATTTATAATGAATGGGTATAGAATTAATATTACTAATTTTAAGATTTTATTAAGATAATTACCAGATAATTAAATTCTTTAATTATCTTCCCCTATTCTTAGATTAAAGAGAATTTATACCAGAATGAACTACCATACCACTGTTACCAATTTCGGCCATCACACATCCTTTCTTTCAGAAGAAAAATCATCTTTTCATCTTCACTGGCTTCTGGACTTCTAGGACTCAAAATTTGGGGTCTCACCTATTCTTAGGGAATTTAATCCCTAAGGCAATTGTCTTTCTGATTGACCATCGGTCTAGGGATGAAATGCTGTACTGAAATTCAATCTTGAACCCTGTGCATTCTGGAATTTTTCCCAAAATTGTTAGGTGAAACGAGGGTCACAATCTGAAACAATAGAAACTAGTAGTCCATGCAATCGAACAATCTCGTCCAAGTAACGAACTGCCAATCTTTCTGGTGTATCTGTCACACGTACAGGAAGAAAGTGTGCAGATTTCGTCAGTCGATCCACGATCACCCAAATGGAATTGTATCCTCACTGTAATCTAGGCAAACCAGTCACAAAATCCATTGTGACGTGCTCCCACTTCCATTCTGGAATCGGAAGTGACTGAAGTAGAGCAGCGGGTCTTTGATGTTCGATCTTTACTTGTTGACATACGAGGCATCGGGCAATGAATTAAGCAATGTGACATTTTATGTTTGGTCACCAATACTGCTCCTTCAAATCTCGGTACATCTTAGTGCTTCCAGGATGAATAGCGAACTTCGAACTATGCACCTTTGATAGAATAAGGTTACGAATATCAACATTTTGTGGAACACATACCAGATTTCTGAAGACTAGTACTTCATCATCTCGTATTCTGAAATCACGAACTATGGCATCAACATCATCAGCAAGTTGCTTCCGAATTTCAGTAAATTTCGGATCCTCTAATTGTTGATTCCGAATTTCTTCAATTAAGGTAGGTGCGACTTCGATTCGTGCCAACAACGAACCAGAAAAATCGGTGCCAAGATGCACACAGTTAGCTTTCAATTCCAACATCATCGGCAGGTAGTGGGTGCGCATGTAGGCCAAAACTGGTGGGGAAGGAGGATGATACTTTCGGCTCAGGGCATTAGCAACAATATTCGCCTTTCCAGGATGATATTCGATGATTAAATCATAGTCTTTAATCAGCTCCACCCATCTTTGTTGTCTCATATTCAATTCCTTATACGTGAGCAGGTACTTCAGGCTTTTGTGGTCAGTGAAGATTCAGCACGTCTCGCCATATAAGTAATGTCATCATATTTTAAAGGCAAACACCATGGCTGCAAGTTCCAAATCATGCGTAGGGTAGCTGCTCTTGTGCAGTCGAAATTTCCTGGAATCGTAGAAAATGACTTTCCTATCTTGCATCAACACGAATCCAAGTCCAGATTTTGATGTGTTGCTGTAAACCACATACTCCTTTCCGAAAGTAGGTAGGATAAAGATAGGTGCAGAAACTAACCAACTCTTTAGGTCTTCGAAACTTTTCTATCATTTCTCGTTCCATACAAACGGCTCACACTTGCGTGTCAGTTTTGTCAATGGTCCGGCAAGCGATGAAAAATTCTCCACAAAGTCACGGTAGTATCCTACTAAGCCAAGGAAACTTTGAACTTCGAACACACTTCGCAGAGGTTCCCAAGCAATCATAACTTCAATCTTCTTTGGATCAACTAACAAACCTTGGGCGGAAACAATATCGCCAAAGAAATTAACTTCACGTAAGCAGAATTCACATTTTGAGTACTTTGCAAACAACCGTCTATCCTTTAGGATTTTAAGCACAATCCGCAAGTGCATAGAATGATCCTTTTCCGATTTTGAGTAAATCAGAATGTCGTCGATGAAGATTATCACAAATTTATCCAAGAATTCGCGGAACACACGATTCATCAAGTCTATAAACACAACTGGTGAATTGGTCAAGCCGAATGGCATAACAAGAAATTCGTAATGGCCATATCGCGATCTGAACATGGTCTTTGGAATATCAGCATCACAAACATGCATTAGGACTAACCTCGGCATCAGTCAGGGTGAATAGCCTTGTTGGTCTTGGTTGTGCCTCACTCGTGGATCCGTTGGGTGGTCCTCCTTGTGCGCATGTTGGCGGTTTGGTGGGGTTAGCATACACACCGTGGCTTGCATTTGGTACACCTGTGATTCGCCTTGGTTTCAGGCATTCCCTCTGAATATGTCTCATCTCGCCACAATTGTAACATCGCCGTTGCTGAGAATTCCACGAAGATCCATTGGAATTTGAACCAGAAAATTTCTTCTTGTTGGTATTTCCATTGCCATTAGTTTTCGAAGGATAGGATCTTAAAGGATAGGGTCCTATTCGTCGATTGAACTTCAAATATCGCCTATAGGATCCGTCACTAGTGGCTGCGGACGGCTTCTTGGTTTGCGACAACAATTAGTTCTTGCAAATTCTGCACCGGTGTCGTACCAACAATGGTTTTAAGTTCAGTACTCAACCCATCCTAAAATTGTCTCGTAAGTTGGTACGGTGTACAATCTTCTTCTGGTGCAAATCGGGACAACTCTCTTAACACTTTCTCATGTTCCAACACCGAACTGGTGCCTTGTTCATGTTTGTAAAAAGCTTGTCGCTACTCGTTTTTATGGAATCTCGTATAAAATCTTTCGTCGAATTCGTACCGGAATTCTTCCCAAGTTGGTAAACGATCGCCGAATCGCAAACTAGCAGATGTCCACCATGCGAGGGCTTCTCCCTCAAGTAGGAATATAACAATGGCAACCTTGTCATCATTCGAGATACGCAAGAACAAGGATACTCAGCATAAGGTGTCCACTCACGAGCAGCAGCAACTCCGGATGAACTATTGAAATCTTTACATCCAAATTGTCAAGCTTCCTTCAACAATTTTGTAATCACGACGGCAAGTCTCTCAGTTTTCTTAGGATGTGCCAGCTGTACAGGTTCAAGTGGAGGAATAGGTACTTCCACTGGTGTAGGTGCAGAAGCATTCTGAAATTGCGTCTCATACGCTGCTGATTTGCAGCAATTCCTTGTAATACGTTTAAGATTAGGTGTTTAAAACACATACAATCAAAAGGAACAAGATCAGAAACCAATAGGTTAATCAATTGATCAAGAGTGACAGTAATAGGGCAAGGGTAAGGCATACCAATTTTATTTATAAAGAAGATTCAAAGGATGGATTCATGATATTGAAACATGAATGGATGCCAAACAATCATATGAACAAAAGTCATAACAACAGAAATCAATTGAAGGAAGAATCACACAAGTTTGGCACCAAAAACCGATGAATTATGACTTCAATTTCGACAAGCAAAAAGTAACCTCCGGATGGCCAGACCAAGATAGCTAGATAGAGGATGGAAAGAACTTTCCAGAAAGCTATTATTTGCAAAAATCTGACAAAGGATGAGAGAGTTATGCTAGTTTGAAGTTGAAGGAATTTCGGCAGCAATATGGAGGTGTAGGGTTTGAGGTTTGACGAATTTTGTGTATTTTCTATGTAAGATTTAAGTGTGGCCGGCTTCCTCTTTATATAGGGTGGTTATGAGATTAATTTTTCTACTTTAAAGGCTAGATTAAAGTAAGATAATTATTAGAATTAAATTTTGTAATTATCCTTCTTTTATTTTGGGGATTTTATCTCCTAAGGTAATTATCAACCAGTAAGGAACCAAATCAAAGGGAATTAAAATCAGAAATAATTACTAGACATTCCATACTATTTTCGGCCATCACACATCCATTTCTTTAGGAGCAAAATGGTTATTTCACCAGTACTAGCCTCTGGACTTCTAGGATTTAAACTTTGAGGTCTCACATTCTCCCCTCCTTACAAGAATTTCATACTCGAAATTTCAGCATAAGTACCTAAACAAATAGGTAAGAAAATTTTGCATGCATAGATTCCTCAGTCTCCCAAGATTGTTCCTTAATGTGGCCATTACGCCAAACAACTCGTATTATAGGCACGCTTCAATTATGAAACTGACGAATAAACCGATCTAGTATGGTAACTGGTAGTACGGGATAAGATAGTTCTTCAGTAGCAACTTTAACTGGTGGTTCTTCGAGCACATGAGCAGGATCTCGCACATACTTTCTCAACATCGATACATGAAACACGTTGTGAATTCTCTCCATACTTGGAGGTAAGGCAAGTCTGTAGGCAACAGGGTCGATACTCTCGACAATGTCATTTGGAGCAATGTAATGAGGTGCTGGCTTACCTCACTGTTGATAACAAAGGACACCTTTCCATAGAGACACCTCGACAATCCATAATTGATTGATCAAGCAACAAAGCAGTTGAACTTGATTCGACAACGACTGAAAATAGTTCAGGATTGGTAGAAAAGCTATACTGATAATCGACGAAGGGAGCTGGAATTTGCAGTAGGTGATAAAATATTTTTGAAGGTCGCTCCATTGAAAGGTGTTCTTCGTTTACAGCAGCGAGGTAAGCTAGCACCTTGTTACAATGGTCCGTATGACATCGTCGAGAGGATCGGCCTTGTTCCATACTGACTTGTCTTACCTCAAAATATGGAAAGAATTCATAACGTGTTTCACGTTTCAATGTTGAGAAATTTTGTGCAAGACCCTGCTCACATGCTTGAAGAACCCCTAGTTGTAATCGCAGAAGACCTGTCCTATCCTATACAGCCAGTTTCCATACTAGATCGGTCAGTTCGACAGCTTCGCAGTCGAAACGTGTCTATGGTACGAGTTATTTGGCGTAATGTCCAAATTGAGGAGTAGTTTGGGGAGACTAAGGAATCTATGCATGCAAAATTTTCTTATCTATTTGCTTAGGTACTTGTGCTAAAATTTCGAGGACGAAATTGTTATAAAGACTGGAGGATGTGAGACCATGAATTTTGAGTCCTAAAAGTCCAGATGCCAGTGTAGGTAAGAAAGACCATTTTATCCCTGAAGAAAATGATGTGTGATTGCCAAAATTGGTAAAGGAATAGTTTTTTATTCAGAGACAAGAGAGGTAGGATCTGTGCCTCATCGGTTTCTCCAGATATCCCTATTGTTTGTTTGTTGTTTTCGATGCTTGCCCTTGTTATTATTTCATGCGAATTGATTGTAGGATATGCACAAGAATTGTGGATTGAGATATAAATTTTTTAGGCTAAACCGAACCCTTGAGTTAGGTTTTGAGTGCCCGAATTGCATATGATATGTGAATTGAATAAACTAATTGTGTTTTGACATGATTGAGGATAATCTGTTATAGTATTGTGCTTGTAGTTGCCTATGTGTGCTTGTACATGTTTGTGTGTCAGGATCCTATTCCGATGGCCATTCAGAGTAAGCGCTGATGCTCTTTGGAAGAGGGGAGGCTCTTACTGGTGTAGGAGTTGAATGGGTGGCAAACCCCAGTATGCGTGCGTGGATGACTAGTCATTGTGTGGCTAGAAGTCTTGTCCTTGTGTGGTAGGATGCCCTTATCCTTGTTTGGTTTTGGATACCCTTGTCCTTGTGTGGCTTGGGATGTCATGTCCTTGTGTGGCAAGATGAATAGGCTTACTGATTAGCTTGCGTTCTAACCTTTTACGTTTTTTGCAGTAAACCTTGGACAACACAGGTGGAAGGGGATGACCTTTCTTTTTCCTATTGCCGAGAACAATCTGATGAGTTTACCTGCCTGTAGTTTCAGCCCTACCACTTTGAATGATTTTTGAATTGCATGATACCCATAGATGTGTAAGAATTATTTCTGTAGATCTTATGATGTTGTGACCCTACTGAAATTCATGTAATCTCATCCTATTGTATTCACCATTTTTCAGGCTTAAGTACATCCACATGAAAACAACTATCCTATGCATCACTTGGAACTTTCAGCCATGGTGTTTGGGTTAAAGATATGATGACATTACTTTTACGATGAGATGTGCCAAGTCTTCACCGATCACAAAAACCTGAAGTATCTTCTTATACAGAAAGAGTTGAATATGAGACAACGAAGATGGGTGGAACTGATTAAGGACTATGGCCTGGTCATCGAATATCATCCTTGAAAAGCAAATGTAGTTGCTGATGCCTTTAGCCGAAAGTTTCATCCTCCTTCTTCATTAGTTTTGGCTTAGATACGCACCCAATACATTCCAATGTTTCTGGATTTGAAAGCTACCCATGTGCATCTTGGCACTGATTTCTCTGGTTCATTGTTAGCGCGAATCAAAGTCATGCCTATCTTAATTGAGAAGATCCGAAATTTTTTGAAATTCAGAAGCAATCATCTGATGGTGTTGATGCCATAGCTCGCGATTTCAGAGTAAAAGATGATGGAGTTCTTGTCTTCAGAAATAGGGCATGTGTGCCACAAGATGTTTATATTCGTAATCTTATTTTATCCGAGGCACATAGTTCAAAGTTCGCTATCCATCCTAGTAGCACAAAGATGTACCAAGATTTAAAGGAGCAGTATTGGTGGCCGATCATGAAGCACCACATTGCTGAGTTTGTTGCTTGATGCCTCATATGCCAACAAGTAAAAATCGAGCATCAAAGACCCACTGATTTACTACAGGCACTTTCGATTCCAGAATGGAAGTGGGAGCATGTCATGATGGATTTTGTGACCGGTTTGCCTAGATTGCAGCGAGGATACGATGCCATTTGGGTCATCGTAGATCGATGAAATCTACACAATTTTTTCCAGTACGTGTGACAGATACACCTGAGAATTTGGCTGTTCGTTACTCGGAAAAAATTGTTCGATTGCATGGAGTGTTAGTTTCCATCGTTTCAGATTGTGACCCTCGTTTCACATCACGATTTTGAGAGAAGTTCCAGAATGCGCTAGGTTCGAGATTGAATTTCAGTACAGCATTTCATCCTCAGACTCGAAGACATGTTAAGTGTGAGTGTACTAGACCAGCATACCGGTTGGTATCGATGCCTGCCATTAGCGGAATTTGCTTAGAATAATAGCTTTCATGTAAGCATCGGTATGGCACCTTATGAAGCACTATATGAGAGATGCTACAAAACACCTATTTGCTGGAATGAAGTAGGCAAGAGATGCCTAGACAATCTGGAATTGATAGATAAAGCAACAGAGCAGTTGAATTTGATTCGACAACCTCTAAAGACAGCCCAAGTTTGGCAGAAAAACTATGCCGATAATCAACGAACGGTGCTGAAATTTATGGTAGGTGACAAACTATTTTTAAAGATTGCTTTGTGGAAAAGCGTCCTTCATTTTCAGCAGCAAGGTAAGTTAGCATCTCGTTATGTTGGCCCATTTGACATTTTCAGTAGAAAAAACTTTACATCTCCTTACTGTTGCCGGAATCTGCTTAAATTTCAAAATAGAATAACTTTCTCATCATTTGTTGGATTCTTGTAAATAATAGCTTGTTGGAAAGCTCTATCCCTCCTCTATTGAACCATCTTGGGTTTTTTTTTCTGGAGGTTAGTTTTTCTTTGTCGTAATTTAGGTAGTAATTCTGCGAGATTAGGTTTCAAAATTTTGTGATTTTGCCTTCAATTGATTTCTGTTGTTATTCCTCTTGTTTGTGTGATTGATTAGCATCCTTTCATGATGTAAAATCATGAATTCATCCTTTGAATCTTCCCTATAAATGAAATCAGAATACCCTATCTTTGCCTTATTTGTTGCCTACCTTTACTAATTGATTAACCTATTTGATTCTAATCTTGTTTCTTTTGGGTGTACATGTTACAAACACATGGTCATTCCTTGTTAACATGAAATTGCAACCCTATTACCTTGTATGCATGAAATCACAAATTTTCTTGTGCCCTATTCTAAATGCCGAAATTTGCATAGTTAATTGGGATGGTAATTTAGGTTGAATCTTGTTAAGTTCTTGGCTATCACATCACACATCCCAAGGAGTCGCACCTGCGGCATCTATTCACTGATTTCTGATAGGTTTAGTGAGTGGAATTGGTAAGGAAATAGGGTATTCAATTGGAAATTGAGTATACATGTTTAGTTTGGTTTTGTCTTTGCCTTATAATGTTATAAGTGGTTCCCATCCCTTGAATAAAGGCAAAAGAATAGCTTCTTGTTCAGAGACAAGAGAGGTAGGATCTATGCCTCATCGGTTTATTCAGAAATCCTTGTTGTTTGCTTGTTAATTTCGGTACCTGCATTTATGATAAGTGTATGCACATATGTTGTAGTGAGTCTGCCTGAATTACGGATCAAGATGTGATTCTCTAGGGTATACCGAACCCTTGAGTTAGGTTCTGAATGTCTAATTTGCCTGTGTTGTGTGCTTTGAACATGTTGATTGTGTTCTGATATCATTGAGAATGCCCTGTTATGGTATTGTGCTATATGCTTGCCTATGTGTGCTTGTACATGTTTCTGTGTCAGGATCCTTTTCTGGTGGTCATTCGGGATAAGTGCTGATGCTCCAAGGGAGAAGAGAGATATTTACTGATATAGGAGCTGTATGGGTGGCAATCCCCAGCATGTTCACGTTGGATGCTTGATCCTTGAGTAGCTAGATGTATTGTCCTTGTGTGGCAAGATGGCCTTATTCTTGTGTGGTTTGGATGCCCTTGTCCTTGTGTTGCTTGGATGCCTTGTGCGTGTGTGGCAGGATGAATAGGCTTGCTGATTAGCTTGTATGCTAACCTCTTTTACCCTTTGTGAAACGAAGCCTTGGACAACACAAATGGAAGGGGATGGTCTTTCCTATTTCCGAGATGATTGATGAGATTTTCCTGCCTGTGTACTTCAAATTTTTTAAAATATTTGCAGTCCACCCTCAGCCTTAATTTCGACCCTAACCTTGGATTGATTCTTGAATTGCGTGATACCCTAAGATGTGTAGGGATGATCTGGTGTTGTTTGGGAGATGTTTGTTTAAGATTTCTGTAGATCTTATGATGCTGTGACCCTACTGAGATTCTGGCATTCTCATCCTATTGTTTTCACTAATTTTTCAGGTTTAGGTACATTTGTTGTTCGTGGTACTAGTGTGTGAGAACCAAGACTGCACAGCATGGCGATATCGCATCACATTTGCATATTTTTGTCTCCTTGGTTTCCTGAGCATACAATATGATCATTGATTGTACTATTTTTTCTGGTTTCTCAAATTTTTTCCTTTGCTTGTTGTTTCCGAACTATGTTGGGGGTTATTTGCTAGATATTTGGATCTCTATGGGACTTGTGTGTTATGGATTCATTGATTAAATTTAAAAATTTCCGCTGATGTTTTATTCACTCTGTTTGGTACTAGAATATTTGTCCAATATCATGCTTCAAACTTTAAAATCTTTAAAAAGTTAACATGCTAAAATCAAAACTAGATGGATATGCCTTGTGGGATTCAGATAGGTCCTGGTTCGAACTTGTTTGGGTTTCACGGCTGTAAGGGTCCCATTAGGAGAAAATTTTGGAATATGGGATTTGCGTCCTTACACTTTTACTGGTAATGGAACCGTATGGGTGGCAATCCCCAGCTTGCACATGTTGGATGCCTATTCTTGTGTGCTTGCTAGATGCCTAGTCCTTTGTAGTGGCTAGATGCTTTGTCCTGTGTGCTGGCAAGATGCCCTAATTTTGTGTTCTGGTTATGATGCCTAGTCCTATGTGCTGGCTAGATGCCTTGTCTTGTTTTCTAGCATGATGAATAGGCTTGTTGATTAGCTTGTGTGCTAACCTTTACACTTTTTGCAGCATGACCTTGGAACACACAGATGGAAAGGGATGACCTTTTTTATTCTTTTTCTGAAAGTGTTTAATGTGTTTTCCTTCCTATGTACTTCTGATTTTTGAAAGTGTTTGTAGTCCACCCACTGCCTTAGTTTCGACCCTAACCTTATTGATTGTTTCTTGAATTGCTAAGTATCCTTAGAAGTGTAGGGATGATCTGATGTTGTTTGGGAGATGTTTGTTTAAGATTTCTATAGATCTTATGGTGTTGTGATCCTACTAAGATTTTTGTATTCTGATCCTATTGTTTTCATCATTTTTCAGGCTTAGGTACATTCACTGTTCATGGTACCAGTGTATGAGATGAAAGCTGCACGGCGGGGCGATATTGTATCACATTCGCATTCCTGTTTCGATGGTTGCTTGGGCATATAACATGAACTTTGATTCAACTATTTTCTGGTTCTTTGAGTCCCTCCTTTGCTTGTTTGTTTCCGAATTGTATTGGAGGTTTACTTGTTGGATTTTTAGATCACTATGGGACTTGTGTGTTGTTGTTCCAATGATTCAATTTAAAGATTTCTGCTAATGTTTATTTCACTCTGTATGATACCAGAATATTTTTTCAAAATCATGCTCTAATTGTTATAAGTACAAAGAATGAACATGCTAAAATCGGAAATTAGTTGAATAAGTCTTGTGGGATTCAAATATGTCTTGTGTGATTCTTTATTGGTTGATAACTACTTTAGGAAATAAATATCATAAGTTTAAGGGGGGATAATTACAGAATTTAATTCTAATAATTATCTTATTTTAATTAAGCCTTTAAGGTAGGGATTTTAATCCTATAACCACCTTATATTAATAAGAATTCAGCCACACAAAAATCTTATACAGAAAACACATAAAATTCGTAAGACATAAAAACCCTACACCTCCAAATTTCAGTTGAAATCTGATGAAACTTCAAACAAGCATAACTCTCTCGTCGTTTATCGGATTCCTAAGAATAATAGCTTATTGGAAAGCAATCTTCATTTTCTTTCCAAAAATTTTTGGTTTTTTGATTGGAGGTCAGTTTTTCTTTGTTAAAAGTTAAATCGAATTTCAGCGGAGTTGCCAAAATCAGCTTGAACTTCAAAATAGCATAACTCTCTCATCGTTTGCTAGATTCTTTCGAATAATAACGTTTTGGAAAGCTCTCTTCATCTTATTTCCAAACATCTTTGGTTTTTTGTTTGGAGGTTAGTTTTTTCTTTTAAAAGTTAAATCGAATTTCAGCAAAATTGCCAAAACCTGTTTGAACTTCAAAATAACATAACTCTCTCATTCTTTGTCAGATTCTTGCGAATAATAGCTTGTTGGAAAGATCTCTTCATCCTCTATCCAGAAATATATTTTTTTTCTCAGTAGGTTAGTTTTTATTTATCGTAAGATAAGTCGAATTTTGACGGGATTAGGGTTCAAGATTTGTGTGATTCTCTCTTCAATTGATTTGTGTTGTTGTTTCTCTTGTTCATATGATTATTTAGCATCTATTCATGTTATAAAATCATGAATTCATCATTTGAATTTTTTTTATACATGAAATCAGTGTGCACTACCATTGCCCTATTATTGCCTATCTTGATTAATTGATTAACCTATTGGATTCCAATCTTGTTTCTTTTAACTGTATAAGTTATAAACACTTAATCCCTTTTTTTTAGCATAAAATTGCATCCCTTAAACCTTGCTAACATGAAATCGCAAAGTATCTTGTGTCCTATGCTTAGTGCCGAAATATACATAGTTAAATTGGGTGGTAATTTAGGTTGAATCTTGTTAAATTCTTGGCTATCACATCACATCTCAAAAGGGGAAGCACCTGCGGCATCTGATCACTGGTTTCTGGTAGGTTTGGTGAGTATAATTGGTTAGTAAATAAGGTATTCAATTGGTTATTGAGTATGCATGCTTAGTTTGGTTTTTTCTTTGCCTGGTGATACTATAAGTGGTTCGGAATTATTAAATAAAGGTAAAGGAATAGCTTCTTGTTCAGAGACAAGAGAGGTAGGATCTATGCCTCATCGATTTCTTCAGAGATCTCTTGTTTTCGATGTATACCCTTGTTATTATTGCGTGCGAATTGATTGTAGGATATGTGCAAAAATTTCGGATTGATATATGAATCCTATAGGGTATACCGAACCCTTGAGTTAGGTTTTGAGTGCCGAAATTGCATATGATATGTGAATTGAATAAGCTAATTGTGTTCTGACATGATTGAGGATACCCTATTATAGTATTGTGCTTGTGCTTGCCTGTGTTTGCTTGTACATGTTTGTGTGTCAGAATCCTATTCCAATGGCCATTCGGGGTAAGCACTGATACTCTTTGGGAGAGAGGAGGCTTTTACTGGTATGGGAGTTATATTGGTGGCAAACCCCAGCATATGGGCGCTGGATGTCTAGTCCTTAAGTGGCTAGAAGTCTTGTCCTTATGTGGCTAGAAGTCTTGTCCTTGTGTGGCAGGATGCCCTTTATCCTTGTGTGGTTTGGGATACCCTTGTCCTTGTGTAGCTTGGGATGTCTAGTCCTTGTATGGCTAGAAATTTTGTCTTTGTGTGGCAAGATGCCCTTATCCTTGTGTGGTTCGGGATCCTCTTGTCCTTGTGTGGCTTGGGATGTCTTGTCCTTGTGTGGCAGGATGAATTGGCTTACTGATTAGCTTGTGTGCTAACCTTTTACCCTTTGTGCAGTAAGCCTTGGAAAACAAAGGTGGAAGGGGACGACCTGATGAGTTTTTCCTATTGCCGAGAGCAATTTGATGAGTTTTACCTGCCTGTGGACTTCTGATTTTCGGAAGTGTTTGCAGTCCACTCTCAGCCTTAGTTTCAGCTCTATCCCTTTAATTGCTTTTTGAATTGCGTGATACTATAGATGTGTAGGAATGATCTAATGTTGTTCGGGAGATTTGTGTTTAGGATTTCTGTAGATTTTATGATGTTATGACCTTATTAAGATTCTTGTAATCTCATCTTGTTGTATTCACCATTTTTCAGGTTTAGGTACATTCACTGTGTAACGACCCCAATTCCTAACTATTAATAATTTTTCTGATTAAGGTCATTACCGCCGTGAAACCCAAATAAGCCTAAATGACATATAAGACCTATTTGAATCCCACCAGGATAATCATAAATTTTCGATTTTAAGCTTGTTAATCTTATCGCTTATCAACATAATACCACAACAGGGTATCCTCAATCACGTCAAAAAACAATCAACACATCCAATTCACATAACAATAGCATCCCAGGCACTCAATTCCTAACTCAGGCATTCGATACAGCCTAGGAGATTCATATCTCATTCCTAATTTCATATTCACACCCTACAATCCAATCAAAAACAATACAAAAAAGGCAGGTAACAAAAACATCAGATAAGAGCAGGGGTTTCTGGAGAAACCGATGAGGCGTAGATCCTACCTCCCTTGTCTCTGAACAAGAAGCTACTCCTTTTCCTTTATTAAGTAAATCCGAACCACCTAAATCATCACCAGGCAAAGACAAAACAAACTAAGCATGCATATTCAATAATCAATTGAATACCCTATTCCTTACCAATACCACTCACCAAACCTATCAGAAAACCAGTGATCAGATGTTGCAGGTGCCTCCCCCTTGGATTTTTGATGTGATAGCCAGAAACTTAACAAGAATCAACCTGAATTTACCATTCCAATTAACTATGCAAATCCTGTCGCTAAAAGTAAGGCATAGGACGATTTCGTCTTAACCTAAAACAACGAAGTATTTACATCCAAGCTTCTATTTATATTTGATTAGAAACATAATGAAAATAATTTTCCAACGACATATTATTTGTAAGATTCCAACAAACGAGTAGAAAGTTATGATATTTTGAAGTTCAAGAAGATTTGGCGAAAACCTAATTCCGCCTCCGATTTTCAAAATAATTTTAGACAACGAAATACTAATCTCACGAAGTAAATCCAGAGATGTTTGGAAAGAGAATGAAGAGATCTTTCCAACAAGCTATTATTCTCTGAGATCCAATGAACGATGAGGGAGTTATGCTGGTTTAAAGTTTCTGCAAATTCTGACGGCTATGGGGAGGTATAGGGTTTTAAGCCTATACGAATTTTGTAAGGTTTTAGGGGAAAAAATTTGTGGGGTTGGCTTCCTATTTATATTCAATGAGTGTAGGATTATGTCTACTACTTTTAATTAATCTATCAATCCAATATAATTTACCAGATAACTAAACTCTTAAATTATCTTCCCTATTCTTAGGGACTTTAATCTCTAAGGCAACTATCTACCTTAAAGGATGATTCCTAAAACGATTACCCATCTACAAGAACCTAGATCGAAAGGAATTAGAAACAATTTAATTTACTAAAAAATCTTACCAATTTCGGCCTTCACACATCCTTTTCTTCAGGGGCAAAATCATCTTTTCACCTGCACTGGCTTCTGGACTTCTAGGACTCAAAATTCGGGGTCTTACATCCAATGATTTAATTTAAAGACTTCCGCTGATATTTTTACTCACTCCATATGATACAAGAATGATTGTCCAATATCATGCTCCAACTGTTACTAAACAAGTAGAATAAACATGCTAAAAGTCAAAAACTTATTGAGTAAGTCTGGTGGGATTCAGATAGGTCGTAGATGTCTTTGGGCTTGTTTGCGTTTCACGGCGGTAATGACCTTAATCGGAGCAAATATTAACAGGTAGGAATTGGGGTCATTAAAGATTTGGGAGCAGAGCATGGTTTAGGGAAAATAATTTGTTATATGCTAACTTATTTGTTAATTTTGGTGTTTGTAGGTAAGGATATGCACACACACTCACTCACTTAGGGGCTAGTACCGGAAGTAAACTAATGCTAAAATGGGATTGATTTGTAAGATTTTATTAATGAGAATGATAATCTGATGTGATGTTTGTTCGTGTATGTTCTTATGCCTGGTATGCCATAGTATGTTTCGGTGAGTGTTTGCTGTGTTTCTTATCATTGCTGAGAATGTGTGTGTTGATTTATACATGCTGCCGATTATCCCTATTTGACTTCTGTATTGCTGAATGTATATGTATGTGATTGCTGGTGTGTATTGCCGAATATGGATGTTGTGTGAATCCATGCTTGCTTGATGTTTGATGATGATTTCCGAGAGTATATATGAGTGTTGATGTAATTGCCGAGAATACCTTTGCATGTGTGCATGTGATTTTCAAAAATTTGTATATTGTTTTCCAGCATATGCGTATCGTCCAGTGCACGCCTCTCCACCAGGTACCACTTCTTTTCCTAGTATCGCATTTAGTTATGTGTAACTAACAATTGCATGCTTAAATAGTATGGCAAGGTTGAATGCTATGAGGGATCGACGGGGTAGGAATGGGATTCAGGCCAAACAACAACCTGGTGAGCAAGAGGAGCTGAATGCACAAATTGAGCAGGAAAGGCAAGCTGAGCCCGAAAATCAACTTGAGCCACCAGCTGCACCAGTCACTGATCCTGTGATGGCATAAATATTAAATGAATTACAAGGAATTGCTGCAAATCAGCAGCGTATAGAGGTGCAATTTCAGAATGCTCCTGCACCTGCACCAGTGAAAGAACCTATTCCTCCACTTTAACCTGTACAGCTGGCACATCCTAAGGAAGCCGAGAGACTTCCTGTCATGATTACAAAATTGTTGAAGGAAGCTCGACAATTAGGATGTAAAGAGTTCAATGGTTCAGCCGGAGTTGCTCTTGCTCATGAGTGGATAGACACCTTATGTCGAGTATCCTTGTTCTTACGTATCTTGGATGATGACAAAGTTTCCATCGCCACTTTTCTACTCGAGGGAGAAGCTCTCGCATGGTGGACATCTATTAGCTTGCGATTCGGCGATCGTTTGCCAACTTCAGTGGAATTTCGGTACGAATTCGACAAAAAATTTTATACGAGGTTCCATAAAAACGATCAGCGACAAGATTTTTACAAACTTGATCAAGGCACCCGTTCGGTGCTGGAATATGAGAAAGTTTTAAAAGAGTTGTCCCGATTTGTACCAGAAGAAGATTGTACACCGTACCAACTTGCGAGACGATTTCAAAATGGGTTGAGTACCGAACTCAAAACTATCGTAGGTACGACACCGGTGTAGAATTTTCAAGAACTAATCATTGCTGCAACCGAAGCCGAAAGGATCATGCAAACCAAAAAGCTATCCGCAGCCACTAGTGACGGATACTATAGGCGAGATTCGAAGTTCAATTGATGAACGGGACCCTATCCTTTAAGATCCTATCCTCCGAAAATTAATGGCAATGGAAATACCAACAGGAAGAACTTTTTTGGTTCAAATTCCAATGGCGAGATGGGATATATTCAGAGGGAATGCCCGAAACCAAGGCGAATCACAGGTGTACCAAATGCAGGCCGAGGTGGGAATACCAACCCCTCCAGACCACCAACACGTGCACCAGGAGGACCACCCAACGGATCCACAAGCGAGACGTAACAAAGACCAACAAAGCTCTTCACCCTAACTGACGCACCATTGATAAAACTGACGCACAAGGGTGAGCCGTTCGTGTGGAACGAGAAATGCCAACGAAGTTTCGAAGAACTGAAAAATCGGTTAGTTTCTGCACCTATCATTACTTTACCTATTTGCGGAAAAGAGTATGTGGTTTACTGCGATGCGTCAAAATTCAGACTTGGATGCGTATTGATGCAAGATGGGAAAGTCGTTGCATATGCTTCCCGGCAGTTACGACTATATGAAAGCAACTATTATACGCATGATTTGGAGCTTGCAGCCGTTGTGTTTGCATTGAAAATATGGAGACATTACTTATACAGTGAGACATGCCGAATCTTCACTGATCACAAAAGCTTGAAGTACCTACTCACGAAAAAAGAATTGAATATGAGACAATGAAGATGGATAGAGCTGATCAAAGACTACGTTTTGATCATCGAATATCATCCTGGAAAGGTAAATGTTGTTGCTGATGCCTTAAGCCAAAGGTTTCATCCTCTTTCCCCATCAGTTTTGACCTATATGCGCGCCCATTACATGCCTATGTTGCTGGATTTTATGACTAATCGTGCGCATCTTGGTACTAATTATTCTGGTTTAGTGTTGGCATGAATCAAAGTCACACCTACCTTGATTGAGGAAATCCGGAATCAGCAATTAGATGATCCAAAACTAATTGAAATTCGGAAGCAACTTTCTGATGGTGTTGATGTCATAGTTCGTGATTTCAGAATACGAGATGACCAAGTGCTTGTCTTCAGAAACAAGGTATGTGTTCCACAAGATATTGATATTCGTAGCCTTATTCTATTGGACGTATATAGTTCAAAGTTTGCTATCCATCCCAAAAGCACTAAGATGTACCAAGATTTGAAAGAGCAGTATTGGTGGCCAAACATGAAACTCCACATTGTTGAGTTCGTTGCCCGATTCCTCGCATGTCAACAAGTAAAGATCAAACTTCAATGACCCGCTGGACTACTTCAGTCACTTCCGATTCCAGAATGGAAGTGGGAGCATGTCACAATGGATTTTGTGGCCGGTTTGCCTAGGTCACAACGAGGATACGATGCCATTTGCGTGATCGTGGATCGATTGACAAAATCTGCACACTTCCTTCCTATACGTGTGACGGATACACCTGAGAAATTGGTTGTTCATTACTTAGATGAGATTGTTCAATTGCATGGAGTGCCAGTTTCCATCGTTTGGGAGAAATTCCAAATTTTGCTGGGTTTGAAATTGAATTTCAGTACAACATTTCATCCTCAAACCGATGGTCAATCAGAAAGGACGATTCAGACACTCAAAGACATACTACGAGCGAGTGTGTTGGATCAGCAAACTGGTTGGGATCGATGCCTTTCGTTGGCAAAATTTGTTTAGAATAATAATTTTTATGTAAGCATCGGTATGACACCTTATCAAGAATTATATGGGAGACGTTGCAGGACTCCCATTTTCTGGAATGAAGTAGGTGAAAGACGCCTAGACAATCTGGAATTGATTGATCAAGCAACAGAGTAGTTGAACTTAATCCGACAATGGCTAAAAACAGCCCAGGATCGACAAAAAAGCTACGCCAACAATCGACGAAGGGAGCTGGAATTTCCGGTAGGTGACAAAATGTTTTTGAAGGTTTCCCCATAGAAACGAGTCCTTTGTTTTCAGTAGTGAGGTAAACTAGCACCTCCCTACATTGGTCCGTATGACATCGTTGAAAGAATCGGCCCTGTTGCATACCAACTTGCCTTATTTTCAAATATGGAAAGAATTCACAACGTGTTTCACGTTTCAATGTTGAGAAAGTACGTACAAAACCCTGCTCACGTGCTTGAGGAAGCCCCAGTCGAAGTTGCTGAAGACCTATCCTATCCCAAACAGCCAGTTTCCATACTAGATCGGTCAGTTCAACAACTTTGCAGTCGAAGCATGCTTATGGTAAGAGTTGTTTGGCATAATAGCCAAATTGAGGAACAGTCTTGAGAGACTGAGGAATCTATGTGTACAAAATTTCCATACTTGTTTGTTTAGGTACTTGTGCTAAAATTTCGAGGACGAAATTCTTATAAGGAGGGGAGGATGTGAGACCCCAAATTTGAGTCCTAAAAGTCCAAAAGCCAGTGCAGGTGAAGAAATTATTTTTCTCCTAAAGAAAAAGATGTATGATGACGAAATTGGTAAGGAATGTTTGGTAATTATTTCTGGTATTAATTCCCTTTAATTTGGTTCCTAATTTTTTGATAATCATCTTAGGAATTAAAATCCTTAAAATTGAAAGATGATAATTTCAAAATTTAAATCTGGTAGTTATCTTACTTTAATAAAGCCTTTAAAGTAGTAATCTTAATTCCATACCCATCTATTATAAATAGGACGCCAACCCCACAAAAATCATTTATAGAAAACACACAAAACTTGTATAGTCTAAAACCGTTACACCTCCGTATATCTGCGAAAATTTGCTGAAAATTTAAACCAGCATAACTCTCTCATCGTTTGTCAGATTCCTGAAAATAATAATTTGCTAGAAAGCTCTCTTTAGCCTATTTCCAGCCATATTTTTTTTTTGTTTGGATATTTGTAATTATTTGTCAAAAGAAAAGTCGAAACTTGGCAGAACTGACGAAATCTTCTTGAACTTCAATGTAGCATAACTCTTTCATCGTTTGTGGGTTTCATACAAATAATAGCTTGTTGGAAAGCTCTCTTCATCCTATTTTCAACCATATTTGTGTTGTTGTTTGGACATTCGTATTTATTTGTCAAAAGATAAGTTGAAAATTGGCGGCGGAATTAGGTTTTAAGATTTGTATAATTCTGCCTTTGATTGATCTCTGATGTTGTTGCTCTTATTCATATGATTGTTTAGAATCCATTCATAGTGAACAATTATGATTTTATCCCTTCAATGCATGAAGTCGAAAACTGTCTTGTGCCTTACTCTTAATGCCGAGCTTTGCATAGTTAATTGGGATGGTAAATTAGGTTGAATCATTAAGTTTATGGTTATCACATCACACATCCAAGGAGAAGGCACCTGCGGCATCTGATCACTGGTTTCTGATAGGTTTGGTGAGTGAAATTGGTAAGGAAATAGGATATTTACTTGGTTATTGCATATGCACGTTTATTTTTTTTTTGTCTTTGTTTAATGATGACTTAGGTGGTTCGGAAGTGTCTAGTAAGGGCAAAGGAATAGCTTCATGTTTAGAGATAAAAGAGGTAGGACCTATACCTCATCGGTTTCTCCAGAGACCTTGTTGTTTGCTTAATTGATTTCGGTACCTATGATTGTGAAACTGTATACTCATTCATATTAAATAATGCATGCTTGAGTTATGGATTGAATTAAGGAATTTATGGGCTACACCAAATCCCTTAAGGTAGGTTAGAAGTGCCTAGCTTACATGTATGATGTGTATTGAACATGCTTAATGTGATCTAACACAATTGAGAATACCCTATTGTGGTTTTGTGCTTTGCGCTTGCCTGTGTGTGCTTGTATGTGTTTGTGTATCAAGATCCTTTTCCGGTGGCCATTTGGGGTAAACGCTGATGCTTCTAGTGAGAAGGGAGGTTCTTACTAGTATAGGAGTCGTATGGGTGGAAAATCCCAGCAAGAGCTTGTTGGATGTCTGGTCCTTGTGTGACCAAAAGCCATGTCCTTGTGTGGTAGGAACCACTTATCCTTGTGTGGTTTGGGAAGCCCTTATCCTTGTGTGGTTTGGGATGTCCTTGTCCTTGTGTTACTTGGGATGTTTTGTCTTTGTGTGGCAAGATGAATAGGCTTGCTGATTAGCTTGTGTGTAAACCAATTACCTTTCGTGCAGTAAGCCTTGGACAACACAGGTGGAAGGGGATGGCCTTTTCTTCTTCATTGCCGAGAACAATCTAATAAATTCTGCCTGCCTGTGTACTTCTGGTACTTTTCTGATGTGTTTGTAGTCCCCTTCAGCCTTAGATTCGGCCCTACCCTTTTTGATTGAATCTTTGAATTGCATGATCCCTTTAGTTGCGTAGGAATGATCAGATGTTTTTCGGGAGATTTTTGTTTATGGTTTCTGCAGATCCTATGATGTTGTGACCCTACTGAGATTCTTGTAATCTCATTCCGTTGTTTTCACCATTTTTTCTAGGCTTAGGTACACTCAGTGCTCGTGGTACCAGTAAGTAAGATAAAGTCTGTACGACGGGGTGATATCGTATCACTATTGCATACCTGTTCCTTGATTACTTTCGCATATAACTTGAATAAAAATTGGACTACTTTCTGGTTTATTTTAAGATTCCTCCTTTGCTTATTATTTTTGACTATGTTGGAGGAATTCTTGCTGATTATTTGGATCCTTACGGGACTTGTGTGTTATGAATCCAGTGATTTAATTTAAAGACTTCTGCTTATGTTTTTACTCACTCCATATGATACCAGAATGATTGTCCAATATCATGCTCCAACTGTTATTAATGTAACGACCCTAATTCCTAAACCATTATTCGTTGCTCCCATTAAGGTCATTACTGCCGTGAAACCCAAATAAGTCTCAATGACACCTAGGACCTATTAGAATTCCACAAGGCTACTCATAAGGTACCGATTTTAAACTTATTTATTTTGTTGCTTCTCGATCAATTGGAGCATGATATTGAACACATATTCTGGTAACATACGGAGTAAATAAAAATATCAGCGGAAGTCTTAAATTTATCCTTTGGGTTCATAACACACAAGTCCCATAGGGATCCAAATAACCAGCAAGAAATTCATCAACCAAGTTCGGAAATAGCAAGCCAAACGAATGCTTAAAAATAAACCAGAACAATGTCCAATCTTTCAAGTTATTTGCGCAAGTAACAAGTAGTATTTGTGATGCGATATCGCCCCGCCATGCAGCCTTGATCTCACACACTGGTACCACGAACAGAGGATGTACTTAAGCCTGAAAAATGGTAAAAACAACAGTTTGAGATTACAAGAATCTCAGTAGGGTCACAGCATCATAAGATCTACAGAATCCCTACACACAAATCTCCCAATTCACATAAGGTCATTCCCTAATCAACTAAAGGGATCACGTAATTCAACAATAAACTAAAAGAGTTTAAGGCCGAGATTATGGCTGAGGGAGGACCACACTTCCGAAAATTCAGAAGTACACAGGCAGGTGAAATACAACAAAATCACACTCAATGATGAAGAAAGGTCATCCCTTCCACTTGTGTTGTCCAAGACTTACTGCATAAAGGGTAGATGGTTAACACACAAGCTAATCAGTAAACCTTTCACCTTATCCTCGCAAGGATAAGTCGACTAGACCCACATGGACAAGTCTTCCCTAGTCGCAACTAGGGCATCCCCAAATCTCGCAAGATAAGGGCTTCCTGTCTCGCAAGACAGGGATCCGGCCTCGTAAGGACAGATATCCAGCACTAGCTTGCTGGTTCAACACCCATACACCTCCCATAAATCGGTAAGTACCTCTCCTCTCACTAGGAGCATCAGTGCTTACCTTGCATGGCCAGCGGAACAGGATCCTGACACACAAACACGTACAAGCACACACAGGCAAGTACAAAGCATAATACCACAACAGGGTATCCTCAATCATGTCAGGAAACAATCAGCACATCCAATTCATATAACAATAGCATCCCAAGCACTCAATTCCTAACTCAAGGTTTCGATATAGTCTAGGAGATTCATATCTCATTCCGGATTGCATATTCACACCCTACAATCCAATCACAAACAATACAACAAGGGCAGGTAACAAAAACATCAGATAAGAGCAAGGGTTTCTGGAGACACCGATGAGGCATAGATCCTAACTCTCTTGTCTCTGAACAATAAGCTAATCCTTTTCCTTTATTAAGTAAATCCGAACCACCTATAATATCACCAGACAAAGACAAGAACAAACTAAGCATGCATATTCAATAATCAATTGAATACCTTATTTCCATACCAATACCACTCACCAAACCTGTCAGAAAACCAGTGATCAGATGTTGCAGGTGCTTTCCTCTTGGATGTGTGATGTGATAGCCAGGAACTTATCAAGATTCAACTTGAATTTACCATTCCAATTAACTATGCAAAACCTATTGCTAAAAGTAGGGCATAACACGATTTCGTCTCGACCTGAAACAATAAAATATTTATATCCAAGCTGATATTTATATACTGTTGGAAAGATAATGAAAAGAGCTTTCCAACGACATATTATTTGCAAGATTCCAACAAACGAGTAGAAAATTATACTATTTTGAAGTTCAAGAAGATTTGGCGAAAACCTAATTCCGCCGCCGATTTTCAAAGTAATTTTAGACAAAGAAATACTAACCTCCCAAAGAAAATCCAAAGATGGTTGGAAAGAGAATGAAGAGATATTTCCAACAAGCTGTTATTTGAAGAGATCCAATGAACGATGAGGGAGTTATCCTGGTTTAAAATTTCTGCGAATTCTGACGGCTAAGGGGAAGTATAGGGTTTTAAGCCAATACGAATTTTGTAAGGTTTTAGGGAAACTTTTTTTGAGGTTGGCTTCCTATTTATGTTCAATGAGTATAGAATTATGTCTACTACTTTTAATCAATCTATCAATCCAATATAATTTACCAAATAACCAAACTCTTAAATTTCCTTCCCTATTCTTAGGAATTTAATCTCTAAGGCAACTATCTGCCTTAAAGGATGATTCCTAAAGCGATTACTCGTCTACAAGACCCTAAATCAAATGGAATTAGAAACAAAGTAATTTACTATACAATCTTACCAATTTTGGCCATCACACGTCCTTCTCTTCAGGGGCAAAATTGTGTTTTCACCCGCACTGTTTTCTGGACTTCTAGGACTCAAAATTCGGGGTCTTACATCCTCCCCTCCTTATAAGAATTTCGTCCTCGAAATTTAAACATTAGTACCTAATCAAACAAGTAAGGAAATTTTGCATGCATAGATTCTTCAGTCTCCCAAGACTGCTCCTCAATTTGGCCATTACGCCAAACAACTCGTACCATAGGTACGCTTCGACTGCGAAGTTGTCGAACTGACCGGTCTAGTATGGCAACTGGCTGTACGGGATAGGATAGGTCTTTGATGTTCGATCTTCACTTGTTGACATACAAGGCATCGGGCAATAAATTCAGCAATATGTCGTTTCATGTTAGGCCACCAATACTGCCCTTTCAAATCTCGGTACATCTTTGTGCTTCCAGGATGGATAGCAAACTTCGAACTATGCGCCTCTGATAGAATAAGGTTACGAATATCAGCATTTTGTGGAACACATACCCGGTTTCTGAAGACTAAAACTTCGTCATCTCGTATTCTGAAATCACGAACTGTAGCATCAACACCATCAGCAAGTTGCTTCCGAATTTCAGCAAGCTTCAGATCTTCCAACTGTTGATTCTGGATCTCCTCAATTAAGGTAGGTGCGACTTCAATTCGTGCTAGTAACGAACCAGAGAAATCGGTGCCAAGACGCACACGATTAGTTTTCAATTCCAACATCATTGGCAGATAATGAGTGCGCATATAAACCAGAATTGTTGGGGATGAAGAATGACACTTTCGGCTCAGGGCATCAGCCACAATATTCGCCTTGCCAGGATGATATTCGATGATCATATCATAGTCTTTAATTAGCTCCACCCATCTTCGTTGTCTCATATTCAATTCTTTCTGTGTGAGGAGGTACTTCAGGCTTTTGTGATCAGTGAAGATTCGACACGTCTCGCCGTATAAATAATGTCGCCATATTTTTAGGGCAAAGACTACGGCTGCAAGTTCTAGATCATGTGTAGGGTAGTTCATCTCGTGCGGTCGCAATTGCTTTGAAGCGTAGGCAATGACTTTCCCATCTTGCATCAATACACATCCAAGTCCGGATTTCGACGAGTCGCTGTATACCACGTACTCTTTTCCGCAAATAGGTAAGGTAAGGATAGGTGCAGAAACTAACCGATTCTTTAGCTCGTCAAAACTTTGCTGGCACTTTTCATTCCATACGAACGGCTCACCCTTGCGTGTCAGTTTTGTCAATGGTCCGGCAAGTGATGAAAAATTTTCCACAAAGCGACGGTAGTAACCTGCTAAGCCAAGGAAACTACGAACTTCGAACACACTTCACGGAGGTTCCCAAGCAATCACGGCTTCAATCTTCTTTGGATCAACAAACACACCTTGGGCGGAAACAATATGGCCAAGAAAACTAACCTCACGTAACCAGAATTCGCATTTTGAGTACTTTGCGAACAACCGTCGATCCTTCAGGATTTTAAGCACAAGCCGCAAGTGCATAACATGATCCTCTTCCGACTTTGAGTAAATCAGAATGTCGTCGATGAAGACGATCACAAATTTATCCAGGAATTCGCGGAACACACGATTCATCAAGTCCATAAACACAGCTGGTGCATTGGTCAAGCCGAATGGCATAACCAGAAATTCATAGTGGCCATATCGCGATCTGAACGCGGTCTTCGGAATATCAACATCACGAACTCGCAATTGATGGTATCCAGATCTGAGATCAATCTTGGAGAATACCGCTGCCCCTTGGAGTTGGTCAAACAAATCATCGATGCGTGGCAAAGGATATTTGTTCTTCACGGTCACACGGTTCAGCTGTCGATAGTCAATGCACAATCGCAGCGAACCATCTTTCTTTTTCACGAACAGCACAGGTGCTCCCCAGGGTGACACACTAGGTCGAATAAAACCACGATCCAGCAAATCTTCCAATTGCGTCTTCAGTTCCTTCATTTCCGCAGGAGCCATACGATACGGAGGAATGGAAATCGGATTTGTACCTGACACAAGCTCAATGCCGAATTCCACTTCCCTTGATGGTGGTAGTCCGGCTATGTCCTCTGGAAATACTTCTGGAAATTCACAAACCACAGGAACAGAATTCAGACCTGCGGATTCTTTAGAAATATCCTGAACATGCGCAAGGTACGCTGTACATCCTTTGTTGATCAATCGCTTCGCCTTAAGCCAGGAAATCATGCAAGTTGGCACAACCCGCCTATCGCCTTCAAAACAATACTCGGTACCATCAGCAAACGTGAACCACACCTGCTTGGTAAAACACTCCACACGGGCTTGATATTTTGCCAGACAATCCATGCCTAAAATCACATCCAGCTCCTTGATGTCTAATGGAATGAGATCCACTTCAAATACACTCGATCCCATACGTATAGCACAGCCGATATAGACCAGATCACAAATCAGTTGCTCTCCCAAAGGAGTTAGAACCGCAATAGGAGGAGTCAAGGGAGATAGAGGACGATCCGCGTTAAGTGCTATCCTTTGACTCACGAACGATCTATTTGCTCCTGGATCAATTAAGACTTTAGCGTTTTGAGAAAAGCGTTTTGAGGAGGAGTCAGGTGAAACATCGCCGTTGTGGATTCTGCCATGACGATCCATTATAATTGGAACCAGAAAAGTTCCTCCTGTTGGTGTTCCCATTGATCTGCAGAGGATGAGACCGTAAGGGATAGGGTCCCCTTCTTTGGTTGAACTTTGAATCACACCTATAGGATCCGCCACTAGTAGCTGCGGGTGGCTTCCTGGTTTGCACGATCTTTTCAGCTTCGGTTGTGGCAGTTATTAGTTCTTAAAAATTCTGCACTGGTGTCGTACCGACGATGGTTTTGAGTTCGACACTCAACCCATCCTGAAATCGTCTTGCCAGCTGGTACGATGTACGATCTTCTTCAGGTGCAAAGCGGGACAACTCCCTCAACACCTTCTCATATTCCAGCACCGAACGGGTGCCTTGTTCAAGTTTGTAAAATGCCTGCCGCTGCTCACTTTTATGGAATCTCGTATAAAATCTTTCATCAAATTCATACCGGAATTCTTCCCATGTCGGCAAGCGATCGCCGAATCGCAAGCTAACAGATGTCCACCAAGCGAGGGCTTCTCCCTCAAGTAAGAATGTAGCAATGGAAACCTTGTCGTCATCAGAGATACGCAGGAACAAGGATACTCGGCATAAGGTATCCATCCACTCCCGAGCGGCTGCGGCTCCAACTGAACCACCGAAATCTTTACATCCAAGTTGTCGAGCTTCCTTCAGCAACATTGTAATCATAATGGGAAGTCTCTCTGTCTCCTTCTGTTGTGCCGGCTGTACAGGTTCAAGTGGTGGAATAGGTCCTGGTGTAGGCGCAGGAGTACTCTGAAATTGCGCCTCCATTCGTTGCTGATTTGCAGCAATTCCTTGTAACACGTTTAAGATCTGTTCCATGACATGGTCAATGCCTGGTGCGACTGGTGTCTCAGGTTGGTTTTCAGACTCAGCTTGCCCTTCCTGCTCATTTTGTGCATTTGGCTCGTCTTTCTCAATAGGTTGATGTTCGTTCTGAATCTCAAACCTACCCCGTTGGTCCCTCTGTTGCCTCGAGCGTGCCATACTATAGAAGTGTACGATTGTTACTCAAACAAACACTAAATACGATACTAGGAATAGGAGTGGTACCCGGTAGAGAGGCATGCACCGGACGATATGCATATGCTGGAAAACAATATACAAATTTCGAAAATCATATGCACACATGCTATGCTCACTCGGCAATAATATTAACACGCATAGAAATCATAACAAACATCAAGCAATTATAGCTGCACACATCATCCATATTCGGCTATACACATAATCACTCACATGCATATTCATTCGGTAATGACAAGAAACATAGCTAATCATCCACTCAAACATATTAAGGCATACTAAAGATAAACATTCAACACAACAGCATATATTATTTCCATTTAACTCCCATGTTCTCTCTAATTTCAGTTTTAGTCCCTAAGTGAGTGAGTGTGTGCCCATGTTCTTACCTGCAATCACCTGCAATTACCAAAATTAACAACTAAGTCAGCAAATAACAAGTTATAATCCTAAACCATGCTCCGCTACCAAACTTGTAACGACCCTAAATCCTAAACCATTATTCATTGCTCCCATTAAGGTCATTACTGCCGTGAAACCCAAATAAGTCTCAATGACACCTAGGACCTATTAGAATTCCACAAGGTTACTCATAAGGTACCGATTATAAACTTATTTATTTTGTTGCTTCTCGATCAATTGAAGCATGATATTGGACACATATTCTGGTAACATACGGAGTAAATAAAACATCAGCGGAAGTCTTAAATTTATCCTTTGGGTTCATAACACACAAGTCCCATAGGGATCCAAATAACCAGCAAGAAATTCATCAACCAAGTTCGGAAATAGCAAGCCAAACGAATGCTTAAAAATAAACCAGAACAATGTCCAATCTTTCAAGTTATTTGCACAAGTAACAAGTAGTATTTGTGATGCGATATCGCCCCGCCATGCAGCCTTGATCTCACACACTGGTACCACGAACAGAGGATGTACCTAAGCCTGAAAAATGGTAAAAACAACGGTATGAGATTACAAGAATCTCAGTAGGGTCGCAGCATCATAAGATCTACAGAATCCCTAAACATCTCAATTCACATAAGATCATTCCCTAAACAACTAAAGGGATCACGCAATTCAACAATAAACCAAAAGAGGTTAAGGCCGAAGTTATGGTTGAGGGAGGACCACACTTCCGAAAGTTCAGAAGTACAAAGCATAATACCACAACAGGGTATCCTCAATCATGTCAGGAAACAATCAACACATCCAATTCATATAACAATAGCATCCCAAGCACTCAATTCCTAACTCAGGGGTTCGATATAGTCTAGGAGATTCATATCTCATTCCGGATTGCATATTCACACCCTACAATCCAATCACAAACAATACAACAAGGGCAGGTAACAAAAACATCAGATAAGAGCAGGGGTTTCTGGAGAAACCGATGAGGCATAGATCCTACCTCTCTTGTCTCTGAACAATAAGCTAATCCTTTGCCTTTATTAAGTAAATCCGAACCACCTAAATTATCACCAAGCAAAGACAAAAACAAAATAAGCCTGCATATTCAATAATCAATTGAATACCTTATTTCCTTACCTATACCACTCACCAAACCTATCAGAAAACCAGTGATCAGATGTTGCAGGTGCCTTCCCCTTGGATGTGTGATGTGATAGCCAGGAACTTATCAAGATTCAACCTGAATTTACCATTCCAATTAACTATGCAAAACCTATTGCTAAAAGTAGGGCATAAGACGATTTCGTCTCGACCTAAAACAACGAAATATTTACATCCAAGCTGCGATTTATATACTGTTGGAAATAGAATGAAAAGAGCTTTCCAACGACATATTATTTGCAAGATTCCAACAAACGAGTAGAAAGTTATACTATTTTGAAGTTCAAGAAGATTTGGCGAAAACCTAATTCCGCCGCCGATTTTCAAAGTAACTTTAGACAAAGAAATACTAACCTCCCGAAGAAAATCCAAAGATGGTTGGAAAGAGGATGAAGAGATATTTCCAACAAGCTATTATTTGTAGAGATCCAATGAACGATGAGGGAGTTATGCTGGTTTAAATTTTCCGCAAGTTCTGACGGCTAAAGGGAAATATAGGGTTTAAAGCCAATACGAATTTTGTAAGGTTTTATGGGAAAATTTTGTGGGGTTGGCTTCCTATTTATATTCAATGAGTATAGAATTATGTCTACTACTTTTAGTCAATCTATCAATCCAATATAATTACCACATAACCAAACTCTTAAATTTCCTTCCTTATTCTTAGGAATTTAATCTCTAAGGCAACTATCTGCCTTAAAGGATGATTCCTAAAGCGATTACTGATCTACAAGAACCTAAATCAAAAGGAATTAGAAACAAAGTAATTTACTATACAATCTTACCAATTTCGGCCATCACACATCCTTCTCTTCAGGGGCAAAATTTTTTTTTCACCCGCACTGGCTTTTGGACTTCTAGGACTCAAAATTCAGGGTCTTACGATTAAACATGTAGAATGAACATGCTAAAAACTGAAAACTTAATGAGTAAGCCTGGTGGGATTCAGATAGGTCCTTGTTGTCTTTGGGCTTGTTTGGGTTTCACGACGGTAATGACCTTAATCAGAGCAAATATTAATAGGTAGGAATTGCGGTCGTTACAATGCTTGTATAGTATGGCAAAGCCGAGTGTACCCAGGGATCGACGGAGTAGGTATTGGGTTCAGGCTGAACAGCAACCCATAGAGCAGAGTGAACCTGATGCATATATTGAGTAGGGAGAGCAACTGATTTGTGATCTTGTCTACATCGACTGTGCTGTATGTATGGGATCGAATGTATTGAAAATGGATCTGATTCTATTGGGCATCCGGGAGCTAGATGTGATTTTAGACATGGACTATTTGGTGAAATATCAAGCCCGTATGGAGTGTTTCACCAAATGTGTGTGGTTTAATTTTTTCCTGATGGTGCCGAGTACTATTTTAAAAGTGATAGGCTAGTGGTTCCAACTTGCATGATTTCTTAGCTTGGTGCAAAACGATTGATCAACAAAGGATGTACAAGCGTACCTTGCGCACGTACATGAAATTTCTAAAGAGTCCTCATATCTGGATTCTGTTCTAGTGGTTCGCGAATTTTCAGTAGTATTTCCAGAAGACATAGCCGGTTTACCACCAGCAAGGGAAATGGAATTCGGTATTGAGTTAAGGCCTGGTACAAATCCGATTTCCATTCCTCCGTATTGTATGGCTCCAGCAGAAATTGAGGAACTAAAAACACATTTGGAAGATTTGCTGGATCGCGGTTTCAACCGACCTAGTGTGTCACCTTGAGGAGCACCTGTTTCGTTCGTAAAAAAGAAAGATGGCTCGTTATGATTATGCATCAACTATCGACAGTTGAATCGTGTGACCGTGAAGAACAAGTACCCTTTACAACGCATCGATGATTTGTTTGACCAACTCCAGGGTGCAGTTGTGTTCTCCAAGATCGGCCTCAAATCTGGATACCAACAATTGCGAGTTCATGTTGCTGATATTCCGAAGACCGCGTTTAGATCGCGATACGGCCACAATGAATTTCTGGTTATGCCATTCAGTTTGACCATTGCAGCAGCTGTGTTCATAAACCTGATGAATCATGTGTTCCATCAGTTCCTGGATAAATTTGTGATAGTCTTCATCAACGACATTCTGATTTATTCAAAATCAGAAGAGGAACTTGCTAAGCATTTGCAGATTGTGCTGAATGTTTTTAAGGATCGGTAGTTGTTCGCAAAGTACTCCAAATAAAAATTTTGGTTACGTGAAGTTTGTTTCCTTGGCCATAATGTTTCCTCCCAAGATGTGTCAGTTGATCTAAAGAAGATCGAAGCCATAGTTGTTTGGGAAGATAATTGCCTTAGAGATTAAAATCCTTAAGAATAGAGGAAGATAATTAAAGAATTTAATTATCTGGTAATTATTTTATTTTTAACTATCTTAAAAGTAGTAATCATAATTCTATACTCATTCATTATAAATAGGAAGCCAACCTCACAAAAATCATTCAAAGAAAACATATAAAATTCGTATAAGCCTAAAACCCTACACCTCCCTATAGCCGCCAAAATTCGCTGAAATTTTAAACCAGTATAATTCTCTTATCGTTCATTGGATCCCTGTAAATAATAGCTTTTTGTAAAGATCTCTTTATCCTATTTCCAACCACTTTTAGGTTTTTTTCAAGAGGTTAATATTTCTTTCTCTAAAGATAAGTTCAAAATCGGCGACGGAAATAAGTTTTTGCCAAATCTTCTTGAACTTCAATGTAGCATAACTCTCTCATTGTTTGTCAGATCCCTGAAAATAATAGCTTGTTGTAAAGTTATTTTCATCCTGTTTCCAACCATATATGTTTCGTTGTTTAGATGTAAATATTTTCTTGTCTAAGGTTAAGTTGAAAATCGACAACGGAATTAGGTTTTTAGATTTCTACAATTTTTGTCTTCGGTTGATTTCTGTTGTCGTTTCGCATGTTCTTATGATTTCTTAGCATCTATTCATGATGTATGATCATGAATTTCCTTCTTTTAAACTTCTCTATGCTTAAAGTCGAAATTGTCCTATGCTCTACTTTTAGCGACGAAATTTGCATAGTTAATTGGAATGAAAATTCAGGTTGAATCTTGTTAAGTTCCTGGCTATCACATCAAACATCCATGGGGGAGGCACCTGCAGCATCTGATCACTGGTTTTTAATAGGTTTGGTGAGTGGAATTAGTCAGGAAATAGGGTATTCAATTGGTTATTGAATATGCATACTTAGTTTGTTTTCGTCTTTTCCTGGTGATAGTATAGGTGGTTCAGAATTACCTAATAAAGGCAAAGGAGTAGCTTCTTGTTCAGAGACAAGAAAGGTAGGATCTATGCCTTATCGGTTTCTCCAGAGATCCCTGTTATTTTCTTGATATTTTTATACCTGCTCTTGTTTTATTGCATGAAAATTGATTATAGGGTGAAAGTATGAATTTCGGTTTGAGATGTGAATCTCACAGGCTATATCGAACCCCTGAGTTAGGTTTTGAATGCCTGAGTTGCATATGTTATGTGAATTCAATATCTTGATTATGTTCTGACATGATTAAGGATACCCTACTATGGTATTATGCTTTGTACTTGCCTGTGTTTGCTTGTACATGATTGTGTGTCAGAATCCTTTTCTAGTGGCCATTCGAGGTAAGCAATGATGTTACTAGGGAAAGGAGAGGTTCTTACTAGTATAGGAGTTGTATGCGTGGCGAAACCCCCAGCAAGAGGTCGCTGGATGTCTTGTCCTTGTGTGGCCAGAACCCTGTCCTTGTGTAGCAAGAAGCCCTTATCCTTTAGTGGTTTGGGATGCCCAAGTCCATGTGTGGCTTCGGAAGACTTGTCCGTGCATGACGAGACGACTTACTAGGCTTACTGATTAACTTATGTGTTTAACGTTTATCCTCTGTGCAGTAAGCCTTGGACAACACAGGTGGAAGGGGATGAACTTTCTTCATCATTGCCGAGAGTAATCTGATGAGTTCCACCTACCTGTGTACTTCTATTACTTTCGGAAGTGTTTGTAGTCCTCCCTCAACCAAAGATTCGGCCCTAACCCCTTTCTGATTGATTCTTGACTTGTGTTATCCCTTTTAGATTTCTAGAAATGATCTGATGTGAATTGGGAGATTTTTGTTTAGAGTTTCTGCAGATCTTATGATGCTGCAACCCTACTGAGATTCTTGTAATCTTATACTGTTGTTTTTACTATTTTTCAGGCTTAGGTACAGTCACTGCCTGTGGTACCAGTGTGTGAGATCGAAGCTGCACGGCGGGGCGATATCGCATCATATTTGCATACTTGATCCTTGTTTACTTGCGCATATAACATGAATGATTGGGCTACTTTCTGGTTTATTTTCATATCCTTCCTTTTCTTCCTATTTCCGAAATATATTTGGAGGATTTCTTGCTTGTTATTTGGATCCCTATGGGACTTGTGTGTTATGAACCCAATGATTTAATCTAAAAACTTCCGCTGATGTTTTATTCACTCCTTATGTTACCAGAACAACTATCCAATATCATGCTCCAATCGTTGTTAAAAAAAATTAATTAGAAAAAAACATGCTAAATATTGAAAGTTACTGGTAAGTATGGTGAGATTCAGATAATTCCTAAATGTCATTTGGGCTATTTGGGTTTCACGGCGATGATGACCTTAATCGGAGCAAATAGTAATAGTTAGGAATTGGGGTCATCACAAGAAATGCCAGCAAAGTTTCGAAGAACTGAAAAACCAGTTAGTTTCCGTGCCTATCCTTACCTTACCTATTTGTTGAAAGGAGTATGTGGTTTACAGCGATGCATCAAAATCCGGACTTGGATGCGTATTGATGGAAGACCGGAAAGTCATTGCTTATGCTTGCCGACAGTTACGACCGCACAAAAGCAACTACCCTACGCATGATTTGGAGCTTGCAGCCGTGGTGTTTGCGTTGAAAATATGACAACAATACTTATACGGCGAGACGTGTCAAATCTTCACTGACCACAAAATCCTGAAGTACCTCCTCACGCAAAAAAATTGAATATGAGACAACGAAGATGGGTGGAGCTGATTAAAGACTATAATTTGATCATCGAATATCATCCTGGAAAAGAAAATGTTGTTGCTGATGCCTTGAGCCAAAAGTTTCATCCTCCGTCACCAACGGTTTTGTCTTACATGTGCACCCATTACATGCCTATTTTGCTGGATTTGAAAGCTAATTATGTGCATCTTGGCACTGATTTTTATGGATCGTTATTGGCACGAATTGAAGTCACGCCTACCTTGATTTTTCAGACCCTAACCCCCGTTTCACCTCACGATTTTAGGAGAAATTCCAGAATGCGCTGGGTTCGAGATTTAATTTCAGTATAGCATTTCATCCCTAGACCGATGGCCAATCAGAAAGGATGATTCAGACACTTGAAGACATGTTATCTGCAAGTGTGTTGGACCAGCAAACCGATTGGGATCGATGCCTGACATTTCAGAATTTGCTTACAACCATAGTTTTCATGTAGGCATCGGTATGGCACCTTACGAAACATTATATGGGAGACGTTGCAGAACTCCTATTTGCTGGAATGAAGTAGGCGAGAGACACCTAGACAATCCAGAATTGATTGATCAAGCAATAGAGCAATTGAACTTGATTCGACAATGGCTAAAAATATCTCAGAATCGGCAGAAAAACGGCGCCCATAGTCGACGAAGGAAACTGGAATTCGCGGTAGGATGACAAAGTGTTTCTGAAGGTCACCTCATGAAAAGGAATTCTTCATTTTCAGCAACGAGGTAAGCTAGCACCTCGTTACATTGGTCTGTATAACATCATCGAGAGGATCGGCCCTGTTGCATACCAACTTGCCTTACCTCCAAATATGGAAAGAATTCACAACGTGTTTCACGTTTCAATATTGAGAAAGTATCAGCAAGACCCTGCTCACGTGCTCAAAGAACCCCCAGTTGTAATCGCTGAAGACCTATCCTATCCCATACAGCTAGTTGCCATACTAGATAGGTTAGTTTGATAGCTTCGCAGTCGAAGTGTGCCTATGGTATGAGTTGTTTGGCGTAATAGCAAAATTGAGGAACAGTCTTGGGAGACTGAGGAATCTATGCGCGTAAAATTTCCTTATCTGTTTGCTTAAGTACTTGTGCTAAAATTTTGAGAACGAAATTCTTATAAGGAGTGGAGGATGTGAGACCCTGAATTTTGAGTCCTAGAAGTCCAGAAGTCAGTGCAGGTGAAAAAGACCATTTTGACCCTGAAGAAAAGGATATGTGATGGCCGAAATCGGTAAGTTATAAACACTTAATCCCTCTTTATTCACATGAAATCGCAACCTTTACACCTTGCCAACATGAAATCGCTAACTACCTTATGTCCTATGCTTAGTGTCGATATATACATAGTTAAATTGGGTGGTAATTCAGGTTGAATCTTATTAAGTTCTTGGTTATCATATCACACAACAAAAGGGAAGGCACCTGTGGCATCTGATCACTGGTTTCTGATAGGTTTTGTGAGTGGAATTGGTAAGGAAATTGGGTATTCAATTGGTTATTGAGTATGCATGCTTAGTTTTGTTTTGTCTTTGCCTTGTGATACTATAGGTGGTTCGGAATTACTAAATAAAGACAAAGGAATAATTTCTTGTTCTGAGACAAGAGAGGTAGGATCTGTCCCTCATCGGTTTCTCTAGAGATCCTTGCTGTTTGTTTGTTGTTTTCGATGCATGCAAATTGATTATAGGATATGTGCAAGAATTGCGGATTGAGATATTAATCCTATAGGCTATACTGTTTGTTTGTTGTTTTCGATGCATGCAAATTGATTATAGGATATGTGCAAGAATTGCGGATTGAGATATTAATCCTATAGGCTATACTGAACCCTTGCATATGATATGTGAATTGAATAAGCTAATTATGTTATTACATGAATGAGAATAGCCTGTTATGGTATTGTGCTTGTGCTTGCCTGTGTGTGCTTGTACATATTTATGTGTCAGGATCCTGTTTCGATGGCCATTCAGGGTAAACAATGATACTCCTTGGGAGAGGGGAGGCTCTTACTGGTATGAGAGTTGTATGGGTGGCAATGTGACGACCCCAATTCCTAACTATTACTATTTGCTCCGATTAAGGTCATCACCGCCGTGAAACCCAAATAAGCCCAAATGACACCTAGGACCTATCTGAATCTCACCAGGCTTACCATTAATTTCCGACTTTTAGCATGTTTATTTTAATGTTTAACAACAATTGGAGCATGATATTGGACAAATATTCTGGTAACATACGGAGTGAATAAAATATCAGAGGAAGTCTTTAGATTAAATCATTGGGTTCATAACACACAAGTCCCATAGGGATCCAAATAACCAGCAAGAAATCCTCCAATATATTTCGGAAATAGCAAGCAAAGGAGGGATCTTAAAATAAACCAGAAAGTAGCCCAATTATTCATGTTATATGTGTAAGTAAACAAGTATGCAAATGTGATGCGATAACACTCCGCCATGCAACCTTGATCTCACACACTGGTACCATGGACAGTGGATGTACCTAAGTCTGAAAAATGGAAAAAATAACGGTATGAGATTACAAGAATCTCAGTAGGGTCACAGCATCACAAGATCTGTAGAAACCCTAAACACAAATCTCCCAATTCACATTAGATCATTCCTAAACAACTAAAGGGGATCACGCAATTGAAAAACAAATCAAAAAGGGTTAGAGCCAAATCTATGGTTTAGGCAGGATTACAATCACTTCCAAAAAATTAGAAGTACACAGGCAGGTAGAACTCATCAGATTGCCACACAAGGACAGGGTTCAGTCGTCTTGCCACACAAGGACAAGTCTTCCCAAGCCACACATGGACTAAGGCATCCCAAACCATACAAGAATAAGGGCTTCCTGCCATACAATGACAGGGTTCCGGCCACACAAGGACCAGACATCCAACACGCGCATGCTGGGTTTTCCCTCCCATATAACTCCCATACTAATAAGAACCTCTCCTCTCCTTAAGAGCATCAGCATTTACCCCGAATGGCCACTAGAAAAAGATCCTAATATATAAACATGTACAAACATACACAGGCAAGTACAAAGTAAAATACCACAACAGGGTATCCTCAATCATGTCAGAACACAATCAACATATTCAATTACATAACATATGCAACTCAGGCATTCAATACCTAACTCAGAGGTTCGATATAGCCTATGAGATCCGTATCTCAATCTGAAATTAATACTCTCACCCTATAATGAAATCACATGTAATACAACAAGGGCAGGTATCAAAAACATCAAGAAAATAACAGGGATCTCTGGAGAAACCAATGAGGCATAGATCCTACCTCTCTTGACTCTGAACAATCCTTTGCCTTTATTAGGTAATCCAGAACCCATATGTATAGCACAACCGATGTATACTAGATTACAAATCAGTTGCTCTCCCAAAAGAGTTAGAACCACAATAGGAAGAGTCATGGGAGAGAGAGGCTGATCCGTGTTAAGTGTTATCCTTGGACTTACAAATGATCTATTTGCTCCGGGATCTAATAATGCTTTAGCATTTTAAGAAAAGACTCAAACAGTACCTATCACCACATCAGGACTAGCCTCTGCATCAGTTAGGATGAAGAGCCTTGTTGGTCTTGGTTGCGCCTTGCTTGTGGATCCGTTGGGTAGTCCTCCTGGTGCGCGTGTTAGTGGTCTGGCGGGGTTGGCATTCCAACCTCGGCCTGCGTTTGGTACACCTATGATTCACCTTGTTTTCAGGCATTCCCTCTGAATATGTCTCATCTTGCAACAATTGTAACATCGACGTTGCTGAGAATTCCACGAAGATCCATTGGAATTTCAACCAGAAAAATTCTTTCTGTTGGTATTTCCTTTGCCACTAATTTTCGGAGCATAGGACCTTAAAAGATAAGGTCCTGTTTGTCGTTTGAACTTTGAATCTCGCCTATAGGATCCACCACTAGTGGCTGCAGATGGCTTCTTGGTTTGCACGATCCTTTCGGCTTCGGTTGCGGCAATGATTAGTCTTGCAAATTCTGCACCGGTGTCGTACCTACGATGGTTTTGAGTTTGGTACTCAACGCATCTTGAAATCGTCTCGCAAGCTGGTACGGTGTATGATCTTCTTCTGGTGCAAAACAGGACAACTCCCTTAACACTTTCTCATATTTCAACACCGAATGGTTGCTTTGTTCAAGTTTGTAAAAATCTTGTCGCTGCTCATTTTTATGGAACCTCGTATAAAAATTTTTGTCGAATTCATACTGAAATTCTTCCCAAATTGGCAAATGATCGCCGAATCTCAAGTTAGCAGATGTCCACCATGCGAGGGCTTCACCTTCATGTAAGAATGTAGCAATGACAACCTTGTCATCATCTGAGATACTCAAGAACAAGGATACTCGACATAAGGTGTCTATCCACTCACTAGCAGCTCCGGCTCCAGCTGAACCACCAAAATCTTTACATCCAAGTTGTCGAGCTTCTTTAGCAATTTTGTAACCGCGATAAGAAGCCTCTCAACCTCCCTATAATATGCCGGCTGTACAGGTTCAAATGGAGGAATAGGTTTTCCACTGGTGCAGGTGTAGGAGCATTCTGAAATTGCGCCTCCATATGCTGCTGATTTGCAGCAATTCCTTGTATTATGTTTAAGATTTGTGCCATGATAGGATCAATGACTGGTGCGGCTGGTGTTTCAGATTGGTTTTCGGGCTCAGCTTGCCCTTCCTGCTCATTTTGTGCATTCGGCTCCTCTTTCTCAATAGCTTGTTGTTCAGCCTGAATCTCCAACCTACCCCGTTGATCCCTTTGTAGCCTCGAGCATGCCATACTACACGAATACACCATTATTACTCAACGTATAACTAAATATGAAAAACATATGTGGTACCTGGTGGAGAGGCGTCCACCGGATGATACGCATATGCTGGAAAGCAACATACAAATTTTTGAAAATCACATGCACACATGCAAAGATATTCTAGGCAATTACATCAACACTCATACATACTCTCGGAAATCAACATCAAACATCAAGTAAGCATGGATTTACACAACATCCATATTCGACAATACACACCAGCAATCACATACATATACATTCAGCAATACAGGAGTTAAATAGGGACACTCGGCAGTATGCATAAATCAACACACACATTCTTAGCAATGATAAGAAACACAAAAAACACTCACCGAAGCACATCAAGACATACCAGGCATAAGAGTATCCAAAAACACACAGCAAATCAGATTATCAATCTCATTACTTAAATCTTACAAATCAATCCCGTTTTAGCATTACTTCATTTTCAGTACTAGTCCCTAAGTGAGTGAGTGTGTGCGCATGTCCTTACCTACAAACACCAAAATCAACAAATAAGTTAGCATATAACAAATTATTTTCCCTAAACCATGATTCGTTACCAAACCTGTGACGACCTCAATTCTTAACTATTACTAATCGCTCCGATTAAGGTCATCACCCCCGTGAAACCAAAATAATCCCAAATGACGCCTAGGACCTATCTGAATCTTACCAGGCTTACCATTAACTTCCGACTTTTAGCATGTTTTATTTTAATGTTTCACGAAAATTGGACCATGATATTGGACAAATATTTTGGTAACATATGGAGTGAATAAAATATCAGCAGAAGTCTTTAGATGAAATCATTGGGTTCATAACACAAAAATCTCACAAGGATTCAAATAACCAGCAAGAAATCCTCCAACATATTTCAGAAATAACAAGCGAAGGAGGGTTCTTAAAATAAACCAGAACGTAGCTCAATTATTCATGTTATATGTGCAATTAAACAAGTATGAAAATGTGATGCGATATCGCTCCGCCAAGCAGCCTTGATCTCACACACTGGTACCACGGAAAGTGGATGTACCTAAGCCTGAAAAATGGTAAAAATAACGGTATGAGATTACAAGAATCTCAGTAGGGTCACAACATCATAAGATCTGCAGAAACCCTAAACACAACTCTCCCAATCGACATTAGATCATTCCTATACAATTAAAGGGGATCATGCAATTTAAGAACCAACCAAAAAGGGTTAGGGCCGAAGTTACGGTTGAGGGACGATTACAATCACTTCCGAAAAGGGTACACAGGCATGTAGAACTCATCAGATTGCAACACAAGGACAAGGTTCAGTTGTCTTGCCACACAAGGACAAGTCTTCCCGAGCTACACAAAGACTAGAGCATCCCAAACGACACAAGAATAAAGGCTTCCTCCCACACAAGGACAGAGTTCTGGCCACAAAAGAACCAGACATCCAGCGCGCGCATGCTGGGTTTTGCCACCTATGCAACTCCCATACCAATAAGAACCTCTCCTCTCCCTAGGAGCATCAGTGCTTACCCCGAATGGCCACCGAAAAAGGATCTTAACACATAAACACGTACAAGCACACAGGCAAGTACAAAGGATAATACCACAACAGGGTATCCTCAATCATGTCAGAACACAATCAACATATTTAATTCACATAACATATGCAACTCAGGCATTCAATACCTAACTCAAGGGTTCGATATAGCCTATAAGATGCATATCTCAATCCGAAATTCATAATCTCTCCCTATAATCAAATCACATGCAATACAATAAGGGCAAGTATCAAAAACATCAAGAAAATAATAGGGGTCTCTAGAGAAACCAATGAGGCGTAGATCCTACCTATCTTGTCTCTAAACAAGAAGCTACTCCTTTGTTTTCATTAGGTAATTTCGAACCACCTATATTATCACCAGGCAAAGACGAAAACAAACTTAACATGCATATTCAATAATCAATTGAATACCCTATTTCCTTACCAATTTCACTCACCAACCTATAAGAAACCAGTGATTAGATGCTGCAGGTGCCTCCTCCTTGGATGTGTGATGTGATAGCCAGGAACTTAACAAGATTCAACCTGAATTACCATTCCAATTAACTATGTAAATTTCGTCGCTAAGAGTAGGGCATAGGACAATTTTGATTTTAAGCATTGAGAAATTTAAAAGAAAGAAATTCATGATCATACATCATGAATAGATGCTAAGAAATCATAAAAGCATGTGAAACGGCAACAGAAATCAACCGAAGACAAACACAGTAGAAATCTAAAAATCTAATTCTGTCACCGATTTTCAACTTCATCTTAGATAAGGAAATATTTACATCCAAACAACAAACCATATATGGATGGAAATATAATTAAAATAGCTTTCCAACAAGCTATTATTTGTAGAGATACAACAAACGATGAAAGAGTTATGCTATTTTGAAGTTCAAGAAGATTTTGGCAGTTCCGCCGAAAACCTAATTCCGCCGTCGATTTTCAACTTATCTTTTGTCAATGAAATATGAATGTAAAAACAAGAAAAAAAATATGGTTGGAAAGAAGATGAAAATAGTTTTCCAACATGTTATTATTTGTAGAGATACAACAAACAATGAAAGAGTTATGCTATTCTGAAATTCAAAAAGATTTAGTAGTGCCGCCAAATTTCAACATAACCTTAGAGAAAAAAATACTAATCTTCCGACCAAAAAAAATAGATTATTGCAAAGAGGATGTAGAGAAATTTCCAACAAACTATTATTTGCAGGGATCCGACAAACAATGAGAGAGTTATGCTGGTTTAAAGTTTCAGCAAATTTTGGCAGCTATAGGTATGTGTAAAGGTTTTAGGCTATACGAGTTTTGCTTATTTTCTATGAATGATTTTTGTGGGGTTGGCTTCCTATTTATAATTGATGGGTATGAAATTAAGATTACTAGTTTAAAGGCTTTATTAATGTAAGATAATTACCAAATTTAAATTTTTTAATTATCTTCCCCTATTTTTAGGGATTTTAATATCTAAGGCAATTATCTATCTATAAGGACTTAGATTAAAAGGAATTAAAACCAGAATCAACTACCATACAACTCTTACCAATTTCGGCCATCACAAATCCTTTCCTTCAGGAGCAAAATCGTCTTTTCACCTGCACTGGCTTCTGGACTTCTAGGACTCAAAATTCAGGGTCTCACAGGCAAACTCCAGCATGCGCACACTGGATGTCTAGTCCTTGTGTCGCTGGAAGTCCTGTCCTTGTGTTGTAGGATGCCTTTATCCTTGTGTGGTTTGGGATACCTTTGTCCTTGTGTGGCTTGGGATGTCTAGCACTTGTGTGGCAGGTTGCCCTTATCGTTGTGTGGTTTGGGATACCTTTGTCCTTGTGTGGCTTGGGATGTTTAGTCCTTCTGTGGCAAGTTGCCCTTATCCTTGTGTGGTAGGATGAATAAGCTTATTGATTAGCTTGTGTGCTAGCCTTTTACCCTTTGTGCAGTAAGCCTTGGACAACACAGGTGGAAGGGGACGACGTTTCTTTTTCCTATTACCAAGAGCAATCTGATGAGTTTTTCCTACCTATGTACTTTTGATTTTCAGAAGTGTTTGCAAGCCACCCTCAGCCTTAGTTTCAGCTCTATCTCTTTGATTGATTTTTGAATTATGTGATACCCATTGATGTGTAGAAATGATCTAGTGTTTTTCGAGAGATTTGTGTTTAAGATTTTTGTAGATCTTATGATGTTGTGATCCTACTAAGGTTCTTGTAATCTCATCTTGTTGTATTCATCATTTTTCAGGCTTAGGTACATCTACTGTCCGTGGTACTAGTGTGTGAGATCAAGGCTGCACGGCGAGCCAATATCGCATCACATTTGCATGCCTGTTCCTTGATTGCTTGCATATATAACATGAATTGTAATTGGACTATTTTTCTAGTTTTCAAGGTTACGTATATAACAGGTGGAAGTGGTAACATGTCACAATGGATTTTGTGACCGGCTTGCCTAGATCACAGCGAGAATACGATGCCAATTGGGTGATTATGGATCGACTGACAAAATCTGCACACTTCCTTCCTTTACGTGTGACGGATACACCTGAGAAATTGGTTGTTCATTACTTGGACAAGATTGTTTGATTGCATGGAGTGCTAGTTTCCATCGTTTCAGATCATAACTCCCTTTTAACCTCACGATCTTGGCAGAAATTCAAGAATGCGCTGGGTTCGAGATTGAATTTAATTACAGCATTTCATCCCAGAGCGATGGCCAATCGAAAAGGACGATTCAGACTATCAAAAACATGTTGCGTGCAAGTGTGTTGGACCAGCAAACTGGTTGGGATCGACGTCTTCCATTAGCAGAATTTGCTTACAATAATAGTTTTCGTGCAACAATTAGTATGGCACCTTACAAAGCCTTATATGGGAGACATTGCAGAACTGCCTGGAATGAAGTAGTCGAGATACTCTTAGACAATCTGAAATTGATTGATTAAGCAATGGAGATTTTGAACTTGATTCAATTACAGCTAAAAACAACCTAAAATCGGCAGAAAAACTTGCTGATAATCGATGAAGGGAGCTAGAATTTGCGGTAGGTGACAAAGTGTTTATGAAGGTCTCCTTATGGAAAGGAGTTCTTTGTTTTCAGCAGCGAGGTAAGCTAGCACCTCGTTACATTGGTCTATATGACATCGTCGAGAGGAACGGCCTATTGCATACCGACTTGCCTTACCTCCAAATATAGAAAAAATTCACAACGTGTTTCACGTTTCAGTGTTAAGAAAGTATATGCAAGACCCTACTAATGTGGTCAAAGAACCCCCAGTTGTAATTGCTGAAGATCTATCCTATCCTGTACAGCTAGTTTCCATACTAGATTGGTTAGTTCGACAGCTTCGCAATCGAAGCATGCCAATGGTAAGAGTTGTTTGGCATAATGCCCAAATTGAGGAACCGTCTTGGGAGACAGAGGAATCTATGCATACAAAATTTTCTTATCTGTTTGCTGAGGTACTTATGCAAAAATTTCGAGGAAACCCTAATTGCATATGATATGTGAATTGAATAAGCTAATTGTGTTCTGACATGATTGAGGATACCCTATTATGGTATTGTGTTTCTGCTTGCTTATGTGTGTTTGTACATATTTGTGTGTCAGGATCCTGTTCCGGTGGCCATTCGGGGTAAGCATTGATGTTCCTTGGGAGAGGGGAGGCTCTTACTGGTATGAGAGTTGTATGGGTGCAAACCCCAGCATGCGTGAGTTGGATGTCTAGTCCTTGTGTGGCTAGAAGTCTTGTCCTTGTGTTGCAAGATGCCCTTCTCCTTAAGTGGTTTGGGATACCCTTGTCCTTATGTGGGTTGGGATGTCCTGTTCTTGTGTGGCAGGATGAATAGGCTTACTGATTAGCTTGTATGCTAACCTTTTACCCTTTGTGGAGTAAGCCTTGGACAACACAGGTGGAAGGGGACGACCTTTCTTTTACCTATTGCCGAGAGCAATTTGATGAGTTTTACCTGCCTGTGTACTTCTGATTTTTTAAAGTGTTTGCAGTCCACCCTCAGCCATAATTTATACCTTTGATTGATTTTTGAATTGCGTGATACCTATAGATTTGTTAGAATGATTTAGTGTTGTTCGGGAGATTTGTGTTTACGATTTCTGTATATCTTATTGTGAGACCCTGAATTTTGAGTCCTAGAAGTCCAAAAACCAGTACAGGTCAAAAAAACTATTTTTCCCTGAAGAAAAGGATGTGTGATGGCCGAAATTGGTAAGGAATATCTAGTAAATATTTCTGGTATTAATTCTCTTTAAATTGATTCTTTATTTATTGATAATTACCTTAAGAAATAAAAACTCTAAGTTTAAGAAGGGATAATTACAGAATTTAATTCTGATAGTTATCTTATATAAAAAGAAATTCAGCCACATAAAAATCTTATACAAAAAACACACAAAATTCGTAGGACATAAAAACCCTATACCTCCCAATTTCTGTCAAAATCTTCTTGAACTTCAAACATGCATAACTCTCTCATTGTTTGTCAGATGCCTGAAAATAATAGCTTGTTGGAAAGCTCTTTTCATCCTCTTTCCAAAAATATATGACTTTATGTCTTAATATTAGTATTTCTTTCTTTAAAGTTAAATCGAAATTCGGTAGAACTGCCAAAATCTTCTTGAACTTCAAACAAGCATAACTCTCTCATCATTTGTCGAATTCCTACAAATAATAGCTTTTTGGAAATCTATTTTCATTCTATTTTCAACCATCTTTCGTTTTGTTTCTTAAAGTTAGTATTTTTTTCTCTAAAGATAAATCAAAATTTGACAGAATTAGGTTTTCAGATTTTTATAATTCTGCCTTTGATTGATCTCTGATGTTGTTACCTTTATACCTATGATTGTTTAATACCCATTTATAGTGAACAATCATGAATTCATCATTTGAATCTTTTCTATACATGAAATCAGTATCGTCTACCTTTGCCCTACTACCCTATTGTTGCCTATCTTGATCAATTGATTAACCTATTGGATTCTGATTTTATTTCTTTTGATTGTACATGTTATAAACCCTTAATCCTTCCTTGTTAACATGTAATCGTAACTCCTACAACTTGTTAACATGAAATCACAACTTGCCCTATTGCCTTATTCTTAGTGCCGAAAATTGTATGATAATTAGGGATAGTAATTCAGGTTGTTTCTTATAAGTTCTTGGGTATGACATCACACATCCAAGGAAGAGGTACCTACGACATCTAGTCACTGGTTTCTAATAGGTTTGGTGAGTGGAATTGGTAAAGAAATAGATTATTTAATTGGATATTGGATATGCATACCTAGTTTGGTTTTGGCTTTGTCTTGTAATGCTATAGGTAGTGCAGAATTATTGGATAAAGATAAGGGAATAACTTCTTGTTTAGAGACAAGAGAGGTAGGATCTAAGCCTCATCAGTTTCGCCAGAGATCCTTGTTGTTTGCTTGTTAATTTTGGTGCCTTTACATGTAATGTTATATGCGCATATATTGTAGAAGGAATGCCTAAATTGTGGACCACGATGCTATCTTTTAGGCTATACCAAGTCCCTTAAGATAGGATATGAGTGCCTAGTTTGCATGTGATGTGTGTATTAAATATGTTGATTGTGTTCTGATATGATTAAGGATACCCTGTGGTGGTATTATGATTTGTACTTGCTTGTGTGTACTAGTACGTGTTGTGTGTCCGGATCCTTTTCAGGTGGCCATTCGGGGAAAACGCTGATGCTCCTTGTGAGAGGAGAGGTTGTTACTAGTATGGGAGTCGTATGGGTGGCAATCCTCAGTATGAGCTCGATGGATGTCTGGTCCTTGTGTGGCCAGAAACCCTGTCCTTATGTGTCAAGAAGCCCTTGTCCTTGTGTGGCTTGGGATGACTTGTCCTTCTGTGGAAAAATGAATAGGCTTACTGACTAGCTTGTGTGTTAACCATTTTCCTTTTGTGCAGTAAGTCTTGGACAACACAAGTGGAAAGGGATGGCCTTTCTTCTTCATTGTTGAGAGCAATTTGATGAGTTTTACCTGCCTGTGCACTTATAAGTTTTCCGAAGTATTTGTAGTTCCCCTTCAGACTTAGATTCGGCTCTACCCTTTTTAACTGAATTCTTGAATTGCGTGATCCCTTTTAGTTGTTAGGAATGATCTGATATTTTTTTGGGAGATTTGTGTTTTTGGTTTCTGTAGATCTTATGATATTGTGACCCTATTTAGATTTTTGTAATCTCATTCTGTTGTTTCCACCATTTTTCAGGCTTAGGTACTTTCACTGTTCGTGGTACCAGTGTGTGAGATCAAGGCAGCACGGCTGGGCGATATTGCATCACCTTTGCATTCCTATTTTCTTGGTTGCTTGCTCATACAATATAATTATAGATTGGACTATTTTTTGGTTTTTTTTCAAGATCCCTCTTTTGCTTGTTATATTTTGGAAGATGTTGGAGTATTTCTTGCTGGTTATTTGGATCCCTATGGGACTTGTGTGTTTTGATTCCAATAATTAAATTTAAAGACTTCCATTGATGTTTTATTCACTCCGTATGATACCAGAATGATTGTCCAATATCATGCTCCATTTGTTAATAAACATATAGAACAATCAAGGTAAAAATAAAAAAAAAAATTTAATTGGTAAGCCTCGTAGGATTCAAATAGGTTCTAAGTGTCTTTGGGCTTGTTTAGATTTCACGGTGGTAATGGCCTTAATCGGAGAAAATATTAATAGGTAGGAATTGGGTTCATTATAGGTTTGGTATCATAGCATGGTTTAGGTTATATGATTTATTGTATGCTAACTAGATTGTTGAGTTTTGAAGGTACAAGCGCACACTTACTTAGAGGGCTAATACCAAAAATAAATCAGATGTTAAGAACCTGGTTAGAAATGTTTAGATGACGTGTCTAATTGATTAACTTGTTGCGTGTCCATGAGTATTTTTATGTCTTGTATGATTTGATGTGTTTTTGATTGTTTAGCTTGGTTTCTTATCATCGTTGAGAATGTGTATTTGTTGATGCATGATGCTGAGTATCACTATGTGATTTTTTATCATTGTCAGGTATGTCTTTATGTATTGTTGTCAAGTTTACCAAGAATGTGATCGATTTGTATGCAAATCAAGTATGTTTTGTATGAACCTATGCTTGTTGAATGTAAATATGTGTGAGACATGTTTGTTGCCGAATGCATGAGAGGTTGTTTTGCATGATTTCTGTGTATGGTTTGCACTGTTGTTGAGTGCTTATGTGTGTGTTGAGGTAATTGTCGAGTGTGCATTGCATGTGTGCATGTGGTTTCCAAAATTTCCATACTCGTGTGCATGGTTCAGCCGGAGCTGCTGCTTCTCGCGAATGGATTGACACCTTGTGCCGAGTATCTTTGTTTTTACGTATCTCTGATGATGACAAGGTAGCCATCGCCACTTTCCTAATGGAGGGAGAAGCCCTCGCATGGTGGACAGCTGTAAGCTTGCGATTTGGCGATCATTTGCCTACATGGGAAGAATTTCGATATGAATTCGACGAAAGATTTTATACGAGATTCCATAAAAACGAGCAGCGACAATCTTTCTACAAGTTTGAACAGGGAACCCATTCGGTGCTGGAATATGAAATGGCATTAAGGGAATTGTCCCGATTTGTACCTGAAGAGGATCGCTCACCGTACCAACTTGCGAGGCGATTTCAGGATGGGCTGTGTACCGAACTCAAAACCATCATTGGTACAACATTGGTACAGAATTTGCAAGAACTAATTGTTGCCGTGACTGAAGCCGAAAAGATTGTGCAAACTAAAAGGCCATCCACAACCACTAGTGGTGGATCCTTCCGGGGAGATTTAAAATTTAATCGGCACGAGAGCCTATCCTTTCAGGTCCTATCCTCCAAAAATTAACGACAATGGGAGTAACAACAAGAAGAACTTTTCTGGTTCGAATTCCAGTGGAACTACGTGGAATACTCAGCAACGTCGATGTTACAATTGTGGTGAAATGGGGCACATTCAGTAGGAATGCCAGAAGCCAAGAAGTATTATAGGCACATCTAGTACGAGCCAAGGTGGGTATTCTAACCCCACTAAACCGCCAACACGAGCACCAGGAGGACCACCCAACGGATCAACAGGTGAGGTGCAACCAAGAACAACAAGGCTATTCACCCTAACTGATGTCGAGGCTAGTTCTGATGTAGTGATAGGTACTATTTCAAACTTTTCCTAAAACGCTAAAGTATTTTTAGATCCCGGAGGAAATAGATCATTTGTAAGTCCAAGGATAGCTTTTAGCACGAATCGACCTCTTTCTCCTTTGACTCCTCCTATTGCGGTTTTAACTCCTTTCGGAGAGCAATTGATTTGTGATCTAGTTTACATTGCCTGTGTTGTATATATGGGTCTGAATGTATTTGAAATGGATCTAATTCCATTGGACATCAGAGAGCTGGATGTGATTTTAGGCATGGATTGTCTGGCAAAATATCAAGCCCGTATGGAGTGTTTCACCAAACGTGTGTGGTTCACTTTTCCTGATGGTGCCGAGTACTGTTTTTTTTTAGGTTATAGGCAAGTTATTCCAACTTGCATGATATCCTGGCTTGATGCAAAGCGACTCATCAGCAAAGGATGTACTGCGTATCTCACGCACGTACAAGATATTTCCAAAGAATCCACGAGTTTGGATTCTGTCCGAGGGGTTCGCGAATTTCCAAAAGTATTTCCAGAAGACATAACCGGTCTACCACCAATAAGGGAAGTGGAATTTGGCATTGAGTTAGTGCCTGGTACGAATCCAATTTCCATTCCTCTATACCGTATGGATTTTGCGGAAATGAAGGAACTAAAAACGTAGTTGAAAGGTTTTCTGGATCGTGGTTTCATCCAACCTAGTGTGTCACCTTGGGGAGCACCTGTCTTGTTCGTTAAGAAGAAAGATGGTTTGCTGCGATTATGCATCGACTATCGACAGCTGAATCGTGTGACTGTGAAGAACAAGTACCCTTTGCCATGCATTAACGATTTGTTCGACCAACTCCAGGGTGCAGCCATATTCTCCAAGATCGATCTCAGATCTGGATACCATCAATTGCGAGTTCGTAATGTTGACATTCCGAAGACCTCGTTCAGATCACGATATGGCCACTACGAATTTATGGTTATGATATTCGGTTTGACCAATGTTCCAGCTGTGTTCATGGACTTGATGAATCATGTGTTCCATGAGTTTCTGGATAAATTTGTGATAGTCTTCATCGACTACATTGTGATTTATTCAAAATCGGAAGAAGAGCATGCTAAGCACTTGCGGATTGTGCTGGATCTTTTAGAGAATCGGCGGTTGTTCGCAAAGTACTCCAAATGAGAATTCTGGTTACGCGAAGTCAGTTTCCTTGGCCATGTTGTTTCCGTCCAAGGTGTGTTAGTTGATTGAAAAGAAATTGAAGCCATAATTGCCTGGGAACCCCCACAAACAGTGTTCGAAGTTCGTAGTTTCCTTGACTTAGCAGGATACTACTGTCACTTTGTGGAAATTTTTTCATCGCTTGCCGCACCATTGACAAAACTGACACGCAAGGGTGAGCCGTTTGTGTGGAACAAGAAATGCTAGTGGAGTTTCGAAGAACTAAAATATCAGTTAGTTTTCACACCTATCCTTACTTTACCTATTTGTGGAAAGGAGTATGTGGTTTACAACAGTGCGTCGAAATCCAGGCTTGGATGTGTATTGATGTAAGACGGGAAAGTCGTTGTATATGCTTCTCGACAGTTACGACCGCAAGAAAGAAACTATCCTACACATGATTTGGAGCTTGCAGCCGTGGTGTTTGCATTGAATATATGGCGACATTACTTATACGGCGAGAAATGTGTGGAGTGTTTCACTAAGCATGTGTGGTTTACTTTTCCTTAAGGTGTCGAGTACTGCTTTGAAGGTGATACGTGAGTTGTTCCAACTTGCATGAATTCCTGGCTTGATGCGAAGATTTAATCAGCAAAAGATGTACAGCGTGCCTCGCGCATGTACATGATGTTTCTAAAGAATCCTCGGATCTAGATTCTATTCCAGTGGTTTGTGAATTTCCAGATGTATTTCTAGAAGACATAGCCGGTTTGTCAGCAAGGGAAGTGGAATTCGGCATTGAGTTAGTGCTTGTAACGACCCCAATTCCTACCTATTAATATTTGCTCCGATTAAGGTCATTACCGCCGTGAAACCCAAACAAGCCCAAAGACACCTAGGACCTATCTGAATCCCACCAGGCTTACTCACTAAGTTTTCGACTTTTAGCATGTTCATTCTATATGTTTAATAACAGTTGGAGCATGATATTGGACAATCATTCTGGTATCATACGGAGTGAGCAAAAACATCAGCGGAAGTTTTAAATTAAATCACTAGATTCATAACACACAAGTCCCGTAAGGATCCAAATAACCAGCAAGAATTTCTCCAACATAGTCGAAAATACCAAGAAAAAAAGGAATCTTAAAATAAATCAGAAAGTAGTCCAATTTTTTTTCAAGTTATATGTGCAAGTAATCAAGGAACAGCTATGCAAAAGTGATGTAATATTGCCCCGCCGTACAGCCTTGATCTCACACACTGGTACCACGAGTAGTGAATGTACCTAAGCCTGAAAAAAATAGTGAAAAAACGGAATGAGATTACAAGAATCTCAATAGGGTCACAACATCATAAGATCTGCAGAAACCATAAACACATATCTCCCGAACAACATCTGATCATTCTTACACAACTAAAGGAATTCATGCAATTCAAATATTCAATCAAAAAGGGTAGGGTCGAATCTAAGGCTGAGGGGGACTACAAACACTTCCGAAAAGTTTCAGAAGTACACAGGTAGGCTGAACTCATCAGATTGTTTTCAGCAATAAAGAAGAAAAGGCCATCCCCTTCCACCTATGTTGTCCAAGGCTTACTGCACGAAAGGTAATTGGTTAACATACAAGCTAATCAGCAAGCCTATTCATATTGCCAAATATGGACAAAACATCCCAAGCCACACAAGGACAAGGGGTTCCCAAACCACACAAGGATAAGGGCTTCCCAAATCACACTAGGATAAGGGCTTCCTGCCACACAAGGACAGAGCTTGTGGCTACACAAGGACCAGACATCCAGCGAGCTCTTGCTGGGATTTGCTACCCATACGACTCCCATAGCAGTAAGAACTTCCCCTCTCACTAGGAGCATCACCGATTACCCCGAATAGTCACCGGAAAAGGATCCTGACACATAAACATGTACCAGCACACACAGGCAAGCACAAAGCGCAAAATCAGAATAGAGTATTCTCAATTCTATCAAATCACATTCAGCATGTTCAATACACATCACACATGAAAACTAGGCACTCCTAATCTACCTTAAGTGATTCAGTATAGACTAGAAATTCCTCAGTTTAATCCGCAACTTAAGCATGCATTATTTAATATGAATGCGCATATAGTTTCACAATCATAGGTACCAAAATCAATTAAGCAAACAACGAGGTCTCTGGAGAAACCGATGAGGCATAGATTCTACCTCTCTTGTCTCTGAGCAAGAAATTATTCCATTGTCTTTATTCAATACCAGAGTTAATTACCAAACATTTCTTACCAATTTCGGCGATCACACATCCTTTTGTTCAGGGACAAAATGGTCTTTTCACCTGCATTGGCTTCTAGACTTCTAGGACTCAAAATTTGGGGTCTCACATCCTCCCCTTCTTACAAAAATTTTGTCCTCAAAATTTTAGCAGAAGTACCTAAAGAAACAAGTAAGGAAATTTTGCACGCATAGATTCCTCAGTCTGCCAAGACTGTTCCACAATTTGGCCATTACGCCAAACAACTTGTACCAACGGAACGTTTCGATTGCAGAGCTATTGAACTGACCAATAAAGTATGGCAACTGGCTGTACGGGATAGGATAGGTCTTCAGAAACATCAACTGAGGTTTCCTCAAGCACGTGAGCAGGGTCTTGTACATACTTTCTCAACATTCAAACGTGAAACATGTTGTTAATTCTTTCCCTATTTGGAGGTAAGGCAAGTTGGTATGCAACAGGGCCGATTCTTTCAATAATGTCATACGGACAAATGTAGTGAGGTGCTAGCTTACCTTGCTGCTCAAAACGAACGACTCCTTTCCATAGGGCGACCTTCAAAAACACTTTGTCACCTACCGCAAATTCTAACTTCCTTTGTCGATTATCAGCGTAGTTTTTCTATCGATTGTGGGCTGTTTTTAGCCGTAATCGAATCAAGTTCAACTGCTCCATTGCTTGATCAATCAATTCCGGATTGTTTAGGCGTCTTTCGCCTACTTCATTCCAGAAAATGGGAGTCATGCAACGTCTCCCATATAATGCTTCATAAGGTGCCATACCGATGCTTACATGGAAACTATTGTTGTAAGCAAATTCTGCCAACGGCAGGCATCGATCCCAACCGGTTTGCTGATCCAACACACTCGCTCGTAGCATGTCTTCGAGTGTCTGAATCATCCTTTCTGATTGACCATCGGTCTGAGGATGAAATACTGTACTGAAATTCATTTTCGAAACCAGTGAAATTTGGAATTTCTCCCAAAATCGTGAGGTGAAACGAGAGTCACAATCTGAAATGATGGAAACTAGCACTCCATACAATCGAACAATCTCATCTAAGTAACGAACAGCCAATTTCTTAGGTGTATCCATCACACGTATAGGAAGGAAATGTGCAGACTTCGTCAATCGATCCACGATCACCCAATTGGCATCGTATCCTCACTGTGGCCTAAGCAAACCGGCCAAAAAATCCATTGTGACATGCTCCCACTTCCATTCTGGAATTGGAAGTGACTGAAGTAGTCCAGCGGGTCATTGATGTTCAATCTTTACTTGTTGACATACGAGGCATCGGGCAACGAACTCAACAATGTGGCATTTCATGCTTGGGCACCAATACTGCTCTTTCAAATCTTGGTACATCTTTGTGCTTTCGGGATGGATAGAGAACTTCGAACTATGCGCCTTTGATAGAATAAGGTTACGAATATCAATATCTTGTGGAACATATACCCGGTTTCTGAAGACAAGCAATTTGTCATCTCGCATTCTGAAATTATGAACTATGACATCAACACCATCAGAAAGTTGCTTCCAAATTTTAATTAGTTTTGGATGCTCTAATTGCTGATTCCGGATTTCCTCAATTAGGGTAGGTGTGACTTCGATTCATGCCAATAATGAACCAGAATAATCAGTGCCAAGATGCACACGATTAGTCCTCAAATCCAGCAACATAGGCATGCAATGGGCGCGCATATAGGCCAAAACTAATGGGGAAGGAGGATGAAACTTTAGGCTTAAGGCATCAGCAGCAACATTTGCCTTTCCAGGATGATATTCGATGATCAAATCGTAGTCTTTGATCAGCTCTACCCATCTTCTTTGTCTCATATTCAATTCTTTTTGCGTGAGTAGGTACTTCAAGCTTTTGAGATCGGTGAAGATTCGGCATGTCTCGCCGTATATGTAATGTCGCCATATTTTCAATGCAAACACCACGACTGCAAACTCCAAATCATGTGTAGGATAGTTGCTTTCATGCAGTCGTAACTGTCGGGAAGCATATGCAATGACTTTCTCGTCTTGCATCAATACGCATCCAAGTCCGGATTTCAGCGCATCGCTGTAAACCACAGACCTCTTTCCGCAAATAGGTAAAGTAAGGATAGGTGCGGAAACTAACCGGTTTTTCAGTTCATCAAAACTTCGCTAGCATTTCTCGTTCCACATGATCGGCTCACCCTTACGAGTCAATTTTGTCAATGATGCGGCAAGCGATGAAAATTTTTTCACAAAGCGACGGTACCTATCACCACATCAGAACTAGCCTAGGCATCAGTTAGGGTGAATAGCCTTGTTGGTCTTGGTTGCACCTCACCTATGGATCTGTTGGGTGGTCCTCCTGGTGTGTGTGTTGGCGGTTTGGTGGGGTTAGCATACCCACCTCGGCTCGCACTAGATGTGCCTGTGATACGTTTTGGCTTTTGGCATTCCCACTGAATGTGCCCCATTTTTCCACAATTGTGATATCGACGTTGCTGAGTATTTCACGTAGTTCCATTGGAATTTAAATCAGAAAATTTCTTCCTGTTGGTATTTCCATTGCCATTAATTTTCGGAGGATAGGACCTTAAAGGATAGGGTCCCGTTCGTCGATTGAACTTCGAATCTCGCCTATAGGATCCGCCACTAGTGGCTGCGGATGGCTTCTTGGTTTGCATGATCCTTTCGGCTTCGGTTGCGGCAATGATTAGTTCTTTCACATTCTGCACTGGTGTGAGACCTATGATGGTTTTGAGTTCGGTATTCAACCCATCCTGAAATCATCTAGCAAGCAGGTACGGTGTACGATCTTCTTCTGATGCAAATCGGGAAAACTCCCTTAACACTTTCTCATATTCCATCACCGAACGGTTGCCTTGTTCAAGTTTTAAAAAGCTTGTCGCTGCTCGCTTTTGTGGAACCTAGTATAAAATCTTTCATCAAATTCGTACCGAAATTCTTCCCAAGTTGGCAAACGATCGCCGAATCGCAAGCTAACAGATGTCCACCATGCGAGGGCTTCTCCCTCGAGTAGGAAAGTGGCGATGGAAACCTTGTCATCATCCGAGATATGTAAGAACAAGGATACTCGGCATAAGGTGTCTATCCATTCACGAGCGGCAGCAGCTCCGGCTGAACCATTGAAATCTTTACATCCCAATTGTCGAGCTTCCTTCAACAATTTTGTAATCACGATGGGAAGTCTCTCGGTTTCCTTAGGATGTGCCGGCTGTACAGGTTCAAGTGGAGGAATAGGTTCTTCCACTGGTGCAGGTGCAGGAGCATTCTGAAATTGCGCCTCCATACGCTGCTGATTTGCAGCAATTCCTTGTAATACGTTTAATATTTGTGCCATCACAAGATCAATGACTGGTGCAGCTGGTGGCTCAGGTTGATTTTCGGGCTCAGCTTGCCCTTCTTGCTCAATTTGTGCATTCGGCTCCTCTTGCTCAACAGGTTGTTGTTCGGCCTGAATCCCATTCCTACCCCGTCGATCCCTTATATTGTTCAACCTTGCCATACTATTTAAGCATACGATTGTTACTTACACATAACTAAATACGATACTAGGAAAATAAGTGGTACCTGGTGGAGAGGCATGCACCGGACAATATGCATATGCTGGAAAGCAGCATAAAAATTTTTGGAAGTCACATGCACACATGCAAAAGTATTCTCGGCAATTACATCAACACTCATATATACTCTCGAAAATCATCATCAAATATCAAGCAAACATGGATTCACACAACATTCATATTCGGCAATACACACCAGCAATCACATACATATACATTCAGCAATACAGGAGTCAAATAGGGACACTCAGCAGCATGCATAAATCAACACATACATTCTCAGAAATGATAAGAAACATAGCAAACACTCACCGAAACATATCATAGTATACTAGGAATAAGAACATACACGAATAAACATCACATCAGATTATCATTCTCATCATTTAAATCTTACAATTCAATCCAATTTTAGCATTAGTTCATTTTCGGTATTAGCCCCTAAGTGAGTGAGTGTGTGCGCATGTCCTTACCTACAAACACCAAGATCAACAAATAAGTTAGCATATAACAAATTATTTTCCCTAAACCATGCTCCGCTACCAAACCTGTAACAACCCCAATTTCTACCTATTAATAATTTCCCTGATTAAGGTCACTACCTTCGTGAAAACCAAACAAGCCCAAAGACACCTAGGACCTATCTGAATCCCACCATGCTTACTCACTAAGTTTTCGAATTTTAGCATGTTCATTCTACATGTTTAATAACAGTTGGAGAATGATATTGGACAATCATTCTAGTAACATACGGAGTGAGTAAAACATCAGCAGAAGTCTTTAAATTAAATGACTAGATTCATAACACACAAGTCCCGTAAGGATCCAAATAACCAGCAAGAATTCCTCCAACATAGTCGAAAATAACAAACAAAGAAGGAATTTTAAAATAAACCATAAAGTAGTCCAATTTTAATTCAAGTTATATGCATAAGCAATCAAGGAACAGGTATGCAAAAGTGATGCGATATCGCCCTGCCGCACAGCCTTGATCTCACACACTGGTACCACGAGTAGTGAATGTACCTAAGCCTGAAAAAAATGGTGAAAACAATGAATGAGATTACAAGAATCAAAGTAGGGTCACAACATCATAAGATCTGCAGAAACCATAAACACATATCTCCCGAATAACATCTGATCATTCCTACACAACTAAAGGGATTCAATCAAAAAGGGTAGGGCCGAATCTAAGGCTGAGGGGGACTACAAACAATTCCAAAAAGTATCAGAAGTACACAGGAAGGCAAAACTCATCAGATTGTTCTCGGCAATAGAGAAGAAAAGGCCATCTCCTTCAACCTGTGTTGTCCAAGGCTTACTGCACGAAAGGTAATTGGTTAACACATAAGCTAATCAGCAAGCCTATTCATCTAGCCACACAAGGACAGAACATCCCAAGCCAAACAAGGACAAGAGCATCCCAAACCTCACAAGGATAAGGGCTTCCCAAACCACACAAGGATAAAGGGTTCCTGCCACATAAGGACAGGGCTTCTGGCCACACAAGGACCAGACATCCAGCGAGCTATTGCTGGGATATGCCACCCAAACGACTCCCATACTAGTAAGAACCTCCCCTCTCACTAGGAGAATCAGGGCTTACCTCGAATGGCCACCGGAAAAGAATCCTGACACACAAACACACGTACCATCACATACAAGAAAGCACAAAGCACAAAACCACAACAAGGTATTCTCAATTCTGTCAGATCACATTCAGCATGTTCAATACACATCACATATGCAAGCTAGGCACTCCTAACCTACCTTAAGGGATTCGATATAGCTAAGAAATTCCTCAATTTAATCCGCAACTCAAGCATACATTATTTAATATAAATGCGTATATAATTTCACAATCATAGATACCAAAGTCAATTAAGAAAACAACGAGGTCTCTAGAGAAACTAATGAGACATAGATCCTACCTCTCTTGTCTTTAAACAATAAGCTATTTCTTTGCCTTTATTCAATAATTCTGCACTACTTATAGCATCATAAGGCAAAGTCAAAACCAAACTAAGTATGCATATCTAATATCCAATTAAATACCCTATTTCCTTACCAATTCCACTCACCAAACCTATTAGAAACCAATGATCAAATGTCGCAGGTGCCTCCCCCAAAAACTTAACAAGAAACAACCTGAATTACCATCCCGAATTATCATTAAATTTTTGGCACTAAGAATAGAGCAATAGGACAAATTTTGATTTAATGTTAACAAGTTGTAGGAGTTGCGATCTCATGTTAACAAGGAAGGATTAAGGGTTTGTAACATGTATAATAAAAAGAAACAAGATCAGAATCCAATAGGTTAATTAATTGATCAAGATAGGCAACAATAGGGTAGTAGGACAAAGGGAGATGTAGGGTTTTAGGCTTATACTAATTTTGTATATTTTCTCTAAATGATTTTTGTGAGGTTGGCTTCCTATTTATAGTGAATGGGTGTAAAATTATTATTACTACTTTTAAGATTTTATTAAAAATAAGATAATTACCAGATAATTAAAGAATTTAATTATCTTTCCCTATTCTTAGGGACTTTAATCTCTAAGGCAATTATCTATCTATAAGGACTTAGATTAAAGGGAATTTATACCAGAATTAACTACCATACCACTCTTACCAATTTCGGCCATTACACATCCTTTCCTTCAGGGAAAAAATTGTCTTTTCACCTGCACTGGCTTCTGTACTTCTAAAACTCAAAATTTGGGGTCTCACATCAGTCACTTCCGATTCTAGAATGGAAATGGAAGGATATCACGATGGATTTTGTAACCGGATTTCCATTTGGGTGATTGTAGATCAATTGATGAATCTGCAAACTTTCTTCATGTACGTGTGATAGATACACCTTAGAAATTGGTTTTTTGTTACTTGGACAAGATTGTTCAATTGCATGGAGTGCCAGTTTCCATTGTTTCAGATCGTGACCCTTGTTTCACATCACAATTTTGGGAGAAATTTCAGAATATGCTGGGTTCGAGATTAAATTTCAATACAACATTTCATCCCCTAACCGACGGTCAATCAGAAAGGATGATTCACACACTCCAAGACATGATATGTACTAGTGTACTGGACTAGTATACCAGTTCGGATCAATGCCTGCCATTGGCAGAATTTGCATACAATAATAGCTTTCATGTGAACATCGGTATGGCACCTTATGAAGCACTATATGGAAGATGCTGCAGAACACCTATTTGCTGGAATGACGTAGACGAGAGATGGATAGACAATCCGGCATTGATTGATGAAGCAATGGAGTAGTTGAACTTGATTCGACAACTGCTAAAGATAGCCTAGGATCGGCAGAAAAATTACGCTGATAGTCAATGAAGGGAGCTGGAATTTGCGGTAGCTGACAAATTATTTTTAAAGGTCGCCCCTTGGAAAGGTGTCCTTTGTTTTCAGCAGTGACATAAGTTATCACCTCGTTACATTGGTCCATATGACATTGTTGAGAGGATCGGCCCTGCTGCATACCGACTTGCCTTACCTCTAAATATGGAAAGAATTCACAATGTGTTTCACCTTTCAATTTTGAGAAAGTATGTGTGAGACCCTTCTCTTTTACTCAAGGTTGACGAAGACCTATCCTATCCTATACAGCCAGTTGCCATACTAGATCGGTCAGTTTGTCAACTTTATAGTCCAAGCGTGCCTATGGTACCAGTTGTTTGGCATAATGGCCAAATCGAGGAATAGTTTTGGGAGAGTAAAGAATCTATGTGTGCAAAATTTCTTTACCTATTTGCTAAGGTACTTGTGCTGAAATTTCGAAGACGAAAGTCTTATAAGGAGGGGAGGATGTGAGATCTCGAATTTTGAGTCCTAGAAGTCTAGAAGCAAGTGTAGGTGGAAAAAACATTTTGCTCCTAAAGAAAAGGATGTGTGATGGCCAAAATTGGTAAGGACTGTCGAGTGATTATTTCTGGTATTGATTCCTTTCATTTGGTTCATTAATGGTTAATAATTACCTTAAAAAATAAAATCCCTAAAATTAAAGAAGGATAATTACAAAATTTAATTCTGATAATTATCTTACTTTAATCTAACCCATAAAATAGGGAAATTAATCCCATAACTATCGTATATAAAAAAAAGACGGCTAAACTTAAACTTTACATAGAAAATATACAAAATTCGTCCAACCAAAAACCCTACACCTCCCTATTGCTGCCCATATCTACTTGAACTTCAAAATAACATAATTCTCTCATCATTTATCGGATTCTTGTAAATAATAGCTTGTTGGAAAGATATTTCCATTCTCTATCCAACCATTTTGGGTTTTTTTTGAAGGTTAGTTTTTCTTTGTCGTAATTTAGGTCATAATTCAGCTGGATTAGGTTACAAAATTTTGTGATTTTTCTTTCAATTGATTTTTGTTGTTGTTCCTCTTATTCGTATGATTGTTTAGCATCCTTTCATGATGTAAAATCATGAATTCATCCTTTCAATCTTCCCTATACATGAAATCGGTATGCCCTACCTTTGTTCTATTTGTTGCCTATCTTGATCAATTGATTAACCTATTTAATTTTGATCTTGTTTCTTATGGTTGTACATGTTACAAACACCTAATACTTCCTTGTTAGCATAAAGTCGCAACCTTATTACCTTGTAAGCATGAAATCGTAATTTGTCTTATATCTTATTCTTAGTGTCAAAATTTGCATAGTTAATTGGGATGGTAATTCAGGTTGAATCTTGTTAAGTTCTTGGCTATCACATCACACATCAAAAGAGAAGGCATCTGCAGCATCTGATTACTGATTTATGATAGGTTTGGTGAGTGAAATTGGTAAGGAAATAGGGTATTGAATTGGATATTGAGTGTACATGCTTAGTTTGGTTTTGTCTTTTCCTTATGATATTATAGGTGGTTCAGATCCCTTGAATAAACGAAAAGGAATAGCTTCCTGTTCAGAGACAAGAGAGGTAGGATCTATGCCTCATCGGTTTCTTCAGAGATCCTTATTGTTTGCTTGTTAATTTCGTTATCTAAATGTATGATAAGTGTATGCGTATATGTTGTAGTAAAGTATGTTTGAATTGTGTATCAAGATGTGATCCTCTAGACTATACCGAAACCTTGAGTTAGGTTATGAGTGCCTATTTTTCATGTGTTATGTGCATTGAACATGTGGATTGTGTTCTGACATGATTTAGAATCCCCAGTTATGGTATTGTGCTATGTGTTTCCCTTTGTGTGCTTGTACATGTTTGTGTGTCAAGATCCATTCCCGGTGGCTATTTGGGGTAAACACTGATGCTCGTAGGGAGATGAGAGGTTCTTATTGGTATGGGAGTTGTATGGGTATCAATCCCTAGTATGTGCACGCTGGATGCCTGGTCCTTTTGTGACATGATGCCCTTATTCTTGTGTGGTTTGGATACCCTTATCCTTGTGTGGTTTGGATACCCTTATCCTTGTGTGGTTTGAATGCTCTTGTCCTTGTGTGGTTTGGATGCCTTGTCCTTGTATGGCAGGATGAATAGTCTTGCTGATTAGCTTGTATGCTAACCCTTTTACCCTTTATGTAGGAAAGCCTTGGACAATACATGTGGAAGGGGATGACTTTTTTCTGTCAATGAGATTTAATGATGATTTACCTGTGTGTGTACTTTTGACTTTCGGAAGTGTTTATAGTTCACCTTCAACCTTAGTTTTGGCCCTAACCTTTGATTGATTCTTGAATTGTGTGATACTCTTAGATGTGTAAGAATGCTATAATACTGTTTGGGAGATGTTTGTTTAAGATTTATGTAAATCTTATGATGCTGTGACCCTACTAAGATTTTTCTAATCTCATCCTGTTGGTTTCACAAATTTTTAAGGCTTAGGTTTCACCAGTGTGTGAGAATCAAGGCTGCACAACGGGGCAAATATCGCATCACATTTTTATATGTTTGTCTCCTTGGTTGCTTACGCATACAATATGATTTTTGATTGGACTATTTTTTTTCTGGTTTCTCAAGTTTTCTCATTTGCTTGTTGTTTTCGAACTATGTTGAGGATTATTTGCTGGATATTTGGATACCTATGAGGCTTGTGTGTTATGGATTCATTGATTAAATTTAAAGTCTTACGCTGATGTTTTATTCACTCCATATGGTACCAGAATATTTGTTCAATATCATGCTCCAAACTTTAAAATCTTAAAGGAATTAACATGGTAAAATCTAAACTATATGGATAAGCCTTGTGGGATTTAGATAGGTCCTTGTTCGGACTTGTTTGGGTTTCACGACGATAAGGGTTCCATTAGGAGCAAATTTTGGAATATGAGATTTGGGTCCTTACAATGAAGGCCTATTGTTAGTGTTTGTGATTTGTTGATTTTTTACTTTCATGATTGTTTGCTAGTTTTGTGGGTTTTGACCCCACCTTCTATTTGTTTGCCTGCAAGTTGTTTGAATTCTTTGTTAAGCATTGATTTTATTTTATTTGGGCGATGTCTAATTGGGTTTCTGCAGATATTATGATGTTGTGACCCTACTGAGATTCTTGTAATCTCACCTATCCTTTTTCTTCTCTTTTTCAGGTATAGGTGTGTGCTTTGCTGATGGTACCAAAGTGTGAGATTAAAGCTACACGGCCAGATGATTGCATCACATTTAAGTTGAACATCATTGCTGGTTTTATTGCTTGTGCATGCATCTATGTGTGGAATTTCTTTCTCGTTTTTCAACTCCTCTTCTTCCTCTTGTTGCTTCTAAAATTTCCCATGTATTATTGGTTGATATTTTGAGGTTCCTTGGGATTTATATTTTATGTTTCTACTAATTTTTGACATTTATAAAAGTCTTTCGCTGATGTTTTCATTCATTCCATATATGCCAGAATTTTCTTTAATGAATAACATGCTCCAACCTTTTAATAGCATATAAATCAACCAATAAAATTTGTAATTTATAAGTCTTGAGCCTTGCGGGATTTGAATTGGACATTTTAAGGGCTTATTCAGGTTTTACCGCGGTAAGGGTCCTTATAGGGTTCAATTGTGCTTGAAGTTGATCTGATTCCATTAGATATCCGGGAGCTAGATATAATTTTGGACATGGATGGTCTGGCCAAATATCAAGCCTGGATGGAGTGTTTTACCAAACATGTGTGGTTCAGCCTATCAAATAGTTCCGAATTCTGTTTTGAAGGTGATAATCGAGTTGTTCCAACTTGTATGATTTCCTAGCTTGATGGGAGGCGATGTAGTCGGTTTCCTTTTACCAAAAGAAATTTAATTTGGTATTGACTTAGTGCTGGGTACGAGTCTGATTTTCATTCCACCTTATCATATGGCTTCTGCAGAAATTAAGGAATTGATGACACAGTTGGAAGACGTACTGGAACGTGGTTTCAACTGACCCAGTGTATTACCGTGGGAGCACCTGTCTTGTTCATGAAAAAGAAAGATGGTTCATTGAGATTGTGTATCGACTATTAGCAGCTAAATCGTGTGACTGTGAACGTACTCCTTGTCAACAATTGATGACTTGTTAAACCAGCTCCAAGGTGCAGCCATGTTTTCCAAAATTGATCTGAAATCAGGATACCATCAGTTGCGTGTTTGTGAAGTTGATGTTCCAAAGACTGTATTTAGATTGCGATATGGCCACTATGAATTTTGGCTATGCCATTTGGCTTGACCAATGCTCAACCTGTGTTCATGGACAATAATGAATAGAGTATTCTAAGGGTTTTTAGATAGATTTGTGATAGTCTTCATCAACGACATTCTCATTTACTCAAAATCGGAAGAGGAGCATGCTGAACCTTTGCGGATCGTGGTGCAAATTCTGATAAATCGGTTGCAAAGTATTGCAAGTGCGAATTCTAGTTGCATGAAGACTGTTTCCTTGGCCATATTGTTTCTGCCTAAGATGTGCTTGTTGATGCTAATAAGATTGAAGTAGTTATTCCTTGGGAACCCCTGCGGAATGTGTTTGAAGTTCACAGTTTTCTTGGCCTAGCCGGATACTTATGCCGTTTCATTAAAAATTTCTCATCGCTAGCAAGTCCTTTGACGAAATTGACATGGAGGGGCGAGACATTCGTGTGGTCTGAAAAATGCCAACAAAGTTTTGAAGAGCTGAAGACCCATTTTGTTTTTGCACCTATTCTTACTTTTTTGGAGGTCATAAAAGAGTATGTGGTATATAACAATGCATCGAAATCTGACTTTGAATGTGTGCTGATGCAAGATGGGAGAGATGTTGCGTATGCTTCCCGATAATTACATCTGTATAAGAGCAACTATCCTACGCATGATTTAGAGCTTGCAGCCGTGGTGCTTGCATTGAAAATTAAGTGCCGTTACTTGTACCGTGAGACTTGCAGAATCTTCACCGATCACAAAAGCTTAAAGTATTTCCTTACACAGAAAGAGTTGAACATGAGACAACAAAAATAGGTAGAGCTGATTAAAATGGCAGAATTAGGTTTTCAGATTTTTATAATTCTGCATTTGATCTCTGATGTTGTTACCTTTATACATATGATTGGTTCATATCCATTCATAGTGAACACTCATGAATTCATCCTTTGAATCTTTTCTATACATGAAATCAGTATGCCCTACCTTTGCCCTACTGCCATATTGTTGCCTATCTTGACCAATTGTTTAACCTATTGGATTCTGATCTTGTGTCTTTTGATTATGCATGTTATAAACCCTTAATCTTTCCTTGTTAACATGAGATTGGAACTCCTACAACTTGTTAACATGAAATCGCAAATTGCCTTATTGCCCTATTCTTAGTGCCGAAAATTGTGTGAAAATTAGGGATGGTAATTCATGTTGTTTCTTGTTAAATTCTTGGATATCACATCACACATCCAAGAGGGAGGTACCTGCGGCATCTGATCACTAGTTTCTAATAGGTTTGGTGAGTGGAATTGGTAAGGAAATAGGGTATTTAATTTGATATTGGATATGCATACTTAGTTTGGTTTTGGCTTTGCCTTTTGATGCTATAGGTAGTGCAGAATTATTGGATAAATGCAAGGGAATAAGTTCTTGTTCAGAGACAGAAGAGGTAGTATCTAAGTGTGAATTACAACTAGTTAACATGAAATTGAAAATTTCTTTATTACTCTATTCTTAGTGCCGAAAATTGTGTGATAATTAGGGATGGTAATTCATGCTGTTTTGAAGGTGATAGGCGAGTTGTGCCAACTTGCATGATTTCTTGGCTTAAGGCGAAGCGATTGATCAACAAAGGATGTACAACATACTTTGCGCATGTACAAGATATTGCTAAAAGATCTTCAGATCTGAATTCTGTTCCTGTGGTTTGTGAATTTCTGGAAGTATTTGCAGAAGACATAGCCGGATTGCCACCAGCAAGGGAAGTAGAATTCAGCATTGAGCTTGTGCCAGGAACAAATCCGATTTCCATTCCTCCGTATCGTATGGCTCCTGCGGAAATGAAGGAACTAAAGACGCAGTTGGAAGATTTGCTGGATTGTGGTTTTATTCGACCTAGTGTGTCACCCTGGGGAGCACCTGTACTGTTCGTGAAAAAGAAAGATGGTTCGCTGTGATTGTGTATTGACTATCGACAGCTGAACCGTGTGACCGTGAAGAACAAATATCCTTTGCCACGCATCGATGATTTGTTTGACCAACTCCAAGGGGCAGCGGTATTCTCCAAGATTGATCTCAGATCTGGATACCATCAATTGCGAGTTTGTAATGCTGATATTCTGAAAACCGTGTTCAGATCGGGCTATGGCCACTATGAATTTCTGGTTATGCCATTCGGCTTGACCAATGCACCAGCTGTGTTTATGGACTTGATGAATCGTGTGTTCCGCGAATTCCTGGATAAATTTGTGATCGTCTTCATCGACGACATTCTGATTTACTCAAAGTCGGAAGAGGATCATGTTATGCACTTAAAATTCTGAAGGATCGACGATTGTTTGCCAAATACTCAAAATACGAATTCTGGTTACGTGAGGTTAGTTTCCTTGGCCATATTGTTTCCGCCCAAGGTGTGTTTGTTGATCCAAAGAAGATTGAAGCCGTGATTGCTTGGGAACCTCCGCGAAGTGTGTTCGAAGTTCGTAGTTTCCTTGGTTTAGCAGGTTACTACCGTCGCTTTGTGGAAAATTTTTCATCACTTGCCGGACCATTGACAAAACTGACACGCAAGGGTGAGCCGTTCGTATGGAGTGAAAAGTGCCAGCAATGTTTCGACGAGCTAAAGAATCGGTTAGTTTCTGCACCTATCCTTACCTTACCTATTTGCGGAAAAGAGTATGTGGTTTACAGCGACGCGTCGAAATCCGGACTTGGGTGTGTATTGATGCAAGATGGGAAAGTCATTGCCTACGCTTCAAGGCAATTGCGACCGCACGAGATGAACTACCCTACACATGATCTAGAACTTGCAGCCGTAGTCTTTGCCTTAAAAATATGGTGACATTATTTATACGGCGAGACGTGTAGAATCTTCACTGATCACAAAAGCCTGAAGTACCTCCTTACACAGAAAGAATTGAATATGAGACAACGAAGATGGATGGAGCTAATTAAGGACTACGATTTGATCATCGAATATCATCCTGGAAAGGCGAATGTTGTGGCTGATGCCCTGAGCCGAAAGTGTCATTCTTCTTCCTCAACAATTCTGGCTTATATGCGCGCTCATTATCTGCCAATGATGTTGGAATTGAAAATTAATTGTGTGCGTCTTGGCACCGATTTCTCTGGTTCGTTGCTAGCACGAATTGAAGTCGCACCTACCTTAATTGAGGAGTTCCGGAATCAACAGTTGGAGGATCTGAAGCTTGCTGAAATTCGGAAGCAACTTGCTGATGGTGTTGATGCTATAGTTCGTGATTTCAGAATACGAGATGACGAAGTTTTAGTCTTCAGAAACCGGGTATGTGTTCCACAAAATGCTGATATTCGTAACCTTATTCTATCAGAGGCGCATAGTTCGAAGTTTGCTATCCATCCGGGAAGCACAAAGATGTACCGAGATTTGAAGGGGCAGTATTGGTGGCCTAATATGAAGCGACATATTGCTGAATTTGTTGCCCGATGTCTTGTATGTCAACAAGTGAAGATCGAACATCAAAGACCTGCTGGTTTACTTCAGTCACTTCCGATTCCAGAATGGAAGTGGGAGCACATCACAATGGATTTTGTTACCAGTTTGCCTAGATCACAGCGAGGATACAATGCCATTTGGGTGATCGTGGATCGACTGACGAAATCTGCACATTTTCTTCCTATACGTGTGACAGATACACCAGAAAAATTGGTAATTCGTTACTTGGACGAGATTGTTCGTTTGCATGGAGTACCAGTTTCTATTGTTTCAGATCGTGACCCTCGTTTCACTTCACGATTCTGGGAGAAATTTCAGAATGCACTGGGTTTGAAATTAAAATTCAGTACAGCGTTTCATCCCCAAACCGATGGTCAATCAGAAAGGACAATTCAAACACTTGAAGATATGCTACGTGCGAGTGTATTAGACCAGCAAACCGGCTGGGATCGAAATTTACCATTGGCGGAATTTGTTTACAACAATAGTTTTCATGTAAGCATCGGTATGGCACCCTATGAAGCACTTTATGGGAGACGTTGCAGAACCCCTATTTGCTGGAATGAAGTAGGCGAGAAACGCCTAGAAAATCCAGAATTAATTGACCAAGCAACAGAGCAATTGAGCTTGATTCGTCAAAGGTTAAAAGCAGCACAAGATCGGCAGAAAAGCTACGCCAACAATCGACGAATGGAGCTGGAATTTGCGGTAGGAGACAAAGTGTTTTTGATAGTCGCCCCATGGAAAGGAGTTCTTCGTTTTCAGCAGCGAGGTAAGCTAACACCTCGCTACATTGGTCCTTATGACATTGTGGAGAGAATCGGCCCTGTTGTATAACGACTTGCACTACCTCCAAATATGGAAAGAATCCACAATGTATTTCACGTGTCAATGCTAAGAAAGTATATGCGAGATCCTGCTCATGTGCTTAAAGAACCGCCAGTAGAAGTTGAAGAAAACCTATCCTATCCCATACAGCCAGTTGCCATACTAGACCGGTCAGTTCGACAACTTCGCAGTCGAAGCGTACCTATGGTACGAGTTGTTTGGCGTAATGGCCAAATTGAGGAGCAGTCTTGGGAGACTGAAGAATCTATGCATGCAAAGTTTCTTTACTTGTTTGATTAGGTACTAATGTTTAAATTCCGAGGACGAAATTCTTATAAGGAGGGGAGGATGTAAGACCCCGAATTTTGAGTCCTAGAAGTCCAGAAGCCAGTGCGGGTGAAAAGACAATTTTGCCCCTGAAGAGAAGGATGTGTGATGGCCGAAATTGGTAAGATTGTATAGTAAATTACTTTGTTTCTAATTCTTTTTGATTTAGGTTCTTGTAGATGAGTAATCGCTTTAGGAATTATCCTTTAAGGCAGATAGTTGCCTTAGAGATTAAATCCCTAAGAATAGGGAAGGAAATTTAAGAGTTTGGTTATTTGATAAATTATATTGGATTGATAGATTGATTAAAAGTAGTAGACATAATTCTATACTCATTGAATATAAATAGGAAGCCAACCCAACAAAATTTTCCTCTAAAACCTTACAAAATTCGTAATGGATTAAAACCCTATACTTCCCTTTAGCCGTCAGAATTCACAGAAATTTAAACCAGCATAACTCCCTCATCGTTCATTGGATCTCTGTGAATAATATCTTGTTAGAAAGCTCTCTTCATCTTCTTTCCAGCCATATATGGATTTTCTTGGGGAGGTTAGTATTTCTTTGTCTAAAGTTACTTTGAAAATCGACGGCGGAATTAGGTTTTCGCCAAATCTTCTTGAACTTCAAAATAGCATAACTTTCTACTCGTTTGTGGGAATCATGCAAATAATATGTCATTGGAAAGCTCTTTTCATTCTATTTCCAGAAGTATATAAATAGAAGCTTGAATGTAAACATTTCGTTGTTTTGGGTCGAGATGAAATCGTCTTATGCCCTACTTTTAGCAATAGGTTTTGCATAGTTAATTGGAATGGTAAATTCAGGTTGAATCTTGATAAGTTCCTGGCTATCACATCACACATCCAAGGGGAAGGCACCTGCAACATCTGATCACTGGTTTTCTGATAGGTTTGGTGAGTGGTATTGGTAAGGAATAGGGTATTCAATTGATTTTTGGATATGCATGCTTAGTCTGTTTTGTCTTTGTCTGGTGATGATTTAGGTGGTTCAGATTTACTTAATAAAGGCAAAGGAGTAGCTTCTTGTTCAGAGACAAGGGAGGTAGGATCTATGCCTCATCGGTTTCTCCAGAAAACCCCTGCTCTTATCTGATATTTTTGTTACCTGCCCGTATTTATTTGTGATTGGATTGTAGGGTGTGAATATGAAATCCGGAATGAGATATGAATCTCCTAGGCTATATCGAACCCCTGAGTTAGGAATTGAGTGCCTAGGGATGCTATTGTTATATGAATTGGATGTGTTGATTGTTTCCTGACATGATTGAGGATACCCTGTTGTGGTATTATGCTTTGTACTTGCCTGTATGTGCTTGTACGTGTTTGTTTGTCAAAATCCTGTTCCGCTGGCCAGGCAGGGTAAGCACTGATGCTCCTAGTGAGAGAAGAGGTACTTACCGATTTATGGGAGGTGTATGGGTGTTGAACCAGCAAGCTAGCGCTGGATATCTGTCCTTGCGAGACCGTATCCCTGTCTTGCGAGACAGGATCCCTGTTTTGCGAGACAGGAAGCCCTTATCTTGCGAGATTTGGGGATGCCCTAGTTGCGACTAGGGAAGACTTATCCACGTGGGGCTAGTCGACTTATCCTTGCGAGGATAAGGTGAAAGGCTTACTGATTAGCTTGTGTGTTAACCATCTACCCTTTGTGCAGTAAGTCTTGGACAACACATGTGAGACCTCACCCTTCTGAGAGTAGCTTACAATAGATTGCAGATTTGATTCGTAAAATTTTTTCGTTGGGTGCGTCAGCCTTAGGGAGTCCTTAGCGTGTTTGAGTGTTTTAGGGTGTCTAAATGTGATCGAGAGTACGATAGAATGCGAGATTGAGGATTGAGTTAGTGGAATTTGACAGATTATGACCCGTTTTGAGTGACCATGAATTTTTGGGTCGATTACTATTCATCGATCCCAAATACTGTTCATCGAGCCCAAACACTATTCGTAAGCCCAATTGCTTAACCGAAATTCCAGACACCCGTATTGTCACACAAAATTTTATTCGGGTCATTTGGGATGATACGGGCTGTGAAATTAACATTTCTGTACTTGGTAGACCTTGGGATTTAGCCCAATTCAGTCTCAGCCCCAATCCATTGTGTCAGCCCATGTACTAACCCATTAGTTACACTTAAGTCTTGCCATTTGTGCATTAAACCCAGCCCATGTACTAGCTAACCCATTAGTTACACTTAAGTCTTGCCATTTGTGCATTAAACCTAGCAGACCATTCATTTCATCTGCCCTAAATGCCTTTCCCGTTTTTCTTTTCTCTTCACCATCCAAGAGTACCAACATTCACCTTCAACTCAGTTTTCCCTCAGAAATCATTAGGGGATCATACCCTAACACTCCCCTAGTGTTTTCCACACATTTCCACTGGTAGTTTGGTGGGTGGGGGTGATTTCTAGAGCTGTTTTCATTCTGGACGAAAATTGAGATTTTACTGGTAAGTGGTTTAATTCTTGTTTCCATGCTTCTAAGATAGTTCCTTTAGGTTGCTAGTAATGTTGCTGAGTTAATTTAATGAGTGATTGTGTCTGGAAACACCCTGAAAGTTTTGTGTAATTCTCGGGTGAACAGTGTCAGAGGGTGGAATTTGAATGTTCTTGATGAATTAGGTGTATTGGTTGCATGAGATAAGTTCTGTATGTATGGAATATGAGTTGAGGGATACAGGTTTTGTCATTAAGTGTTATTGTGATGTGTGAATGCTTGCTGGTCAGAGTTGTGATTAAGGGGGAATGGTTGTGAGTTTATGGAGTGGTATGAGTTTGAGCAGTGACATTAAATTGTTCAATTGCAGAGGAGTGTTGAGTGGTAATTGTGAGAGGGTCTTTTAGGTTTCAATTTCAGTTGTAGTGTCTGATCACTTGAACTTAGGGTAGCTTACGGTTCTCTGATTGTCTTATGTGTATAGGTGGTATTGCGGCAACTGAGAAAGGCAAAGGTATCGCTGGTACGTCGTCAGCGCGACAAGAGGTGGGAGTTTAAGTTTCATCTGCATACGCGTACTGGTTGATTTGTTTAATTAAAATTGGATTGCATGGTTTGATTTGAATAGAGGCATTGCTGGTACTCTGATAACTAATCATGTTAGACTCATATGAATGTTTGTCATGCTTTGGAACGCATTAAATATATGTTCAAAACTAAGCATGATGGCTGTGTGTTGTGCATTGTGTTGCCATGAGTGGATTGCTGCTTGTAACTGAGTGTGTGGCAACACAAGGGAGACTTGTTAAAAACGTGAGATTGGCCTAATGTGAACATTATGCAATTGCAGAAAATCATCTTTCTGATACACGGCTAGTATGCCCAAACCTACCGGGGCAGACACAAACCACTCCCGAATAATCCCCGCTAAAGGATCACTTGGAAGCCCATTGATGGTTTTAATTTAGTAGTTCAAAACCCCTACCATCAAGGTTGTCCGAAACTGAATGGAGGAAATCAAATTATCAGATTCCATCTCAGTTTCGTAGATGTATGCATACAGCATCATGAGGACTGATAGTTTATAGTGCACTCAACCATTCATACAGATATATCCTCCATAACCCTCCAAGGTAAGCAACTGTCCCCTCAGCTGGGATCCCCATATACTTACCTAGCTTGATCAAGCATAGTTCGTCAATTCCAGTAAATTCCTAAGAATCGTTTAGGGAAAACTTGTAATGCATGCTATGTATTTATCCATTGTGCATTGTGCATTGTGCATTGTGAATTTCGTTATGTGCATATATGAGCATGAGACTCAATTGTGTTACGTACTTGCTTTACAAACTGATTTAGTAACTGCCTCTATTCCAACGTTTGTGCTTATGACGCGGTACTCCCACTGAGGTCCTTTGATCTCACCCCCCTGCTTTATTTTCCTCAGGGCTAAATTGAGAGCTAGCAGTTCAGCTTCCAGGTTACGATTCCATTGTTGGTCGTAGGGCTGGACATTGTACTCCACAGATTTTGGACACTCGGCATTATTTGTGTTGTCGGTATACATTTGACGTGTGCATATGTATGCTAAACGTGTGAATCTGGAATTTAAATTTTATACTGCAAATTTTATATGACAGTGCGATATTATGTGAAATGTTTGACAGAATTATATCGTTGGTTGATATGTGTAAAAGACTTCCGCTGACGGTTAATAATTCCGTTGTTGATTTTTGCTGAGTTGTTATAATAACGTGCCATGCTTCAATTTCAAAGGAAAGTTTCAAGATTGGAAAATGATTTTACAGTAAGCCTTGTGTGATTTTGATTGATCCACCCGTTGGGTCGATCGGGGTTGCACGGCGGTGAGGTTCCCATTTATCGGGAAACGGGTCCTCACAAGGTTGGTAGCGGAGCATGGTTGTTTCGTGTGTACGGGATGTGCAAACTGATTTTGAACTAGCATATTTTAAAAACGCATCACACTCACAGCACGTGCATTGTCCAGCATAGACTGAGTCTAGTTGTTATTAGTGGTGTTGATTTTAAGCTTGTACTATGGTTGTGTTCAGTGTAATTATATGGCACCTAAGAAGAAGGTTAGGAGACCGGCACGCCGAGTGCAAGCAGCAGATGTTGATGAGAGGTCCGATGCTAATGGACCAGCAGTTGGAGCGCAGCAGACACAGATAGGACAGGCAGCACTTACATAGTCAAAATTGGGGTGGTAATTCAAGTTGAATCTTGTTAAGTTCTTGGCTATCACATCACACATCCAAAGGGAAGGCACCTGCAGCATCTGACTACTGGTTTCTAATAGGTTTGGTGAGTGGAATTAGTAAGGAAATAGGGTACTTGCTTGCTTATTGAGTATGCATGCATAGTTTGGTTTTGTCTTTGCCTTGTGATGCTATAGGTGGTTCGGAATTATTAAATAAAGGAAAAGGAATAGCTTCTTATTATGAGATAAGAGAGGTAAGATCTATGCCTCATCGGTTTCTCTAGATATCCCTGTTGTTTGTTTGTTATTTTCGATACCTGCGCTTGTTATTATTGCATGCAAATTGATTGTAGGATATGTGCATGAATCGTGGATTGAGATATGAATCCTATAGGCCATACCGAACCCTTGAGTTAGGTTTTGAGTGCCTGAATTGCATATAATTGTGTTCTGACATGATTGAATATACCCTATTGTGGTATTATGCTTTGTACTTACTTGTGTATGTTTGTAACTGTTTGTGTGTCAGGATCTTGTTCCGATGGCCATTCAAGGTAAGTGTTGATGCTCCTTGGGAGAGGGGAGGCTCTTACTGGTATGGGAGTTGTATGGGTGGCAATCCCCAACATGCGCACGTTGGAAGCCTTGTCCTTGTGTTGCTTGGATGTTTGGTCCTTGTGTGGCTGGAAGCCTTGTCCTTGTTTGCTAACCTTTTACCCTTTGTGCAGCAAGCTTTGGACAACACAGGTGGAAGGGGATGACCTTTCTTTTTTCCAATTGGAGAGAGTAATCTGATGAGTTTTACCTGCCTGTGTACTTTGATTTTCGAAAGTGTTGTAGTCCACCCTCAGCCTTAGTTTCGGCCTTATCCCTTTGATTGATTCTTGAATTGCGTGATATCCATAGTTGTATAGGGATGATCTGACGTTGTTTGGGAGATTTGTGTTTAAGATTTCTATAGATCTTATGATGTTGTGACCCTACTGAGATTCTTGTAATCTCATCCTGTTGTATTCACCATTTTTCAGGATTAGGTATATCCATTGTCCGTGGTACCAGTGTGTGTGATCTAGGCTTCATGACGGGGTGATATCACATCATATGTGCATACCTATTCCTTGATTGCTTGCGCATATAACATGAATTATGATTGAACTACTTTCTGGTTTTTCAAGATTCCTCCTTTACTTGTTGTGTCCGATTTATTTTGGGGTTTAACTTGCTGGATATTTGGATCCCTATGGGTTGTGTGTTGTGGATTCATTGATTTTATTTAAAGACTTCTGCTGATATTTCATTCACTTCGTATGATACCAAAATACTTGTCCAATATCATGCTCCAATTGTTGATAAACATAAAGAATGTACATGCTAAACATCGAGAATTTGATGAGTAAGCCTTGTGGGATTCAGATAGGTCCTGGTTCTTAGGCTTGTTTGGGTTTCACAGTGGTAAGGGCCCTAATCAGAGCAATTAATAATAGGTTAGGAGTTAGGGTCATTACAGTATGCATGAGTTGCAGATTGATTGGAGGCTTGCTTAGGCTTTTTCGAACCCTTGAGATAGGTTATGTGTGCCTAATTTGCATGTGTTGTCTGCATTGACCAGGCTGGTTGTGTTCTGACATGATTGAGAATACCCTGTTATGGTATTGTGCTTTTTATTTTGCTTGTGTGTGCTTGTACGTGTTTGTGTGTCAGGATCCTTTTCCAATGGCCAATCGGGGTAAGCACTGATGCTCTTGGGAAGAGGAGAGATTCTTACTGGTATAGGAGTCGTATGGATGGCAATCCCCATCATGTGCACACTGGATGCCTAGTCCTTGTGTGGCTAGACGCCTTGTCCTTAGATGGCAAGATGCCCTTATCCTTGTGAGGTTTGGATGTCCTTATCCTTGTGTGGCTTGGATGCAATGTCCTTGTGTGGCTTGGATGCATTGTCCTTATGTGGCTTGGATGCATTGTCCTTGTGTGGCAAGATGATTAGGCTTACTGATTAGTTTGTGTGCTAACCTTTTATCCTTTGTGCAGCGAAGCCTTGGACAACATAGGTGAAAGAGGATGGCCTTTTCCTATTACCAAGATGTTTGATGAGTTTTACCTGCATGTGTACTTCTGATTTTCAGAAGCGCTTTGTAGTCCACCCTCAGCCTTAGCTTTCGGCTCTATCCCTTTTTGGTTGAATGATAATTGCGTGATCCCCTTTAGTTGTATAAGCTGATCTGATGTTGTTTGAGAGATGATTGTTTAAGATTTCTATAGAGCTTATGATGTTGTGACCCAACTGAGATTCTTGTAATCTCATCCTGTTGTTTTCACCATTTTTCAGGCTTAGGTACATTTGTTGTTCGTGGTACCATTGTGTGAGATCAAAGCTTCACGGCGGGGCAATATTGCATCAGTTTCGCATTCTTCTTTCCTTGGTTGCTTGCACATATAACATGAACTTTGATTAGACTATTTTCTGGTTCTTCGAGTCCCTCCTTTGCTAGTTTGTTTCCGGATTATATTGGAGGTTTACTTGCAGAATTTTTAGATCCCTATGGGACTTGTGTGTTGTGGTTCTAATTATTCAATTTAAAGACTTCCGCTGATGTTTATTCACTCTGTAAGATACCAGAATGCTTATACAATATCATCCTCCAATTGTTATAAATACAAAGAATAAATATACTAAAATCGGAAATTAGATGGGTAAGCCTTGTAGGATTCAAATTAGAAAATAACCTGATTATTCACCCTAATTCACCATGCAAATTTCGGAAACACTTAGGGCTTAATAGGGTATATGCGATTTCAATATTAGAGAGGTTATGAGTTGTGATTTCATGAAATTAAGAAAGAAATAGGTACCAATTACTATGATTAAAAGGAACAAGATCTGAAACCAATAGACAAGTCAATTGATCAAATTTTTGGCAAAGATAGGGTAAGGAATAGGGCTGAATTCATCATAACATAACAAGGATCGGTACCAAACATTCAAATGATAAAGATGAACATAAATAGAAACCAACAAGGGGTTGAATCAGAAGAAATTCGGTTAAGAACCCTAGAAATTGGGCCAAAAAATTAAAAGGGAAATACTAACCCGTTTGCTTGTGAAACCAAGATAATAAGATACACAATGAAGAGAGGATTCCACCAAGCTATCACGCATAGAAATCTGATGAAAGATGATCAATTTCGGCTAGGGTTTAGGGAGAAAAATTTTTGGCCAAGAGGGAGAGGGAGAGAGTTTGTTTTTGTGTGAAAAAATAGAGAATAGTTATGTGCTAGATAGAGTGATCGGCCATGTTAATTTATAAGGTCTTAAGGATGTTTAATTAAGAGATAATTTCTGTGAGGACCCGTTTCCGGTAAATGGGAACCTCACCGCCGTGTAACCCCGATCGACCCAACGGGTGGATCAATCGGAACTACACAAGGCTTACTGTAAAATCATTTCCCAATCTGAAAATTTTTCTTTGAAATTGAAGCATGGCACGATATTATAAAAACTCGGCAAAATCAACAACGGAATTATTAACCGTCAGCGGAAGTCTTTTACACATATCAACCCACGATATAATTCTGTCAAACATCGCACTGTCATATAAACTTTGCAGTATAAAATTTAAATTCCAGATTCACACGTTTAGCATACATATGCACACGTCAAATGTATACCTACAACACAAATAATGCCGAGTGTCCAAAATGTGTGGAGTACAATGTCCAGCCCTACGACCAACAATGGAATCGTAACCTGGAAGTTGAACTGCTAGTCTCTCAATTTAGCCCTGAGGAAAATAAAGCAAGGGGGTGAGATCAAAGGACCTCAGTGGGAGTACCGCGTCATAAGCACAAACGTTGGAATAGAGGCAGTTACTAAATCAGTTTGTAAAGCAAGTACGTAACACAATTGAGTCTCATGCTCATATATGCACATAACAAAATTCACAATGCACAATGCACAATGCACAATGACCAAAACATTATGCAATTGCAGAAAATCATCTTTCTGATACACGGCTAGTATGCCCAAATTCTACCGGGGCAGACACAAACCACTCCCGAATAATCCCCGCTAAAGGATCACCTGGAAGCCCATTGATGGTTTTAATTTAGTAGTTCAAAACCCCTACCATCAAGGTTGTCCGAAACTGAATGGAGGAAATCAAATTATCAGATTCCATCTCAGTTTCGTAGATGTATGCATACAGCATCATGAGGACTGATAGTTTATAGTGCACTCAACCATTCATACAGATATATCCTCCATAACCCTCCAAGGTAAGCAACTGTCCCCTCAGCTGGGATCCCCATATACTTACCTAGCTTGATCAAGCATAGTTCGTCAATTCCAGTAAATTCCTAAGAATTGTTTAGGGAAAACTTGTAATGCATGCTATGTATTTATCCAGTTCCACATCAGGCCAATCTCACGTTTTTAACAAGTCTCCCTTGTGTTGCCACACACTCAGTTACAAGTAGCAATTCACTCATGGCAACACAATGCACATCACACAACCATCATGCTTAGTTTTGAACATATATTTAATGCGTTCCAAAGCATGACAAGCATTCATATGAGTCTAACATGATTAATTATCAGAGTACCAGCAATGCCTCTATTCAAATCAAACCATGCAATCCAATTTTAATTAAACAAATCAACCAGTACGCGTATGCAGATGAAACTTAAACTCCCACCTCTTGTCGCGCTGACGACGTACCAGCGATACCTTTGCCTTTCTCAGTTGCCGCAATACCACCTATACACATAAGACAATCAGAGAACCGTAAGCTACCCTAAGTTCAAGTGATCAGACACTACAACTGAAATTGAAACCTAAAAGACCCTCTCACAATTACCACTCAACACTCCTCTGCAATTGAACAATTTAATGTCACTGCTCAAACTCATACCACTCCATAAACTCACAACCATTCCCCCTTAATCACAACTCTGACCAGCAAGCATTCACACATCATAATAACACTTAATGACAAAACCTGTATCCCTCAACTCATATTCCATACATACAGAACTTATCTCATGCAACCAATACACCTAATTCATCAAGAACATTCAAATTCCACCCTCTGACACTGTTCACCCGAGAATTACACAAAACTTTCAGGGTGTTTCCAGACACAATCACTCACTAAATTAACTCAGCAACATTACTAGCAACCTAAAGGAACTATCTTAGAAGCATGGAAACAAGAATTAAACCACTTACCAGTAAAATCTCAATTTTCGTCCAGAATGAAAACAGCTCTAGAAATCACCCCCACCCACCAAACTACCAGTGGAAATGGGTGGAAAACACTAGGGAAGTGTTAGGGTATGATCCCCTAACAATTTCTGAGGTAAAAATGAGTTGAAGGTGAATGTTGGTGCTCTTGGATGATGAAGAGAAGAGAAAAACGGGGAAAGGAATTTAGGGCAGATGAAATGAATGGTCTGCTGTGTTTAATGCACAATTGGCAAGACTTAAGTGTAACTAATGGGTTATACATGGGCTGACACAAGTGTAACTAATGGGTTAGCAAGTACATGGGCTGACATAAGTGTAACTAATGGGTTAGCAAGTACATGGGCTGACACAAGTGTAACTAATGGGTTAGCTAGTACATGGGCTGACACAATTAATCAATTGGGCTTATGAATAGTATTTGGGCTCGATGAATAGTAATTGACCCAAAAATTCATGGTTACTCAAAACGGGTCATAATCTGTCAAATTCCAATTTCCACTGACTCAATCCTCAATCACGCTTCTAACGTACTCTCGATCACACCTAGACACCCTAAAGCACTCAAACACGCTAAGGACTCCCTAAGGCTGACGCACCCAACGAAAAAAAATTTACGAATCAAATCTGCAATCTATTGTAAGCTACTCTCAGAAGGGTGAGGTCTCACATCCTCCCCTCCTTATAAGAATTTCGTCCTCGAAATTCACTTACCCGAATTGTTGAACAACTGTGGATACTGCTCTTTCATCAGTTGTTCTGGTTCCCAAGTCCGTTCTTCCATCACGTCACTTCGCCACAAGACTGAAACCATCGGCACGGAACGACTTCGCAATTGTTTCACTGCTCTGTCTACTATCGCTACCGGTTGAGTTTGATATGACAAGTCGTTGGCAATCTCTATGGGCGGCGACTCCAACACATGCGATGAATCTGGCACATACTTCCGTAGCATCGACACATGGAACACATTATGAATTCTCTCCAACTCTGACGGTAAATTCAACCGGTAGGCCACCGGCCCAACTCGGGCTGTAATACCGTATGGGCCAATATAACGAGGTGTTAGTTTACCTCGCTGTCGAAATCTGATTACGCCTTTCCATGGTGCTACCTTCAAAAATACTTTATCCCCCACAGCAAACTCCAAGTTCCGTCTGCGATTATCAGCATAGTTCTTTTGTCTGTCTTGAGCTGTCTTCAGCCTTTGCCGGATCAATGTCAATTGTTCTACTGCCTGATCGATTAGTTCAGGACTATCAAGTTTCCGTTCACCCACTTCGTCCCAGCACAACGGCGTGCGGCATCGTCTCCCATACAACGCTTCATATGGCGCCATGCCAATAGAAACCTGAAAACTGTTGTTGTAAGCGAATTCTGCTAACGGTAAGCATCGCTCCCACGACATCTGTCTCTCCAACACACATGCCCGAAGCATGTCCTCCAAGGTCTGTATTGTTCTCTCCGATTGTCCATCTGTTTGTGGATGAAAGGCTGTGCTGAAGTTCAACTTTGTATCCAAGGCATTATGAAATTGCTTCCAAAATCTGGAAGTAAAACGCGGATCCCTATCTGACACAATGGATACCGGGACTCCATGTAACTTCACTATCTCGTCAAGATATTTCATGGCCAATTTCTCTGGTGTATCCGTCGTTTGAATGGGGAGGAAGTGTGCAGACTTCGTCAGTCTATCCACTATCACCCATATTGCATCGTGGCCTCGCTGTGACCTCGGCAACCCTGTCACAAAATCCATCGTCACATATTCCCATTTCCATTCCGGAATAGGTAATGATTGTAGTAATCCTGCAGGTCTCTGATGTTCTGCCTTAACTTGCTGACACACTAGACACTTTGCCACGAACTCTGCAATGTGTCTCTTCATCCCTGACCACCAATACTGCTCTCGTAAGTCTCTGTACATTTTGGTGCTGCCTGGATGAATTGAAAACGTTGAACTGTGTGCTTCCATCAAAATTAACTGTCGCAGCTTCTCATCACGGGGAATACACACTCGACCACGAAATGTCAAAATGCCATCCTCTCGCATACGGTATTCACTGGCCACGCTAGTACCACCGTCATCGCCCTCAACCTGCTGTCGTACTCGAACCAATACTGCATCTTCGAGTTGCTTGGTTCGTATTTCGTCAAGCAAAGTAGGCTTGACAACAAGCTGTGCAACCAAAGCCCCTGAATCATCACTGTCAAGCCGAACTCTGGATGCTCTCAAACACATCAACATAGGCATGTATTCTGCTCGTATGTAAGTTAAGGACGTTACCGTCTTCCTACTCAATGCATCCGCTACAACATTCGCCTTGCCTGGATGATAGTCGATTACCAGGTCATAATCTTTGATCAATTCAAGCCATCTACGCTGTCTCAAATTCAACTCCTTTTGAGTGAGCAGATACTTGAGACTTTTGTGATCAGTGAACATTCTGCACGTCTCACCGTACAAGTAGTGTCGCCAGATTTTAAGCGCGAATACCACTGCTGCCAATTCCAGATCGTGAGTCGGATAATTAATCTCGTGTGGCCGCAACTGTCTCGATGCATACGCCACCACTTTTCCTCCTTGCATCAACACACAGCCCAATCCCATCCTTGATGCATCGCTGTATACCACATACCCCTTACCGCTGGTCGGTAAAGTGAGAATTGGTGCGGATACTAGTCTGGACTTCAGTTCCTGGAAACTTTGTTCACATTTCTCTGTCCATTCGAAAGGAACTCCTTTGCGTGTTAAACGCGTCAATGGTCCAGCCAAAACAGAAAAATTCTCCACAAAGCGTCTGTAATAGCCTGCCAATCCAAGGAAACTGCGAATTTCTGTAACACTTCGTGGGGGTTCCCAAGACACAATTGCTTCTATCTTCTTGGGATCGACTAGAATGCCGTCGGCTGACACTACATGTCCCAAAAATCCAACTTCACGCAACCAGAATTCACACTTAGAAAATTTGGCATATAGTTGCCGAGTTCGAAGTATGTCTAACACAGTCTTCAAATGCAACAAATGCTCCTCTTTTGACTTGGAATAAACCAAGATGTCATCTATGAACACAATGACAAATTGATCTATGTACTCCTGGAACACTCTATTCATAAGGTCCATGAACATAGCCGGAGCGTTAGTCACACCAAACGGCATCACCAAAAATTCATAATGACCATAGCGTGATCGAAAAGCTGTCTTCGGAACGTCAGATTCGCGAACCCTCAGCTGATGGTAACCAGATCGCAAATCGATCTTTGAAAACACTGATGCTCCTTGCAGTTGGTCGAACAAATCATCAATCCGCGGCAATGGATATCGATTCTTCACTGTGACCCGATTTAGCTGTCTATAGTCGATGCACAAGCGAAGTGTGCCATCTTTCTTCTTCACAAATAGTACTGGTGCACCCCACGGAGAGACACTGGGTCTGATAAACCCTCTGTTCACTAAATCTTCCAACTGCGTCTTTAATTCTTTTAACTCTGCTGGTGCCATCCGGTACGGTGCAATGGAGATAGGAGAGGTACCCGGCAACAGTTCAATCTCGAACTCGATCTCCCTCTCCGGTGGTAACCCTGTTACTTCTTCAGGAAATACATCGGGATAGTCTTCCACTACTGGCACACTACTCAATTCTGGGAATTCAACTGTTACATCACGAACATGTGCCAAGAATGCTGCACAACCCTTGTTGATCATCTGTCCTGCACTCACCCATGAGATCACACAAGATGGAACTACTGTCCGATCGCCCACAAAACAGAATTCTGTACCATCAGGTAAACTGAACTGTACTTTCTTTGTGAAACAATCCACTCGTGCTCTGTACTTGGCCAAACAATCCATACCCAAAATGACGTCTAATTCCCTGACATCCAATGGAACCAAGTCTACTTCAACCTCTGCAGTACCCATCTTTAAAATACAATTCAGATACACATTGCTGCAAACCAGTTGTTCACCTAATGGAGTCAAAACCGCTATGGGTGGTTCTAGGGGTGACAACTTCCTATCTGCACACCTAATTACTCTAGGATTGACAAAAGATCTATTCGCTCCAGGGTCTATTAATACTCTAGCAGGAATAGAAAAAACAGTAAGTGTACCTGTCACAACGTCAGGGTTGACGCTTGCCTCCGTATCTACCAAAGTAAACAAACGCGTCTGCGGCCTTTGCTGTGGTCGATACTGTGACCGACTCGTGGTCTCGCTACCAGATGGTCGTCCTGCTGGTAGTCTGCTCTGTGGTCTGGAAGATCCCTGTGAGCCCATATGACTCACACCAAACCTTTGTGCTACTGGCATCACTGGAGCTCTTGGCTGATATGTCATGGTTCGCGGTGTTTCGCCTCTAGGACACTCTCTCGCCATATGCCCAAACTGATTACAATTGAAACAGCGAGCAGGATGTGGGCATGGTGGGAGGTGGAATTCTTTGCAATTCAGACACCTGGGATACGATGGTGGTCTACTAGAACTTAATGCTGAATGAGCTGGTTGTGCCTTAGTCACAAAGGAAGATGTTCCCTGTGATCGAGTCGGTGCAGTAAAGTAAGGAGTAAACCTCTTGTTTACAGGCCTCTTGTCAAATCTCCCACTATGTCTAGCAGAATCCCTCCCAGGGACAAATTCCCTCAGTCTACCAAACTGATTATTCTGTCCTCGAGCAATCGTTTCAGACTTAACAGCCTCCACCACTAACTTCTCGAAGTCTGTGCTTGTGTTTGGTCCCATGATGGTCCGAATATTATGATTCAGACCCTGCTCGAATCGACTGGCTAAAATTCTCATATCTTGTTCCAATTCCGGCACGAAATGAGTTAGTGCCCGAAATTCCGTTTCATATTCGGCCACTGTCTTGTTTCCTTGTCGTAACATATAGAACTCAGACCGCTTGTCATCCTGGAAATGTGGCGGGAAAAATCGTTCATCAAACTCATGTTCGAATTCTCCCCACGTGGGCTGTCCCCCATATCGATTCCTGATGGTACTCCACCAGGTAGCCGCATCTCGTTCCAGCAAACGAGTAGCCAAGATTGTCCTCTCTTCATCAGATACTCGCAGGTCTTGGGCAGTAAGCACAATTTTATCTTTCCACTTCCTGGCCACCATTGCATCGCTGGAGCCATAAAAACTTTCACAACCCAAATGTCTGGCTTCTTTCAGCAACTTCGACACCTGAATTGGTAACCTAGCACCCTGAACTTCCTGTGCTTCTTGTTGTACTTCAGGCCGATCTGGTACCTGTACCTGTGGCTGTGCAGCTGCAGTTTGCATCATTTGCATAGTTTGCTGCATCTGACCCAACGTCGTTTGTAACGCTGCCAACACCTGTACTAATGCGGAATCCTGAGCTGTAGGTGCTGCCTGTCCTATCTGTGTCTGATGCGCTCCAACTGCTGGTCCATTAGCATCGGACCTCTCATCAACATCTGCTGCTTGCACTCGGCGTGCCGGTCTCCTAACCTTCTTCTTAGGTGCCATCTAATTACACTGAACACAACCATAGTACAAGCTTAAAATCAACACCACTAATAACAACTAGACTCAGTCTATGCTGGACAATGCACGTGCTGTGAGTGTGATGCGTTTTTAAAATATGCTAGTTCAAAATCAGTTTGCACATCCCGTACACACGAAACAACCATGCTCCGCTACCAACCCTGTGAGGACCCGTTTCCGGTAAATGGGAACCTCACCGCCGTGTAACCCCGATCGACCCAACGGGTGGATCAATCGGAACTACACAAGGCTTACTGTAAAATCATTTCCCAATCTGAAAATTTTTCTTTGAAATTGAAGCATGGCACGATATTATAAAAACTCGGCAAAATCAACAACGGAATTATTAACCGTCAGCGGAAGTCTTTTACACATATCAACCCACGATATAATTCTGTCAAACATCGCACTGTCATATAAACTTTGCAGTATAAAATTTAAATTCCAGATTCACACGTTTAGCATACATATGCACACGTCAAATGTATACCTACAACACAAATAATGCCGAGTGTCCAAAATGTGTGGAGTACAATGTCCAGCCCTACGACCAACAATGGAATCGTAACCTGGAAGTTGAACTGCTAGTCTCTCAATTTAGCCCTGAGGAAAATAAAGCAAGGGGGTGAGATCAAAGGACCTCAGTGGGAGTACCGCGTCATAAGCACAAACGTTGGAATAGAGGCAGTTACTAAATCAGTTTGTAAAGCAAGTACGTAACACAATTGAGTCTCATGCTCATATATGCACATAACAAAATTCACAATGCACAATGCACAATGCACAATGACCAAAACATTATGCAATTGCAGAAAATCATCTTTCTGATACACGGCTAGTATGCCCAAAATCTACCAGGGTGGACACAAACCACTCCCGAATAATCCCCGCTAAAGGATCACCTGGAAGCCCATTGATGGTTTTAATTTAGTAGTTCAAAACCCCTACCATCAAGGTTGTCCGAAACTGAATGGAGGAAATCAAATTATCAGATTCCATCTCAGTTTCGTAGATGTATGCATACAGCATCATGAGGACTGATAGTTTATAGTGCACTCAACCATTCATACAGATATATCCTCCATAACCCTCCAAGGTAAGCAACTGTCCCCTCAGCTGGGATCCCCATATACTTACCTAGCTTGATCAAGCATAGTTCGTCAATTCCAGTAAATTCCTAAGAATTGTTTAGGGAAAACTTGTAATGCATGCTATGTATTTATCCAGTTCCACATCAGGCCAATCTCACGTTTTTAACAAGTCTCCCTTGTGTTGCCACACACTCAGTTACAAGTAGCAATTCACTCATGGCAACACAATGCACATCACACAACCATCATGCTTAGTTTTGAACATATATTTAATGCGTTCCAAAGCATGACAAGCATTCATATGAGTCTAACATGATTAATTATCAGAGTACCAGCAATGCCTCTATTCAAATCAAACCATGCAATCCAATTTTAATTAAACAAATCAACCAGTACGCGTATGCAGATGAAACTTAAACTCCCACCTCTTGTCGCGCTGACGACGTACCAGCGATACCTTTGCCTTTCTCAGTTGCCGCAATACCACCTATACACATAAGACAATCAGAGAACCGTAAGCTACCCTAAGTTCAAGTGATCAGACACTACAACTGAAATTGAAACCTAAAAGACCCTCTCACAATTACCACTCAACACTCCTCTGCAATTGAACAATTTAATGTCACTGCTCAAACTCATACCACTCCATAAACTCACAACCATTCCCCCTTAATCACAACTCTGACCAGCAAGCATTCACACATCATAATAACACTTAATGACAAAACCTGTATCCCTCAACTCATATTCCATACATACAGAACTTATCTCATGCAACCAATACACCTAATTCATCAAGAACATTCAAATTCCACCCTCTGACACTGTTCACCCGAGAATTACACAAAACTTTCAGGGTGTTTCCAGACACAATCACTCACTAAATTAACTCAGCAACATTACTAGCAACCTAAAGGAACTATCTTAGAAGCATGGAAACAAGAATTAAACCACTTACCAGTAAAATCTCAATTTTCGTCCAGAATGAAAACAGCTCTAGAAATCACCCCCACCCACCAAACTACCAGTGGAAATGAGTGGAAAACACTAGGGAAGTGTTAGGGTATGATCCCCTAACAATTTCTGAGGTAAAAATGAGTTGAAGGTGAATGTTGGTGCTCTTGGATGATGAAGAGAAGAGAAAAACGGGGAAAGGAATTTAGGGCAGATGAAATGAATGGTCTGCTGTGTTTAATGCACAATTGGCAAGACTTAAGTGTAACTAATGGGTTATACATGGGCTGACACAAGTGTAACTAATGGGTTAGCAAGTACATGGGCTGACATAAGTGTAACTAATGGGTTAGCAAGTACATGGGCTGACACAAGTGTAACTAATGGGTTAGCTAGTACATGGGCTGACACAATTAATCAATTGGGCTTATGAATAGTATTTGGGCTCGATGAATAGTAATTGACCCAAAAATTCATGGTTACTCAAAACGGGTCATAATCTGTCAAATTCCAATTTCCACTGACTCAATCCTCAATCACGCTTCTAACGTACTCTCGATCACACCTAGACACCCTAAAGCACTCAAACACGCTAAGGACTCCCTAAGGCTGACGCACCCAACGAAAAAAAATTTACGAATCAAATCTGCAATCTATTGTAAGCTACTCTCAGAAGGGTGAGGTCTCACAATTTCCCACTTTTAAGCTTAGAAGGATAATATATGATTAAAGGATAATTCTATTAAAATAATAATTCTATTAAAAAGTAATTATATTTAAAAAGAAAAATTATCTAATACTTTGTATAATAAGGGATAAAACTTAAAGATAATAAAAATAACAAAATTTAAATAGGAAATATTCAGCAATAACCATTTTAGGCCTTCACGCATTTATTTTTTTCAGGGACAAAATAGTCATTTCAGCTGCATCAGTACCTAAATTCCATTTCTGACCTGTGGACTTCTAGGAGATCTACCCTGTGGAGGATCAGGGTCTCAAAGAGAGTAACAAATGGTAATACTCACAGCAAGAAGAATCGAAATCACCCAAAAGATAAAGAAAAGCATTGGGGGTGTTCAATCACTCACAAATGAAGGAAAATATCATTGGTTTTGTGCCCGAAACTTGAATGATAGGTTTCTGTTTTTCTCACCAGGTATATTCCTACAGGCAATGGATCAGTAAGACGAAGATAAACCGCCGAACAAGACAAACAGGTTCTAAACCCGACGGTGGTACGACACTATTTCATCTCTTGCTAAAACAATGTCGTTTAATGTGAAATAACTCACCTCAACTAATAGGCAGACGTTCGATGAGACAACAGGCCTCCCTAGCCATTTTGACCAACCTTGGTCAAAATAGCAGGAGTTCCTATGTTTTGACCTTTCCTCCTTTTTTTTCCTTTCCTCTTTTCATTAAAAAATTTATAAATATTATTTTTTTAATATACAAAATCATTAATAATTCATAACAAATAGTACATTAATCATAAAAATATCCCAAAAATTACTACAGAGTTCTTATGGATGGTAGAATCCACTAATGCTAAAAGATTATTTTTTTCATATTATTTATTAAAAATAAAATATAATATTATAATATTTAGAAAATAATAATAATTATGAATATCTTTCCAGAAATTTCAATAAAATCTATTTACTATTTTACCCCATTAAAGGACCTATCATTTGTCCTAGATCACCTAGGTCTCTCTTTTATCTCATCCCTTTGATCTTTTATTTCATATATATATATATACCTTTATGTATATAGTATCTTTGATTATTTATATTTATTCTTTAAGGATATAATAGTTCATATTAGTTTCTTACAATATAAATTATCCCCTCATGAGTCTCAAAGGATGGACTCGAGTGTATTATTCATCTAAGTGACTTGGTTCTCAAGGTTTGACAAGTAATGAGATATGAAAGATGAAATTGCCCCTAGATGTTGAGTTTCAAGAAATACATCATCTGATATTCTTTTGGAAGTGTGAGAAACTAAGAAATATATATGTGATTCTAAATGACTTGACAATAAGAGATATAAATACGATATCACAATTAAATGTTCTTGATCAATACACTTAGATTCTAATTCGAGAACAATTATCTTCAGTTAATCTAGTCTATTACCTATACTCAATTGTTTCAATAATACCCATATATTTTCATAAACTCCAGGTTCATGGGTTATAAACCTCAAATTACTATTTACCAAGTTATTTGGTTGAAGACCCAACATTCTAAAATCTGAGGCCTCACAAATTTGCATCAGGTTTTACAACTATAAAAAAAAGAAGGAAATCGATAATTGCTGGCTGGAAAGAAAGGGTTTGCTGATGTGGCATAAGTGGAGACCGAGGGGATATTCCTTTCTTAAAAAAATTTGTCATTTTGTGGACTTTAATGACAAGTGGCAAGATAAGTGTCATGAGACTAGAGTTTTGCGGAATAGAAACTCTCCTTGCGGCCTTAAACAATCGCTCTCGCAATAGGCTATATCAGCCTTCCTCACAAAGCTAGCTAGAATGCTAAGATTAGAACACAACCGAAAAGAGAGAGGGACACAAGAGAATGGAGAGAAAACTCTTGTGAGGACCCGTTTCCGGTAAATGGGAACCTCACCGCCGTGTAACCCCGATCGACCCAACGGGTGGATCAATCGGAACCACACAAGGCTTACTGTAAAATCATTTCCCAATCTGAAAATTTTTCTTTGAAATTGAAGCATGGCACGTTATTATAAAAACTCGGCAAAATCAACAACGAAATTATTAACCGTCAGCGGAAGTCTTTTACACATATCAACCCACGATATAATTCTGTCAAACATCGCACTGTCATATAAACTTTGCAGTATAAAATTTAAATTCCAGATTCACACGTTTAGCATACATATGCACACGTCAAATGTATACCTACAACACAAATAATGCCAAGTGTCCAAAATGTGTGGAGTACAATGTCCAGCCCTACGACCAACAATGGAATCGTAACCTGGAAGTTGAACTGCTAGTCTCTCAATTTAGCCCTGAGGAAAATAAAGCAAGGGGGTGAGATCAAAGGACCTCAGTGGGAGTACCGCGTCATAAGCACAAACGTTGGAATAGAGGCAGTTACTAAATCAGTTTGTAAAGCAAGTACGTAACACAATTGAGTCTCATGCTCATATATGCACATAACAAAATTCACAATGCACAATGCACAATGCACAATGACCAAAACATTATGCAATTGCAGAAAATCATCTTTCTGATACACGGCTAGTATGCCCAAATTCTACCGGGGCAGACACAAACCACTCCCGAATAATCCCCGTTAAAGGATCACCTGGAAGCCCATTGATGGTTTTAATTTAGCAGTTCAAAACCCCTACCATCAAGGTTGTCCGAAACTGAATGGAGGAAATCAAATTATCAGATTCCATCTCAGTTTCGTAGATGTATGCATACAGAGCATCATGAGGACTGATAGTTTATAGTGCACTCGCGTAACCATTCATACAGATATATCCTCCATAATCCTCCAAGGTAAGCAACTGTCCCCTCAGCTGGGATCCCCATATACTTACCTAGTTTGATCAAGCATAGTTCGTCAATTCCAGTAAATTCCTAAGAATTGTTTAGGGAAAACTTGTAATGCATGCTATGTATTTATCCAATTCCACATCAGGCCAATCTCACGTTTTTAACAAGTCTCCCTTGTGTTGCCACACACTCAGTTACAAGCAGCAATTCACTCATGGCAACACAATGCACATCACACAACCATCATGCTTAGTTTTGAACATATATTTAATGCGTTCCAAAGCATGACAAGCATTCATATGAGTCTAACATGATTAATTATCAGAGTACCAGCAATGCCTCTATTCAAATCAAACCATGCAATCCAATTTTAATTAAACAAATCAACCAGTACGCGTATGCAGATGAAACTTAAACTCCCACCTCTTGTCGCGCTGACGATGTACCAGCGATACCTTTGCCTTTCTCAGTTGCCGCAATACCACCTATACACATAAGGCAATCAGAGACCCGTAAGCTACCTTGAGTTCAAGTGATCAGAAACTACAACTGAAATTGAAACCTAAAAGACCCTCTCACAATTACCACTCAACACTCCTCTGCAATTGAACAATTTAATGTCACTGCTCATACTCATACCACTCCATAAACTCACAACCATTCCCCCTTAATCACAACTCTGACCAGCAAGCATTCACACATCATAATAACACTTAATGACAAAACCTGTATCCCTCAACTCACATTCCATACATACAGAACTTATCTCAAGCAACCAATACACCTAATTCATCAAGAACTTTCAAATTCCACTCTCTGACACTGTTCACCAGAGAATTACACAAAACTTTCAGGGTGTTTCCAGACACAATCACTCATTAAATTAACTCAGCAACATTACTAGCAACCTAAAGGAACTATCTTAGAAGCATGGAAACAAGAATTAAACCACTTACCAGTAAAACCTTAATTTTCGTCCAGAATGAAAACAGCTTTAGAAATCACCCCTACCCACCAAACTACCAGTGGAAATGTGTGGAAAACACTAGGGAAGTGTTAGGGTATGATCCCCTAACAATTTCTGAGGTAAAACTGAGTTGAAGGTGAATGTTGGTACTCTTGGATGGTGAAAAGAAATGAAAAACGGGGAAAGGAATTTAGGGCAGATGAAATGAATGGTCTGCTGTGTTTAATGCACAATTGGCAAGACTTAAGTGTAACCAATGGGTTAGCTAGTACATGGGCTGACACAAGTGTAACTAATGGCTTAACTAGTACATGGGCTGACACAAGTGTAGCTAATGGGTTAGCTAGTACATGGGCTGACACAATGGATTTGGGCTGAGACTGAATTGGGTTAAATCCCAAGGTCTGCCAAGAAGGGTGAGGTCTCACAACTCTAAACTCTCACTATTGCAAGAATTGCTGGATAATTACAAATTAGGGGAGACACCCCTTATATAGCCAATACAGTTCCCCAATGAATGGTGGAGATCAAGTCAACCGATCTAACGGTGTCTATACAAAGATAGACAAGGCAAGCACTAATGGATGATTTCCCATCTATGGTAATCTTTGATTACATTGATTATTTTGATTCCCCAAATCGGGTCTCCTATTTACCAAGAACGGATTCCCATTGAATTCCCCGATTGCCTCTGATTGATCCTCCATTAATGTGTCGATTCTCCTTAATTGAGGCTCTCGATTTGAAGGACGGTGTGATGACCCCAATTCCTACCTATAAAAATTTGCTTCGATTAAGGCCATTACTGCCGTGAAATCCAAGCAAGCCCAAAGACACCTAGAATCTATTTGAATCCCACCAGGCTTACCCATTAATTTTTTTTGACTTTTAGCTTGATCATTCTATATGTTTAATAATAAATGGAGCATGATATTGGACAATCATTCTGGTATCATACGGAGTAAATAAAACATCAGCAGAAGTCTTTAAATTTAATTATTGGAATCAAAACACACAAGTCCTATAGGGATCCAAATAATAAGCAAGAAATCCTCCAACATGTTCCAAAATATAAAAAGCAAAAGAGGGATCTTGAAAAAAAATCCCAGAAAAATAGTCCAATCTATGATCATATTGTATGCGCAAGAAACCAAGGAAATAGGAATGCAAAGGTGATGCAATATCGCCTCGCCTTGATCTCACACACTGGTACCACGAACAGTGAATGTATCTAAGCCTGAAAAATGGTGGAAACAACAGAATAAGATTACAAGAATCTCAGTAGGGTCACAACATCATAAGATCTACAGAAACCATAAACACAAATCTCCCAAACAACATCAGATCATTCCTAGCAACTAAAGGGGATCACGTAATTCAAGAATTTAGATAAAAAGGGTAGGGACGAATCTAAGGCTGAGGGAGGACTACAAATACTTCCGAAAACTCTGAAGTACACAAGTAGGTAGAACTCATCAGATTGCTCTCGGCAATGAAGAAGAAAGGTCATTCCCTTCCACCTGTGTTGTCCAAGGCTTACTGCACAAAAGGTAAATGGTTAACACACAAGCTATTCAGTAAGCCTATTCATCTTGCCACATAAGGTCAAGTCATCCCAAGCCACACAAGGACAAGGGCTTCCTTCCACACAAGGACAAGGGCTTTCTTCCACACAAGGACCAGGCATCCCAAGCCACACAAGGACCAGAGCTTCCTACCACACAAGGACCAGACATCCAGCGAGCTCATGCTGGGGATTGCCACCCATACGACTCTCATACCAGTAAGAACCTCCCCTCTCACAAGGAGCATCAGCGCTTACCCCGAATGGCCACCGAAAAAGGATCCTAACACACAACACGTACTAGCACACACAAGCAAGTACAAAACATAATACCACTATAGGGTATCCTTAATCATGTCAGAACACAATCAACATGTTCAATACACACATCACATGCAAACTAGGCACTCATATCCTATCTTAAGGGATTCGGTATAGCCTAGAGGATCGCTTCTTGGTCCACAATTCAAGCATTCCTACTACAACATATGCGCATACAAAATTACATGTAAAGGCACCGAAATTAACAAGCAAACAACAAGGATCTCTGGAGAATTTGATGAGGCTTATATCCTACCTCTCTGTTCTCTGAAAAAGAAGTTATTCCCTTGCCTTTATCCAATAATTCTGCACTACCTATAGCATCACAAGAAAAAACCAAAACCAAACTGAGTATGCATATCCAATATCCAATTAATACCTTATTTCCTTACCAATTCCACTCACCAAATCTATCAGAAACTAGTGATCAGATGCCACAGGTACATCCCCCTTGGATGTGTGATGTGATAGCCAAGAACTTAACAAGAAACAACCTGAATTTTCATCCCTAATTATCATACAATTTTTGGCACTAAGAATAAGGCAATAAGGCAAGTTGCGATTTCATGTTAACAAGTTGTAGGAGTTGCAATCTCATGTTAACAAGGAAGGATTAAGGGTTTATAACATGTATAATCAAAAGAAACAAGATCAGAATCCAATAGGTTAATCAATTGATCAAGATAGACAACAATAGGACAGTAGGGCAAAGGTAGGGCACACTGATTTCATATATAGAAAAGATTCAAAGGATGAATTCATGATTTTTCACTGTGAATGGATATTAAACAATCATACGTATAAAGGAAACAGCATCAGAGATCAATCAAAGGCAAAATTATAAAAATCTGAAAACCTAATTCTGCCGAATTTTGATTTATCTTTATAGAAAGAAATACTAACCTTTAGATGAAAAATCAAAGATTGATAGAAATAAGATGAAGAGATCTTTCCAACAAGATATTATTTTCAGGAATCCGATAAACGATGAGAGAGTTATGCTTGTTTGAAGTTCAAGAAGATTTTGGTAGTTCCGCCGAATTTCTATTTAACTTTAAAGAAATAAATACTAATCTTCAGACAAAAAAACCAAATATTTTTGGAAAGAGGATGAATAGAGCTTTCCAACAAGCTATTATTTGCAGGAATTCGACAAATGATGAGAGAGTTATGCTTGTTTGAAGTTCAATAAGATTTTGGCAAAAATTGGGAGGTGTAAGGTTTTTAGGTTCTACGAATTTTGTGTGTTTTTTGTATCAGATTTTTGTGTGGCTGACTTCCTATTTATATAAGATGATTATAGGATTAAAATCCCTATCTTAAAGGCTTAATTAAAGTAAGATAATTATCAGAATTAAATTCTATAATTATCCCCACTTAAACTTAGGGTTTTTATTTTCTAAGGTAATTATCAACCCATAAAGAATCAATTTAAAAGGGAATTAATACCAGAAATAATTACTAGACATCCCTTATCAATTTCGGCCATCAGATATCCTTTTCTTTAGGGACAAAATGGTTTTTTTCATCTGCACTGGCTTCTGGACTTCTAGGACTCAAAATTCAGGGTCTCACAGACGAGTCACACACGAAGACGAATGACACGTAGTCTGAGTTTCGATCGTGACATTTTCCCCCACCAAAATCGACAACATGCTCATTGTATGCTGCCTCAAGAACTCATTGATTTCGTCTTGGTACTTCCAAAGATCGAAATCTTTCTCCTACCTAGTTTCGCTAGGAAGGTCACCTTTTCATTAAACCAAGTACTCCACATGGTTTATGTGCTTCCCGTTCACCCGCCTTGATAAAATCTCATCAAGGTGCTTGTCATGAGTCTTAATGGCTGCAAGCTCGGCCCTTCTACTGAGAGCATCCGTCACCAAGTTCGCCTTCTCCGGTTTATACTCAAGTATGTAATCAAACTCTGCCAAGAAATCTTGCCACCTCGCTTGTTTCAACGGTAGCTTCTTCTGCGAAAGGAAGTAACTTGTGGCAATGTTGTCAGTCTTGACAATGAACTTGCTCCCCAGAAAGTAATGTCTCCAAACTCGCAAGCAATGCATCACGACTGTCATTCAGCTTATGGCTCTCAAAGGAAATTGGGTGGCCTTCTTGCATCAAGACACCACCAATTGCAAAATCTGAAGCATCTGTCTGTACCTTGTATGAAAGTAGGTAGTTAGGCAAGGCTAACACCGACTTCTCCACAATAGCTGCCTTCAAAAAATCGAATGCCTCTTGGCATCCACTTGACCAATCTCATGCCTTGTTCTTCTTGAATAACTCGGTTAAGGGCACAGTAATGGAAGAGATAGTATGAACCGTCGATAGTAATTGGCCAACCCCAAGAAGGAACAAAGATATGGGACCCTCTTTGGTGGTTTCCAATCCTTTATAGTTTAGATCTTGGCGCCATCCATCTTGATCCTTCCTCCGCCCACTATGTGACCAAGAAAAGTCACCTCTTGTTTGGAAAATGCACACTTCTCCCTCTTGACATACAGCTCATTGTCCCTCAAAGCTTGAAACACCATCCTTATATGTTGGATGTGCTCCTCAAGTGTGTGACTATATATCACTATATCATTCAAATACACAACAACAAAGCGGTCCAAGAACTTATGGAGTACTTTGTTTATTAGTGTACAAAAGATAGCTGGTGCATTTGTTAAACCAAATGGCATGACCAAGAATTCATAAGAACCATACCGTGTGACATATGCGGTCTTGGCCTCATCTCCCTTTGCTATGCGGACTTGATAGTAACCCGACCTCATATTCAACTTGGTGAACCATATTGCATCCCCAAGTTGATCGAACAAGTCAGAAATGAGAGGAATGGGGTATTTGTTCTTCACAGTTACCTTATCTCAGCGACCCATCTTCCTTCTTTTGGAAAAGAACCGGTGCTTCATAAGGTGCTTTAGATGATTGGATGAAGCTCGCATCAAACAACTCCTTCAACTGCCTTCGTAATTCAGCTAACTCCGGAGGTGCCATTCAATAAGGGACTCTCGCAGGTGGCTTGGCCCTGACTTTTAACTCGATGGCATGGTCTACCTCCTGTATGGGGGGTAACTTCTTCAGGAGTTCCTTGGGCATCACATCGGCAAACTCCCCAAGAATTTCCATAACTTGGATAGGTACATCGTCATCAACAGTTGTGCCTTCATCCATCACCAAGGTAGCTAGAAATGTGGGTTCTAGCTTCCTTACTCCTTTCTTCAGCTGCATGGCTGAAAGTGCTTTTGACTTCAGCTCCTTCTCTCGAGCAACAGATACCACGCAACACTGGCTTCCTTCAAAAAGTATAAGGGTGTCTGTGCAAGACACTGGGACTTCTCTCATCTGATCCAACAATTGCATCCCTAACACAATCGGAAAATCATCCATGGTAACAATGAAGAAGTCAAGTTTACCATTCCACTCTCCCATTTGTAGCTCGACCCCTCGGGCTACTCCAAAGATTGGCTGGGTTGTAGTGTTCACCGTCTTCAGCCAGTCTTTCTCCTCTTGGAACTTGATGCCAAGTCATTATGCTTCCTCCTTCTTCATGAAGTTGTGAGTAGCACCAGTATCGATCAATGCACAGGACTCCCTCCCTTGCACAATGGGTCTAGCAAACATTCTCCCAGCTTGCTCCACCTTGGCATCTTTGGTTGAGACTTTAACGACACTCAACAATTGCATGGAACTCACCCTTAGTGTTTCCATCTCTTCGGCCTCTATGGAAATGGTTGCTAGCTTGTTCTTCATCGAGAAATCCACAGCATTATGTAGCCCCTCGCATAGAAAGTATGAGAGCTTGGGTCTCTCACCCTTGCCCTTATTTTCATGTCCCCCTTGTGTGGGTTTAGTTGGACGAAAGGACTTGAAAGGCTTCTCCTTCCCCTCCTTGGCTTTGTGGACTGCTCCCTCACCTTTAGCCTTATAGTCGTGGAAACTCTTAGGCTTAGGTGGGCTAGAACCCTCGGGCTTCCTCTCGAATTCTGCTAAGGATTCAGCCTCGAAAATCGCATCATTGAACTCATTGACATTGTGTCGATGAAGCTCCAGCTTGGCCCAACTTTGTAGGCCTCCTAGAAATACGTACATGGCCTCTGTCTCGGGCATGTCTGGGATCTCCAATAAGACTTCCATGAACTCCCTCACGTAGTCTAGGATGTCTCCTTTGTGAGACAACTTACGAAGCTTCTCCCTCGCTTTTAGCTCCACATTTCTTGGTGAGAATTGTGCTCTCAGGAGCCTTTTGAAATCTGCCCATGTCTCCAACTTCAAGGTGCCACGCTCAATTTGAGCTTGCTTCATCCTCCACCAGGTCGTGGCACTATCAGTTAGATATAGTGAGGCTTGGGAAAGTTGATCTCCATCGATCTCCATCGATCTCCATCGCTCTCCATGCCCACCCCTTGAAAGTATTGCTCAAGGGTGAAAAGGAAGTTGTCCACCTCCTTGGCATTCCTCATCCTGCCAAATGACTTCGACTTTGGGACATCCAGCTTCACCATGGGCTTGACAACTCCTTGCACTACGCCCTTCTTGCATTCGGACCTGATTTCCACCAAATCATCATTGAATAAAGTGATTTCAGCAAGAAGAATTACCTTGAAATCATCTAACTCTTGCCTCCAAGAGTTGATAGCAATGAGGGTGACTTGCATCTCCTCACGAAGCTCATTCACGTCTCCTGACTCGAGCTCGTCTATGCATTAGGCAAACTCCTCAAGCTTATCGTTGTCATCAGCAACCTTCATCTCCGCCCGAGTGATCCTTGTCTCCAATAACGACAGATGATCCACCGTCTTCATTCTCTTCTTACTTGGTTCGGGAGCACGTTGGGGTGGTGTCCCCTGACGAATCTCCTCCAAAACTCACCAAATACCCACAAAAAATACCAAGCCACTTTTAATTTATGAATAATATCATACAAACTAAAAAAAAGGATTTTGGGGTATACTCTCAAGGAAAAAAAAATGACAAAACGGTCATTTCTTATACAAAGACAAAAGAGTAACTAAGCTTGTTATTTGATAAAAAGAAAAAAAAAAAGAGAGTAAATAAGCTACTCTGAAAATCGAGGTTTTATACATTCCCTAAAAAAATCGGTTCGTAACGGTATGATTTACGCGAATTTCCCAAGTGGGAACATACTGTCGGGAAAAACATTAATCGGTGAATTTATAAAATTTGATCCGTTCGGTAATTCTTGATCCAATTCAATGCATAGTCCAAGTTTTAAACCCTAAACTGATGCCAATAGGAGTAGGACATTGTTTTACTTTTTGAAAAAATTCTCCGAATATGAATTATGAATATTAAGAAACTCGATTCATCAAAATCCTTTCTATCCTTTAAAAACGCTTTCATATATTTTTGAGATAAGTACATCATAAATTTAAAATATTAGATTGAAAATAATTAGTAAGATTTATTTCTAAGAAATGACCCATTTATTTATTTTTTAAATAATTATAATTATAATTATATTCCTTAATCATGTCCCATGAAATTTGATACACCAAAGTAAAGCGAGATGAGTTAGGTGTTGATTACAGTGGATAAAAAAAGTAATTATTGAACAGAAATATTAATTTATATAAAAAATGAACGTTAAAGACAGAAAATAATGGGAGTAAGTTTTGGAGTGATTTGAATATTGAGAGACCGTATGAATACTAAAATGTTGAACCAGATACATACCGGCAGCTAATAAATAATATAGTACAAGCCTTATACACTATCTGGGACCCGAGACCTCCTGCGAGGAAATATAGGAAAAACAAGCGTGCGAATCACAAGTGCTGCTAGCTGTATAACCATTATTTGCTGGTGCATACGACAAGAAGTTACTTTGATCATTCGCCTCTATCGTGGAAGCCTCAGTGAACCTACGACCGTAAAAGCGCAAGAAATTCAAAGATTCCATTCTGGGCTCGCCCAGGGGGATACCACCTTCCAACATTCCAACGACAGTGACCATGCTTGGCCTCAATATTGGTTCCTCATGAGCACAGCACAAAGCCAATCGCACCAATTTCTCTACCTCCTCACTTGTCACCCGTCCTTCCAGTCGTGGATCGGCAAGCTCCGAGTATCTTCCTTTTTCATGCATCTCCAATGCAAATAATGGGAAGTAAACAAGTCCTGTTTCTACTGATGATGTCGATCGACCACCGCTGCTGTTTCTGTCTTCCAAGCTATGGCTCTGGGAACGGATTGAGCAGTTTTTCCTACCACTCACCAGCTCGAGTAATACCATTCCAAAACTGTAAACATCAGTTTTTTCGGAAATTGCAGAGTTGGTTAGCCATTCTGGCGCTAGATACCCACGAGTGCCTCTCATTGTGGTGAATAGACTGGATTGCTCTGGGGTGAGAAGCTTTGAGAGGCCAAAGTCAGATATCTTGACCTGGAATTTATCGTTTAGAAGAATGTTTTCTGGCTTGACATCGCAATGGATTATCTTTTGGTCACACCCATAATGCAAATATGATAGGCCACGAGCAGTTCCAAGTGCTATCTCAAGCCTCTCTTGCCATTCTAAAACGGGTCCAGCCCCAAAAAGTGTTTTGTCCAGAGCGCCACGGTTCATGTACTCGTACACCAGAAGGCGTTGTCTCCCTTGGGCACAAAACCCTCTCAGTTTTACCAAGTTGACATGATGGATACTTCCTATTACCGCAATTTCAGTGCAAAAATCCTTTTTACCTTCAACTCCTAGATTCATAATTTTCTTGACTGCCACAGTTGACTTGTCAGGCAGTGTACCCTTGTACACAGAACCAAACCCACCCGACCCAATCTGGGTCTTAAAATTATCAGTGGCAACCGCAAGCTCCTCATACTCAAAACATTGAGGCAATCCTGGGATGTAGAATGCGTCCAGCTCCCCTGAAGAAAGGAAGCTCGCATGGCGCAATGTCCTCTCTCTACTCAACCAAAGTCTCCATCTTCTCCACCAGACGAAGCCCACCACGACAATAATAAAGAATCCGGTGAAAGGCAACAGCACCAAAGCAATTACAGGAAACTCATGTCCATGATTAGCAGCATCGTTCAAATGATCAGAACCGGCTACAACCAAAGCTTTGATGTACCCCAACAGATCATTGCCCCCTGTCGAGCTTGAAATAATTGAACCCAATCTGTTTTCAACGGTGTAACAAGATCCTGATGAATTTTTATAAAATATCCCCAAGCAGGAACAGTCAGCTGTGCAGATATCCTGACAGATGGACAAATTTACCCCGTACTTTATAGGCTTGGAAAAATCGATACTGAAATAATCCATACCATAACCAAGCCTCAAGTACCAAATGTCAGAGGAATTCAACAGCTGGCTACCTTTGCGAGATGAGTTACAAGCCAAAGGCAAAGTAGAAGCATCGCTTGAGACGCAACCACCTGAATTCTGTCCGTGGAAACCCTGTGGACACGAACAACTTGGACTGTTGGATGCACTGCGACTACACAATCCAACTTTCCCGCAGATGAGTGGAATTTGACAACCATCAACAGGCCCCACAAACTCCCTTGTTTCTTGACTACCAGAAAAGCTAGACACAATGAAGCGTCCCGAGGAATCAAGTCTCGCAATTCGGAAATCAGATGGTGATAAGCTCACCTGAGTTACCACCGCCGATCCATTCAGACCGATTAGAAACAAACCACTTGTGTTTACTGACATATAGTCGACCACATAATTATAGTTTCTGTACACCTTGGGATCCATTGACAATTTCCAATAATGCTGCCCTCGCCACGCTAATACTGCATCCACATCAGTGATAGAAAGGCTATAATCACCAGTTGCCAAGTCAATTTGTGATACAGAACTGATTAACATCGCATCCTCACGTAATCGCTGACCAATAACAATTGTATCCGTCGGGTGTTGGAAGCTTTCCCATAAAGAAACATTAGATTGGTCTAGCAAAACAAGATTGCCCGTCTCAGTTAAAAATAATTTAGAAACTGGTGATTTTAGCGAAGGAGTTGACCATTTTTCTTCGCCGCCTTCATCGGTAATGGCAATTCCTTTTGCTGTAAGATCCATTAGACCAGAACTCGAGATAGCAGCGTCATTGGCAGACCAGATGATTGTAGTGGAGGCAACGTGGATGACAGAAAGGTAATAGTTGAATCCACCTCCAGGGTTGAAAATTGAAACTTTGAATGATTCATTACGAGAGAAGAGGAAGGCACCTTTGTTGTCAATGAACCGGAAGTTGGAAGCAGTGAAGTTCGGATAGATGAATTCAGAGTATGAAGCACCAGAGACAAGAGAATAGAATAAGAAAGTGGCGGCCAAAACTAGAAAGTCTCCCATATGTTTGAGCAGTTGAACGACAATCAGAGATGAGAAAAGAGACGGGGTTTCATGATGTGATTTAATGTGAAAAAAGAGGTGGGAAATGGGCTGCTCATGCTTTCTCCAATTCTTTTATCTAAGTTGGTTTGAGGCTCTACTCAGGGTTGACTTTCGCTTTCTCCATCTCTCTACCAAGTAACCCTCCATTCCTGACAAAGGCAGAGGTAAGCATTTACTCTGTAATGGCACCATCTCGGATGTTAAAACACTTATCATTGCTGATACAAGAGTATTAGCATTTCAAGCAACAGAAGTGACCCCATCTGGTCATAATTGCCTAAACATGCTGACAGAATAATAATCCCATCTCATCTCTTTAATTAACTTGTATCTCACCGTCAATGACAAAACAGAAGCTCCTCGGCTAAATGCTTAAAATATTTCCTCCCCCCATGCATGATGACAAGAGCAAGCATTAATTTATTATAGCATGATTGTCCTTCCATGTCCGCATGTACACAATAATCACACTCATCCCCCGTTTCGCATACAAACATGTTAGGATCACAACTCACACACTTAATCTAGATGAAGAAATATAAATAATAAGAGAAAGATACGTGATAACACCAGAATGGTAACCTTCACGGCGGCTAGGCTCTTTTATTGATTATTTCAAATTTATATAAAGAATTGTCTTTCACACTCCCTAAACAATTACATAGGAGAGTATTTATATAGCATTAAGAAAACTTAACTATCAGACCCATAAGTAAACTTAAATATCAGGCTCCACAACCTAACAATTCTCCCACTTGGAGACTGATCCAGTCTTCAAAAAAATTGCATTCTCAAACATTGATCCCTTCATCATCAATATCTTCACCGCACTGCATCATCTATAGAAACACAACTACAGAAAGCCAACCAAGGTTTTGCACAACCTCAGTTTTTCAATATCAACACATTTTGTCAACATGTCTGCTGGATTCTTTGCACCCTCTATCTTCTCCAAGAACATATCCCCTTCTTCCACTGTCTTGCGAGTGAAATGATATCGTCTCCTGATATGCTTTGTCTTTGAATGATAGATTGGGTTCTTCATCAACTGTATGGCACTCTGGCTATCTGTGTAAAGAATCTTCTGACATTGTTTCCTGCCCAATTCGTCCAGATAATCTGCCAGCCATATCATCTCTTTTCCAGCTTCAACTATTGCCACATACTCAGCCTCAGTAGATGAAAGAGCAACACACTTCTGAAGTTTAGACATCCAACTCACTGTTGTTCCGCCTAAAGTGTAGATATAACCAGATGTGCTCTTGCTCGAGTCCACATCTCCACTAAGATCAGCATCCACAAAACCCTGTAGAGTCATTTTTTCATTGCCATAACAAAGTGAAGTGCTGGATGTACCTCTCAGATATCTCAGAAGCCACTTAACAGCTTCCTATTGCTCTTTTCCTGGGTTTTCCATGTACCTGCTAACAACTCCCACTGCATGTATTATGTCAGGTCTAGTGCAGACCATAGCATACATAAGACTTCCAACTGCAGAAGCATATGGAACAAGTGTCATGTGCGCTCGCTCCTCATCTGTCTTGGGTGACTGCTCCTTTGACAATTTTATGTGATTTGCCAACAGAGTAGTCCTGGGTTTAGCATTATTCATCCTGAATCTGGACAATAACTTCTCAATGTACTGCTCTTGGGATAGATTTAAAGTGCCGACAGATCTATCCCGAGAAATCCTCATCCCAAGAATTTGCTTTGCTGTACCCAAATCTTTCATCTCAAACACTGAAGACAGACTTGCCTTCAGACTGTTTATCTCCTTCATACTGGATCCTGCAATCAACATATCATCCACATACAATAGTAGAAAGACATAAGAATCAGTGTATTTCTTGAAGTAACAACACTGATTTTTTTTACTCCTCTTGAAACCACTCTTGTTCATAAAAGAGTCAAACTTTTTGTACCACTGTCTTGGTGCTTGCTTCAGTCCATACAAGCTCCTATTCAGCTTGCACACCATGTGTTCCTTTCCCGGAGCTACAAATCCTTCTGGTTGTTGCATATAAATCTCTTTGTCTAGATCTCTATGTAAAAATGCTATTTTGACATCCATTTGCTCCAGATGCAAATTCTCTGATGCAACAATACTCAACAGAATTCGGATAGTAGTTAATTTCACAACAGGAGAAAATATTTTAGCATAATCAATACCTTTCCTTTGTGAATAACCTTTAACCACTAACCGAGCCTTGAACCTTCTTTTGCCATCGGGTTCAGTTTTGATTCTGAACACCCACTTGTTCAACAAGGCTCTCTTCCTTGCAGGTAACTCAGTCAACACCCACGTGTTATTCTTCTCAAGTGAACTCATCTCATCATCCATGGCTTGCTCCCACTTGATTGAATCCTCCACGTGTAGGGCCTCATCAAAAGACTCAGGTTCCCCTTCATCAGTCAGCAACAAATAGTGTAACGAAGGTGAATATTTATCTGGTGCTCTGATGGTCATGGAAGATCTTCTTAACACCTGCTCAGGTGTTACTTGCTCCTCCTCTGGTTCTTCAGCAACAGTGTCTGGGATTAGTTGAGTTTTTGTTGCAACATCTCTTGGTGAACTCTTATGCAACTCAACCTCAACTCCCACTTGCTTTACAGTCTCTGAAACCTTCTGCTCTCTGTCCTTGTACAGGACATTCTCATCAAAAGTCACATCACAATGTCTCAGTATCTTTCTGTTCTTATCATCCCAAAACCTATAACCAAACAAGTCAGAACCATAGCCTATGAAGTAGCACTTCGTAGCCTTAGCATCAAGCTTATCTCTTTTCTCTGGATCAATATGAACATAAGCAGTGCAACCAAAAGTTCTCAAGTGTGAGTATTTGAGTTCCTTTTCTACCCATACCTCTTTTGGAATCTTGAACCCCAAGGGAACAGATGGCCCCCTATTGATCAAGTATGCAGCTGTGCTCACAGCATCTGTCCAGAACATCTTAGGCAGCCCACAATGTATCCTCATGCTCCTTGCACGCTCATTCAACGTTCTGTTCATCCTCTCAGCAACTCCATTCTGCCTTGCCTTCCCAGAAACAGTTCTCATTAGTCTAATTCCCTTAGCTGCACAGAATGCTTTGAATTCTGACTTCTCGTACTCCCCTCCATTGTCAGACCTCAGGCATTTGATTTTCAACCCAGTCTGATTTTCCACTTCAGCTTTCCACTTCTTGAAGGTTGCAAAAACATCTGACTTGTGCTTCAAGAAGTAAACCCATACCTTCCTGCTGAAATCATCAATGAAGGTGACATAGAACCTGGATCCACCAAGTGATGATACAGGAGATGGACCCCAAACATCTATAAGGACCATTTCCAATCGTACTTTCTTCGGCTCTCTAGTAGTCTTTGTGAAGCTAACTCGTTTCTATTTGCCCATAACACAACTCTCACAAAGACCTATATCAACAGATTTCAAACCCTCCAAAACTCCCTTTGCAGCCAACATCTTCATTCCTTTAGCACTCATGTGTCCAAGTCTATTGTGCCACAAACTTGAAGCACCCTCAGCAGCAACAGTCATGTTAATACACCCTGCAGTGGTGTATAAAGTTCCAGCTTTTGTGCCACGTGCTACCACCATAGCACCCTTCACAATCTTCCACAAACTTTTCCCAAACTCTGTTGCGTAGCCTGTGCTATCCAACTGACCAATAGAGATCAGATTCTTCTTGAGGCCAGGAATATATCTGACATCCTGTGTCCACTGATTTCCTGCTGGAGTCTTTATGCAGACATCCCCCTTTCCTTCAATCTCCAAGGCTTTGTTGTCAGCAAGAAAGACCTTTCCAAAGTTTCCATATTGAAAGTTTTGGAATAATTCCTTGCTAGGAGATGAATGAAAAGATGCACCAGAATCCAAAATCCAGGATTCAACTGGGCTGTCCACACTGAGGATTAGAGCATCCCTAATGTCTTCTGTTGAATTTACAGAATCATTATCATCTTCAGATTTCTGATGCTGCTTCTTCTTTAGTTTGGGACACTTCGTCCGATAGTGTCCTTTTTCTCCACAATTCCAACAGGTTATGTTTGGCCTGTTTGGAGATTTTCCTCGGTTCTGTGATTTTGATCGGCTACGTTGGTTTTGACCCCTCAAGCTACCTCTCCCCCTTCGGTCAACATTGAGAGCACTGCCTGATGAATCCCCAATTTCTTGTTTGCGAATACTTTCGCTGAGAACAACATCTCGGACTTCATCAAATTTCAGTTTCTCAGATCCACGGGAACTGCTGATCGCAACAACAACATTATCCCAAGACTCCGGTAGAGATGACATCAAAATCAAAGCTTTAATTTCATCTTCGAAATTAATTTGCACAGAACAGAGTTGACTAACGATTTTATTGAAATCGTTTATATGATCCGCAACAGATCCACTTTCATACATCTGTAAATTGAACAATCTACGCATCAAATATACCTTGTTCATTGTCGATGGTTTTTCGTACATATTTGATAGCGCATTTAGGAGATCAGAGGTAGTTTTCTCCTTGACGATGTTAAAAGCCACGTTTCTCGATAAAGTCAATCGAATCAACCCAAGAGCCTAACGATCTTTGAGCTTCCACTGCTCCTCCGTCAATGAATCCGGCTTCACTCCGGTCAAGGGTTCGTGAAGATCTTTTTGGTACAGATAATCTTCAATCTGCATCTTCCAGAAACCAAAATCGGATCCATCAAACTTCTCAATTGCAATCTTCGAACTTTCCATCTTTCAGATTGTGCTGAATCACTCCTAGCTCCGCTACCAGTTGTTAGGATCACGACTCACACACTCAATCTAGATAAAGAAATATGAAGAATAAGAGAAAGATACGTGGTAACACCAGAATGGTAACCTCCACAGCGGCTAGGCTCTTTTATTGATTATTTCAGGCTTATATAGAGAATTGTCTTTCACACTCCCTAAACAATTACATAGGAGAGTATTTATATAGCATTAAGAAAACTTAACTATCAGACCCATAAGTAAACTTAAATATCAGGCTCCACAACCTAACAAAACAAATAATGTAAAAGCAAAATCATCAGAAACAAAGCAATACCCAGCGGTCAAAATGATAAACGTGTGAACCCCGTTTTTTGTTGAGGAATATGATCTCGTACGCTGTGTACACAAAAAATATGTCAACGAAACCAACATCCACTGCGCATACAGCTATGAGATTGTGGAAGCACAGAGGTGAAGGCTTAAAATACGACACAAAAAATAGTATGCAAGTGGAGGGGTTTTGTACTAGAGCTGAGTTGGATGAGCCCTGTAAGGATCCGAACCCGAAAACCGGGCCCTTACCATCGTGAAACCCGGACAAGCCCAACACGTGGACCAATCCGAATCCCACAAGGCTTAGAAGACTTTTCAAACACGATTCCCAAAACAAATGTAATTTATAATTCAAGAATTGGAGCATGACAAATAAGAAACCGACATCTGGCATAAAACGGAGTAAATAAAATACCACAGCGGAAGACTTTATTCAACTGAAAAGGAAATAGCAAAAACGAAAATGGGTCCATACAGTCACAAGTCCAAAATCACGAAATGGGCTTAAAGCCCGATACATAACAACAGTGTATCCAGTAAAGAAATAGACGTATAAAAAGTAAAGTAAGTCAAACATCAAACGAGTCAAACCGGAAATGCCAGAAATGGAAAACTATGTAAAACGTGTAGATGCAATAGTCCAGCCAAGTCGTAGGAAACAATCACACCTCAAGCGCCGTCTACGGCTCACGAACTACTCCTGAAAAGGGGTGGAAAACAACAACAGGTGAGATAATAAAATCTCAGTAGGAGTCACAACATCATATGTCCTACGGGCAAACAAGATTACAACAAAGGAGGGTAAGATAATCAGGTGCGAACCCAAGGAAGGGGATACAATAACCAGGGAAGGAAATTTGCGGAAGAGGAACACAGAGCACGCCTGGAACAAAAATTACAGGGGAAGAGAGACGAGGAAAATAATGGGAAGCACGGACCTAGTGGAGAGCAAGCAACCCGGCCCCAAATTTACACAAAGAGGGAGAGGGAGAGGATACATGGTTCGCCATGACACCAGAACCAGGGGCGCCGAGGAAGAGGAAGGCCCAGACGCGCATGATACGAGAGGTGAGAGTACCCGGAAGTCAACAGGGAACAAATAAACCAACCAGAGGAAAAAGGTGGTCCAGCCGACCCGAAGGAGAATAAATCGCGGTTCCAGGAGCGGGTGAGAGAAAGGTCGCGGGTCTGGTGGAGAATAGACCCACGCTTCCAGGTCTGAGTGGAGAAGGAAAAGTCCCATACTCACGCACGACTTGAAGGAAGAAGTAAGGTAAATCGGGGGAAAGAAAAGGGGTAACAGAGGAACGTGTGAGATAAGAAGGAGCAGGGGAAGAAGGAAAGAAAGGAAAGAAAGAAAAAGGAAGAGACAGGGTATCCAAGACAGGGAAAAAAATTTACTGGGGATCCGCGCGTCTCACATGGTACCCAAAACAAAAGAAAGGAAAGGCAGACGATGAGATAGTAAGAATTGCCAAAAAAATTCTTTTTGTACGCGTACAAAGAAACAAATCACCAGAACATCAATCAACACGGCAGCAAGGAAAAGAAAGGAATGTGAGACACGAAGGTAAAATCAACATGGATGACACATACAGAATACAAGCATACCTAATAACACAAGAATAAAGGAAGAACAATCAACAAAGAAGGCACAAACACCAGAGTTACGAGAAGGAGATAAACAAAAGAACACACACAAACAACAAGGACGAACCCATAGCCATTCAAACAAATGAGACGTAGTCTCCTACCTGACGTGCCAACGAATTGGTGGCGATCTCTTTACCCTTTCTGCGATACTCAGGTCTGGATCCACCTGAATCAAACCCTTATCAGACAAGAAACCACCAATCTAATTCACAGTACGTAAAGAAATCCCTACCGTTCCCTCGCCAATCCACAAACCTGTCGGACAATTCAGCAGGGAAAGAAAGGAAGGGGTTAATTACGCTGGAGGAAGACGCACATTGAAGATACTTGGTGATGGCAGCTTGGAGAAGACGTAAAAAGGGAGAGCAGGGAATGAACGGTTAAAGGCTTTCTGTGTGAAACGTGTGTAGGGGTGACAGCTAGGGTAGACAAGTGGGTTTTTAAGGGGTGTGTGTACAAGGCCTTAGGTAAGTTATTGGGCCTGGAAACCAAAACACAACATCCAGAAGGCCCTAAGAGAAGTAAATAGGCCCGGAAACAAGCCCGGGTCCAATAGGGATAAAACGGTAACTTTCCTACCGTCTCGGTTCCCATCCCGGTCAACACGACAAACATACACGTGGACTACTACGCGGTGATGACTAGGCACACGACTAGGACGGGGTTTCACAAGCCCAGTGTAAGTTATCATCATTATTTACATGAAATTTAAGTATTTTCATAAATAAACAACAATGGAGGCATTGTCAGTCCTTATCAACGGTGGGTTTCCTTGTCAGTCCCATCAGTTAGGTAATATCGTTATAGCTACTGTTGTATACAGTCATTTCTTGGCGTGCTTAATATCGTTATGCACCTTTTTTTTTCGACATGAGAAGGCATTAAAAGCGCCGCATCTCTCCGGATCAATCCGATCTGATCTGCGCTCTACCACTTCTACTTAGTACTTAATAATCCAGCTCGAACCAGACCGTCGAATTGGTTTTTTGGATACGCAAACTCTAATGAATCCTAAAAATTCTGGCCCTGCGCCTCCAGTAGATGCCCATTTGCAGGCCGCTATACAATATTTCGGTGAGCCTAAAATATTTCGAAACGACGGTGCTATCATGCTACATATTTCGCTATAAATATCTTAATAATATTATTTATTAAAAAATGAATCTAATTTTGTATTTCATATACTTGCAATATCAATAGTGATAATGTTTTTGAAAAATTCAGATTCCATCCAATGTCTATTATTATAAATTTTTCGGAATTCAAACCTTAATTGATCCCCCCACTTGATAGTTGACATTGTTTCAGGTCATTTAAAAAGGATCGAACGCCAACTAGCTTCAGCTTTATTTAATGAGAATGGACGAAAAATAAAAGAGAGACTACTCCTGTTGGTGGTCTGCGTTTGAAGATCCAACGAACATACCTTCTCCTTCTCCACCAGCCCGGCACACACAGCTGGCAAAATCAATAATCGGTGGACCAAGAAGGCCAAGAACACTGCCATCGGCTCCAACAATTTGGAATTGTCATGATTTGAGCAATTTGTAATCTTCATTCCAGCAACTGTCACTGACACCTTCCTTATATTATAAATTTATAATAGGTTTTCTTATTTGTACAAACTTGCAGCTTAGTCTGACTAAGACATGGTTAAACCAAACAACATGTCATACGTTTAATGTTGACTTGAAACCACAAGAAACAAAGCAAATAAACTGGGGAAATGTTTTTTTATAAATCACAGTTCAATTTCTCCTGCCCGGCATACGTCATGTCCGCGATAAGGCTCCAACTTGAGACGCCATTGACTTATCGGTATCTCTACAAAATTGGGCTACCACATACGCCCAACCTTTAGATCCTACTTCTTTTATTAATTTTTTATTAATTTTTTATTAATTTTTATATATTCTTTTGTTTTTAAATTCTAATTTTGTATAAATTATTAAAAAATACTAACTGAATAGAATATCCAATCAGAATTCATCAATTTTTTATATTAATAATAAACTAAATAGTTAAAAAATCATTTATTATTATGAATAGAATATTTAATGAATATCTATTGAATTCTTCGTATCTTTATCACGTACATGTTTTTTTTCAAGAAATGTAAATGGTGTAGAATAAAATCTCTTTTTATTCTCTCTATATATCTTTTTTTTTTTTTATCTTTCTCTCATTTTTCATTCACAACACATTATCAACACAAAACTCTACCAAACAAAATCAAGATTTTAACATATCACAATATCAGTACAAAACGTTATTACAGTTGAAGCAGAGCATCGATGGTCATGAAAATCAAGCTATAAGTAATTTTCTTATTTTTTAAGATTGGTTATACAAATATCTTTTTATAGAATTTTATTTCTTATGTTTAGAGTTTATCCTTAAGAAATTACTTATACATTAGATTTGAAAGAATCTATTATGACGTTATGAAATCTATATCGTTATTAAATTTGTTGAAAATAGATCTAAATAGGCGTTTATATTCTTATGAACAACTAAAGAAAAAAATATGTCGTGTATAAAAAAAATCTCTCTTTATTACCTTTTTTATCACTTAATTTTATTTTCCAGTAATTTAGTAAAACTAGCTTAATAGATAAATGATAATTATTAGTTATGAATATGGCATGTCATAAATCATATTATGATCGTAGGATAAGCTATATTTTATATAAAGAATGTGAGTACTGTATGATAATCCTTTTTTACCAGTTGTATTTGGACATGTGACATTGTGAATATTTTAAGGTAATTCTATTTTGATTTATTTATTTAATATAATATGATATTATCTTAGATTTATTACTTGTCCATTCTCTGAGCAAGTGTGATATTATATTAAAGTCGTGATGTGAGGTTTCGTACCTTAGAGGGTTGAGCTTTAAGCCCACTAACCCGATAAATAGTAAATTAGTAAGCTTATGATATATGGGCCAGTATATGAGAAGATATAGATACAATTGGAATGACTAAGAATGGATAATGGATCGGTGAAGAACGAAATTATTAGTTGTCAGGTTTTGACGTAAGTGTGTGGCTCGAACGAAATCGACTGAGATATCATATTTATAGTCCTTCTTGTTGAGTCATTTGGACTCGTAGTGTGTTTCTTTGTTTTTAACACCTCCGAAACAGCCTCGGATGGTGTACTTCTTGAAACTTGGTATTTGAGGATAAAATTCTACAAATACTAGAGAGTTATATATATCTGCTATAGAACAAAAATTACAAAACTGGAATATACTTAAAATCCCCACTCATAAGATATACGAGATGAGTTAAGATTTCAAAATCTATTTACTCACAATTATGTAGTTAAAACATATGAAAGATCTCTACCTGTAAGTCCATAGGTAGAACAGATATAAATAATTGATACTAACAAAGTACAAAATTTTAAAGGAAAGTATAAATTTATGCATATTGGACTAGTTCAAATAGCCAAAATTAGTTGTTGTTAGGTTATGACGTAAGTGTGTGGCTCGAAAGAAGTTGAGTTAGATATCATATTCATAGTCCTTCCTGTCGAGTCATTTGGACTCGCAGGTGTGTTTCTTGGTTTGTGACACCTCTGAAAGAGCCTCGGACGGTGTATTTCTTAAACTTGGTAGCTAAGGGTAATTTCATCTTTTCATACCCCAATACCTGTCAACCTTGTAATCCGAGTCTTGTGATGGCTAAGGCCTTTGAGGTTATTTTTTGAGACTCATGAAAAAATGATTTACGCCATATGAAACGAAAATGAATCATTAATTTTTTTTGTAAGAATAATCACGTGGTAATTTGTGAATTATATAGATAGGATTATGTATATATGATATAAACATGAAAAAGATAAAATATAAGGGTGATTTTGGTGGTTTAGGACCATAAATAGGTCCCTTGATCGGATATTAATATTTATAAATTTTTGAGAAATTTTTGGATGGATAGTTCCATATATTGGTATTTTTCTAAGAATCGTTATTTGATATTATAAATTTTAATAAATTATGCATATGAGAAAAATAAAATTTTTCAGCATAAGTAGACTCTACCATTTATAAGGAGTCTATGGTATTTTTCAGGATATTTTTTCTGATTAATATGCTATTTATTTTGAATTATCAAAGATTTAGTATAACAGAAAGAAATATTATTATATTATGATAAAAAAATCCCAAAATGCAGGTCATCGCATTGTTTGGACCAAGATGGTCAAAACGGAAGGATGCCTTGCCATTTTGACTAGCTCAGCTGAAAGTCGAGCTACGTCGTTTATCTTAGAATGACGTTGTTTCACCAAAAGGTGAAATTACACCATTTCACCTTCGAGAAGGTTGCCGGTTTGTCTTGTTCGGTGACCCACTGATTGAAACCACTTTTATCCCATTTTCAATCAGGATTTAGGCATTCTCACCCTTAGCCTTGAAAACTCATTTCCTTCCCTTCATAATATGTGCCTTTCTTTCACGAGTGCATGAGTGTATCTTTTGCTCGATTTCAGGTTGATATAGGTTAGTATCTCGGTTTCTCTCTTATTTGAATAGGATGAGATCTTTTCTTTAGATTCATGAGTTTTAATGAGTAGAATAGCATGAAATTAATGGGGTTATTAGTCGAGGTAACTTGCGATTTGTGATAGTATAAGTTTTAAACATGATGGAAGTGTGTATCAAGGAATTAATTGTTGGAGAAAAACCCTAGATCCTTCGATCTGCAGGTGTGGCGGAAGGAAGGAGATGATTGTGGATAACATGTCATCCGCAGAGCTTCCATGTGACGCTTCGTTCAGAGGTGGAGACAAACGACATGTCGTCTATGTTTGGTGTGAGGGACATGTTGTTGGGTTCGATTTGGTAAGGTTGGTTCAGGCTTGGTATTGGGTTGACTCCGGGTCGAATTTGGTTAGAACATGGCTGTGTCACGTTGACTTTGATCGATAATTCAGAAAATGCTAAAAATTGTTTAAAATTTGGGAAAAAATAGAAATAAATTAAAGAAAAATATGAAAAAATTCTAAAAATAGAGAAAATTATGAAGATTTGATGATTTTGATATGTTTTGATTGGTATAAAAATTAATAAAAATTTCTGATAATTAAGGAACAATAAGAAAAGTATCTGGATGGAATCCAAGGATGATCATAGAGCTTCTAAAGCAAGTTTAAGGGCCTAGAAATGTATAGTGAGATGTTATTAAGACTAGTATGATGATATTAAGTATTGGAATTTGATTACATGTGTAGGTGTGCTGATCTGGAATCCGGAATGGATAAGGATTAAATCAGGAAAGAGAATCGGGATGATGAAACTATGAGTGGACGATTTTAAATTACTTCCCATCATTTTAAATGAATCTAGATTGATTATACATGACATATAATGTAGGTGACTTGTCTACATACATAAATGTATGATCGATGGGAAATTCTTTAAATCATGGCAAAATTTGATCTACATGCATCTCTTTGGAATAAAGTATATTTCGGTGATTATTTTGAATGTGGACTATGAATGTTGTGTGTTATGTTTCTATTAATTGTGTGACACGGGAACTTGCATATCTTCAAAATCATACGAGAGGAGTATCGAATCTCGTGTTGGAAAAACACAACACTTGAGTAACCAAAAAATAATAATTGAAGTAAGAATAAATTAAGAGCATCAAGAGAATCGAATCCTATTGAGAAAGGATTCTAACCCCACTGATTATAAGGAAATATTCTAACAATATTACGTATGATTGACAAGTCATACGAAAATATACTGATTGTGCTGAAAATGAAGCACTACCATATTAGAAAATCAAAATCCAAAATAATAAGAGAAAGAAATGAATAGAGAGTCAACCCATCTAGGAAACTCAAAGAAATCCTATTAAGAACCTTCAAAGAACTAATAATGATTAATTGTGAAATTATCAACTGATATTTGCAAAGACAAATTAAAAAGATTACAAAAGTAAGAGCAAATTAAGAAAATATGAAGAAAGAAAGAGAGGACTCAAAGTAAATTAAGCAAAATTATAAAAGAAAGAAATAAATAGTGAGGGATGGTTAGTCAATGATATACTAACCTTAACAAAATGAATGATATGAGATGGGTTAATTAACGTTATGATAACCCTAGTATAATGAAAGGAATATAGGTTATGAGCTGAATCAGCTGTTGATACCCTAACCTCTGAGGAAAATGGAGGTATGAGTCTATTTTGGGGTTGGTTACCCCAGAAAATCAGATTGTTGTGTGTTAAATCAAATTACTATGTGTTCCTAGAGTATTATGCATTCCTAGACCACTGTGTGTGAGCATAAACCCTAATAAAGAGGAAGTGATTATAATACTAACTTGGAATAATGGTTTGGGTATACCAGCAATCTATTAGAATGGTTACTAAATGTATATCGTGATATATAAGTTCTTTGTTTATTTGAGATGTGTGTGGAATGTGAGACACTTTTATACTGTCGGATGACATTGCTTGAGTGTAACCCGGATGATGAGGTTATATGTTGTGTTTACATGTAGCATTTTTTGCCTTGATTTGTCATGGTGCATTGTTATGATTGGATGTAAATGGTCCATAGCCATGATTTTGATTCTATACTTGCAAAATCATGTGATTAAAATAAAATATAATCTTGTTAAAATTTAAAATTTTTTGTAAAGAAAAATATCCACTTACCTGGTTTCCATGCCACTGTTTGATAGGTTCTCCTAGTTTTAGCAAAAGGATTGGCTTCATCCCAGATCGTAGACTCTCTGATCGAGTACGATCTACAAGGTATGATCAAGGATTCGGGTTCACACTTGTGTACTAGTTGCAGATGACCTTTCATGTGTGTATGTGTTGTAAAATGGGATCCCTCATATTATTGTGTAATCAATTGAGTATTCAAATTCAAAACTTTTCATAATGTAAATTCTGCAAAAATTTTGGCATGTCAATTTGTTCCAGCATGTTTTCTTAGAATTGGGATTGTTTCCAGAGGTATATCATGCATTTAAAAAGATGAATAAAATTTAACCAAGTTTTATTCTTGCCTTGTATAGTTATTGTATATTCTTAGGATGACCATCTAAGCTTGTACAATAGCTATACGACAGCTGTTGTACAGTAGTTATTGCCTTGTCTTGATGAATTCCGAGAAATGACTCATCAGTCAACGATATCTCATCCTAATGGTAATACTCCATTTCCTCAAGTGAATGATGAGTACTTTTATATCCATTATTATGGACATATATGAAGATGAAAAATTAAATTAATTTCATCTGATTACTTTTCATCCAATAAAATTATATTCATCCTTCAAAGGGTTATAAAGTGAGACAATACAAATATTAAAACTTGGCATAACTAATGGAACCATCTTGGTTATATAAGGATGTGATATATACTTCGATGAGCTGATTGGAAAAGTAGAAATTTTTCCACAATACATAAGTTCTCGAATGTTACTGTGTAAATGCACATTCATCAGAAGGTCTCTATTAACCTAAATTGATATTGTTTCAGGTGAATAGATAGGAACAATATAAACTTTGGTTTTGGATGATATATCAACCAAAATTTCACATATATATAAGCACAATTACATCACAAGTGGTGTTTGTAAGACAAATTGTGAAAAAAATCATTAGCCTACGTGATCATCTTGATGATTCGACATAGATAATATGAACATATATTGTGAGTTTATCTATATTTTGACCTTTGTGAGATATAATATACTTGTTATAATGCATTTGACATGCCACAAGCTTATTCACATCATATCAATAAACAATCTGTGAGACCTTATCCCATATAATGCCTAGCTAGCAAGATTGTTCAGCGAGAGTGTCTGATTTTGACCAGTTTAACCAGTGAGTTGACTGTTGACCTGAGAGTGACCCTTAGGGTGGACACAGTCATATAGGTATGCGTCTAGGTGTCTTAGCGAGTGTTCTAGGTCAGATATCGAGGTTTGAGATAGTGGAAATCAATATTTACCGACTCTGAGTCCGGTTTGAGCGATTGGGGTCTTTGAGTTGAAAAACTCGTTTGGGCCTATTAGTTATTTTCCGAGCTCGATTACCCATTTTTTAGCCTGGTTAATTATTTAAACCTATTTTTTATGTTTATTGGTTTTAAAACCCATTTTGACCCACTTAGGGCATATCAGGCTTTTAAAATATTTCAATCAGGTCTTCTCCAAAATTTTGGGCCTAGAGTATAAATATCCAATCCGATTCGACATTTAAATTTTCTAAGTGTTAGAAACAGCAGTAGCAGCCCCTTCCCTCCTCTTTCTCTCTCCCATTTCCCTCCCGATAACACCTTTCAAATTCTCTCATTTTCCTTCCAATGAAAACCACTAGAAATCATCCCTAAACACTTTCCTAACATTCCCTGGTCAATTTCCACTGTTAGTTGTTGATCAAGAAGCTATGATTGATTAATTTTCCATTTCAGGGCATTTTTGGGGATTTTGTGGTAAGTGCTCTAAATTTCCGTTTTTATTGTCAATTTTCATTCTGATTGTTTGTTGTTGATGTTTCTAAATTGGTTTGGTAGTTTTGATCTGTAAAAAATGCCTTCTAATCCGTTGGTGTGCGTTTTTGTGTTCAGTGACATTTTTAGTAATTTTAGGTGTTTTGAGATAAACACTTGAGTACATGTTTAGTATGTATGGATGAAATCGATGTTTAAATGTAATTTTTTTATACTTGATTTTCTATATGCCTCTATTCTACCGAATGTGCTTAAGACGGTATAACTTCCATTGAGCTCTTTATCTTATCCCCTCTTATTGATCTTTATAGGGTTAGTTCATTCATCGTAGCCAATCATCCTTGAGGTCAAGTATTCCCAGTGTTAATCTTAGAGCTGGATTATTGCACTTGCAAGTTTTGGAAACTCGACATGTTTATGTTTTGAATAATTTCATACTTGACTATACATGTTTGATTTGGATTTCGATGGTTGTTGTAGACCTATTGGGCTTGATTTCCTGACTTGACACTTATTGTGCATGTATGACTCATATTTTTGTTATGTTAAGAGATGCGTGCCGTGGGCTATGGACTTTTGTGTAGCATGTTTGAGGCCTTGTGGCTTGTTGTGTGTGATTTAAAGTCCTCTGCAGAATGTGTGTGCATACTTCATTGTTAATTTTATGCTGGGTGTATTTTGTGACGTGTCATGCTCTTTTTTAAAGGATAGATTCAAATTTGTATGTATTTTTGAGAATTCGGTTTGAAAAGTTAATGTGAGCCTTGTATGATTTCGATTGATTCACATGTTGGGTCGATCAAGACTACACAACGATGAGAGTCCCATTTACAGGATTGGTTGCAGAGAATGGTTGTTTTGATGTGCATTGAGTACAAAATTGTTTAAAATAGCATGTTTTACAAGTGCATCACACTCATTGCACATGCATAGTCAAACATAGCATTGTTTAGAGGTCTTGTTTGTCTTTAGACTTATATTTATGACTATGTGTCTAGTTAGTAGAGATGGCCCGTAGTAGAGGTCATAGTGCTTCCAGAGGTCGTAGTAGATGAGGAGGCTAGGTTCAGATCAAAGAGCTGGATGAGAGCTTAGATGATCGAGGGTCAGCAGTAGGTATGGGTCAGCCACAGGGTGCACCAGAGGTACAACTAGCTCAAGTAGCATAAACAGTTTAGGATCAGGCCTTGCTATAGGTGTGTTAGCTGCTATTCAGACCACCTTGGGTCAGATGCAGTGTAAGACCCCGAATTTTGAGTCCTAGAAGTCCAGAAGCCAGTGCAGGTGAAAAGACGATTTTGCCCCTGAAGAGAAGGATGTGTGATAGCCGAAATTGGTAAGATTGTTCAGTAAATTAATTGCTTCTAATTCCTTTTGATCTAGGATATTGTAGATGGGTAATCGTTTTAGGAAAATATCCTTTAGGGTAGATAGTTACCTTAAAAAGATTAAGGAAGGTAATTTAAGAGTTTTGATTATTTGGTAAGATGTATTGAATTGATAGATTGATTAAAAGTATTAGACCTAATTCTATCCTCACTCAATATAAATAGGAAGCCAACCCCACAAAAGTTCCCCCTAAAACCTTACAAAATTCGTATAGGCTTAAAACCCTATACCTCCCATTAGCCGTCAGAATTTGCAGAAACTTTAAACTAGCATAACTCCCTTATAGTTCATTGGATCTCTGCGAATAATAGCTTGTTGGAAAGCTCTCTTCATCCTCTTTCCAACCATCTTTTGATTTTCTTCGGGAGATTAGTATTTCGTTGTCTAATGTTACTTTGAAAATCGGCGGCCGCGTTAGGTTTCCGCCAAATCTTCTTGAATTTCAAAATAGCATAACTTTTTACTCGTTTGTTGGAATCTTGCAAATAATATGTCGTTGGAAAGCTCTTTTCATTCTCTTTCCAAAACTATGTTAATCGCAGCTTGGATGTAAATATTTCGTTGTTTTTAGGTTAGGACGAAATCGTGCTATGCCATACTTTTAGCGACATGTTTTGCATAGTTAATTCAAACGATAAATTCAGGTTGAATCTTGTTTACTTTCCGGCTATCACATCACACATCCAAGGGGGAGGCACCTGCAACGTCTGATCACTGGTTTTCTGATAGGTTTGGTGAGTGGTACTGGTAAGGAATAGCGTATGCATTTGATTTTTGGATATGCATGCTTAGTTGGTTTTATCTTTGTGTGGTGATGATTTAGGTGGTTCAGATTTACTTAATAAAGGCAAAGGAGTAGCTTCTTGTTCAGAGACAAGAGAGGTAGGATCTATGCCTCATCGGTTTCTCCAGAAACCCCCCTCTTATCTATGTTTTTGTTACTGCCTTGTTGTATTTTTGTGATGGATTATATGGAGAG